>CM035843.1:38167856-38827856 GCA_020510985.1 Pholidichthys leucotaenia | reverse complement strand
GACTCGAGCCTGTGTGCGTGTTCCCTGGGTCTAAACTCATGTCAGTACGGCTCCAGCAGCGCGACCCAGTGGACAGCGGGCTCGCACACTGGTTAACCAACTTAGAGGCTCGAGTCAATCAGGTAATACATCAGCAGCAGGTGATATTGAACCAGCTCACCGTAATCACCCGCCGGTTGGATCATCTGGATCCCCCGCAGGTGTTCCCTCCAGGTCCTCAGGGCGGGCTAGCTCCCGCCGCTCCTCCAGCTGGCCAGGCTAACCCAGGGGCACCAGCCCAGCTCACTCCTATCCCCACGCCCACGCACTTCAGCGGCAAGCTTGGTGAGGCGCGTGGGTTCCTTCTCCAATGTGAGTCGGTGTTCCAGCGTGTCCCCGGGGACTTCCCAACGGATCACAGCCGAATTGGTTACATCGCCAACCTCTTAGAAGGGCGAGCGTTAGCCTTGGCCTACGCCGTCATGGCGCGACCCAGCTATGCTAACCTAACTTATGCCCAGTTTGTCCGAGACTTTAACGAGATGTTTGACCATTCGGACCGTGACGACGTGCTAACAACCCGGTTGCTAAACCTTCGCCAGGGTAGCCGGTCAGCCACCGACTACGCTGTCGACTTCCGGGTTGTGGCGGCGGAAGTTGGATGGGGAGATGCTGCCCTCTGCAGCATTTTCATCCGTAGCCTGAGCGCCAGCCTTCGGGACAAATTGGCCTGCAAGGATCTGCCGGAGCGGCTCTCCGAGCTGATCTCCCTCACCATTAGCCTGGACAACAGGTTGAGAGAGCGGGCCGCCGAGCGGAAGTCCTCCAGCCGCTCGAGTGGTGCTCCTCCCCGCTCCTCTCAACCTCGCCCCATGGCGTTGCCTGCGCCTGAGTCTGCCGACGAACCAGAGGCGATGCTGATTGGCCAGGCGAAGTTCCCACAAGCAGAGAAACAGCGCCGTAGGAAGCTGGGGCTCTGCATGTATTGCGGAGACGACCAGCATGCCTTGGAATCCTGCCCGGTAAGGCCAAAAGGGGGAGTCTGCGAGTCACTATAAGGGGCCTCGCGGATGCATCCCAGCCTAACCCCCTATCCAAGTGCATGCTGCCAATTCAATTCTGTCACAATCCCACTGAACATCTCACTCACGCACTGGTGGACTCGGGGGCGGAGCAGAGTTTCATTTCCAAGGGCCTGGCAACCCATTTGGGCATCCCCTGCCTCCCTCTGCCGGCCCCTTTGAATCTGGTCTCCCTCGCTGCCACTCCCCTGGAGCGGGTTACTCTTCGGACATACCCAGTCCCGGTCATTATTTCCGGCAATCACCGGGAGGACCTTAGCTTCAATGTGCTGCCCACCTCGGCTGCCTCCATCATTCTGGGCTACCCCTGGCTGCGCCTGCATGGCCCAACCTTTGATTGGCAGTCGGGGAGCGTCCTCTCTTGGAGCACCTTCTGTCTGGGCGCCTGCCTCCAGTCCACCGCTTGTGCCCCGTCACTCCCTCCTCTTTCCTCCAACGTGCCTCCTCCGGACCTCTCCTTAGTCCCTCCGGAGTTTCATGACCTTGGTATAGTTTTCAGCAAGTCTAAAGCGCTGTCTCTTCCCCCCCACCGCCCCTATGACTGTGCTATCAACCTCCGCCTGGGGGCGCCCTTGCCTTCCAGTCGCTTGTACAACCTGTCAGCACCGGAGTGCGAAGCCATGGACTCCTATATCAAGGAATCGCTTAGCTCCGGCATCATTTGGCTGTCTTCGTCTCCTGTCGGCACTGGATTCTTCTTCGTTGCCAAGAAGGATGGGTCACTCCGGCCACGCATCGACTACTGGGCGCTGAATGATATTACAGTTAAGGGCAGATATACTGTACACTGCCATTGATGGACTCAGCTTTCGATTCTCTGCAGGGGCCACCTGGTTTACGAAGCTGGATCTCCGCAGCACATATCACCTCGTCGGGATCTGGGAGGGCGACGAGTGGAAGACGGGGTTCCGGACGCCCAGCGGACACTTCGAATATCTTGTCATGCCGTTTGGGCTCACGAACGCACTGGCCGTCTTCCAGCGCCTAATCAATGATGTTCTCCGCGATTTCCTGGGGGTGTTCGTCTTTGTTTACCTGGACGATATCTTGATCTTCTCCCGGTCGCGGAAGGAGCACCAGGTTCACGTGAGGCGGGTCCTCCAGCGCCTTTTGGAGAACAGGCTCTATGTAAAAGCGGAGAAGTGCGAATTCTACGCTGACAAGACCTCCTTCCTGGGTTTTATTATTTCCCACAATCAGATCATCCCCGACCCTGCCAAGGTCAAGGTGGTCGTCGAGTGGCCCATCCCCTCGTCCAGGAAGCAGGTCCAGCAGTTCCTCGGCTTCACCAATTTTTACCGGCGCTTCGTCCCTAACTTCAGCGCCATCACCTCTCCTCTGACCCGCCTCACCTCCCCCAAGGTGCCTTTTCAGTGGACTGAGGATGCTGAGGCTGCCTTCGCGGTGCTGAAGACGGAGTTCTCCTCCTCCCGGGTCCTGGCCCAGGTGGACCCCGCCCTGCAGTGCCTTGTGGAAGTGGACGCCTCTGATACGGGGGTGGGGGTGGTGTTGTCTCAGCGCTCACCAGTGGACAGGGCGATTCGCCCTTGCGCCTTCTTCTCCCGGCGCCTATCAGCTGCAGAGAGAAATTACGACGTCGGCGACAGAGAGCTCCTGGCAGTCAAGCTCGCGCTCCAGGAGTGGCGTCACTGGCTCGAGGGGGCTGCTCAGCCTTTCATGGTTTGGACCGACCACAATAACCTGGAGTACCTGAGGGCGGCTAAGCATCTGAATGCCCGCCATGAGCGCTGGTCTCTGTTCTTTGGCCGCTTCAGGTTCACGATCACCTACCGTCCAGGCTCGAAGAACGATAAGGCGGACGCCCTGTCCAGGCAATTTGCCCCTGAAGCCCCCGAGGACCGGGACCATACCATCCTCCCGGCCTCGTGTGTTGTGGGCGCCGTCTCCTGGTCCATCAGGGATAAGGTCCGGAGGGCACAGGTAACCGAACCCGACCCGGGCGGCAGACCAGCGGGTAGGCTGTTAGTTCCTTCTTCGGTCCGGAGTGACGTCATCCACTGGGCTCACACCACCAAGCTCGTCTGTCACCCTGGGATCTCCCGCCTGATTGAGCTCCTTCAGAGGTCTTTTTGGTGGCCGGGCCTCCAGGGCGACGTCGCCAATTATGTCCGCGCTTGCCCCCAGTGCGCGACTGGCAAGACGTCTTCCTCTCCCCCAGCTGGTCTTCTCCACCCTTTGCCGACCCCCAGCAGACCCTGGTCCCATGTGGTCTTGGACTTCGTTACCGGTCTCCCGTCTTCCAACTCCTTCACCACCATCCTGACGATCGTGGACAGATTCTCCAAGGCTGCCCACTTCGTGCCGCTCCACGGTCTTCCTACGGCTCGGGAACGGTGGACCTATTGGTCCAACATATCGTGAGGCTGCATGGGATTCCAGCGGACATCATCTCTGACCGGGGTCCCCAGTTTGTGTCCAGAGTCTGGTCGTGCTTCTGCAAGGCCTTGGGGGCCACGGTGAGTTTGTCCTCCGGTCACCACCCCCAGTCCAACGGGCAGTGCGAGCGGATGAACCAGGAACTGGAGGCCGCACTGCGCTGGTCACGTCCTCCAACCCTTCCTCCAGGAGCGCCCATCTGCCCTGGATTGAATATGAGCACAACGCCACTTTGTCATCGGCGATCGGGATATCCCCCTTCTGGGCATCGCTTGGGTATGACCCCCCGTTGTTCCCTGAAGAAGAGGGGGAGGTGGCGGTGCCTTCCATCCAGGCCCATCTCAGGCGTTGTCGGCGCATATGGACGACGGTGCACCGTGCGCTTTTACGCACGGCTGAGCGCAACATCAGGGCGGCTAATCGCCACAGGAGGGCCGCTCCGCGCTAGCAGGTGGGTCAGCAAGTCTGGCTGTCTACACGGGATATCAACCTGAAGGCCGAGAGGAAGAAGCTGGCTCGACGTTTCATTGGTCCCTTCCCCATCACGAAAATCATCAACCTGGTGGCTGTGCATCTGGCTGTCCCCCCCTCCCTCCGCGTCTGTCCAACGTTCCATGTCTCCCGCATTAAACCTGTGGTGTCTCATCCTCTCTGTCCTCCTCCTAGGGCTCCACCCCCTCCTGTGATCATCGACGGCAACCCGGCGTGGAGGGTCTCTTCCATCTTGGACTCCCGCCGCTGAGGTTGTGGGCTGCAATACCTGGTGGATTGGGAGGGGTATGGCCCCGAGTGGAGGTCCTGGGTGCGTCCATCGTTCGTGCTGGACAAACGCCTCGTCACGGAGTTCCATCTGGCGCACCCAGGTAAGCCAGCACCAGGAGGCACTGCTCGGGGGGGGGAGTACTGTCACAGCTCACTCTCGCCCATCTCCCACTCCAGCTATGAGCATACCTGCGCCTCATCAAGCCCGGGCTATTTAGCCAGCTCAGCTCTGAGCTTCAGCCTGGAGCCGTCTGCTTATCAACGATCGTGCTGCCTGCACTCGCCTTCTCTTCAACGCTCCCAAAGACTCTCTGCCATCGCTTTCCAAGTAAGCAATCATCCGACCTCTCACCTTTTCTCCAGTCCTTCTCCCCTGTGCACAGGTGGACTCCCTGGCGGCGGATTCTCCCCCTGTCGGCATCACATTCTCACCCGCTGCGCCGAGCGCACATTGGAGCGCTGTCCTCCAGGCAGGAGACCTGCGGCTCACCACCAAGAACATCTGCAAGTAAGCCACAGTCTGTGTATTAATCCATCGGGTCTGGCGACTAATCTCTCTTCTGCTCTGCCCTAGGGTTGCCTGGCTGCACGGTGCACTGCTCCGCCTTCGGTGCATCCTGTCTTCCAGCAACACATCCACTCTCGCTCTCACACATCCACACACATTCATTATTCAATAAATCATTACTGCAATTGACTCGAGCCTGTGTGCGTGTTCCCTGGGTCTGAACTCATGTCACCATCATAGTACTGAAACAGCTTTAGTGAAGGTCACTAATGACCTCCTTATCGCATCTGATAATGGACTTGTTTCTGTAGTTGTCACGAGCTGAGTTCTTGATGTTCTTGATGAAGCCTTTTTCCCTGCCTTGAAAGGCGATTATGACAGTAGTTGTCCTTTTAGACCTTAGTGCAGCTTTTGATACTGTCGATAATAATATTTTACTTGATAGACTAGAACACCTTGTTGGACTTAATGGAACTTTGATGCAGTGGTTTCGTCGGCCTCCGTCGGTCTATGATGACCATGGAAGAGAATCCTAAACGTCTACTCTGCTGGAACAGCACCGCCTGTGGCTGAACAGGCCGATGCGCGAATGGCAGTCCCTGTCACACAGGTCGCACTTGTGGGTGGTCTCCGTCCTGTTGGGTCTGTGGCGGTTCTTCCTGTGGGTCCTTTTTTCATCTGCTGCAGCAGTCAATCTCTCTTCACCCGCCTTGAGCTGTCTGGTCAGGGTGCCTCTCCATTTGGAGCGGTCCGTTGCAAGGTCCTCTCAGCAATCTGTGTTGATCTCCAGGGCCTTCATGTCTCTCTTGCAGACGTCTCTAAAGCGCAGCTGTGGGCAGCCAACGTCTCTCCTGCCAGTCGCCAGTTCTCCGTAGAGGACGTCTTTTGGGGATTCTGCCATCCTCCATACGGTGAACGTGGCCTAGCCAGCGGAGCCTGCGCTGCCTGAGTAGAGTGAACATGGAGGGAAGGCCGGTGCGGGACAGAACTTCTGTGTTGGGCACTTTGTCCTGCCAGGATATGACCAGGATGGATATGTGGCGAATGCAGCACAAGTGGAAGGAGTTCAGTCTCTTTTCCTGCCGGGCGTATGTTGTCCACGTCTCACTCCCATAGAGCAGTGTGCTGATGATGCAGGCATTGTACACTGCCACCTTCGTCTTGACAGAGAGTTTGGGATTCTCCCACACTCGTGTGGTGAGGCGAGCGAGTGTGAAGGCTGATTTTCCAATCCTCTTGTCGATCTCTGTATCAAGGGAGAGGTTGTTGCTGATCGTGGACCCCAGGTACGTGAACTGATTCACGACCGCCAGCTCGTAGTCGTCGATGGTGATGGTTGGTGGTGCTTCCGTGCCTTGCGCCAAGACGTTAGTCTTCTTCAGGCTGATGGTAAGCCCGAAGTCCTTGCATGCCTGGGAGAAGCGGTCCATCAGGGTCTGAAGCTCCTGCTGTGTGTGGGTTGCGACTGCAGCGTCGTCTGCGAACAGCATGTCTCTGATTAGAGCCTTGCGTACTTTGGTTCTGGCTTTCAGGCGGGCGGGGTTGAAAAGCCTGCCGTCAGATCTTGTGTGCAGGTAGATTCCCTCTGTTGCTGTGCTGAAGGCATGCCTCAGGAGCATAGCAAAGAAAATCCCAAAGAGGGTTGGCGCAAGTACACAGCCCTGTTTCACTCCGCTGCGTATGTTGAATGTCTCTGAGACGTTGCCTTTGTGCTGCACTATCCCCTGCATGTTGGTGTGAAACGATTCGATGAGGCTTTGCAACTTTGGTGGGCATCCTATCTTTGGCAGGATCTTGAAAAGGCCCTCTCTGCTGACCAGATCGAACGCTTTGGTGAGGTCGATGAAGGCGACGTACAGGGGCATGTTCTGTTCTCTGCATTTCTCCTGGAGTTGGCGGATGGAGAATATCATGTCTACTGTCGATCGCTCAGCGCGGAAGCCACACTGAGACTCGGGGTAGACACGTTTGGCAAGCTTCTGTAGACGAACGAGAACAACTCGTGCGTGGACTTTGCCAACAACGCTGAGGAGGGAGATGCCCCTGTAGTTGCTGCAGTAGCTTCTCACCCCTTGGGTGATTATCTTGGCGTCCCTCATGTCCTGTGGTACGGCACCTTCCTTCCAGCACTGGCAGAGGACGTCATGCAACGGCAGCAGTAGGGCGGTCTTGCAGTGTTTGATCAGGTCGGGGGGTATGCCGTCGTTGCCGGGTGCCTTGCCAGAGGCCAAGCTATCAATGGCCTTGCTGAGTTTGTCGATGGTTGGCTCAGCGTCAAGTTCATCCATGGATGGCAGGCAGTCGATGGCATCAAGGGCTGACGGTGTCACGGTGTTCTGTCTGGAGTAGAGGTCGGAGTAGTGTTCCACCCATCTCTCCAAAAAAACAAGATGGCGCCCACAGCGGCCGCCATGGTGTATCGCTGCCCTTTAATTTTTATAATTTGTCTGTTTTTGTTCACTGATTGTGCATCTGCCGGTTCATACACCCGTGAAGAACTACTAAATATCAGGACTCTCACCCCCATGGACCTTCTTCCAGTTTTTTTAGCTCCTGCCGTTGATCTGATCCATTGTTTGGCCAAAAAAGCAAGACGGCGGAAAAGAGGGAAGAGAGGAGGGATTCTCGCTCGGCTACGAAAAAGAGGCTCGCGAACAGCCTTGCCTGGCATATTTCTATCCAATGCCAATTCTCTCCTGAACAAGGTAGAAGAATTAAGACTGCTGATGCGTTTCAAGGACCTCGCTTCCTCGTCTGTCATCTGCTTCTCTGAGACCTGGCTTAATGAGAACATTCCAGATAGCGCGATCAGCCTCGAGGGTTTCCAGCTGATTCGTGCTGACTGCGTCACAGAGCTGTCTGGTAAGTCTATCGGAGGAGGAGTGTGCTTCTATATTAACAACAGCTGGTGCTCTGATGTAACGGTGATTTCCAAACACTGTTCTCCCGCCCTGGAATTTCTTTTCATTAACTGCAAGCCATTTTATTCCCCGTGGGAGTTTGCCTCATTCATTCTCGTCGCTGTGTACGCCCCTCCTGACGCGGACACGCGCAAAGCTCAGCGCAGATCACATCCAACTTACGGAACGGAACTTTCCAGACTCCCTGGTTATCGTGGTGGGCGATTTTAACCAGAGCAATCTGAGTCACGAGCTCCCCCGCTACAAACAGTATATTAAATGTCCAACCAGAGGAAATAACACGCTAGATCACTGTTATACTTCAGTAAAGGATGCATATCGCGCTGTTCCCCGCGCAGCGCTGGGACTATCTGATCACGTGATGGTTCACCTCATCCCCACATACAGACAGAGACTGAAACTCACTAAACCTGTGGTGACCACCACAAAGAAATTGACCAGTGAAGCTGGAGAGAAACTGAACACATGCATGGAAATAACTGACTGGGGCATGTTTAAAAGAGCCACACATGATCTTAATGAGTACACATACACTGTGAACTCATATATCAACTTCTGTGAAGAGCACATTCTCCCATCGCGCACCAGGATAAGATATTCTAATGACAAGCCTTGGTTCACAGCTAAGCTCAGACAGATCAGGAAGGAGAAGGAAGCAGCGCTGAAAAGTGGAGACAGGGACTGCTACAGGGAGGTCAAATATCGGTTTAACAGAGAGCTGAGGAGAGCTAAATCTGTATATTCTGAGAGACTCCAGCAGCAGTTCACTGCTAATGACTCGGCTTCTGTGTGGAGAGGACTGAGGCAAATCACCAACTATCGGCCTCAGGCTTCTAAAGGTCAGGATGACAAAGCCCCTTGTCAAAGACTGTCCTAACACTATGCCCGTTTTGACACCTCGTCAGCTGTGTCCAACTCACCCACTCCACCCAGCTCCTCTGCCTCCTCAGCCCCTAATTCATCAAGAGCGGTCCCCCCCTCCTCCTCCTCCTCCTCCCCCCCTCCCCTTGTCATCAGTGAGCAGGACGTGCACAGACAGTTCTCCAGACTGAACCCGCGCAAGGCCCCCGGGCCGGACGGTGTGTCTCCCTCCACCCTGAGACACTGTGCGAAAGAGCTGACTCCTGTCTTCACAGACATTTTTAACACCTCCCTTAAGCTATGCCACGTGCCGACCTGCCTCAAATCCTCCACCATCATCCCTGTCCCCAAGAAGCCACGGATTACTGGACTTAACGACTACAGACCTGTAGCGCTCACCTCTGTAGTCATGAAGTCCTTTGAGCGCCTGGTCCTGTCTCACCTCAAGTCCATCACCACACCCCTCCTAGACCCGCTGCAGTTTGCCTACCGTGCTAACAGGTCTGTGGACGACGCAGTCAACCTGGCCCTCCACTCCATCCTGCAGCACCTGGACTCCCCGGGAACCTACGCCAGGATTCTGTTTGTGGACTTCAGCTCCGCATTCAACACCATCCGCCCCGATCTGCTCCAGGACAAGCTGTCCCTGCTCAACGTGCCTGACTCCCTCTGCAGGTGGATCACCGACTTCCTGACGGACCGGAGACAGCATGTGCGGCTGGGGAAGTCTGTCTCAGACTCTGTTAGCATCAGCATTGGATCACCCCAGGGCTGTGTACTTTCCCCCCTACTCTTCTCCCTTTATACCAACTCCTGCACCTCCTCCCATCAGTCTGTTAAGCTGATTAAGTTTGCGGACGACACCACCCTCATCGGGCTCATCTCCAACGGTGATGAGTCCGCCTACAGGGAAGAGGTGGCCCAGCTGGTGTCCTGGTGCAGCCACAACAACCTGCAGCTGAATGCTCTGAAGACAGCGGAGATGATTGTGGACTTCAGGAAAGTCACATCCCCCCTGCCCCCCCCCTCACCATCACAGGCTCTCCCATCACCTTTGCAGATTCCTTCCGCTTCTTGGGCACCACCATCACCCGAGACCTCAAATGGGAGCCAACCATCAGCTCCCTCATCAAAAAGGCCCAGCAGAGGATATTCTTTCTGCGGCAGCTGAGGAAGCTCAAGCTACCCACCAAGATGTTAGTGCAGTTCTACACGGCCATCATCGAGTCCATCCTCACCTCCTCCATAACTGTGTGGTACGCAGGAGCCACTGCCAGGGACAGACTAAGGCTGCAGCGCGTCGTGCGCACTGCTGAGAAGGTGATAGGCTGCAAGCTCCCATCTCTCCAGGACCTGTACATCTCCAGGACCCGGAGGCGTGCTGGCCGGATCATAGCCGATCCTTCACATCCTGGTCACGTGCTGTTTGCCCCCCTCCCCTCAGGTAGAAGGCTTCGGTCCATTCGGACTAAAACCTCCCGGCACATGAACAGCTTTTTCCCCTCTGCCATCAGACTGCTGAACACTAAGTGACTTTTGACTCTCGTGCACTATGTACAGCAGCTCAACCAGACTCATGTCATTCATCACTGTTTTTCTGTTGCATTATTGACTGCACTATGTGGTACTTCACATTATCTGCTACATGCTAATTTTTTAAAACTGCCTTGACTAGTACTACTCATTATTACTAGTATCATTATTATTATTACTTATTATTACTTATTTTTCTACACTTATTGCACGTTTCTAGTCCTTTAGTTTTTTAGTTTATCCCTTTTTCTCATTATGTTTTTAATGTTGCAGCATGGCACCGAGACAAATTCCTAGTTTGTGTATCACATGAACAATGGCAATAAACCTGATTCTGATTCTGATTCTGATCTGCTTGTTCTTTTCTGTGATCATCTCCCCAGTGGAGGATTTGAGGGGGGCCGTCTTGCTCTGAGCCGGACCAAGTGCTTTCTTGATGCCATCATACATACCACGGATGTTCCCTGTTATGGCAGCGGTTTGAATGTCTTGGCTGAGCTGAGTCCAGTACTCGTTGGCACAGCGCAGAGCAGTCTGCTGAACTTTGCTTCTTGCAGCCCTGAGAATCTGGAGATTCTTCTTGTTTGGGTACTTCTTGTACTCAGCAAGTGCTGAGCGCTTGGCTTCAATGATGGGGGTCATCTCAGTCAACTTGGCATCAAACCAATCCTGTGACTTCGAGGTCTTCCTCCCAAAGGTAGCCAAGGCTGTGCGGTGGATGGTGTTTCGCAGCTCTTCCCACTTCTGCTTTGCAGATTCTCCTTCTTGTGGTACACCAAGTTCCTTCTCAAAGGTGGAGGCAAACTGCTCAACAAGTTCTGGTTGGGCCATCTTGCTGGTGTCAATCCGTGCCTTTCCAGGCTGTCTAGCACGATGGAATTTCTTCAGCTGCAGCTTGACCTTGCAACACACCAATGAATGGTCTGTGTCGCAATCTGCACTCTGGAACGAACGGGTGATTAGCACATTCTTCAGTGAGGTGCGCCTGGTCAGGATCAAGTCCAGCTGGTGCCAGTGCTTTGAGCATGGATGTCGCCAGGAAACCTTGTGTTGGGGCTTGGTCTTGAAGAACGAGTCTGTGATGCACAGATCGTGATAAGTGCAGAACTCGAGCAGCCGTTGTCCGTTGTCGTTCATTCTGCTTACGCCAAATGGTCCAAGACAGGAGGGCCAGGAGTCGTGGTCAGCACCCACTCTGGCATTGAAGTCTCCAAGGAGAATGAGTTGTTCAGAGTTGGGGATGATCCTGACAGTTGTTGCGAGATTCTCGTAGAACTCGTCTTTTGCGTCTGGTGTGGCTGTCAGTGTTGGGGCATACACACTGACGAGGGTGACTGGGCCTTGAGTGGTGTTGAGGCGGAGGGTGAGGAGTCGTGCAGAGCCATTGCTGCCCGGTTCCACCATCTTCAGCAAGGTGTTCTTCACTGTGAAGCCCACTCCGTGTTACCTGTGTTCATCACTGCCCTTTCCCTGCCAGTAGAACGTGTAGTCCTTCTCTCTCAGTGTGCCTGCATCAGCCAGCCGTGTTTCCTGGAGAGTGGCGATATCCACTTCCAGTCTCTTCAGCTCATTATTGATGATGGCAGTCTTCCTGGTGTCGTTGATGTCCTTGAGGTTAGCAGCGAGTCCTGTCATCATAGTGCAGACGTTCCAAGTTCCCAGTTTTAGAGTTGGTCTCTTTTGTTTTTTTTGTCTTGCTTGGTGCGAAGGTTCTCAGCCTGCTGTTCGGACTTCTCCTCATCCCCATGCACCCAATGAGGAAAGCAAGCTGTGGAGGAACAACACCTTATTGGCTGGGGGCTGCCCAGCTTGAGGCGGGCGGTAGCGGTCCAGTGAGATCCGATGATCCCTCCCACCGTCGGGAACAACCCCTGGCGCTGCACTCTACGCCAAGCAGTGGCTTATAACCGGTAACTGTCATTCCCCGTGTTTTGTCTACGCCAAAGGCGAAGCTGGAGTGTCCTCTCCTGTGATCCGGTGTTCTACCTTCCAGCGTTGGGCATTGGTAGGATTCAAGCCTGGGCAGGAAGATATGGAGGACAAGATGTTGCCCATGCAGCGTGTCCCCCCTCTCCACGTCACTGATGAATCCAAAGGAACAGCAGGGCTGCTACAGTTTGGCACCAGCGCCGTCGCAGGAGCTGCCAGAACGATGTTGAGCACAACAGAGAACTGCCTTAGGGACTCCGACTCCGGATTTTTCCTCAGGGTTGACTCCCAAAGCCTTTCCCGTGACCGAGTGTGCCGCAAGGCAGCGGAGGTTTGAAATCAGGGTTTACCTTCCCCTAGATGGGCTACCTTCCCAGGTTGATGAGCCACCATCTACCCGAAGCATCTGGTTTTAAGGTGCCAGAGATCCGCCCTCGCCCCTTCTCCTATTAGTAAAAGCAGTTCCGCCGGGCTTAGAGACTAAACCACATGGGCAGGCTAGGAGTTGGACTTAGTTGTCAGAGGCTTTACAAGACGCACGCCATAAGGAGCATTTTACGAGCACTGGGAGCTTAACCCCAGTGCCACTCCTGGCTATGACAACCTTGGAACCTGATAGGTTCCAGTTTGTTCATATCAATAATGAGTTTTCTTCCAACTCAAAGCTCAGTCATGGAGTTCCACAGGGATCTGTGCTAGGCCCTATTCTTTTTAGTTTATATATGCTTCCGCTAGGCAACATTATTAGAAAGCACTGTATACATTTTCATTGTTATGCAGATGACACACAATTATACTTGTCAATGAAGCCAGATCACAGTAATCAGTTAGCCAAGTTAGAGGCCTGTCTTAAGGAAATCAAAGCTTGGATGACTTGTAATTTCATTCATTCATTAATCTTCTTCCGCTTAATCCTTTTCGGGTCACGGGGTGGCTGGAGCCTATCCCAGCATCTTTGGGCGAGAGGCAGGGCATACCCTGGACAGATCGCCAGTCCATCGCAGGGCCAACACAGAGAGACAGACTGCGGCGGCATGAAATAAAGCGGCGTTGGTGAAGGTTTTAAGCAGGTTTATTGAATCATACCGCCTTCACGGGAACTCGGCTCCAGCCCATAGTGTGAGCAGGCTGAAGCCGAATTCCTCAGGCTCTCAGAGAGGAGACACGGTGTGTGTCTGCAGCAGCAGCTGAAGAGTGAGTGAATGAGAGAAAGTTTGAGTTACACAGTTGCAGCATATATACCCAACTACAACAATACATCAAAGAGCATTCCCCAGCAGTTGGTATGATTAAAGAGATTGCAGAACAGGCATGAGACATTTGCATTTGAGAGACATACATCACAATAGGCAGATTTGCTAGACTCTGCTCCAGCTGCAGAACAAAGAGGTTACAAGGCACATCTACATATTGATCTCAGTCTCTAGGTCACAGTAAGGACAGGACGCATGAACACAGTGCATGAAAGGTGACATTAACATCACAGTAGAGAGCCAGAAGAAGCGGGGCTGCCTGTAGACATTAATACACACATTTCACTGTTCTGTTAATTGCTCTAGCCGAGCGCTGTGTCTGTCCAGTCTGTTTGTGGGGGTTTACACCAAACCGCCACACGCTCCCCCCCAGAGGGCACGGCAGGGGGCTGAGACCTCGATAATCCATCTATGGGAGCGAGCTGTGGGAGAAGCTCGCTGCAGGCGGAGGGGGAGGGAGGAGGGGGGTAGTAAGTGCTGGCAGGGGACGGTGAAATCGTCCGAGCCGCGCAAAAATTGCTTGCTGCTCCGCGACGTCGAGGGGCTGTCCCGTTGCGCGTGCGGAGATCACAAGAAGAAAAATTTGTCTCTGACTCCTCTCGTGGCCATGAAGAAAAGCAGGAGCGGCGGTAAGAAAAAAATAAAAGCAGAGGGACTGGCGTGTTGACTTTAGGGCAGGCGCAACCCTAAAGCCTCGGGAACCGCAGACGGCTGAATTCCTCTTGTGTGCCATGGCTAAGACCATAAAATCCAGTGAGCAAGCTGCGGGCCTCAGGTGTACAAGCAAGCCTGAAGGGCCAGTGTGCAGCAGAAGGAAGGCGGTCAGAAAACTGTATTTGTCCCGTGCGTGGTGCGCCGTCCTCGTAACTCCCCGGTGCGTGCGCCGGGGCTCGTGCGTGGGTGGGCCAGCTGGAGAGGCGAGTCAGGGTGCAGAATCTTGGTGGAGATCAGCGCAGACGGCGCCGTTAAACATCTATGATGGGCTGTGGCTGCAGATTACTCATGGTGCGTTGGAGCGTTGAGGGGAGATAGACGATCTTTGTTCCTCAGGCTCGGGTAGATGAGTAGGATCGCTGAGAGGGAGGAGGAGCGGTGAGAGGGAAAAAACGTTGTGTCCCTCGGCCGGTCCAGCGTGGACGTCCCGATCTCAGGCGAGGGTCGCGCCATGATGTTTTCTGCAGTTTTCCCGGTCGTGGGTGATGCCGGGAGAGTAGCTCGCCTGTGTTGGCTCCGCGTCGAGGTCTCCCTGAAGCAGAAGGGAGGGCGGATCGTTTGCATCAGGCTGCTGTGTTCGCTGGCAGCGTGTTTTTTTCGGCGTCGGGTCGCCAGCGTGGCCGTCCAGACCAGAAGGTTGCGTTGCACAAAGTGTGTGCATTCTTGGGGTCACCAGTGAAGCGGCATGAAGTAAAGCGGCGTTGGTGAAGGTTTTAAGCAGGTTTATTGAATCATACCGCCTTCACGGGAACTCGGCTCCAGCCCATAGTGTGAGCAGGCTGAAGCCAAATTCCTCAGGCTCTCAGAGAGGAGACACGGTGTGTGTCTGCAGCAGCAGCTGAAGAGTGAGTGAATGAGAGAAAGTTTGAGTTACAGAGTTGCAGCATATATACCCAACTACAACAATACATCAAAGAGCATTCCCCAGCAGTTGGTATGATTAAAAAGATTGCAGAACAGGCATGAGACATTTGCATTTGAGAAACATACATCACAATAGGCAGATTTGCTAGACTCTGCTCCAGCTGCAGAACAAAGAGGTTACAAGGCACATCTACATATTGATCTCAGTCTCTAGGTCACAGTAAGGACAGGATGCATGAACACAATGCATGAAAGGTGACATTAACATCACAGTAGAGAGCCAGAAGAAGCGGGGCTGCCTGTAGACATTAATACACACATTTCACTGTTCTGTTAATTGCTCTAGCCGAGCGCTGTGTCTGTCCAGTCTGTTTGTGGGGGTTTACACCAAACCGCCACACGAGGCAACATTATTAGAAAGCACTGTATACATTTTCATTGTTATGCAGATGACACACAATTATACTTGTCAGTGAAGCCAGATCACAGTAATCAGTTAGCCAAGTTAGAGGCCTGTCTTAAGGAAATCAAAGCTTGGATGACTTGTAATTTCATTCATTCATTAATCTTCTTCCGCTTAATCCTTTTCAGGTCATGGGGTGGCTGGAGCCTATCCCAGCATCTTTGGGCGAGAGGCAGGGTACACCCTGGACAGATCGCCAGTCCATCGCAGGGCCAACACAGAGAGACAGACAACCATTCACTCTCACAGTCCTACCTAATGACAATTTAGAATCCCCAGTTTGATGCCAATTAACCTAACTTGCATGTTTTTGGCATGTGGGAGGAAACCGGAGAAATCCCGGAGTAAACCCATGCAGACACGGGGAGAACATGCAAACTCCCCACAGATCACTGTTGGTCGGGGGCTGGGATCGAACCCAGGATCCCCCGGCCAAGGGTGAGTTGCTGTGCTGCCACAGTGCTAACCACTCCGCCACCGTGCTGCCCGACTTGTAATTTCCTGCTATTAAATTCAGATAAGACTGAAGTCATTCTCGTTGGTCCAAAAAACCTTAGAAATACCTTTCCAAATCAAACTCTTAGTTTGGATGCGATTACTCTCATATTAAACTTGTCTCTAAGACTGCCTTCTATCATTTGCGTAATATTGCCAAGATTAGGAGCATCTTGTCTCAGAGTGATGCTGAGAAACTAATCCACACTTTTGTTAGCTCTAGATTAGATTACTGTAACTCTTTATTATCAGGCTGTCCTAAAACATATTTAAGAAGTCTTCAGCTGATCCAAAATGCTGCAGCAAGAGTTTTAACAGGTACTAGAAAGAGAGATCATATCTCTCCGGTTCAGTGAAGGTTCCTCCCTTCATTGGCTTCCCATAGAATTTAAAATTAGGTTTAAAATCCTCCTTCTCACTTTCAAAGTTCTAAAAAATCAGGCCCCTTTTAATTTAAAAGATCTGATAGTACCCTATTATCCTAACAGAGCACAATGTTCTCAAAATGCAGTATTACTTGTAATACCTAGAATCTCCAAAAGTACAATGGGAGGCAGAGCCTTCAGTTATCAAGCTCCTCTCTTGTGGAACCAGCTGCCAATCTGGATTCAAGAGTCAGACTCAATTCAAAGGCTTTATTATCATGTGCACAGTCAAGAAATGCAATATTTCCTGAGCAACGAAACTCTTACTCTGCTTGCCGAACGAATGCCAAGGTAATAGATACGCATCAATACTAATAAGGTAATAACACACCTAATACTAATGAATACTAATAACACACCCTGATAACACACATTAGGCAATTAGGACAGTTAAAGCAGTTAAAGCAGTTAAACTAGAGGAAACAAGAAGAATGGAAATTGAAAATTCACTGGATGACTGTAACGGACAATGTGTGAGAATTTCTCTGTAATGATAATGCCCAGTAGACTGTACAATGATAATTTAGCAGCAGAGATGATATGGACATGAGACGGGGGTGAGACTATGTACACTTCAAGTGAGCAATGTGCAAATTTAGCAACCAGTGTGTGAATTCCTATTTACTAAGCTGTGTCCAGAGTTTGTTATTTATTCAGGAGTCTGATGGGAGCGGGAAAGAAGGAGTTTTTTTTAGACTGGGTGTCCTGCATTTCACACTTCTGTACCTCCGGCCTGAGAGTAGAAGTGTGAACATTCTGTGCTGGAGGTGGGTGGGGTCCTGGAAGATGGCAGGAGCTCTCCTTTGGACTCTGCGGTGGTAGATGCTCTGCAGAGAGGGGAGTGGAGCCCTGATGATCTTCTCCACTGTCTTCACCACTCTCTGCAGTCATTTGCAGTACCAGGGCAGTAGTGCTGCTGTACCATGCAGTGATGCAGTTGGTCAAGATGCTCTTGATGATGCAATTGTAGAAGTTATTGAGGATCTTGGGGGACATGCCAAACTTCTTCAGCCTCCTCAGAAAGTACAGCCGTTGTTGAGCTCTCTTAACCAGCTCTGTGGTGTTAAGTGCCCACGTAAGGTCCTCGCTGATGTGGATGCCCAGGTATTTAAAGCTGCTCACCCTCTCCACCTCAAGCTCCCGGATGAACAGCGGCCGATGGGGTCTCCTCCTCCCCTTTCTCATGTCCACTATTATCTCCTTCATCTTGTCTGTATTGATGGTGAGGTTGTTGTCCTCACTCCATGACACCAGGCTGGCCACCTCCTTCCTGTAGGATGCTTCATCACAACCAGTGATGCGTCTTATCACTGCTGTGTCATCCGCAAACTTTAAGATTATATTGTCCTTGTGGGAGGCAACACAGTCATGGAAGAGGCTGTAAAGGATGGGGCTGAGAACACAACCTTGTGGGACACTTGTGTTTGTGATGATGCTGGCTGAGGTCCTGTTACCCATCCTGACAGACTGGGGCCTGCCAGTCAGAAAGTCCAGTAGCCAGTTGCAGAGGGTGGGGTGCAGGCCAAGTGAAGACAGTTTGTCGGTGAGTTTGTGGGGGATGTGTAGTATATCAAATATGATACATTACATATTGGGTGTACTATGGGTGGCAGCTCCACCTTTCCGGTTCCACCATCACCCTGGGTATAGATAGATAGATAGATAGATAGATAGATAGATAGATAGAGCCTTTATTGTCATTGCATAAAAAACACGACGAAACTGCACACGCCCCCTCCCACATAAAAAAATTACAAACAACACTCAATCCATACACATCAACAACAACCATGTCAAAACACACAGAACATAACATATCAGCATTAAAAAGATCTTGAAAAGTGAAAAAAAAAGTGCAGTCATCTTTGTGTCAAGTTAACAGAATGTATTCGAAAGACACATTTAAGAATAAAGATAAAAATTTCTTTCCCTGCCAGATATAATGTACTAGTGACTATGATATGTATTGGTGATTTAAAAATTAAATGGCTTTTGGAAAGAAACTGTTAATAAATCTAGTGGAGTGCAATTTAATTGACCTATATCGCCTCCCTGAGGGCAAAAGAGTAAAAAGATGATGACCGGGGTGAGAAATGTCTGTACTGATATAAAAGGCGAAAGCGGAAGAGGCACGGTCTCTTTACGACCAGACCTCTGCCTTGTGCAAGAGCGCCTGTATTAGAGTTTGAGCTCCTAAATAAACTTTAGTTCTACTGCACCTCTGGCCTGGTTATTGAAGTACGAGTTATGGACATAACATTTGGCGATGAGGATAAAAGTATGTATAAGGGAGTTTCTAGTATTTGGCCATTTTTGGAGCTCCCGGGCGAACTGCCGGTTCCCTGGACAAGGTGGTATGCGGCCTTCCGAAACTACTTGGTGGCTTTGAACCTTGGTGAATTGGAGAAACTGCATGCACAAGTGATTTTGGTCCAAAATCTTGGCATGAAGGGACAATGAATTCTCAGCACATTGGGAGAGAGTAATAGTTGTGATGACGTGGTCAGGCTAATGGCTTGCTACTTTCACGCTCTGGAAAATGTCATAGTCCGGAGGATTTGGTTTCGGAAGCGCTACCAACAGACTGGAGAGTCAGTGCAGCGATACATCACAGACCTGCGTCAGCTGGCTGGGGGATGTCAGTTTGGAGCTTTGGAGGAGGAAGTGGTCCATTATCAGTTGGTGGAGCACACGCTATGTTTGGTGGCACAGTCAAGGCTCCTTACGTACTCCAGTGAACTGACGTTAGCCACAGCAGTTGAGATAGCTCTGCAGTTTGAAGCAGCGGAAAAACTGTCCAAGGACTTCGGTGAGAGAACTACGTTGAGGCATACGGAACCACAATTGGCAGTGCAGGCTGTGGACCCGGATAGTGACAACAGCGTGGGTGATGAAGAATACGCTACAGCTATCAATATTAGGTCCGCCCTGGGATTGCCAAAGTGTTCTGGCCAACTACCGATATAAGGCAAGAAAGTGTCCGGCGAGGGGCAAATGCTGTGGCAAGTGTGGACTCCTACACCATTTCACCAGGGCCTGTAAAAATTTTGAGAGAGGGGACCATCGACATGAAGCGAGTTCCCCTGCCATGACTCCTACGGTTATTCACACCGTCTCCCCAAGCACAGATGGGCGGATTTATTGCAATGTGATGCTGGACGGCATGGAAGTGCCGTTGTTGGTGAACACGGGAGCAGTGGCTTCTGTGTTAAACTGACCTACTGTGAGGAGTTTGTTCCTGTATTACTGTGTGAGAGGACTGTCAACGTCATATTCGGGCTACGGCAGTAACAAATGGGCCATCATGGGTCTGCGGGAGTTGACAGTGAGATACAGGTTAGCGGTGATGTCCAATGTCCAATTCGTGGTGACCATCAGCGGGTTGAATGTGATGGGCTGCGACATCTTCTATGGTCTGGGCTTCACGATCACCAACAGTGTTGGAGAAGAGTGGTCGGGCTGTGGTTTGTGGGACTGATCGGTTCTGTGTGTGGTGGGCGATGCGGTATGGGACAAAGACTGGCCTAGTATTCTGGGAGTGATCAGGACCAATACCATCCAGAGCCACGGCACGGTGGAACGCTCGTGACAGCGGATGGAGCTGAAAGGATAGCTCCTGCTGCTTCCAGAAGTCAGCCCGGAAATACTGAGAAGCAAGGGGCTACAACGGCTTCGTTGGCATTCAAAATGAAAGAGAGCAGGGCAGGACCGGCTGGCACAGTGGGCAGACGTGCCACACAGCAACACTGGAGGCCAAGTCAGCTTTGTAGTAGTAGTAGATTAGTTTTTTTGACAGGGACAGTGCAATAAACATAGACAATTAATCAAAGACAATCAATCTGATGTGTTGCACATAGAGTGTATAGCTATTAGCTAATTTGCAACTCTTGTCCCTGGATGGGCTTTAGAAAAAAGAATCAAGATAAAAATATACACAATAACCACATACATCAATGCAGAAAAATTATAAATACACAATTATAAATATTATAAATATTATAAATACACAAATATAACAGCCTGACTCACATTTAACACATATAACATAACTCACATTTGCCTATTTCAGGCCTTCCTCCCTCCGTCACTCACTATAAACAAACACATTTATTCCTTCCCTTCATTCACTCTCACTTTGCAGACAAATAATTCATACATGGGGTGTCATTTGTATGGGGTCAGTGGAGCAGTTCGACCCAGAGAGGAAGCCTGGTCTAAGTGTCATGGACATTTGAACCCAAGTCGAGCTCCTTTACGGGTCGCTGACAAGGTTCGGTCCAGGGGGAGGTTCGGCTAAGGGGGACCCACAACAACAGTAGTCCACCTCTCTCCCTCTAGTTTTAGTTGTTTTGTGTGCATAGATAGGCCTGTATATACATATATTTTGTTCATTGTTAGTGCATGAATTGGGTTACAAATTTGGGAGGGCCTAATTAGTGTCTTCTGGACTTTTCTACGGGGGGGAGGGATGTAGTGTATCAAATATGATACATTACATATTGGGTGTACTAAGGGTGGCAGCTCCACCTTTCTGGTTCCACCCTCACCCTGGCTATAAAAGGCGAATGCGGAAGAGGCACGGTCTCTTTACGACCAGACCTCTGCCTTGTATGAGACCGCCTGTATTAGAGTTTGGGTTCCTAAATAAACCTCCGTTCTACTGCACCTCCGGCCTGGTCATTGAAGTACAAGTTATAGACATAACAGCATAACCATGTTGAAGGCGGAGCTGTAGTCGACAAAGAGTATCCTGATGTTGGAGTCCTTATCTTCCAGGTGGGAGAGAGAATAATGGAGTGCTGCAGCAATGGAATCTGAGGTGGACCAGTTGGGCCCGTAGACGTACTGCAGGGGGTCCAGGGTATCCGGTATGCTGTCCTGAATGAGGGGCAGCACCACTCTCTCAAAGCACTTCATGATGTTTAGAGTGAGTACCGGCCTGTAATCATTCAGACAGGTCGGCGGGCTCTTTTTGGGGAGGGGGACGATGGTTGTGGTTTTGAAGCAGGAGAAGACTATGTTCTGGTTGAGGGAGAGGTTGAAGATGGATGTGAGAATGTCAGTCAGCACATGCTCTGAGAGCCCGCCCAGGGATGTTGTCTGGTCCTGCTGCCTTGTGGGGGTTCATATTCCTCAGACTTAATCTCTCTTTTTAAGAATAGGGTTAAAACCTTCCTTTTTGATATAGCCTATAATTAGGGTGAGATCATGTGTTTCTGAATCCTCCCTTAGTTATGCTGCTAATAGGTTTAGACAACCGGGGGACCTCCAACAATGCACTGGGCTTCACTCCTTTCTTCACTCTCAATGAAATATTTTTGCTGGTCATTAACATCTGTTTTCTTTTTCTCTCCCATAGATTGAGTCCCTGTCGTGCTGTTTGCTCTCTATATGTCTGTTCTTTTCTTCTTCTCTATCCCCTCACCCCCCAGCCAGTCGCAGCAGATGACTGCTCTTCACTGAGCCTGGTTCTGCTGGAGGTTTCTTCCTGTTAAAAGGGAATTTTTCTCCCCACCGTCGCCAAGTGTTTGCTCACAGGGGATCGCCTGATTGCTGGGGTCTTTCTGCAATTGTGGGGGTTTCCCCTACAGTTGAAAGTGCTATAAGATGACTGTTGTTGTGAAATGGCATATACGGTATAAAAAAAGTCAAATTGAACTGAATTATGTTTAATCCATTATAATTTCAGACACTTAAAAAAAGCTAATATCAAAGCAATGTAGCAATCTAGATAGCTAGACAGTTAGAAAACATGTTATTTTAGAATTCTCTACTCTTCAAGAAAAGATGGATTATTATTTATCTGGATAAAATCTAAATCATACTCAGTTATCATAATTATTAATTTAAAGAAATCAGAAAAATGTGCTAATGCAATCTTAAGATAGGAGGAATTCTTATTTTAACAAATACATATAATTAACATTTTATTTTATTTTATCTTATTTATCAGAATAAATAAATGGGGTTACACGTCTCTGTAGCAAACAGTAGCTAGCTGCAGTAGACTGTGTTAGCTGACCATTGGCTGTAGTAGCTGCTTATAAAAGTTATGTGGTAAATTTAATTTGTGTTAAAATGGATGACCAAGAAGAATATTCACTTGACAACATAGACAAGCTCGTCCTTCAGCTGGGTAAATTCATTCCTTTACTTTTTTGTAGGTTTTCAGCAGTTTTATTGCCCATTACATGTTTAGCCTTAGCATATTAGCTGTACCGGTACGGCTAAATATTAACTAGCTTGTTAGCTATTATTATTATTATTATTATTATTATTATTATTATTATTATTATTATAAGAAGAAGAATAAAGATAATTGCCTCTTATAGATATAAGATTATACATATGACATTATATTGTCATTTATAGGTTTCCAAACTCGAGAGCTTTCTAGAAAGAAGAATGAACTTGATCAACAAATTAAAGGTAGTGTGGGCACCCAGCACAATGCAGACTGATACTATTCACGCTCGGCAGGGATTGCATACGGACAGAGAACCCCTGGGGGGCCAACCAGAACAATAGACTATTGTTATACATCCCCGGATTAAGGAGAGGAAGTCCAGTGCCAGTTGGTCACGCGATTGATATGTATTGACTGATATGTATATCAGTATGCAAATGTGCCATGCATTCTCTCTCTATGTATAACAGGTATAAAAGAGCTTGCTATACATGCCTCAAGGGCACACGCACGATGCACGACATTCACGACACACAGCACAGCGCAGCACACACAGCACAACACAGCGCACAGCGCTACAGTGTGTCTCATTATGTTGGAGGAATAAAACTCTGAAGCCTTCCAGCTCGTCGCATCTCGCCTGAACTTATTTGTTCCTCCACACTGGTGACCCTTGACGAAGAATGGAACACGAGGTGAACACCCCGGAGATGACCTGGACGGAAAGCCTCAGCACGCATCATGGTGCGCCCCTCACCTGATCTTTTACCTCCACACTGGTGACCTGACGAGGGAGAATGACCGTCTGCTCCCTCTCACCGCGCTGTGGATCCCAGAGGACCAGGGAACGCCTGAAACCTCTTCATCTTCACCGGAGCGCGCGCTCCGGAGAGCAGCGCTGGGACCAAAACACACCATGAACGACACGAGCGAATGAAGGAAGCAGCCTGAACGGGGACAATCATTGATGCCGACTGCGTTGATTTCCACCGAGCTCCCCGACTCTGACTAAACTCCGGACAGCAGACCTCCCACACACAGAAGCCCCGCACGCACAACGCAGGATTAAGAGGACAGCGCAGCTGCCAGTTATGTGGTCACGGCACCAAGCGCGCACCACGCACAGAGACGAACCGGCTCCACAGACTGATACATCGTCCTCTGCTGCTGCACATGCCCGAGAAACACGGCCGATCGCCACCCTCGGAACCTTCACGGCTGCTCAAGCACCTGGAGCAGACGTGCAGCTCGCACACAGGACTTTGTATGGGTTTTTCAGCCACGGCACACAAGGGGAATTTAGCCGATTGCTTTCCCCAATGACTTTAGGGCTGCTTCCCACACCTAAAAGCCAAACCGCCTCACACCCTCACACAACTGCAGTTGTTTCACAGCCGCTACGCATCCTTAGGGAATTTGGCCGCTTGCCTTCCCCACATCCTCGCTGGATCGAGCCGCGAAAGAGTCAGAGATATAATTTTTTTTCACAGCCACTGTGGATCATCGCCAGGTTTAACAGGAAAGTCCTTCACCATCGCAGATCCACACGCAATTTTTGCGCGGCCCAGACACCTTTGACATTCCGGGCCGGCACTCGCTTACTCCCACCCCCCTCCCCGTCCTCCTGCACAGCGCTTTTCCCACACCTCACTCCCTAAAGCCGGTCGATCACCGTCTTGTTCCATTACGCACGACTGCACACCGGCCCGTGCGCCCACGATCCACGGCTGTTCAACGTGCTGGAACTCGGAGCGGAGCACACTGCTCTTTCCACCCCTCCCCCGTCCCCCCCACGGACTGACATGCCCTCCAACAGTTCTACCGGAGCTGGAGCCAAATGACGGGGGGGGGGGGTCACAGCCCCTTCCGAGCATTCTGGGGGGAGCCGTGTGGGCACCCAGCACAATGCAGACTGATACTATTCACGCTCGGCAGGGATTGCATATGAACAGAGAACCCCTGGGGGGCCAACCAGAACAACAGACTATTGTTATACATCCCTGGATTAAGGAGAGGAAGTCCGGCGCCAGTTGGTCACTCGATTGATATGTATTGACTGATATGTCTATCAATATGTAAATGTGCCATGCATTCTCTCTCTTTGTATAACAGGTATAAAAGAGCTTGCTATACATGCCTCAAGGGCACACACAGGACGCATGACATTCACGACACACAGCACAGCGCAGCACACACAGCACAACACAGCGCACAGCGCTACAGTGTGTCTCATGATGTTGGAGGAATAAAACTCTGAAACCTTCCAGCTCGTCGCATCTCGCCTGAACTTATTTGTTCCTCCACAGTATGTCTTTTAAACATTCATAGACTGTATAGAAATTATATACAGTCTGGACAAAATATGTAAACACTTACGTAAAGTAGAATTGTATGGAAGCCTAGACCAGCTATATCCTGCGTCTTTTTAATTGGTTTCTTGAGATCATGGGGTAATGAATATGTTATCACAGGACAGTGGGTCTTTATCTGGTTTAAACAATGACAAAAAAATGGAGTATCCACCATGGTCACTCACAGCTGATCAGTTTATTTATAAAATGTAAAGACAAGCTAAAGAATATGTAAAATACTAAATTTCTTTATTTTTATTTTTATTGAGACATTTTACCGTCACTTTAAAAAACAAAGGACTTTTGTCTTTCTGACACGTTCTCTGTTCAGCTAAGCAGGTGTACCTCCCTTTTCTTTGTGTTCATTCCTCTCCCCCAGCATTGTTTAAAATTCGCTGCTTTAATCCTTGTGTAGTGGGTCAGATTTCCCCTCCAGTAATTTTCCTTTACAGCTGCTATCTTGGGTCATATATAGACCAAGTCCTTGTATTGACCTTTTCAGCTGCAGGTGTTTTTTTCAGACCATGTAGGTTTTCCCTGTCCCATCTACATGTATGATGTTCCCAAGTATGAACCCTAGGTGCACATTGCCTGTTTGAGGCTGACTGGAAATCCTTTAGTAAAATGTTCCTTTTATGCGGTGCTTTGTCAACAGTTTGCAGAGCTGACATTGCCGAGAAAAGACCCTACATTGACAAAATTAAAGCAAATATCAAGAAGCTTGAAGAGGAAATAAGTGTGAAACAAAACACTTTAAATCACAATAAAGCAAATGTAAAAAGGTATGTTGTTCTGCTGATGACAAGGTAAACACGGCACACCATATAGTCAACTTTTTAAAAGTATCTTGTAATTGTGTTATGATAAGATTACTTTTTATTCACGTAATTTTAGCATGAAGGCGACCAACAACCTGCTTCTCCAGTATGAGCAGACACTGAAAGCTGAACTGGAAACTAGAAGAGCCAGTTACAACCATGACACGTGGGTTCAGTTAGCCATAGCATCTACATTAAATACATGTTTGTTGTCATAAACAGACCTTAATTGCTTTGTATTTTTAACAAAACAAGGGAAGTCTATGAGGAGAGGATTGAAAGCTACAAAAGGACTTTCCAGTCACATAAACAATATTATTTCCAAAACCCACTTGCTCAAAAGCTCCTTGCACTGCAGGCCGAAAAGGAGGCTATTGAGTGTAGGATCAAGGCTTGTGATGCGGAAATCACAGTGAAACAGAAAGAGCTGGACCATCTCACTGGTAAAAAATGGTTATTATGATTAAACTTAGCCCCACTAATGCTGACGTATTTAAAGCTTATTTCATTTATGTCCACCAGCTCCAGAAATCACTTCTCTACCTCCTGAGAAACTAGCAGACAGGTATATTTTAAAATCATACATTTGACAAATGTTTGCTTCCACCAAATCTTGGTTTTCAGGGATTGATCCCCATTCTGTTGTGTAGTGTTTTTATTCAGGATCCTCATGTCAAAAAAGAGGAAGAGTTTGATCATCAGACAGAAGAAGACGACAAATCCTCAGTTGACATTTCCTCTCTTCAGCTCAACAAGACAGGGGTACTATTTGCAATTTCAATTAGAAATGTGGTAATACTGCCAAGCCAAGCAAGCTTGCAATGCTTTGACTCGGTTGATAAATTTAAGCTCATTTTGCAGAATGGTCAGAAAACTCCCATTGAGGCAAATCCTGAAGAGATTAATGAGGAAAATGTTGCCGATGATTTATCCGTCTGTGATACTTCCCTACAAAGTCCAAGTAAAGAACATTGGCTGTTGGGTGGTAAGTGCAGCAAATCTTGATGCATTTTTATTTAAAACAACACAATGTAAGATTTTTCACCTTAAAATAATGTTTTCAAAATCCCTTTGATGGTATATCAACCTTTCAGCAGGCAAACGTCACTTCCACCATAGCCTGAGTGGGCCTGACCTTGTTGCTATTTGACTAGTAGGTTTTTTTATGCTTATTTTCTTTGAGGCAAAAGCTTCTGAATTTGCCAGTTCCATATCTTTTAGCTTGTAAACACAACAGCGCACATGGCTCATACCATGACATGTGTTTATGACAGTGGTTACAGACAATTACGTTTCACGACTGTAGGGGGACTCCAAGTGCAGTTCTCCCAGAGTGTTGCTTTCTTTCCCCAAATACATTTATTGAATGTTTTACTTCAAAGCTGAACATTAGCATATGTTATTTTCTCAGAGCAAAGCCAGCCATATGAAATGCACACAGAGGAGGAGGACCAGGAAACTCCACAGGAAGACAAGGTGCTCTAATTTTGTTTTACTGCTTGGACTTCAAAGCATTTTCTGACCTTTCAACCCAGACATTCAGATATCAGCTCACTCCCAGTTTGTCAAGTTTACCAGAATTCTGTCTGGAATCTCACATTCTTGACCGTACAAAAACTGGTTCTGGGACTCCACTACAAAGACTGGGTCATAAGAAGGTTAATGGGACACGTTAAGAAAGGGAGGAAGGAAATTCCTCTGATTTTACCCGAGATTAGTAACACTGCTTATCCTGTGCAAATCTGAAGAGAATTATGAGCACTAGCTTTTCTTAGCATACATTGAGAACAGAAACATCTGTAAATACTGTAGGTGTCATAGTGTGTGTTGTACTTGGCCCATAGTTTCAGTTAATAAATAAGATATGTTAAAATTAGCACTGCAGAGTTTGGTCTCAGTTTCTTTTAAACTCATTCCAGACTTTGAATAATGTACATGATTATTAGTTGAGTGCCTTTTTAAAGGATTTGTCTGTTTATTTATTGGGGGAGTACCTTTGCAAGTGTAGTAGAATGTGTTTTTAGAAGGCAGATCCTCCACCATTGTCATATTTTCATAGGTGTTTTGTGTAGAGATGTACTGATGTACCAGTACTGGCAATGTTGTCCCTGTGAATTATTATTATTCCACCAATAGAGACTTATCTGTATGTTTTTTGTTACTCTCCCCCCACCGAACACAGTATTCAGAAAATGCTATGAAGACCTCCGATGCTTTCATACAGCATGTTTACCCTTTATGAGGAAGATTTATTCTGTTTCTTAACACAGAGCAAGCTAATCTGTATCAGTTTTAGCTAAATTGTTTCATATTGTTATATGAGTTATTTGTTTTGATTCTGTTATTTATTTATTTGCACCATTTCAAACAATATACAGAAATTAAAAACAATAGAAAACACTTTAGTGCAAGGGAGGAAAAGAAACCCCTAGGGGCTTATAAGCTACCACCCCAACCAGAGTAGACAAATTAAAAGAACCATTGATAGATAATAAATTAAAAAAAAACAAAAAACAAAACATTGATCGATAATACATTAAAAAAAAAAAAATCAAAGTAAACACTGACACTGCCATGGTTGGGTGGAAAACTGAACCCAAACGCAGCATTTAAAGTTTGGCAAAGATTTTTTTATGAGCTGGCCAAATGGGCGCAGCTCAAAAAACACAAAAACACAAAATAACAGACAGCTCAGGGGCTGTAATAAAACTTACAAAGAACGGGCAGGATCAGGTCAGGATACACAGGTCAGATCAGGAATAGAACAGAAGCGTGTTGTTCACGCAGCATGACTAACGACGCACATAACCAGACACAGATAGGGACAGATATAAATAGACACAGGAGCAATCAAACACAATACAGAACAGGTGGCATAATCACGGCAAAACTGAGATAGCAGGGCATAGTCACAAAGAAACAGGACGGGCAGGGCTGTGTGGACAGTAATACACAGAATGCATCAAAACATGATCAGAGGGGAAAACAAGAACGCGGCTGCTAAGGATGATAATAATAATAATAATAATAATAATAATAATAATAATAATAATAATAATAATAATAATAATAATAATAATACAGATAAACTAAGACTGACCCACAGAGAAATAACTGCACAAAACAGAATAATAATGGCAATCCAGGAAAATAACATCCAGAATAAAATACAGAAAACTCCAAAAATGAAACTCAAAGTGAGGGTGAGGGCTAAGGCCCATACCCTGAAGACAAGATAACAGTTATAGATTAGAATGAGTGCATGAGACCCATCCCATGCCCTGACAGACTCTAAATATTTCTTCTATCAGTCATGAAATTAGAAGAAAGAAAGAAAAATCAAATATTAGACAAACACATACATGACAAAAAATAAATGTGATGCAATTTGAATACAATTTGCAGATTCCAAAAATTCAGACAAGGCTCAAAATTCAAGCTATCACATATTTTGATAACAAATGCTGTTTTAGTCTCCCTTTGAAAATACGTAGAGAAGGTGACGTTTTTATAGTGTCTTTAATCTCATTCCATATTTGAGAACCTCAGTTAGGTTAATTGGCATCAAACTGGGGATTCTAAATTGTCCTTAAGTATGACTGAGAGTGAATGGTTGTCTGTCTCTCTGTGTTGGCCCTGCGATGGACTGGCGATCTGTCCAGGGTGTACCCTGCCTCTCGCCCAAAGATGCTGGGATAGGCTCCAGCCCCCCCGCGACCCGAAAAGGATTAAGTGGAAGAAGATGAATGAATGAATGAATGTTAGCAATGCTAAAACCTGTGCATACTCGTTTCAATTTTTTTTACCCATAATTAGATGTTTGTTCCTAGTCTCATATGTATGCAAAGAAAAATATAGAGGTATAAGATTGCATAATCTGTCATTAAGGTTATTAACAACTTTATACATTGTACTGTCATGTTCACTGCACAAACTGCGCAGCGAACAGGGAATAGCAACAAGCCTAAAACGCAGAGTAAGTAACGTGTTCATTTACAATGGATGAATGGGTTGAATGTCCAAAAACAGTCACAACGGAAGGGAAGACACCCGGCTACAAGCTCGGTTAGTACAAAGGATGCCTAATGCGCTCCAAACAGGCAGGAGCGGAGAAAAAGGCACAGGACTTACTATGACATTGGAGCGGAAAGGCTCTAAGGGAACAACACGATTCAGTCCGAGGGGAAACCAACATAAGTGAGTCTGGATGTCCAAGGTTGACATTGCTAAGTTGCCACAACAGCTGGTCACATTCTACCCTATAAATACACAAATCCAGAATGAGGGCAAATGGACACAGCTGTGTGGCCACTCTGTGCGTGACTGATTGAACAAGTGTGTGTGAGTGTGTGAGAGTGAATGTGAGTGTGTGTGTATGTGTACATGCGTGCGTGCATGAGTGTACACTACCGTTCAAAAGTTTGGGGTCACCCAGACAATTATTTTGTGTTTTCCATGACAAGTCACACTTATTTACCGCCATGAGTTGTAAAATGAATAGAAAATATATTCAAGACATTGACAAGGTTAGAAATAATGATTTGTATTTGAAATAATAATTTTTTCCTTCAAACTTTGCTTTTGTCAAAGAATCCTCCATTTTCAGCAATTACAGCATTGCAGACCTAACATGATTGCACAAGGGTTTTCTAATCATCCATTAGCCTTCTGACACAATGAGCAAACACACTGTACCATTAGAACACTGGAGTGATAGTTGCTGGAAATGGGCCTCTATACACCTATGTAGATATTGCACCAAAAACCAGACATTTGCAGCTATAATAGTCATTTACCACATTAGCAATGTATAGAGTGTATTTCTGATTAGTTTAAAGTTATCTTCATTGAAAAAAAGTGCTTTTCTTTCAAAAATAAGGAAATTTCTAAGTGACCCCAAACTTTTGAACGGTAGTGTATATTAATTAATTAAATCACCCTTATTGTCATTCAACCGTACAACCAATCATGTACAGCAGAACGAGATTGTGCTTTACCTATCTACAGTGTAAATCACACACACCCCAAGTGCAGAATCAGAGGGCCGCTGCCATGCAAGGCGCCACCACAGAGTTCCCTCCTCCATTCCATTTATTGCTGAGCACCAAGCTGGATGGCAGGAAGTTCCACTTTTATATGGTCTTTGGCATGACCCGGCCGGGATTTGAACCCCTGCCTCCTGGGTGTGGGGCGGATGCTTTACCAACTGAGCCACCACTCCGGCACTCATGTGCGTGCATGAGTGTGTGTGCATGAGTGTGTGAGTGTGTATGTGGTGATCCACACCGCTGGTGGATGCCTGGGGAGGAGGAGACATGGCTGTGGGGCAGGTGGAGAGCAAAGCTCAATCCATCAGCTGGAATTAATAATCAATAATTAAACCCAACAGCCACAAGTCATGCTCGGGGTGACAACCCCGAGCATGACATGTACAAGTATTATGAAAAACATTACACTCATTAAGTTTTAGTAATCTGTATCTATGAAAAAGAGGATTTGTGGGTGAATTTGCCCTAGACCAAGATATAGCACACAGTTTTTTTCTGTAAAGTCATCAATTTTAGCAAAAAACTAGGAAAAGAATTGTGGCATATTATATTGCAGTTATTCAAGTGAGGCTCAATTAATGACTAGTATAAGATTAAGGGTGCCTTTAAAGGAAGGAAATGTAACTTAAAAAATAAACCAAGATATTTAGACAACTTATTTATTAGTTCCTCAATATATTTCTTGAAATTAAAATGTTCATCTACAAATACCCTCAGAAATTTAGAAAAAGATACTCTTTAAATTTCCAAGTCATTTATAAAAATACCTGAAAATTTTGAAATATTTTTCTTTCTTACAGGGTGAAACAATATGCAATTAGTTTTATTTATATTTAGAGATAATTTATTGCATTTAAACCACATATCCACTTTAATGAATTATTCATTTAATTTATCTTGTAAATCTTTAAGATGTTTATGTGCCAAGAATAAATTTGTATCATCAGCAAATAGTATCTTATGTAAAATATCTGATGAATTATTAAAATCATTTATATATAATATAAAAAGAAGAGGACCTAATATACTGTAGATCCCTGAGGGACCCCACAATTGTCAGTTTTCTTTACTGATTTGATACATCTATAAATACATATTGCTCCTTCCCATATAAGTAACTTTGACCCAAAGTAAAGCTGTTCCTCTGATACTATAATCCTCCAACTTGCATAAAAGAATTTCAAAATCAGTAGTATCGAAAGCTTTTGACAAATCAAGGAAGACTCCAATTCCATGTTCACCTTTGTCAATTGCTTCATTGATTTTATCAGCAAGGTCAAGTATAGCCATACATGTAGTTCTTTTTTCCCTAAAACCATACTAACATGAAGTTATAATATTTCATTCTGTTAAATAATTATTCAATCTATTATAGACCACTCTCTGTAACACTTTGATAATATTGGTAATATAGATATTGGTCGATAATTATGCATGTCATATTTGTTACCAGACTTAAAAATTGGGTTTTAGCAATTTTTAACATAGTAGGAACTATTCCACAAGACATAGAAAAATTGATTAAATAAAAAAGGGGATCAACAATATCATTTGCAATAGCTTTTATAATTTTACAACAAATTCCATGACATATTCTTGGTCATGGGGTCTGCAATCTTTGCTAAGAAGAGAACTTTTTTTTTTGGCCCCAAAATATATTGTCATGGACTGGGCTGGACCTGCCAGCCCATCTCCTTGGCATGATGGCTGTTGTGCTCCCAGGAGTGTTTTTCCCTCTAGCTGCCTCTAGGCTCCTCCTGGGAGGCTCTGAGCTCTGCTCAGCTGTTGACAGCTCAGCCACGCCCCTCTCTCCTGCCAGTCCGTACCAGCTGGCTGCCTTTTGTTATTTTCTTCTCCTTGTTTGTGCACACACACACACTTATATCTTCACCTACATTCTCACTCTCATACACTCCTTGCATATACACTCACTCACACACATTCATTCTTATCTACATGCTCAGATTCTCTCGCATCCTCCTGCATTCACTCACACACTGACACACCCCCTTAGCCTCACTGGTTCTACATGCACACCTGTTTCCACTTACTCTCTTCCACACTCTCTCTCCTCTCTCCACACCGGCATGCAGTCAGCTCGTTAGTGTTGCTGTATTTAAGATCCAAGTTCGCTGTTGTGCATTGTCGGGCAATTGAGGTGTATTTCCATCGTAGCCTTCATCAGTCAGTTCTCCTCCTTGTTTCCCTCACTCTGGACTTCATGGATTTACTTGGACTGCTCCAGCTGCGTGTGTACTAACTGTTTTGCCCCTGCCGACCAGTTCCATCTGGCGGTTCCTTTCCCAGGCACTTATCCGTTCCTCCTCTGCAGTCCCGGTTGCCATGGAACATTTTCCTCATGTTTTACTCACCTGTTCTGTTGAGCGTCCTTAAGGTATCCCTGTACTCCCTCAGCTCCCAGTTCCTTGTTTATTTGGACTGTCATATTTTTGTTCTGCACAATAAAATGCACACAAGGTACTGCGAGTGGGTTTATTATTTCTGCCTCTAAACGGCAGATAATTCGTTACAGAATCGCCCGACCAGTTAAAAACCCAGTGGAGACATTGTGTGTGTGGTTTTTTTCACCCTTTTGTGTTTTTTCTTGTCCAGCAGTCTTCCAGCATGGATTTTGCTGTTTTTGGACTTAACCCGGAGGAGTGTGCAGCGGCCAAGCATGCGGCAAATTTTTCTTCCTGGGCTTGTGCCACCCACTCCCCGGAGGTGACTTGTTATCTGCTGGACATAGGTGTTGGGGTGATGCAGACATGTCCCAGCCTCTGGAAGTATCCGGAGCTGGTACCGCTGCTCACCCAGATTTGCAAAATCCGACAGCGCTGTGAGGAAGCGGTGAGAGGGCCCTCTGCAGCACCATCCAGGTAGCGAACGAAGTGCTCCCGGAGGTCGAACGCCCAGCACACACTTCCCAGATTGGTGTTCTGTCCTTCCCACCAGACGCATTGTCCTACTCCCAGGGAGACGGAGCAAGACACCGAGACAGCAGCTGACGTCATCACCAATCATAAATTCAGGCAAGTGCTACTACAATCTCTCGCTCTTTCACCTGATGTAGTATGCCAGATTCCTGTGGAGGAGCTCCAGATTTTGCAACCTACTGTGGCTCCCCCATCAACTGCTGTCACCGCTCCTCTATACCTTTGTCTCCGTTTCCCCTGAATCCTCGCTGGTCCCGGGATGGAGTAGCCAGATGAGCCAAAGGAGAGAGAGGAGCCCAAACCATGGTGTAAGAACCATCCTTTGTCAAGACGTCGGAAGAAACCCTCTTCTTCATCACGGGCATGGATTTGACGTCACCCCTGGCTATTCCTGCGGCAGAGCCAATCTCTGTGCCAGCTATTCCACCAGCCTGTGCCCTCTCAGCCCTGACCGCAGCCAATGCTGCCTGAACGTCTCCCCTCGCCACTGTGAGATCTGCCGGGGGTTCCCCAGACATTCCCATTTCTGCACCGCCGGAACTGGGTCCTCCTCCATTCCCTGAGGGGCCCGTTACGGTCGTCGACACCAAGAAGGATGGTAGCTCGCCATGGCAACAGTTTTCATCAAGACCCGGGAGATTAGGCATGTGTTTACATTCAGTCTCCGTAAACAATGATACATCTTGTCTGTCTCCCGAGGGAGAGCCTCAGGTTTGGCAATCACCTGCGCGCTCTCCGCCTGCTGCCACTGTCCAAAACTTACCTATCTCCTCTGTGTCTCCTCCCTATTTTCCCGAATGCCCACTGAAATCAGGCTGCCAGACAATGGAGGAGCTTGTGGCCCTGGACAATTAAGAACTAGAGTCAACATGGGGTGGACCCCCAGCCATCACACCGGAGAAGCAGCCTGCATGCGGGGATTCTCCTGGGGGCTCCAGGACTGCCACCACCATCAGGCCTGCTGCGGAGGCTGCCGCAGCAGGGTCTGCACCTGAGGTGGACCACCTAGAGGCCGTGCCTGAGACATCTGAGCCAAGCTCGTCGGAGTCCTGGACGGCAGTGGAGCTTGAGCTCAGGCAAGTGCTCTATTTTGTGTTTCTCTTATCAGTTCTTGAGCGTTCTTGCCTGGCTCTTGGGGAGGAGGGCCAGGTGCAGCCATCAGCTGCACCTGGGCTCACTTCGCCGGGCTCCGCTGCTGCTGGCGACCCTGACCCTCTACCTCTTTCTTCTATTTCCGAGCCTGCGTCTAGGGTTGCCGGAAAGGATCCGCCACCGCCGGACCCCATCGCGGGTGCAGCAGTGGTCCAGCCGGATCCTACCGCAGGTGCAGCAGTGGTCCAGCCGGACCCCATTGCGGGTGCAGCAGTGGTCCAGCTGGATCCCATCGTGGGTGTAGCAGTGGTCCAGCTGGAGCCCACCGCGGGTGCTGCGGTACTCCAGCCGGAGTCCACTACGGGTGCTGCGATGCCCCAGACCGGGATCCTCACGGGTGCTGCTGAGCTCCAGCCTGGAGCCACCGTGGGGGCAGCCTTGGCCCTGCCAGGGTCCGCCGAGGGTGCATCGTTGGCCCAGCCAGGGTCCACTGCGGGTGCAATGAGGTCCCTGACGGGGAGCACCGCAAGTGCTATGGTGCTCCAGCCGGAGCCCACCGCGGGTGCTGCAGAGCTCCAGCCGGAGTCCACTGCGGGTGCTGCAGAGCTCCAGCCGGAGTCCACCGCGGGTGCAGCTAAGCTCCAGCCAGGAGTCTCCGTGGGTGCAGCTTTGTCCCAGACCGGGACCACCGCGAGTGCTACTGTTCCCCAGCTCGGGGCTACAGGGGCCAGGGGGGCTCCTTCCCTGTCACTGTCCATGGACGTCAGGGTTTGCCTTCCCTGGTCTCCCCTTAAATTGGTCCTTCCTGTGGGAAGACCGCCTCCTGAGCTGCTGCTCCTGAGCTGGTGGCTCAAAGACTCAGCTCGTCCGCCCAGTGAACTGTGTTGTGGGGTTAGGTGGCCCAGTTTTCCTGGCCGGCCACCTGATCAGCTGACTCGGGTGGCCCGCCCTGCGGTACTCCATCCGGAGTTCACCGTGGGTGCCACAGAACTCCAGCCGGAGTCCACCGCGGGTGCTGCAGAAGTCCAGTCAGAGTCCACCACGGGTGATGCGATGTCCCAGACCGGGATCCTTGCGGGTGCTACTGATCTCCAGCCTGGAGCCACCGCGGGGGCAGCCTTGGCCCTGCCAGGGTCCGCTGAGGGTGCATCGTTGGCCCAGCCGGGGTCCACTGCAGGTGCAATGAGGTCCCTGACGGGGAGCACTGCAAGTGTTATGGTGCTCCAGCCGGAGCCCACTGTGGGTGGTGCTGTGTCCCAGATCGGGACCACCGCAGGTGCTGCAGAGCTCCAGCCGGAGTCCACCGCAGGTGCAGCTAAGCTCCAGCCGGGAGTCTCCATGGGTGCAGCTTTGTCCCAGACCGGGACCACCGCGGGTGCTACTGTTCCCCAGCTCGGGGCTACAGGGGCCGGGGGGGCTCCTCCCTTGTCACTGTCCATGGACGTCGGGGTTTGCCTTCCCTGGTCTCCCCTTAAATTGGTCCTTCCTGTGAGAAGATCGCTTCCTGAGCTGCTGCTCCTGAGCTGGTGGCTCAAAGACTCAGCTCGTCTGCCCAATGAACTGTGTCGTGGGGTTAGGTGGCCCAGTTTTCCTGGCCGGCCACCTGATCAGCTCACTCGGGTGGCCCGCCTTGTATTGGACCTGGACAGGTCACCTGACCAGCCTCCTTTCATCTTCCCTGGGGCTTGGGACTTTGGTCGGCCCCCTGAACTCTGGGACTCTGGGGTCTTGGGGGAGTGTTGTTCTGGGGGTTGGGGTGGATGTACACTAGGCTTGCCTGTACGATATTACTGTGTATTTGTTGTCTGTTCCCTCCTGACCTGGTTCCCCCACCTCCCGCCCTGGTCAGTTGTGATAGTCTCCTGGGGGGGAGGGGTTTCTTTGTGTATGATGTTTTTCTTTTTTCTAATGATACGTTGGGGTGTCTGGCCCCCACCCCTTGGGGTGGAGGGGGGGGGCTCTGTCATGGACTGGGCTGGACCTGCCAGCCCAGCTCCTTGGCACAATGGCTGTTGTGCTCCCAGGAGTGTTTTTCCCTCTAGCTGTCTCTAGACTCCTCCTGGGAGGCTCTGAGCTCTGCTCAGCTGTTGACAGCTCAGCCATGCCCCTCTCTCCTGCCAGTCCGTACCAGCTGGCTGCCTTTTGTTATTTTCCTCTCCTTGTTTGTGCACGCACACACACTTATATCTTCACCTACATTCTCACTCTCATGCACTCCTTGCATACAAACTCACTCACACACATTCATTCTCATCTACATGCTCAGATTCTCTTGCATCCTCCTGCATTCACTCACACACTGACTCACCCCCTTAGCCTCACTGGCTCTACACGCACACCTGTTTCCACTTACTCTCTTCCACGCTCTCTCTCCTCTCTCCACACCGGCATGCACTCAACTCGTTAGTGTTGCTCTATTTAAGATCCAAGTTCGCTGTTGTTCATTGTCGGGCGATTGAGGTGTATTTCCGGCGTAGCCTTCATCTATTAGTTCTCCTCTTTGTTCCCCTTGCTCTGTGGACTTCACGGATTTACTCGGACTGCTCCAGCTGCGTGCGTACTAACTGTTTCACCCCTGCCAACCAGTTCTGTCTGGCAGTTCCTTTCCCGGGCACTTATCCGTTCCTCCTCTGCAGTCCTGGCTGCCATGGAACATTTTCCCCATATTTTACTCACCTGTTCTGTTGAGCGTCCTTAAGGTATCCCTGTACTCCCTCAGCTCCCAGTTCCTTGTTTATTTGGACTGTTATATTTTTGTTTTGCACAATAAAATGCACACAATGTACTCTTGCGAGTGGGTTTATTATTTCTGCCTCTAAACGGCAGATAATTCATGACATATATGTCAAACCATTAAATATATTTTAATGCTTAAAATAAAAACAAAATGACCAAACCAAATTTTTTCTCTTAAATATATTGCTGTTTTCTCATAAATTTGGAGTTTTCCTTGTAAATGTATATTTTCTTGCATATTTTTTCTCAAATTTTTTGACTCTGTCCCCCATTTTTTGCCCCTAAATTTGCTATGTTTCATTGGAATTTATGACTTCTTTCTGACAAATGTGAACCTTTTTTTAATTGCAACTTTTTATAATTCTGCTACTTTTTCTCTTATAAGTTTGCTACATTTCAACACATGAATTTGCAAATTTATTCTTTTAGGGGCTGTGCACATGACAGGGATTTTAAAGGTGGACTATGTAGAAATTGCAGGTGATTACTGGCAACACCAGATGTCAGTAATGAACCCTAATCTACTCAGGGATGGCAATTTTCCGCCAATCCGCGGATTTCCGCCGATTTATTTTCAAATTGAAACACACACTGTGTGTTTATATATTTACATATTTATTCCATCTAGCTACAATGCTCCGCACTGTGTGTGTTTATATATTTACATATTTATTCCATCTAGCTACAATGCTCCACACTGTGTGTGTTTATATATTTACATATCTATTCCATCTAGCTACAATGCTCCGCACTGTGTTTATATATTCATATATTTATTCCATCTAGCTACAATGCTCCGCACTGTGTTTATATATCTATATATTTATTCCATCTAGCTACAATGCTCCGCACCGTGTGTCTATATATTTATGTTTATATGTACATATGTATACTCGCTGCTCTTGTTTTTTTCTTGCCTTCTGATTGTTGCTCTGAGTGTTGCTATCCCTGTGCTGTTGCAATCCTGGAATTTCCCCATTGTGGGACTAATAAAGCCTTATCTTATCTTATCTTATCTTATCTTAAATTGATCATTTCTGTGAATCCTCTAAATCCTTTGAGAAAATTTTAGGGGGGGTAAGGTACCTTATTGTTACCGATTTTAGCGAAAATCAACACAATTACATAAGCGCTAGGCGCTTCCCCGGGTCAAGTCTCCCGCGATAACCCGGATGTTTTGTACTCAAGCTACTGCTGTATTGTAAACAGCCCTGCGATTGGATAGTTGCAAACGATTGGACCAATCAAATGGCTCGTTGTATGCTTTGTCAAAAATTCATGGCGGCGTGTTCGTCAGGGATGTGATTTTTCCGCTAATTCGCAGAATTCCGCTTTTTTTTTATCTTCCAGGAAGATAAAGTACGTTAAGTACGCTAGCAGCTTGTATTCCACGAACGCAGTGAAGCTGCGCCCTTTCAGGCAGAACTGGAAGTGGCGTATGGCCAGGTGGAGAGCCAGTAACTCTCTGTCGAACACGCTGTATTTACGCTCACTGTCGTGCAAAGACCTGCTAAAAAAGGTGAGCGGCTGCCAAGAACCGGCAGCGCATTGCTCCACGACGGCCCCTATGGCATTGTCCGAGGCATCGGTAGTGAGCGCTATCCGAGCCACCGGGTCTGGGTGCGCCAGTAGTGCAGCGTTCGCCAGAGCTGTTTTAACCTCAGAGAACGCCTGCTCCCGCTCAGGAGTCCAGTCGACTCTGTCCGCCGGTTTCCGTTTCTTGAGTGCCGCGTACAACGGCTGTATGAGCTGGGCTGCGCGGGGGAGGAAACGGTTATAAAAGTTAACCATCCCCCAAAACTCCCGCAGCACCCTGACGTTGAGGTTGAGGAGAAAAAATAGCAAAACAATTTAGTTAGATTACTTTTATGATTCCAAACAGTTTGAAATTGACAGTGCACAGTGGACATTGACTCATAACTTTTGAGTATTTCCAAGACTTAGCTACATCAGTGATTGTGCAAAATGAACTGCTCAAGACTCAGTGGAGATTTAAACTGGTGATCTGAAATGAATGCTGAAATTATAAAAAGTAATGGTATGAATGAATTTTATTTCTATTATGGAATAGATAAAATTAACTGATTTTGATTTGATCAAGTGTTAAAGCATGTGATGGATAATGCTTGTTGGAATATTTTAGGAATGCTATCTTCTTGGAACATAAGCCAATATTATACAGTAATAAGTGGCATTCAGCTGTTTGTTTTATGTCATTTAAGCACAGTTCTGGTACTTAAAAATCATAAAACCCAGGAGCTTCGGGGGGCTTCGCCCCCCTTGCCCCCCCACCAAGGCTCTGCCCCGGACCCCGCTGGGGAACTGCGTCCCGCAGACCCCCTGCTAAATTTTCAGATAATTTCCCCAACCCCAAATCACATCCCTGGTTCGTGTTGAAATTCTGAGCTTTCAGTATCGTTTTCAGCGGAATTATGAGATTTTTATCGAAGGATCAGGAGTCATCAGTGCTAGAAATAGACAAAAGTGTCAAAAATAAGTTCCGATGGAATTGGCTTGAGAGAAAAGTGACGGTAAAGGTGAAAATTGGCTCAAAGTTCGACGAGGTAAGAGAAACACTCGGACAATTTCTGAAGAAACCAGAAAAGGAGATGAAGTTCAAAGTTCAGAGACTGACACAGCTTGCTGCCAAAAGGAAGAAAGTTTCACATTAGAAGTGACTTGGTGACCAGTGTAAATAGTGTAATAAACTCTTATAGAACTGTTAAATATGTTGGGCTAAAGACAGTGAGACAACATTGAAAAAAAAGTAAGTTAACTTTTCATTAAATTTAATGATTTATCTAAGTCTAGTATTTCATTTTTTTAATCATTTTTTTCAGTCTAAATTACTTCTGTTTTACTGAAACCCTCTCAGCTTCAGTGGGGCTGTGCCCCCCCGGCCCCCCCATAAGTCAATCGACCAAATTAGATTTCAGCTGAAATTAGAATTTTCTGTTGCCATCCCTGTCCACTAGACTGAAGTGAATTTGAAAACTTTTTTCTTAAATGATGACCCATAATGACTTCTTCACGTTTGTCTGCTCTAACTGAACTGGTAATCAACTGGTGCCATTAAGTGTTCTGCCCTACTCTAGACATTAACTCAATTAAGTTAAAACACAGTATTTTTGACTCTGAGATGAAAATTGGCTCTATACTCACACTTCTGGTATGGAGTGGCTTTATCAGCCTGGCAAAAATCACAAATGAATTTGTAACTCTGCAACATCATAAATTATCACATTTGACATGACAGCAAAAGAAATGTTTCTTTACACTCTAATTACATTTTTAGGTGTTTCTGGAATATTTGAAAGCAGAAGATATTGCACATTCTTAAACCCAAAAACAAAAAAATAAATAAATAAAAAAAAAGGGACAGCTCAGTGGAGCAGTGGTTAGCACTGTGGCAGCACAGTAAGAAGGTCACAGGATCGATTCCACCCCGACCATCAGTGACCCTACTGTGTGGAGTTTGCATATTTACCCCAGGTACTCCGGTTTCCTCCCACAGGCCAAAAACATGCAAGTTAGGTTGATTGGAGACTCTAAAGTGGCCCTAGGTGTGAAAGTGTGTGTGAATGGTGAAGGGACTGGCACCATACCGTGGCTGCCTCATCCATCCCCGTGGATGCCCTGAATTTCCTTCTGGGGATTAATAAAGTATGTAAAATACAAAAAAAAAAAATCAAGCGCAGTTGACAGGAAGTCGTTTATATGCAGGCAAGTGGTGCAAAGTAGTGGTGCTGTAAAAAAGTCACACTGCTACCTACTGGCCCGGCAGAGCTACAACAGCAGTTTTCACACCTTAGGCAGATCCGTGTTCATGCGGTGTTGATGTGCGCGCACGTCTTTTTTCCTGTTCCACTGAATATTTCATGTATTGTGTATAGCCCCTTAATTTTGTGACTTTTTGAACATACCAGGCACCCTGGTTGAAAAACACTGGTTGAGGCCATTTTTATTTCTGTTTGCCATGTTTGTTGTTTGAATGCGTTATTGGCTCAGGAGCTGCAGCAGACCATATCCTATGAAGTCTTGGAGGACGACGCTCAGAAAAACACAGTTATGGATGAGGCATGTCCACCAGTCGACGAGGACAAGGACTTGCTTGCCGCTTCTTCCCAGATGTCATCTCAGGAGACAAATTCTCAGCCATTCCCAGCTAAAATGACAGCTGTGGCTTCTACTCCAGCGTTCCCATTCTGGTAAGGCTTTGTCTGATGTTTTATGTAATTATAAACTATTCCTTCTCACAACTATTTTTCATTTGGTCACGTAAGTTTTGGCCAGGATCAGGGGGCCTCAGAGACCAAATCTCCTGCTTTTCTGTTCTCGCTGAAGTCTGAACCCAACACCCCAGGCTTGTCTGGATTTGAGTTTGGCATGGGCTCGTCACAAGAGGGGGTGAGGAGTGACCAAAAAAAGAATAATCTGAAAAAAAAAAAACTATTTGTTTTGGGGGGATTACTTTAAAAATTTTGTTTTCTGTCTTGCAGGATCAATCTTTTTCTTTCTCTGGAGCTTTTTTCAATGATAAGGTAAAGCTGTTTGCTTTTAGGCCCCCATTACGGTACTTTATATAGATTTATAGCAAAATTAACTCCCTTTATTTCTTGCCAGAAAACTGATGAAGCAAAATCTTCAGGAGGTAAGTATTTAATCAATATCACTTTTTGCAACGCAATACCTGTGCTCAACTACAGTATACTATGTTTATGATTTCACAGAAACCGGATTTCTGTTTGGCCAGTCAGAGCAAAGTGAAGATTTCCAGTTTTTGTTCACCGCTAAGAGCCCCCAGCTGGTTAGCAAAGAAAACACCAGAGATGAGTTTCCATTTTCATTCAATTTCTGAGAGATTTACACATTTGAACTTTTTTGTTTGTCCTGTGGGTTACTCAATTTGTTTGTTCATTAATCTTACTACTTAGTGGGTGGTGATAGTGACAAAGTGTAAAATGACACAGAAACTTTTGTTTTCTTTAAATAGGGGTCTGCAACCTACAGCTTTTCTGCTCACAACTTAAAAATTAATATTTATTGAAAATTTGAGAACAGGAATCTGTGAGGGGGAAAATTATAATACAAAAAGTTGCACCTTTATTAAAAAAGGAAAACAAATCAGGAATTAAGGAGAAAAAATATGAGGAAAAAAATGACAAGAAAATTTTTTAATTCACAAGACAGCTTTATGATTCATAAGAATTACAAATTTAAGAGGAAAAAGGAAAAAGCAGGAAAATGGAAAAAAAATTAACTGTTCTCTTTTCAGTGTAGAGGTTGCAGATCCCTGGATTTAAATGGTTTGTATTATTTCAATAACTACTCACAGTGAACACATTTCTTTTAGGTTCATAGTTGCATAACAGTTTATTGATATAGAGCTTTAACATTAATTTCACACATTAGTTCACATTCACTTTCCTGTCTTTTGTACAGTAGTTAAGTTTAGACATTCTTTACAGTGTAACAGCTGTGCCGACATTTTGTGGTTTGCTGTTAAGTTTGATTAAAAAAGGAAAATGAAAGCAGTGTTTTAATCCAGCAAGTATGTAAAAAAATGAAATGAAAATGGTGCTAGTCTCTTTATGTATATACCAACATTTACTGCTGATGCATATCAGCAAGTCAACCTGAAGCCATAACACCAAAACACTCACAAACAACATTACACATGGATCTTCGTTTTCAATAAGGTTCCTGGTCATACTCAGAATTTCTCTTACTTTCTCTTTATGATTTTGGAATCAAATCATTAATACCACAACACACCCACATATGCAGTGTTACATAGTTTACAGCTATATTTCTCATTTTAAAATTAATGGCACATTTGGTTGTCTATTAATAGCACCAGTCTGACTATACAATGTCTAACTTGCACTTTGGCCCACAGAATACAGAAATCTTTGTAAGACAAAACAAAAAAATGTATATAATATCTCATCTATTAATAGAATATTTTCATATGATTTAATATACTATGGATACTTAACCAACCGGCGAGCAGATACTGGTTTCAGGGCTAAACTTGACTGATAAGTAATGGCTTTTATTTGGTCAGAATTAGGCTGTGTTTATTCTCTCATTGGCCCAAGATGGACATCTGTCGGTGTGATTTGTTTCTAATCATACTCTCAATGATCTGCATATAAATATAACTTTTCAGCCAAATGAAAAGTTGTTTTTTCAGTTTCTCCCCCCGACGGGTTGTGTGGGATACTGGCAATGGTTTGAGGTCAGCATCGTGGTCTTTCAGGTTGAGAGGAGAATGACACACAGTAAAGGTCTGACTGCCTAGTGAGTGTAATCGAGGCTTGAGTTTGGAGGGGCAGCAACGTAAAATCCACCAATCATGAGCTGAAATTTAAAGACCACATTCTGGATGAAAGACAGATACTGTGTTTGCCCGGCTTTAAAATCCAGCGTCGATGCTGATGGAGCGTCGTGTCACATGTTCAATCTCTCCTGGAACATATTCACAGAAGCTGGTTTGGTACTTGGCCAGCATTTTCAGCAGTGGCCTCAGGTTGGCCCACCACTGGACCTTGGGCATTCGGTGCCTGGTGAAGACGGGATATAGAATAATGAGGCACAAAAGGTAGTTGACAAAAATAAAAGAAAGAAAATGTGTACTCTGGGACTACTCACTCAAAATCAGCCATTTCTTTGAGCTCGGTGACTGGGATGAACCTGACGACCTTCCTGTTGAGGCCAAGAATGCATGCTGTGTCCGGGGAGTTGGCGAACACACGACCTGGTGGGGACAAAATTAAACAACGAATTTTGCATTATAGAAATAATTTTGTTTCTATCAGACAGTGAATATGGTTGTTTTTACCTTAACATGTTTCGACTGCTTCTTGCAGCCTTCCTCAGAAGGGTCACGTGATGTTGTGACAATCAGCTGTTTTTATCAGATGTCTGTCCAGGTTTACCAGCTGATTGTCACAACATCACGTGACCCTTCTGAGGAAGGCTGCAAGAAGCGGCTGAAATATGTTAAGGTAAAAGCAACTTTATTCACTGTCTGATAGAAAAGAAATTATTTTTATAATTAATTTAGAAGACAGTATGGACCATTTTAGATTAATGAACTCTGCATGTGTATAACATTTAAGTTAAGATCCTTTACTGTTATCTACACAGCAAAAACTGAAATCAAGGTAAGCTGAAACATCTTAAATCAAGCTTACATGGGCTTGCTTGTTGTTGCAAGTTATTTATTCCCGTTGTTCTGACATTTTATCATACTTATCAGAACGCTCATACCCTGGGTTACTACGCATGTGCGGCATGTGGGTGCATGCGTAGTAACAGGAAATACGCTTCTGCCTGTAATTTCAACATACACCAGAGACTTGGATACAGCTGACGGACAGCTGCCGGAAGGTAAGCAATGCGCATGTGTATAATAGGAAAGGGGTGGGCGCTGCACCGTGATTGGCTTATCCAAAAATGTGGCATTTAACTACAGTTAATCATCATCATCATAGCAGTCTGTCGGGGGCGACAATGACTGTTTCATTTAGGTCTGATCTGATTCCTCCACGCAGCTCTGTCCTTCGCCTTTCACTGCCAGGAACTCCTGGCCTTGTCCCGGGCGACGTCCGAGCCGGTATGAGTAGCTTTCTGACTGACCATTTCATGAAACTGCTTGCAAAGTATTTGAGTACCGCTAGCTTTTGCTGGACTGGCGGCACATTCTTGGCAGATACAGGTATTATCAGTGGCAAGGACAGGCCAAGACAAACTGACTCCAGTATCTTTTGCAGTGACTGACCAGATGATAGGTTTGTTTATCTCTGCTCTATGTGTAGTGCATGTCACGATGCACCGACTGGCAAAAGTCCACCACAGACCTTGCGACAGATGTGTTTATCTGCCAGGATGTCCAGTCTCACCCCGTGTAACTGGGAGTGGTACACCACAGACCTGTGATAGATATTGTTTTTAGTTCGCCAGGATGCCCAGTTTCACCCTCCACACCCTCGGAAAGACGGGGTTGCTGGTTGAGTTGCCGACGGCCCGACCCATGAGACAGGTCGTACTGGTTTTCATGGTTATCCAGTAGCAAGCAAACCAATGCCTGACCTGACATAAACTACAATTAATAATATAATTAATAATAATTATAATATTTTGTCACAATTGGCAAAAAAAAAGCAACAGATTTTTTTTTTTTCCACAATATCTTTATTGAACCTTTTTTTTTTTTTAACAAACATGATACAAACAATCAAACACTAACACTAAAGTACTACAAAAAAAAAAAATACCCTAAAAACACCAACAACCACCAACAAAATCAAGTCTTCAACAATGCTCCTCTGTTTAGTCTAGACAATCCAATACATTAGTATACATATTATGTTCACCAGTTTGGAATTTACAAGGTCCACACACATCATTCACCTTCTTCTTCAAGAGTTATGTTTAAATTTTTTACATAATCAATAAAAGGTCTCCATATATTCTCAAACACAATTTCCTTTGATTTCAGTATATATGTTATTCTTTCTAATGGAAGGTTTGTTAACATCTGTCTTAACCACTGAGTCACATCTGGTCTATGAGTCTTTTTCCATAATAGTGCAATACATTTTTTGGCATTAAGCAAACTGAGGTCTATGAATGTTCTTTCACTTTTATTGAAATTATGCTTTTCTGGGTACAGACCCAACAAAAACAGTTTAGGATTCAATATGATTTGTTTTGAGATTATTTTTTCAATTGTTACCCTCACCTCCTCCCAAAACATTCTTATTAATCTACATTCCCATAAACAATGAAATAGGGTTCCTTTACTTTCCATGCATTTTGTGCATGTATCTGGTATATTTTTGTTATATCTATTTAACTCCTCCGGTGTAACATACATCCGCATTAACCATTTGAAATGTATCAATTTAAGGCGTGCATTTATTGATTTGGTTTGAGCTTCTGTACAAGCCAATTCCCATTGTTCCTCTGAAATTTCAATTTGCAGATCTTCTTTCCAGTAGTTTAATCTTTTCAGTGAATTTTCACTTGAAGATAGTGTCAATGAGTTATAAAACTCTGAAATAATACCCTTTCTTTTACTATCTTTCATCATCATTTTTTCCAAGGATGAATAAATAGGTCGAGTGAGAGCTTTATTTTGATTTGATCGAATAAAGTTTCTAAGTTGAAGATATTTAAAAAAATGTGTTCTATTGAGATTAAATTTGATCCTCAGCTCTTCAAAAGACATTATGTTGTCTGCACATGGCAAATATAAATCCTGAATCTTTTGTATCCCTTTTAAATTCCATACTTTAAATACAGCGTCCGCTCTCCCTGGTTTAAAATATTGATTACTATGGCTGTGTTGTGAGACATGTATATGTTGGACACTGCATATGTGATTTAACCACGATGAAGGAGAGCCAGCCCCCTGCGGTGCGGAGCCACAGAGCCTGGACCCCCTGCGGAGGACAGGGGACAGAAGACTTCCTGACCACTGAGGCTCGGGAAGAGAGAAGGGGGAGTTATGTAAATAAAAGGCTAATGAATGTGAATAAAGAGACTTTGATATAGATGTGTGATTTCCCCCGCGAGGGAAATGGTTTGATGTGAGAAGGTTTAAATGAGAGAACTTTGGTGTGTTCACTCTCTTTTGTTCGCTGCTCAAGAATAAGAGCAGACAGTGGAATGATTTCTTGAATAAACTGAAATGAAAGACAATTCGGTTTCGTTATTCAAGTCCCCCCACATTGGTGACTGACGACGTTGAGAATGAACGAAGAAATTCTCAGGGTCCCGGACTCACAGCGCTCAGAGCTGGCGAGCGCAGTGGCCGTTAAGCTGCCTGATTTCTGGCAGGATAACCCACGGTCGTGGTTTCTGCAAGCAGAGTCGCAGTTCGCGCTCGCGGGAGTAACGGTGGATGACACTAAGTTCCACCATGTCATCGCTAAACTGGACAACAGCACAGCTCGGTGCGTGCAAAGCTTGGTGGAGCAGCCACCCGCGACCGACAGGTACAGCAAGCTGAAATCCACCCTCATCAAGTTTTTCACCCCCTCGGCTGAAGTGAGGGCGAGGAGGATCCTGTCTTTGCTAGACCAAGGTGGACACAGGCCGAGCGCCCTGATGGAGGAGATGATACAGCTGAGAGGGTTGGACAACGATGATTTCATTTTGCAGTTCATTTTCCTCTCCAACCTCCCGGCGCATGCGAGAAGCACGCTGGCCGGCAAAAAGTGTCACACCCTGGAGGAGTTCCGGGAGCTGGCCCAGGAGGCAGACGGGATCCTGGACGCCTGCGGCGGGCAAGCAACCACAGCAGCGACCCGAGACAGCGGGGAGCCAGAGGCGGCAGAACCAGACTGGCCGACGATGGCGGCAACACGGCCGCGACGAGGGGGAGCCAATAGCCCGGCGACAGAGGCGCGGGCACGACACAGCGGAGGAGAAGATCTCTGCTTTTACCATCGGAGGTTCGCAGAGAAGGCACGCAGGTGTGTGCCGCCCTGCATCTTCAGGAGTTCGGGAAACGGCAAGACCGGGGGTCGCTAGCAGCTTCGACCCTCGGAGAACGCAACAAGCTGCTCTACATCACGGATGCGCGCTCCGGACGAGTGTTCCTCATTGACACCGGAGCGCAAGTGAGCTTCATCACCCCAACATACGCGGACCGGGTAGCTGGACCCCACGGTGACGGAGCTACAGCGGCAAATGGCTCGAACATCAACACCTACGGGAGAAGGACCTTGCCTTTATGCTTACATGGCCGCACATATGAATGGACTTTTGTAGTAGCGGCGGTGAGTTTCAACATGTTGGGCGCGGATTTTTTGTGTTCACACAATCTGTTAGTTGATCTTGCTAATAGACGGCTGGTAAATGCACTCTCTTTTTACTCTCTCCCCTGTTCAGCTCGAGTGTCCCCGCCACCAGTACAGACCCACGTCGCTACAGCAGGTGGTAAGTTTCACACACTCCTCACCCAATTTCCAGCGCTCACTGTGCCCACTTTTTCAGCGACGGTCGCGAAGCACGGGGTGAAACACTTCATCCCCACTTCTGGTCCTCCCGTGTTTGCAAAAGCTCGGCGCTTGGATGCAGTTAAGCTCGACATTGCGCGCGAGGAGTTCGCCAGCCTGGAGAGGCTGGGCATCGTTCGTAGGTCGAAGAGCCCGTGGGCTTCGCCGCTGCACATGGTACCGAAAGCCGATGGCTCCTGGAGACCGTGCGGGGATTACCGCAGGCTAAACAACGCTACGGCACACGATCGTTATCCCATCCCGCACATTCAGGATTTTTCGGTGCACCTGGCGGGGGCGCGCATTTTTTCAAAGATTGATCTAGTTCGCGGCTATCACCAAGTCCCGGTCCAACCGGAGGACATTCCTAAAACAGCGGTAATAACCCCGTTCGGACTTTTCGAATTTTTACGCATGCCGTTTGGTCTCAAAGGGGCGGCGCAAACATTTCAGCGGATGATGGATGCCGTGTTACGCGATCTCCCTTTCGTGTTTGTGTACCTCGACGACATTTTGGTCGCGAGTACTTCAGAGGACGAACACGAAATGCACCTCACAGCAGTTTTTAGGAGGCTGGGAGAGCACGGCTTAATAGTTAACCCAGCCAAGTGCCAGTTCGGCGTTGAGCGGATTGATTTTTTGGGTCACCGCGTCTCCCCGGAGGGAGCGGTTCCGTTACCAGAGAAAGTACGCGCGGTAGCGGATTTTCCCCGTCCACAAACGGTCAAATCACTACAGGAATTCTTGGGGATGGTGAATTTTTATAACCGGTTCCTGCCCCACGCAGCTCAAATCATGCAACCGTTATATGCCGCGCTCAAAAAACAAAAGCCGACCCAGGCGGTCGAATGGTCCCCGGAGCGGGAGCGCGCGTTCACAGAGGTTAAAAAAGCCTTGGCTGACGCTGCGCTCCTGGCCCACCCAGACCCTGCAGCACGTATCGCGCTGACGACAGACGCTTCAGATTTAGCCATAGGGGCCGTTATTGAGCAACAGGTAGCCGGAGTTTGGCAGCCTTTGGCTTTCTTTAGCAAATCTTTAAGCGCGGCTGAGCGAAAATACAGCGCGTTTGACAGAGAACTGTTGGCGCTGCATTTGGCTATTCGTCATTTCCAGTTCTGGCTGGAAGGACGGTGCTTCACCGCTTATGTGGACCACAAGCCGCTCACATACGCCATGGCCAAAATTTCAGATCCGTGGTCCGGCAGGCAGCAGAGGCAGCTGGCCACAATCTCGGAATTTACCACTGACATTAGGCACGTCGCGGGCAAATTCAATGTAGTAGCGGATTGTCTCTCACGCGCGTTCACGACCCCGACACGCGCAGAGGCAGAACGGGCCACCGTGACCGCGCCGCAGGAGAGCGGCACGGTGGCGCGCGCAGCCCCGGTGCACGTGGGTATAGATTACGCAGCCATGGCAGCGGACCAGGGGGCGGACGCAGACGTGCGCGCGCTCCAGTCTGGACCAACAGGGTTGAGGCTGGAGAGCAAGTGTTTACAAACCGGTATGCCCCCCCTGATCTGCGACATGTCGACGGGGCGCCCGCGTCCGGTGGTTCCGGCCACGTGGCGCCGCCGTGTTTTTGACTCGGTCCACTCACTGGCGCACCCGGGGGTGCGCGCGTCGGTGAAACTAGTGGCGGAAAAGTTTGTTTGGCCGTGCCTGCGCAAGCACGTGAAGGAATGGGCAAAAACCTGCATTTCCTGTCAACGGGCCAAAATTCACAGGCACACAAGAGCCCCGTTAGAACCGTTCCGCATTCCGGCCAGAAGGTTCGACCATGTGCACGTCGACCTTGTGGGCCCCCTACCGGCATCACAGGGGTTCACGTATCTTTTGACAATGGTGGACCGCACCACACGTTGGCCGGAAGTGGTCCCACTTGCGACGACCACGGCCGCGGAGGTGGCTCGCGTTTTTTTAACGGCTTGGGTGGCGCGCTTCGGGGTTCCGTCGGACATTACGTCCGATAGAGGACCGCAATTCATCTCTGAGCTGTGGTCAGCGATGGCCAACGGCTTAGGAGCCAAAATTCACCGCACTACGGCTTACCACCCTCAGGCTAATGGTTTATGCGAGCGTTTTCATAGGTCTTTGAAGGCAGCACTCAGAGCGTCGCTCACGGATGCAGATTGGGTAAATAAACTCCCATGGGTTTTATTAGGGTTGCGTTCTGCGCCTAAAGAGGACTTAGACGCCTCCCCAGCGGAGCTGGTATTCGCACAAACTCTGAGGCTGCCGGGCGAGTTTTTACCAGAGCACCCAGAGCCCCCACCTCTCTCTGCTCTGGGACCGTTAGTTGGCACGGGGGCAGACACGCTCCCGGGTCCGGTTCATCACGCTTTTCCACGAGTTTTCGTCCCCAAGGCTTTGAAAAATGCCGATTTCGTTTTTGTCAGGCGCGAAGCCCTTAAAGCAACGCTCAAACCACCTTACGAAGGGCCATTTCGAGTGCTGGAGGCAGGTGATAAGCAATTTGTGCTAGATTTTGGGGACAGAAAAGAGACAGTCAGTATTGACAGACTAAAACCTGCTTTTGTCATGAAGGACGTGTCTGTACCGGTCGCGGTGGCGCCTCGACGAGGCAGGCCCCCGCAGAGGGCAATTAACCACTCTCTTCCTCAGTCAACAGACCCGGAGCAGAACAGCACCGCAGGCAAGGCGGGGCCAACGCACAGCAGATTCGGCAGACGGCTGAAGCCCAAGCGGCGCACAGACTGAATGTTGGTGTTGATTATTCAGTAGTGAGTAAGGTGCTATTAAATTTTGGGAATTAGTCTGTTCTTCATCGTTTGGGGGGGGGTTATATGGCTGTGTTGTGAGACATGTATATGTTGGACACTGCATATGTGATTTAACCACGATGAAGGAGAGCCAGCCCCCTGCGGTGCGGAGCCACAGAGCCTGGACCCCCTGCGGAGGACAGGGGACAGAAGACTTCCTGACCACTGAGGCTCGGGAAGAGAGAAGGGGGAGTTATGTAAATAAAAGGCTAATGAATGTGAATAAAGAGACTTTGATATAGATGTGTGATTTCCCCCGCGAGGGAAATGGTTTGATGTGAGAAGGTTTAAATGAGAGAACTTTGGTGTGTTCACTCTCTTTTGTTCGCTGCTCAAGAATAAGAGCAGACAGTGGAATGATTTCTTGAATAAACTGAAATGAAAGACAATTCGGTTTCGTTATTCAAGTCCCCCCACAATTACCCCATATTGGACTAAATTGTGACAATAACTGTGGTTCTTTTAAATAGTTTTTAGCTTCACACCATATTTTGATCATATGCTTTACAAATGGATTTTTAACTTGTTTTTGTAATTTTTTTGCCGAATCTGAGTATATGAATATGGGAAGAGGTAAAGGTAAATTGTATGATTCCATTTCAGTCCAGTGAGGGAGATCATTTGATGAAAAATAATATGTCATAGACCTCAGTTGTGCCGACCAATAGTACAACATAAAATTTGGACATTTCAGACCTCCACGATCAAATGGTAAATATAATAAAGACAAACGTAATCTAGCCCTCCTGTTGTTCCATATAAATTCCACTAACTTTTTTTTTATTCTTGAGAATAGATCTAAAGGTGGTGATAAGGGAATGTATTGAAATAAATAAAGTATTTTAGGTAAAATATTACTTTTAAGTATATTGATTCTCCCGATCATCGACATTGGTAGTGACATCCATCTCTGAGTTAACTCATTGATATCTGACATTAAGGCTTCATAGTTGACACTGGCGACTGATTCTAGCTTAGGCATAATTTGGATTCCTAAATATTTAAACTGATTTACAACACTGAATTGATTTACCTCAGGGGCTGGGTAATTTCTCTGGGTCTCATTTAGCATTAATATTGAAGATTTAGTTTTATTTATTTTATATCCTGATATTTCCCCAAAATTCTTTATTAAATTCAACAAGGTTGGAATTGATTTTTTTAGATTCGACATAAACAAAATTATATCATCGGCGTACAGGGAGATTTTATGTTCTGTTGGTCCAACTTTAATTCCATATATTTGTGAATGTAAACGTATCGCTATCGCTAAAGGTTCAATTGCCATAGTAAACAGTAAAGGTGAAAGTGGACAGCCTTGTCGACATCCTCTATTGATTTTTATTGGTTTTGAAATATTGTTATTTGTTAGGATTTCTGCTGTAGCATTATTGTATATTATTTGAACCCATTTTATGAAATTATTTCCAAGTCCAAACCTTTGTAGGACTTCAAAAAGAAAGGGCCATTCAACTCTATCAAAGGCCTTTTCGGCGTCCAATGATAGGAGAGCTGTATCCGGTGCTTCTTTATTAAAATAAATAATATTAAATAGTCTTCTTACATTATGGAAGCCTTGTCTACCCTTTATAAAGCCATTCTGATCTCGATTAATAATATTTGGTAAAATTTCTTGTATTCGTCTTGCTAAAATTTTACAGATTATCTTAAGGTCGGCGTTTAATAGGCTTATTGGTCTCATATTTTCACATTTATTAGAGGGCTTACCTGGTTTTGGCAACAGTATAATTAAGGCATTATTTATGTATGATGGTAAATTATTATTTTGAAATGCTTCTAAAACCATTTCCAAAAAAGGTTTTATTAATTTATTCTTAAATTTTTTATAAAGGTCAACTGGAAGACCATCTGGTCCTGCACTTTTTCCTGATTTCATATTATCAATGGCTAGCCCAACTTCTTCTTGACTAATTTTAGACTCCAATATCTCCCTGTTTTCATTTGGAATACACGGTATAGATAGTTCGTTCAAAAACCCATTTAGTTTTGTTAAATCAGGTTCATTTTTGGTATCATATAATTTTTCATAGTAATCTCTAAAGGCTCTATTAATTTCTAAAGGATCTATAACTACCTGTCCGTTACTTATAATACTGGTAATTGGTGTTTTAATTTCCAATTGTTTAATCTGCCATGCTAATAATTTTCCTGATTTTTCACCTTGTTCATAAAAAGATTGTTTCAATCTTAGAAGACTCGAGGCAGCTCTATTCGCTGATTTTTTGTCGTATTCAGCTCTCAAAATCAGTAATTCATTCTCCAACCTTGGGTCACTTCCTGCATACACTTTTCCCTGAAGACTTTTTATTTTATGTTCCAATTTAGCTCTCTCCTCTCGAGTCTTCTTAGATTTTGATCCTGTATAACTAATAATATGTCCCCTAATAAAAGCTTTGAAAGCCTCCCACTTTACACATGCTGATGTTTGTGTAGTATTGATGTCAAAGAACTCGTCTATCTGTTTTTCTATATACTTGACAAATTCCTCATCCTGAAGCCATTTATGCTGAAATTGCCATCTACCTGATTCCTTTGTCAATTTTTTATCTACATACTGTATATTAGACAACAGGGTGCATGATCAGAAATCACGATGTTATCATAAAAGCAGTTTTGAATCTTGGACCTTAATTCTGTGGAAATCAAAAAATAATCAATACGTGAGAATGTCTTGTAGGTACTGGAATAACAAGAATAGGCTTTAACTTGTGGTTTCATTTCTCTCCATATATCTAACAATCTCAATTCTTTCATAAAATGATTAATAGTCATCCTACATCCAATGTGCGTACAATCCAGTCCTGTTGATCTATCCACACCTGGATTCAATGTACAATTAAAATCCCCTGCTATTATATGTTGCCCTGTAAGTGATGATAAGATGAGAAATAAATTAGCAAAGAACTTCTGATCATCTATATTGGGACCATATAAGTTCACAAGATTTATATTTTCTAATAGCAAAGAACCTTGAATGATTACATATCTTCCAAATTTGTCTCCAATTACATTTTTCACCTGAAAAGGAACTGATTTATGTATGAGAGTCATAACTCCCCTGGCTCGGGATGAAAATGAAGAGGTGAATACACTTCCCTGCCATCTACTCCTAATTCTTTTAACATCCTCCTCTATCAGATGAGTTTCTTGTAAAAACACAATTCTTGAACCCATGTCCTTTATTTTATTCATAACTTGTTTAAGTTTTTTTAAATTTTGTAGACCTCTGCAATTCCATGAAGTTAAATTAAGATTAACACTTTGGTCCATGATCAATAGAGTGTTTGGGATTACCTTGCAGTGTAAACATGCTCATACAGAGAAGCAAAAACATGAGTGGTTGAACATTCATCCTACAAACTACACACAAACAAATTTCCCCTTCCCACACTTGTGGCAAACCCCCCAAAATCAAAAGAAAAATTCTGTCTCCCGATATAGCCATCGACTGTTCCACACCCACGGGGAACAGCCTAAGCCACTCCTTCTTCATCCTCCCAATCACCCCAACTCTACTGCTTTTAATGACGTAACATTAACTCTCCTCTGTAGTTTTCCAACTTAACTCCAAAATTTTTAACAACTTTGTACATCATAGTTTTTTTTTTTTGTTTGTTTTTGTTTTGTTTTTTTAATATATAATACAATCTATATTTTGTAAACTTACTATTTACTTCAAGTCAGTCAGATGCCTGTGCAAATGCTTAATTATTCTACCTTATATTTTGTTCATGCTTAGCTCCCACCAGTCTCTTCTTCTTCTTTGATCTTCTTGATGAACTCCTGCGCCTCCTCTGGGGTCTTGAAGATGTGGGTTCTGCCCTCATACGTGGTCAACAGTCACGCAGGATAGATTACACCATGACGAATCCCAAGGTTGCGCAGCTCCTTACGTATGGGATCAAACTGCTTCCTCAATTGCTGGATTCCTGTGGCCAAATCTGGGTAGAACCGCACCTGCTGGTCCTGGTGTTTAATCTCTCCTTTAGCACGTGCAGCGTTGAAGATCTTCATCCTGTCTCTGTTGCTAAGAAACTTCATAATTAAGGTCCTCGGCGGTCCCTTATCTCTCCGTGGGCCAATACGATGTGCTTTTTCCAGAACCACTGCTGATTGCAACTCCTCGCTGCCCAGCACCTCCGGAATCCACTTTTCCAGAAAGGAACATACGTCCCGACCTTCTGATTCCTCTGGAAGACCCACCAGCCTCAAATTATTCTGTCTCGACCGAGATTCCAAATCCAAAATATTATCTTCCAGAGATTTATTTTTTTTTCCAAAGTGCGCACCTTTAATTGAAGACGGGTGACGTCATCTTCAGCACTAGCGAGACGGAGCTCCATCTGCGCCGTTCGTTCTACACAGTCACCCAATTCCTTTCTTATTCCTTCCAACGCTGTCATAATCCCATCAAATCTAGAGGAAAAGTCCGCTCTCATTGAACTCATGGCAGCCATCAGCGCATCTGCGCCATTCCCCGCAAACATCGCACCGCCGCCAGCTTCCTCCGCCATATATGGAGTTTTGTTTGCTGCGTCACAGACCTGAAAGTCCGTTAATTTGGACTGTTTCGGCGGCTCGCTTTTTCCTTTTCCTGGTTTTCCAGCCTTAGGCTTCGCCGACATATCCTCGCCCAAATGCTGGGATACGTTCTGTCCCAAATGAGAGAGTTATTTGCCGATTTTTTTTTCTCCAGGAGCAGAGCAGAGCGAGACACGTCCGTCCTACGTGGCAGCCATAACCGGAAGTCCAGCAACAGATTTTTTAAACCATACACTTCCCAAATATACAATGTGTGTTTACCATGGATACAATTTTCTATGATTTTGATATTAACTTGTTTCTTAAATTATATTTGTCACCCACAAAGTATCCCGATGAGCTGCTTTATTAAAAGAATTCTCATTAATTTCTGCCTGAGGCATTAAGCGTTCTATGGTATCTCTCCAAATCTAATGAATTAAATGTAGTCGATCAACACCTTCTAATTTAGTACTTTTACATAGCATGCCGTTGTGGTGCGTGTGTAGAATGTTGGACTCTGGTGCTGAAGGTTGCAGGTTTGAGTCTTTGTTTAGCACGATTTCGCAGTGTCATCAATGCTACATTTTTGCTGTCTGCTTCAACTATGGACCATGTATCTTGGCATTTAAACCTTGAGTTAATAGTGAAAAAGGCCCATGGCCATTTTTAACAGCAGGAAATACACATAAATATACACACACCCAAAACCACAAACACATTCCAACACACACAATGAGAAGCTGAGATTGTGTGCTACAGATTGATCTTTTTTCATGTTCACTCCAAGGTTCTTTTTCGGTGTGTGTCTATTTATATATGTTTCCTGCTGTTAAAAATTACTCGATACAGCTGACAGAAGGTAAACAGTTATCTAATGTTAGTGCCATATTTGCAGTGCAACTGTTATATAACAATATGGAGTTGCATATTATCAATTTTGCTGTTTCAGCGTATCTGTTATACAGTCAGGCTGCAGTTAACTTAAAAAAAAAAAACGTCGATGTACAGCTTAAATGTACCAACAAGTATGTAGATATGCTATTCTGACAAAATATGTTTTTCTGTTAGCAACATTACTCCAAAAGTTATGAATGGATTTTGATGAAATTTTCAGGAAAGGTGTGTAATGGCACGGGGAACAGATGATTAGATTTTGGTGGTGATCCAGATCACGATCTGGATCCAGGAATTTAAAAAAAATTATTTTATATATTAATATGGTGCTTTTCATGTACTGCCCCTTTAAGACATGTCCACTGAGTTACATGTGTGGCCACGCCATAGGACCACGCACCTCCACAACCTGGAAGCCAGACACTGCAGAAAAAGTATAAAACGGCTTGGAATGAAAACGAATGTGGTCTTCATCCACACAGTACTGTATGTGATGATTGACATTATTTCAACTGAAGACGCCAAGAAAAAGCAAGCAAAGTGTGCGGTTTAAGATGGGGTTTGGAGTGCGTGTGGATGTAACTCTGGCTGGCAGACAAGGATGTCGTGCAGCCACATGACCCACATGGTATGCAAACACAGTAAACTTCAGCACTGGATAATTAATTTTTTTTGTTTGTGAAATCACAATAGGCCTGTTCAATTATGCTTGTTTACTACGCATCACAGTGATGATACCGCACTGTTGTGTAATACTGCTTAATAATTATGAACCTTGTCAGTAAACTGTAAAGGAGAAGAGAGGAGGAAAAAAAACAACCTGAAAGATTCAATAAACCATGATGCTGATTTAAGGTGGAATTACCCAGCCCCAATGTATGGTCAATACAATTATTGCAGTATTGTTATTATAATGTACTCATATAATGTAGTCATATTGTTTTTGCTGCCATTTCTCTGTCTGTTAGCAGGATCACAAAACTCAGATGGATTTGGATGACATTTTCACCAGAGGTGGCCCTTGGCCCAAAGATGAACTCATTCAATGCTGGAGGTGATCCGTGAGTGCATACCTCTGCCAAAGCCCTATCTCACAATGTACAGATGGATGGTGATATAAACGGAAAAAGGGATGGAGGGGAGGACAAAGGGAGGGAGGGACAGCGCCTTGGCAGAGGTATGTGCTCGTTAAGTGCTCTCTAGTTTTTTATTTTACAAGTAAAATAAACAAAACTTTACTAAAAAATAAGTACTTGCTTATTTTAAAAGGGTCATTGACTGAAAAATGGTGTTTGTAGGTTTTAACCGTCTGAAATGTGTGTGTATTAGTCATGTAATTAAAACAGTCACTTCTTCACACACAGCCTTTATGCCGCTTTTCTCTCCAAGAAAGGTTTTTGACTCTTCTGGGGTTTTCCCTGTGCGTCAAGAATTGGGAAATGTCACTAAAAGGAGCTAGATCTGAGCTAGAAGGAGGTTAAATGTTAAAGGCTAGAAGCTCGTCAGCTAATGGCTAAGTGACGTAAGACGGCTGAGTTGAATAGGTGAAGGACGTTTCTTAAAGTGATAGGCTTAAAATCAGAGCATTTCAAGAAAGCCGGGTAAAATACAAAACAAATTAATTTTTTTATTTATTTTTTTTTTAATTTTGTATACTTTTATTAATCCCAGAGGGAAATTCAGGGCATCCACATGGATGGATGAGGCAGCCACGGTGCGGCGCCAATCCCTTCACCATTCACACACACATTCACACCTAGGGCCACTTTAGAGTCTCCAATTAACCTAACTTGCATGTTTTTGGCCTGTGGGAGGAAACCAGAGTACCTGGGGTAAACCCACACAGACACAGGAAGAACATGCAAACTCCACACAGAAGGGTCACCGATGGTCAGGGGGTGGGACTGAACCCACAACCTTCTTACTGTGCTGCTACATTGCTAACCACTGCGGCACCAAGCTGTCCATTGCTTCAGATTTGCTTCAGTAATTGAATAATTTAAAAAAATGTGAACAAAATATGTCATTAAGACGTGTGAGCTATGAAAATGTAGAAAAAAGTGCAATCAATGACCCTTTTAAGTAAAATAAGCTACAGAGCTTGGAGATCCTGGTTCAAGAAAGTAAAAATCCAGCCCCATATTTGCTCAAGCCAATCAATAATGCTAGTGAGTCTGCTAAGTACAGCTCTACAGCAACATAGACGAGTGCATTACTTGGACCTTTTCGAGCTGTGCTTATCAAAACTACCTATTAATGCATGGTTGGAGCTATTATGGGACTGGATTTTTACTTTCTGGAGCCAGGATTTCCCAACTCTGATTAGCTGATAGTAGATCAAGAAATTTGACTTATCAAGATTTATCTAAGGGGACACACTGTGTAATTTTTTCCTCATGATGATACGGTTCCACGAGGTCTGATAAAATGTCTCTGGCATGTTCTGTAAATACATACAGCAACATTTTCTACACAGATTAAACACCCTTCTTCACAGCAACCCAGTTCAATGCATTTTTCTTTAAATGCTAATGAGCCCCAATTCAACCACTCTTTTATCACATCTAACAGAAGTCTGGGGTCACTAAGTTCACTGAGTGAAACGCTGACTCCGCTAACTGTGGCTCATCCTGTCTGGTAGAAGAGCCATCCTGGTCAGAGTATAATAAACTACAGTAAAATAAAATATAGTAGAATGAGATACAGTGGCGTGAGAAAGTGTTTGTCCCCTTCCTGATTTCTCATTTTTTTCTCTGTTTGTCACACTTGAATGTTTCTGATCATCAAACAAATGTAAATATTAGACAAAGATAACACAAGTAAACACAAAATGCAGTTTTAAATAAAGGTGTTTATTATTAAGGGTTAAAAAAAATCCAAACCTGCATGGCCCTGTGTGAAAAAGTACTTGCCCCCTAAACCTAATAACTGGTTGGGCCACCCTTAGCAGCAACAACTGCAATCAAGCATTTGTGATAACTGGCAATGAGTCTTTTATAGTGCTGTGGAGGAATTTTGGCCCACTCATCTTTGCAGAATTGTTGTAATTCAGCCACACTGGAGGGTTTTCGAGCATAAGCTGCCTTTTTAAGGTCATGCCACAGCATCTCAATCAGATTCAGGTCAGGACTTTGACTAGGCCACTCCAAAGTCTTCATTTTGTTTTTCTTAAGCCATTCAGAGTTGGACTTGCTGGCGTGTTTTGGATCATTGTCCTGCTGCAGAACCCAAGTGCACTTCAGCTTGAGGTCATGAGCAGATGGCCGGACATTCTCCTTCAGGATTTTTTGGTAGACAGCAGAATTCATGGTTCCATTTATCACAGCAAGTCTTCCAGGTCCTGAAGCAGCAAAACAGCCCCAGACCATCACATTACCACCACCATATTTTACTGTTGGTATGATGTTCCTTTTCCGCCATCAGTGTGTGAATGTGTGTGTGAATGGGTGGATAGTAGGATCTGTAAAGTGCTTTGGTCATCAAGAGATGAGAATAAAAGCGCTATATACAGTAAGTGAATGCCATTTACCATTTACCACTTTTTCTGAAATACTGTGTTATTTTTACGCCAGATGTAATGGGACACACACCTTCCAAAATGTTCAACTTTTGTCTCGTCAGTCCACAGAGTATTTTCCCAAAAGTCTTGGGGATCATGAAGATGTTTTCTGGCAAAACTGAGATGAGCCTTTATGTTCTTTTTGCTCAGCAGTGGTTTTCATCTTGGAACTCTGCCATGCAGGCCATTTTTGCCCAGTCTCTTTCTTATGGTGGAGTCATGAACACTGACCTTAACTGAGGCAAGTGAGGCCTGGAATTCTTTGGATGTTGTTGTGGGGTCTTTTGTGACCTCTTGGATGAGTCATCGCTGCACTCTTGGGGTAATTTTGGTCGGCCGGCCACTCCTGGGAATGTTCACCACTGTTCCATGTTTACACCATTTGTGGATAATGGCTCTCACTATGGTTCACTGAAGTCTCAAAGCTTTAGAAATGGCTTTATAACCTTTGCCAGACTGATAGATCTCAATTACTTTGTTTCTCATTTGTTACTGAATTTCTTTGGATCGCAATATGATGTTGAGCTTTTGAGGATCTTTTGGTCTATTTCACTTTGTCAAGCAGGTTCTATTTAAGCGATTGAGAACAGGTGTGGAAGTAATCAGGCCTGGGTGTGGCTAGAGAAATTGAACTCAGCTTTCCAAAGATGTGATAAACCACAGTTAATTTATGTTTTAACGGGGGGGGGGGGGAGTCACTTTTTCACACAGGGCCATGTAGGTTTGGATTTTTTTTTTACCCTTAATAATAAACACTTTAATTTAAAAACTGTATTTTGTGTTTACTTGTGTTATCTTTGTCTAAGATTTAAATTTGTTTGATGATCTGAAACATTTAAGTGTGACAAACATACAACAAAATGAGAAATCAGGAAGGGGGCAAACACTTTTTCACATCACTGCATATATTCAAGTGGTGGTAGATGATCCTGCTAGCATCATGGATATTGGATGGGGTGGGTGAGTTATGTCTAAGGGAGTCACAAATTGTAACTAAGCTATGCTAACTTGGCTAGCGGGTATACTGGTGTGATTACAGTGCTACTCTGATCAAAATCCTAACAAATAAGGCAGTATACTGCCTGGAAATGAGAAATATAATAAAGTGTAGATTAGGATGAGTAGAATATACTGTAACGTGCTGCTTGACATGGCGACGTCCCACCGGGAGATTCGAACTCACGCCTCCCGCTCTGGAGTCCCACACTCTACCTGTGTCGCCAATAGGGTCAACCCCCTTGGCAAGCCAAGTAGGGTGCTCATATTGAGTTCGCTACAATACTGTATGGATAGTAGCCGTAAAATCTGAAGTCACCCGCTGAGCTAACTAGGCTAGTAGCACTGTCATTGTACATGAATTCATGTACAACAATGAAAAGTGAAATCTTAGTATGTCCACTTTAAAACCAGTAAGATTATCTTGAAGCAAGTGAAATACTCTTGCATAAAAACTACATGGGAAGAAAAATATTTTGTCACACAAAAAAAAATCACAAGATCCCTTGATTTAAAACATACAGTATCATCTTAGAATTTAGTTTTTGCAGTGTCAGGCTGTACAATTTATGTACCTTGTCTGTAGGTTTCATTCAGTTTGTCTGTAATCCACAGGATAGCTTTCACTCCCATCTTGGTGCCATAGTTTCTGTCAAAAGGAGAAGGGACCCCTCCCTAGAGAAAAGACACACAACCTGGGTTATACATATAAAAAAAATAGCCTTAAAAGATCATTTAGGCTCAAAGTCTGCGTTAACCCAGGATTCCCCAAACGCCTTAATTTATAGCACTGATTTGAACTCGTAAATTGGACCTTGACTAAAGTCAACTGTCCACTTGCATGCTACGGTTGGTATCTGTTTCAACCATAGTAACAGTTTTTCTCTTCATAAGTTAATCTCAAAACATTTTCATTTTCCATCCATCCACTTTCTTTACCACTGAACCTATTCCCAAGGACACAAATGGCAAGCAGAGAACAGCCTGGGCAAGTCCCCAGTCCATAACAGGGCCAACACACAGAGACACACTCTTCCATCCATACTTACTTCAAGTTTGTAATCATCAGTTAACTGTAGAAGTATGTTATTGGGCTGTTGGTTCAAATTAAGGGTGAAGAAATTATCATAATTTATAAAAATGCAATATTAATGTCGTGTTAATAATACACATACAGTATGATAATACCATAACCACTGCCACTCTAGTGTCTTAAATTTCTATTATTCCTGTTTCTTGTTCTAGCTTTGTCACAAGGTGGCGATAGTGTACCTTAGTGCTGCTTTGACACAAAAGAAGAAAATGCTAGCAATTTTGGTAGCTGCAATGTCTGATTACTATTGACAGGGTAAATTATGTCTGAGGAGGCAGAAAAGAAAGAAGAATTCCACCTGCACCACTGAAAAGCTAAGTTGTCATTGTGGAAGTTTTTGAGAAAGTGACAGGAAGTTAACATTAGAGGCCTCCGTCAGCAAAAAATGTGGAGCAACAATCAAACCTGTTTACTCAGCTTCACATTCATCCTCCTGCTGTGTACCAGTTAGGCTGCATTCAGACCAGGATAGTCCAGGGATCTCAGTTCTAATGGGTGGGGAATACCGAGAATTTTCACACCTTCGTTTGGTTTGGTTTGCATTCACACTGCAGCGGACCAAACTGCCTGGACAACGTCACGCAGTTACAACAACTGCTCATTTTGGGGTGCTGTAGCTGAAACCACCACGGACCAGGAAGAAAAAATCTCGTCGAAGAAGAAGAATCCAGCTCATTGATTGGCCAGGACCGTAAACGGAAATCCGTTCCCTTCAGCCAGGTTGTTTGTCCGCCACAAGCACAGCTTTCTCTGGTAAAGGGATTTTTTGGATTCGCACGGTTGTCTTTATTGTTATTTTCTACCCAAAATGTACTACAGTAAATGCCACTTCCCCTTCTCAGACTACGTGTTGCTATGGTTACACAAACACCGAGGGACACGTCCACCCTTTGGTCTGCTGGATACTCCGTTTAGATTCACACTGCAAGCAGAGCGCACCAGACTTCGTTTGTTTGGTGCGCACCAGAGTTCCAGCGCACGTTCAGACGGCACCAAACGAACCAAACTATCCATGGAATCCACTGTTTGGTCCTTTGGTCCAGAACAAACAGTGGCCGTCTGAATGCTCCCTTAGTTTGCTATACATAAAACAGGGCATGTTACATTAATTACATGTCTCATACAAAAACTCTGTGCCCCCTGCACTAAGAGTAATTGTTGTTTTTGTACATTTCTGTACAACACTTACAATAAACAAAGATCAGTTTGACTGGGTATTCTTTTTAACATTTTCTATAGATACCATGACTGACTTTTTACTGCCATAAGAGCCAGTCACAGAAAATCTCATGTGGCAACAGCTCTAGTTGAAGTCCAGTAATATAAAGGCCCCAATCACTCTGGAGGTTTGAAACTTCTAACTGTGAAGCATTCGTATTTTTGATTTTAACTATCTCAACTGAGTACCCAAAATGTTTAGCTAAGAAATATTTTGTGTTGGCAATACTTGTGGATAATTTCAACTGTCAACCACATTTTCAGTGATTTAGTTAAAGCACCTTTTCACATCTGTTACTCTTCATTTAAAACAATTCATTTAATAATTTCATGACACTTTATTCAGCTGCTAATTCATTACATTTAGATAATTAACGTGTCTGCTCAAACCTGCCAAGGCCCACTAAATAAAAAAATAATCTGATTAAATGTGATGCTTTTATATTCGTTATCTGTCCATGTAACCCCCAGTGAAATGCCTCCTGTAACTGAAACTCCAGTTGTTAATTATTGACTCGCGTCATAGTAACTGTTATCATCAGTAACAAGTAAGTCAGGGGTTGTTTCCGTGTCTCTGTACCTGCTGGAGGTGTCCCAACACATTAACTCTGCAGTCAAAGATGTCTTTCCCCTCCGCTGAGTACAGCTTGTAGATGAAGTCTGTGGTGTAGTGTTCATGACACTTTTCATTCCTGTTAGGAAAGAGAAAAAGGGATGTCCTGTAATGTGAGTGCACACAAACATTTTCGGCAGGATGATTTAACAATTTTTGTATCAACTCCCATAAAGCCGAACATTTGTAATCCTACATGATAAAATGGGGTAATTTAAACAGAATGTCCATATCAGCATCCTTAGCTGCACCAAGTAAAGCCTAATAAATATCACTGTGTTATCATATCAGCATATTAACAATGCCCGACTGATGCAATCTAAATATAACCTCACGAAGTTGTTAAATATAAATATAGGCACTTGTAATGATGGGTACATTTGCAATAATAAGAATATGTGTCATTTTAATCCACTCCTACTGTATAATGTTACAGAATTATACCACCACACTCTCCTACATCGAGTTTAGTAGTTGCTGTGATCTCTTTTTTTGTTTCTTCAATTAACGTAATTAGTTTTGACCTACTTCAGGACAAAACACTGTATTATAACTGATGTGCATGTATTTGTTTACACTGTCCTGCCATTCTTCAGATAATTCAAATCCATTATGTCTACAGCTCTTCTCCTCGCTGTTATCCTCCCTGTTTCCTCCTGTACTGTGGTGTTTGGTTTCCGTTCTCAATTATTGTTTACATCCATCTCGTTAAGTGGTTTGCTACCTCAGTTTCACTTGCGCTCTGTATAGATGACCTCTCTTTCTTTCTGTAAAAATGCTTAAACTCTTGTTGTTTTTAGATATCATTTTGTGATTTCCGTGTAAACTTTGCAGTTATTTACATCTGTCTGTCAAATGCTCAGTTGCTCCACACTTGCCCATAATTTTGTATGCATAACATAAGATGCAGTAACAGGAGGTCAGGAAAAGTCATAGTTCGATTACAGATAGGTTCTGCTACTTGCACTGCATGAGTAACTCTCCAGGGCTGATACACACCTCAGGACTAGACCTCGCTGGATGTCCTTCTTCATCTTTTCGGCCAAATGCTCCACATTAGTCTGTAAAGAGACCACGTCATTTAGAGCACCGTGAACATGTCACACACACTGAAATAAACAACAGAAAGCTATTTTATAGCTCTTACTTTCAGGTCGTGGATGTTTATGGGGTCTTCAAAGATGTATGCAGCGTCAGCTCCCACAGCTATACCAGTGGAGGTAGCTAAATAGCCGCAGTATCCACCCATCGTCTCCACCACAAACACTCGCCTCTTGGTCCCACTGGCAGACTGTTTGATCTTGTCGCAGCTCTGCAGAGGAAACTTGGCGTTAAATAAAACTAAAAACTTATCTGTTTGAACCGTATGCAAAGAAGCTTAAGATTATCCTTATATCACACCTGTAACGTCAAAGATTCATGTTTGATGTGCTCTGTATTACCTCCATGGCAGAGTTGACAGCCGTGTCAGCTCCCAGGCTGAAGTCCGTTCCAGGTACATTGTTGCTGATGGTCGCAGGGATGATGACCATTGGGATGCACAGCTCATCGTAGTGGCCCCGGGCTTCAAAGAGCTGTAGCACACCTTCAAAACCCTTTAAAAGTGCCAGAGAGGGCACAGTGAATTATGACACAAATAATTCAGAAGAAATACTTGGAAGAACTGCAAATGACGGACCTCAAATCCTCCGACTACGAGCAGAGCTGAGATGTTGAACTTGGTGATAGTTTCCACAATTTTCTCAAAGTGTTGTTTGGGAAGGGTTCTGAAGAAGGAAGTAATCACTTAAACAGGCACTTCATCAGTTTTTCTCTGCGGGTGATCAGATAACTTAAGATAGCTTGAAATGATTTGTGTTGCGTCACTTGATTTACCGTTTTGTCCCCAGCAGGGAACCCCCCTGGCCCGTCCATCCAGCCACATTGTGCCAGTGCATCTCAAACACCTGTGGACAGACATTTGATTTCATCTCAGTCTCATGCAGACTCCTGGATGACTGCTGACATCTTCTTGAGTGTGATGGAAAAAACAAGTTTCCTCACCTCTCCGTTGGCAAGCCCTTGAAAGCCGTCTTGCACGCCGTAGATTTTGTGTCCATGAATGAGCCCCAACCTTACAGCTGACCTCACTGCTGCGTTCATCCCTGCAGCTGGAGCTCCCACATTCAGAATAGCTAGGGAGAAATTGGTCTGAGGAGACGTGGGTCAGATACAACGCAGCACTTTTGAGTTTATAGTTTAGGATTTTATTTATTTACTTTCAAACTATATCTTGTGTGTGAGAGACGAACCTTAGTCTGTGAAGGCTTCTGGAAGGCAAGCTGCTTGTAAATGTTCCAGTTGTTCTCAAAACTCCTAAAAGAAAATTACGTTTTTCTGTGTATGCAACAAAGAGAATGTGACAATTTCAACATTTACCAGTGTTACAACTCTGGCACAAATCTCCGCTCTTACCCTCCACGAAGTTTGATGGCTTCCTCAAACCTCTTTGCATTCATTTCCGTTTGGACCAACTTTGTCTACAAAGGATGGTGCAGTAATTTAATCAAACAGCCCCCTCCACCATACTGCTAATTATCTGGTCAGTCTGGTCAAATCATTGACAAAAGGAGAGAGATTCACCATCTCCACACACTCCATCAGAGGCAGGCGGACTGCTTGGTTTCCCGACAGGCCGATGACGCAGGCTGGGGTCTCAGGGGTGGCTTCCATCAGGGCAACCACCGCTTCCACTCCCAACTTACTGCTCTGAAAGTACAGACAGACACAGAAAGAATTAGTTTTTACAGTGATGATGTGGATTAAATGATATTGTTAGATTTTCTAGTTTTTCTAAAGGTACTGCATGGGAGTGTTGGAAAATTAAGTTTTAGCCAAACCTAGTGCTCTGCAGCCTTATTTACTCACATCCCATATTTTTAAATACCAAAGTTGCATGAATTTAAATTTTAATTCAGTCAGAGATTTTCCTAGTTCAGATATATTATTTTGTATTACAGCAAATATATAAAGGGAGAAATTTCACCAAAATTTTCAGGTGCCATAAATCTGGGTTAGATCTCCATATTGATAACTTCTAATAGCAGGTAGTCTTTATTTGTGGTGTTTTAGGAAAATATTTTTTTTTTAAAAATACACTGGTTTACATTTCACAGTTTAGAATCCCAGTCAACTGCAATTAGATGTACCCCAACGAAACCATTTGTATCAGTAAATCTATTCGTAGAGGTGACAAAAATAGGATAATAAAAATATGATCATGCTCACCAGTATTCGGTCAAATGCTGAGGGCGTTCCTCCTCGCTGAACATGTCCAAGTACAGTCACCCTGGTGTCATAGCCCAGTCTCTTTACCACCAGCTTTAAACAAACACAATGCACTTTCAAAAGTAAAACCAGCATAAAGCATCCACAACCCAATAATTACATCAGGATGGGAACACCAGTGTGTGATCTCAATTATATTAACATAGAGTTTGGTTCAAAGACACTAGTTAAAGTGACTTATTTCAGATAGATGTTTAACAGAACGGCTGCATCAAGGCCCAGTGTGAGTGCAGTCAAAGGCTATTTTGATGCAGGGTTACTCTGGAGCAAAAATGAGAATTAAGTTTCACTTTAATTATTTAAACATACCTCTTTTACATAAGCTGAGGAGATGGGTTTGCCTTCCCTGTCAATGGCTCCTTCTGCAATGATTATAATGTTCAGTCTCGACCCCTTATTGCGACTCTGGGTTTAAACAGATAAATGTGTCAATAAGCACAACTCTGTCTTTAAGCTTTAGGCATATCTGTATTTTTCCTGTGAATATCATTTTTCCTGTATTTTCCTTAATACATAAAGGTGTGGGTGCCTGGGGCTAAGACAGGTCTGAAAGCCAACTTTTCTTTTCTTACCCCCTCAAGGCGGGCGCACATACGGTCCTCCCAGCCTTCCATAGGAGGAGCCTCTGGAATAAAAAGCCAGTCTGCTCCAGAAGCCAGAGCTGACACCAGGGCCAGATACCTGGAGAGGGAAAACAATTAAAGTACAATTAAATAATAATAATAATAAATGGTACAGCAAAAAATGGGTTACTCACCCACAATGTCGCCCCATGACCTCCAGAACAAAAGTGCGCTGGTGGCTGCAGGAAGAAAAAACCACAATAAACTGAAACCCTGAGGCAGCAGGTTCATGTGTTTACAGGCAACATGCTGATGTTCAAGAAAGCAAGTCTGGGCAAGATAGAAATTATTGTTAAAAAAAAAAAGGTAGATGGAATGTGGACGTGACGATAAATGGTTTAAAAAAAAAAAACCTGTAGATGAGGTAGGTGTAGATGACTGCATTCCACTGACAGTGTCAAAAAGGTGTCACTTGTGTAATCAGTTTCCAAGACTAACTTTAAAGTGTCTGTGACATGACTTAGGAACTATGGATCAATATTCAGTATGAATTTATCTGCAATTGTCCATATAGTTGGTTCTTTTGACTTAGAATGCTAAATAAGTGGAAAAATATTTCCAAGTGAATTCAAATTTAGCACCATGTTGCACTAATGCGATCTCCTAAGATGCGCCTCGTTTTCAGATATGACGTTATGAGGTGAGGTTCATCTCAGCTGATCCGTGTGCTGTCATTGTAAACAAGCTGTTTAGCTTCTATATCAGCGAAGAAATGCCGAAACGTTGCGTGGCGGCTGGGTGTCCTAATTGCTCCAGTGAACGTACAAGCCTGCCATAACCACTGCCATACCTACGGTTTTTAAACGAAAACCCACAGCTCAAGACGATATCAACATATCAAAACAGCGCAGAAAAACAACAGTGTCAAAACCCGCCCAGAAAAGAGTTTGTGTAATTGATTTTTTTTCCACATGGCGATCGTGATTTTATTATATTTTTTCCGCCAAAAGTAAAATCCTCCCCTTTGGGTCCGGTTATGGCTGCCACGTAGGACGGACGTGTCTCGCTCTGCTCTGCTCCTGGAGAAAAAAAATCGGCAAATAACTCTCTCATTTGGGACAGAACGTATCTCAGCATTTGGGCGAGGATATGTCGGCGAAGCCTAAGGCTGGAAAACCAGGAAAAGGAAAAAGCGAGCCGCCGAAACAGTCCAAATTAACGGACTTTCAGGTCTGTGACGCAGCAAACAAAACTCCATATATGGCGGAGGAGGCTGGCAACGGTGCGATATCTGCGGGGAATGGCGCAGATGCGCTGATGGCTGCCATGAGTTCAATGAGAGCGGACTTTTCCTCTAGATTTGATGGGATTATGACAGCGTTGGAAGGAATAAGAAAGGAATTGGGTGACTGTGTAGAACGAACGGCGCAGATGGAGCTCCGTCTCGCTAGTGCTGAAGATGACGTCACCCGTCTTCAATTAAAGGTGCGCACTTTGGAAAAAAAAAATAAATCTCTGGAAGATAATATTTTGGATTTGGAATCTCGGTCGAGACAGAATAATTTGAGGCTGGTGGGTCTTCCAGAGGAATCAGAAGGTCGGGACGTATGTTCCTTTCTGGAAAAGTGGATTCCGGAGGTGCTGGGCAGCGAGGAGTTGCAATCAGCAGTGGTTCTGGAAAAAGCACATCGTATTGGCCCACGGAGAGATAAGGGACCGCCGAGGACCTTAATTATGAAGTTTCTTAGCAACAGAGACAGGATGAAGATCTTCAACGCTGCACGTGCTAAAGGAGAGATTAAACACCAGGACCAGCAGGTGCGGTTCTACCCAGATTTGGCCACAGGAATCCAGCAATTGAGGAAGCAGTTTGATCCCGTACGTAAGGAGCTGTGCAACCTTGGGATTCGTCATGGTGTAATCTATCCTGCGAGACTGCTGACCACGTATGAGGGCAGAACCCACATCTTCAAGACCCCAGAGGAGGCGCAGGAGTTCATCAAGAGGATCAAAGAAGAAGAAGAGACTGGTGGGAGCTAAGCATGAACAAAATATAAGGTAGAATAATTAAGCATTTGCACAGGCATCTGACTGACTTGAAGTAAATAGTAAGTTTACAAAATATAGATTGTATTATATATTTAAAAAACAAAACAAAAACAAAACAAACAAAAAAAAAAACTATGATGTACAAAGTTGTTAAAAATTTTGGAGTTAAGTTGGAAAACTACAGAGGAGAGTTAATGTTACGTCATTAAAAGCAGTAGAGTTAGGGTGATTGGGAGGATGAAGAAGGAGTGGCTTAGGCTGTTCCCCGTGGGTGTGGAACGGTCGATGGCTATATCGGGAGACAGAATTTTTCTTTTGATTTTGGGGGGTTTGCCACAAGTGTGGGAAGGGGAAATTTGTTTGTGTGTAGTTTGTAGGATGAATGTTCAACCACTCATGTTTTTGCTTCTCTGTATGAGCATGTTTACACTGCAAGGTAATCCCAAACTCTCTATTGATCATGGACCAAAGTGTTAATCTTAATTTAACTTCATGGAATTGCAGAGGTCTACAAAATTTAAAAAAACTTAAACAAGTTATGAATAAAATAAAGGACATGGGTTCAAGAATTGTGTTTTTACAAGAAACTCATCTGATAGAGGAGGATGTTAAAAGAATTAGGAGTAGATGGCAGGGAAGTGTATTCACCTCTTCATTTTCATCCCGAGCCAGGGGAGTTATGACTCTCATACATAAATCAGTTCCTTTTCAAGTGAAAAATGTAATTGGAGACAAATTTGGAAGATATGTAATCATTCAAGGTTCTTTGCTATTAGAAAATATAAATCTTGTGAACTTATATGGTCCCAATATAGATGATCAAAAGTTCTTTGCTAATTTATTTCTCATCTTATCATCACTTACAGGGCAACATATAATAGCAGGGGATTTTAATTGTACATTGAATCCAGGTGTGGATAGATCAACAGGACTGGATTGTACGCACATTGGATGTAGGATGACTATTAATCATTTTATGAAAGAATTGAGATTGTTAGATATATGGAGAGAAATGAAACCACAAGTTAAAGCCTATTCTTGTTATTCCAGTACCTACAAGACATTCTCACGTATTGATTATTTTTTGATTTCCACAGAATTAAGGTCCAAGATTCAAAACTGCTTTTATGATAACATCGTGATCTCTGATCATGCACCCTGTTGTCTAATATATGTAGATAAAAAATTGACAAAGGAATCAGGCAGATGGCAATTTCAGCATAAATGGCTTCAGGATGAGGAATTTGTCAAGTATATAGAAAAACAGATAGACGAGTTCTTTGACATCAATACTACACAAACATCAGCATGTGTAAAGTGGGAGGCTTTCAAAGCTTTTATTAGGGGACATATTATTAGTTATACAGGATCAAAATCTAAGAAGACTCGAGAGGAGAGAGCTAAATTGGAACATAAAATAAAAAGTCTTCAGGAAAAAGTGTATGCAGGAAGAGATCCAAGGTTGGAGAATGAATTACTGATTTTGAGAGCTGAATACGACAAAAAATCAGCGAATAGAGCTGCCTCGAGTCTTCTAAGATTGAAACAATCTTTTTATGAACAAGGTGAAAAATCAGGAAAATTATTAGCATGGCAGATTAAACAATTGGAAATTAAAACACCAATAACCAGTATTATAAGTAATGGACAGGTAGTTATAGATCCTTTAGAAATTAATAGAGCCTTTAGAGATTACTATGAAAAATTATATGATACCAAAAATGAACCTGATTTAACAAAACTAAATGGGTTTTTGAACGAACTATCTATACCGTGTATTCCAAATGAAAACAGGGAGATATTGGAGTCTAAAATTAGTCAAGAAGAAGTTGGGCTAGCCATTGATAATATGAAATCAGGAAAAAGTGCAGGACCAGATGGTCTTCCAGTTGACCTTTATAAAAAATTTAAGAATAAATTAATAAAACCTTTTTTGGAAATGGTTTTAGAAGCATTTCAAAATAATAATTTACCATCATACATAAATAATGCCTTAATTATACTGCTGCCAAAACCAGGTAAGCCCTCTAATAAATGTGAAAATATGAGACCAATAAGCCTATTAAACGCCGACCTTAAGATAATCTGTAAAATTTTAGCAAGACGAATACAAGAAATTTTACCAAATATTATTAATCGAGATCAGAATGGCTTTATAAAGGGTAGACAAGGCTTCCATAATGTAAGAAGACTATTTAATATTATTTATTTTAATAAAGAAGCACCGGCTACAGCTCTCCTATCATTGGACGCCGAAAAGGCCTTTGATAGAGTTGAATGGCCCTTTCTTTTTGAAGTCCTACAAAGGTTTGGACTTGGAAATAATTTCATAAAATGGGTTCAAATAATATACAATAATGCTACAGCAGAAATCCTAACAAATAACAATATTTCAAAACCAATAAAAATCAATAGAGGATGTCGACAAGGCTGTCCACTTTCACCTTTACTGTTTACTATGGCAATTGAACCTTTAGCGATAGCGATACGTTTACATTCACAAATATATGGAATTAAAGTTGGACCAACAGAACATAAAATCTCCCTGTACGCCGATGATATAATTTTGTTTATGTCGAATCTAAAAAAATCAATTCCAACCTTGTTGAATTTAATAAAGAATTTTGGGGAAATATCAGGATATAAAATAAATAAAACTAAATCTTCAATATTAATGCTAAATGAGACCCAGAGAAATTACCCAGCCCCTGAGGTAAATCAATTCAATGTTGTAAATCAGTTTAAATATTTAGGAATCCAAATTATGCCTAAGCTAGAATCAGTCGCCAGTGTCAACTATGAAGCCTTAATGTCAGATATCAATGAGTTAACTCAGAGATGGATGTCACTACCAATGTCGATGATCGGGAGAATCAATATACTTAAAAGTAATATTTTACCTAAAATACTTTATTTATTTCAATACATTCCCTTATCACCACCTTTAGATCTATTCTCAAGAATAAAAAAAAAGTTAGTGGAATTTATATGGAACAACAGGAGGGCTAGATTACGTTTGTCTTTATTATATTTACCATTTGATCGTGGAAGTCTGAAATGTCCAAATTTTATGTTGTATTATTGGTCGGCACAACTGAGGTCTATGACATATTATTTTTCATCAAATGATCTCCCTCACTGGACTGAAATGGAATCATACAATTTACCTTTACCTCTTCCCATATTCATATACTCAGATTCGGCAAAAAAATTACAAAAACAAGTTAAAAATCCATTTGTAAAGCATATGATCAAAATATGGTGTGAAGCTAAAAACTATTTAAAAGAACCACAGTTATTGTCACAATTTAGTCCAATATGGGGTAATCAATATTTTAAACCAGGGAGAGCGGACGCTGTATTTAAAGTATGGAATTTAAAAGGGATACAAAAGATTCAGGATTTATATTTGCCATGTGCAGACAACATAATGTCTTTTGAAGAGCTGAGGATCAAATTTAATCTCAATAGAACACATTTTTTTAAATATCTTCAACTTAGAAACTTTATTCGATCAAATCAAAATAAAGCTCTCACTCGACCTATTTATTCATCCTTGGAAAAAATGATGATGAAAGATAGTAAAAGAAAGGGTATTATTTCAGAGTTTTATAACTCATTGACACTATCTTCAAGTGAAAATTCACTGAAAAGATTAAACTACTGGAAAGAAGATCTGCAAATTGAAATTTCAGAGGAACAATGGGAATTGGCTTGTACAGAAGCTCAAACCAAATCAATAAATGCACGCCTTAAATTGATACATTTCAAATGGTTAATGCGGATGTATGTTACACCGGAGGAGTTAAATAGATACAACAAAAATATACCAGATACATGCACAAAATGCATGGAAAGTAAAGGAACCCTATTTCATTGTTTATGGGAATGTAGATTAATAAGAATGTTTTGGGAAGAGGTGAGGGTAACAATTGAAAAAATAATCTCAAAACAAATCATATTGAATCCTAAACTGTTTTTGTTGGGTCTGTACCCAGAAAAGCATAATTTTAATAAAAGTGAAAGAACATTCATAGACCTCAGTTTGCTTAATGCCAAAAAATGTATTGCACTATTATGGAAAAAGACTCATAGACCAGATGTGACTCAGTGGTTAAGACAGATGTTAACAAACCTTCCATTAGAAAGAATAACATATATACTGAAATCAAAGGAAATTGTGTTTGAGAATATATGGAGACCTTTTATTGATTATGTAAAAAATTTAAACATAACTCTTGAAGAAGAAGGTGAATGATGTGTGTGGACCTTGTAAATTCCAAACTGGTGAACATAATATGTATACTTATGTATTGGATTGTCTAGACTAAACAGAGGAGCATTGTTGAAGACTTGATTTTGTTGGTGGTTGTTGATGTTTTTAGTGCATTTTTTTTTTTTGTAGCACTTTAGTGTTAGTGTTTGATTGTTTGTATCATGTTTGTTAAAAAAAAAAAAAGGTTCAATAAAGATATTGTGGAAAAAAAAAATCCTCCCCTTTGAATTTTGAAGCCCAGTGTTGACTTTACTCCAAATGGAACAACTTTGTGTTAAAAAAAGTTATATTAATTTTTTCAGTTTTCATTTTTATAAATCTCATTGCCTGTAAACCAAACAATTAAATAACGATCGCCTTATGTGGAAAAAAAATCAATTACACAGACTCTTTTCCGGGCGAGTTTTGACACTGTTGCTTCTCTGCACTGTTTTGATATGTTGATATCGTCTTGAGCTGTGGGTTTTCGTTTAAAAACCATAGGTATGGCAGTCGGTTTTAGAACCCATCTGTAATGAACTTTCAAGCCTAAAGATTCCTGTATAGCAGGCGCCTCCTTGTCTGTGTGTTTGGGATCATTGTCTTGCTGAAATGTCCACCGTCGTTTCATCTTCAGCACCTTGGCAGATGGCAACAGGTTCTTATCAAGGATGTCTCTGACATTTGTCCATTCATCTTTCCTCCAATTATATGAAGTTTGCCTGTACCATATGCTGAAAAACACCCCCACACCATGATGGGATGTGCAGTGCCATTTCTCCTCCAAACATGCTGTGTGTTGTGGCAAGTTCAATTTTGGTCTCATCTGACTATATTCTCCCAATATTTTACTGGCTTACCCAAATGTTTTGCAGTAAACTTTAAATGAGCTTCAACATGCTTTTTCTTCAGCAATGGAGTCTTGCGCGGGCATAGAGCCCATGTCGGTTGAGTGCATTACTTGTTTTCTTTGAAACAGCAGTACCTGCTAACTTCAGGTCTTTCTGGAGCTCTCCACAAGTGGTCTTTGGCTCTTGGATAACTCTTCTGATAATTCTTTTGACCCCTCTGTTAGAAATTTTGCGAGGAGCTTCTGGTCGTGGCCAGTTTATGGTAAAATGATGTTCTTTCCACTTCTGAATGATGGCTCCAACAATGCTAACTGGAACGTTCAGCAGTTTAGAAATATGCCTGTAAACAATGCCATCATTATGTTTTGCAACAATGAGGTTGCGAAGGTCTAGAGAGAGCTCTTTGCTTCTACCCATCATTAGTTCTTTGTGGTGTGACAATCTGATATTCATAGACCTTTTTAAAGGCTATCAGTCAAGACTTAACCAACTGAAATTAATTAGCACTGATGGGGGATGGGATGGCTTCCTAAATGGTCACACAATACTGATGCACTCTACAAGAAGGGACAGCGCAGGCTGTTCCTGCTGAGGAGACTCAGGTCTTTTGGTGTACAAGGGGCGCTGCTGAAGACATTCTATGACAAGGTGGTGGCATCAGCCATCACTTTTGGAGTGGTCTGCTGGGGCAGTGGCATTACTGCAGCCGATAGGAAGAGACTGAACAAACTGATTAAGAAAGCTAGCTCTGTCCTGGGGCAGCGCCTTGATCCGGTGGAGGAGATAGGAGAGAGAAGGACGGTGGCTAAACTGTCATCTCTGCTGGAGTCCGAGTTCCACCCTATGCAGGACATACTGGATGCACTGAGGAGCTCATTTAGCAGCAGACTACATCATCCCAGGTGCACAACCGAGAGGTTTCGTAGGTCCTTCCTACCAACGGCTGTCAGACTGTACAACCTAAGCAGGGCTGCTTGCAGAGATAGCAAAAAGACGTAACAAACTAATAGTTTTTTGAATGCAAAAGATGCAATAGACTTACACAATGGTCCCCTCCAGCATACAACTAGGAAAATACCGGTCACTATGGAGGGTGAGAATATGTATGGGCACATAATCATACCATGTAGGATAACTAAGTAGACGGTTATGCTGTTTCATCCCATCTAGCAACAATGCTCTGCACTGTGTGTGTTTATATATTTACATATTTATTCCATCTAGCTACAATGCTCTGCACTGGGTGTGTTTATATTTATATATCTATATATTTATTCCATCTAGCTACAATGCTCCGCACTGTGTGTTTATATATCTACATATTATTCCATCTAGCTACATTGCTCCGCACTGTGTGTGTTTATATACTTACTTATTTATTCCACCTAGCTGCAATGCTCCGTACTGTGGGTGTTTATATATTTACATATTTATTCCATCTAGCTACAATGCTCTGCACTGTGTGTTTATATATTCATATATTTATTCCATCCAGCTACAATGCTCGGCACTGTGTGTCTGTGTGTGTGTGTGTATATATATATTTTATAGTAATATGTACATATGTATATTAGCTGCTCTTGCTTGCTTGTTTTTTTCTTGCCTTCTGATTGTTGCTCTGAGTGTTGCTATCCCTGTGCTGTTGCAATCCTGGAATTTCCCCGTTGTGGGACTAATAAAGGCTTATCTTATCTTATCTTAAATTCTAATGATCTAATGATCTGATTCTGATTCTGCACTTGGGGTGTGTGTGATTTACACTGTAGATAGGTAAAGCACAATCTCGTTCTACTGTACATGATTGGTTGTACGGTTGAATGACAATAAGGGTGATTTAATTTAATTTAATTTAATGGATTTCAGCTGGTTTCTCGGCTTTCTATGCCTTTTTGCACTTCTTTTTCTTCATGTGTTCAATACTTATTCCCTGTGTCATTCCACTTTATTAAATATAACTTATTTTGTGAGCACAGTTGCCTTTATTTCTTTGTATGTATGGATTACTTGGGTTGTTACTGATATCTGGTGAAAATCTCAGGTCAATGCTCTATCAGAAATATGTTTAATGAGAAAAATGTTGACGTGTTCAATACTTATTTTCCCTGCTGTATATTGAGCCCTTGGGGTAATATTCTAGCTGAGTGTACCTGTAGGGACAAAAATATTTTATTGTATTCCTGTTGCTGAGGGAGTCTTACAAAATGACCTCACACCTTTTTAGTTTTGTTCCATTGGCTTGCAGTTTGTTCTGAAGTTGACTTTAAGATTTTACTATTGACTTGTGAAGTTTTTCATTGATAATTCTCTGAATTTTTATTTCCTCATGAGCCTGTATGAAACCTGAAATGCACATCTTCCATCTGTTCTAAAGGCTAAAAACTAAAAACAGTTAATTATGAGCCACAAAACTAAGGATTTATACAGTACTTACACATTTAAGAAGCTAGAAAAAAAAGAATATTATGCCTTTTCCATTATCAAACTAAAGAATTATATTTTGTACACCACTCAAATGAGCTAGCTGTACTCTGATGGTAGATCTGCTAAAATTAGCAAATTTAAAATTATGTTTATTTTCTATAACTCAGTGAGCACAGATTGCTGTTCAGCTGAATACCACTCCCTCAGCTCCTGCATAATCTTTACTTTGATGAAACATCAGCTGCCTCAGTTCTGTCACTGTTCAGTGTCACACAGTCTGACCTCTGCGCGGTGGTCATTATGGCATCAATTATCTCCATGATGCGGTGCAGTGCCGAGTCAGCTCCGATGGTCATGTCTGTGCCGCAGAAGTCATTATCTATGGAGCCCACCAGCCCTACGATGTTCAGGTAAGCGTTGTCCTTAGCCATCGTGTCTGTGATCCTTCCTGAGTACCACATACAAACGGTGTTTTTTAAACAGGCTGCAAATGACACAAGTGGTGGCATGAAGCCAAACCAATGTTAAAGTATCACTATCGGTTACCTTTCTTTACAAGCTCTTCCAGCAGGCTGCTCCACTCGCTGCGGAAGATGTTGGCTCCTGTGAGGCTGCCGTCGCCGCCGCATACACACAGGTTGGTGATGCCTTTCTTCACCAGGTTGAAGGTGGCAGCAAGCCTCCCCTCACGTGTTGTGAAGGCCTTGCAGCGAGCGCTACCGATCACAGTACCACCCTGAAGCAGAGATGTAATTTAAGTCAGAAGCCGAAAATTTTTTTCCCCTTTCTGTGAGATCTATGCAACAGTGGTTCCCAAGCTCTGGCTGGTGACTCCCAAAACTGGCTAAAATGAATCAATAAGGTTTTTAAATAGTGACTGGAAATATATATTATATTTGTTCAAAATATGCTTGTAAAACAATAGAAACACCCAAAACTGAAAAAATCAACATCGTAATGAAGCTTTAAACGTTTACACACAGAAGGCTAGGAACCACAGCTGTATACAAAGTTAGCTTCACTGCTCGATGACGAAGATTTAACACAATAAATAGTACATAAATAACATCTTATAGTCAGTTTGGCTTCACTTTTAAAAGTGCATTTGATTGTTTCAGTTATGGTTTTAATTTCTAAATCATCTAAACTGAGTAAAGAGCCTCTATTATGCTTTTGAGTTTTCCCTTTATTTTAGAGGGTTACATAGGATTTTTTTGTGATATATGTTCTGCAAAGGTTTTATGGTCAAACAGCCCAAAGTCCACCTGCGCAGGAGTTCTCTCCCACAGAAACTACGACTACAAATCTGCCTCAAACATATTGTTAGGATTTGCTGTTTTCTTCTGTGAGGTTATCGCGTCATTGCTTAACAGATCCAATGCAGACCTGCCTCCTGACTAGTCTGGCATGCCCTGTCCTTGGAAGAGAAGTGAAAGTTTCCTTCTGATCCTCAGGGCTCACATAGCAACAACATAGCTAGGTTAGGTAACGGCCCAACTGGGGTTCTGAGCCCTTCTCTGTAAGTTCGCCCCACTAGATACAGTGGGGTAAAAAAGTATTTAGTCAGCCACCAATTGTGCAAGTTCTCCCACTTAAAAGATGAGAGAGGTCTCCAATTTTAATCATAGGTATACCTCAACTATGAGAGACAAGAAAAAAAAAATCCAGAAAATCACACTGAAGGATTTTTAATGAATTAATTGTTGTAACTGTTGCTGGTATTTTGGCCCATTCCTCCATGCAGATCTCCTCTAGAGAAGTGATGTTTTGGGGCTGTCGCTGGGCAACACAGACTTTCAACTCCCTCCAAAGATTTTCTATGGGGTTGAGATCTGGAGACTGGCTAGGCCACTCCAGGACCTTGAAATGCTTCTTACGAAGCCACTCCTTCGTTGCCCGGGCGGTGTGTTTGGGATCATTGTCATGCTGAAAGACCCAGCCACGTTTCATCTTCAATGCCCTTTTTTTTTTTTTTTTTTTTTTTTTTTTTTTTTTTTTTTGTTACTTATTTGTACCCGTAGGTAGACTTGGTTTGCAGTCTGGTGACAAGCCACCGGCTGCTGGTCGCTGCGTGCGCGAGCGCCCTAAACCTACATGTTTTTGGTGTGCGGGAGGAAACCGGAGAAATCCCGGAGTAAACCCGCGCAACACGGGGAGAACATGCAAACTCCACACAGTTCACTGTTGGTCGGGGGCTGGGATCGAACCCACGATCTCATGATCCCCGCGGTCCCCCGGCCGAGGGTAAAACTGTGCTGTCACAGTGCTAAACCACTGCGCCACCGTGCAGCCTTCCACCAGCCCTTGCTGGTGGAAGGAGGTTTTCACTCAAAATCTCACGATACATGGCCCCATTCATTCTTTCCTTTACACGGATCAGTCGTCCTGGTCCCTTTGCAGAAAAACAGCCCCAAAGTATGATGTTTCCACTCCCATGCTTCACAGTAGGTATGGTGTTCTTTCTCCTCCAAACACGACAAGTTGAGTTTTTACCAAAAAGTTCTATTTTGGTTTCATCTGACCATATGACATTCTCCCAATCCTCTTCTGGATCATCCAAATGCTCTCTAGCAAACTTGAGACGGGCCTGGACATGTACTGACTTAAGCAGGGGAACACGTCTGGCACTGCAGGATTTGAGTCCCTGGCGGCGTAGTGTGTTACTGGTGGTAGCCTTTGTTACTTTGGTCCCAGCTCTCTGCAGGTCATTCACTAGGTCCCCCCGTGTGGTTCTGGGATTTTTGCTCACTGTTCTCGTGATCATTTTGACCCCGCAGGGTGAGATCTTGCGTGGAGCCCCAGATCGAGGGAGATTATCAGTGGTCTTGTATGTCTTCCATTTTCTAATAATTGCTCCCACAGTTGATTTCTTCACACCAAGCTGCTTACCTATTGCAGATTCAGTCTTCCCAGCCTGGTGCAGGTCTACAATTTTGTTTCTGGTGTCCTTTGACAGCTCTTTGGTCTTGGCCATAGTGGAGTTTGAGTCTGACTGTTTGAGGTTGTGGACAGGTGTCTTTTATACTGATAACAAGTTCAAACAGGTGCCATTAATACAGGTAACAAGTGGAGGACAGAGGAGCCTCTTAAAGAAGTAGTTACAGGTCTGTGAGAGCCAGAAATCTTGCTTGTTTGTAGGTGACCAAATACTTATTTTACTGAGGAATTTACCAATTAATTCATTAAAAATCCTTCAATGTGATTTTCTGAATTTTTTTTCCTCATTTTGTCTCTCATAGTTGAGGTATACCTATGATGAAAATTGGAGACCTCTCTCATCTTTTAAGTGGGAGAACTTGCACAATTGGTGGCTGACTAAACACTTTTTTGCCCCACTGTATATGTGGCCGCAGCTTTTAATGTATCTCACATCATTCTGGTCTACTGTGTTGTTTATTCCCAGCATGACACAGAGCGGTCCTGTTAGCACTGTTAGCTTTGCAACATGAACCACTGTAACCAGGGGTTTATAGCTCTTTTTTATAAATTGTAGTCAAAATACTATACCACTTCATTCATTAATCTACTTACTTAACTTAATTCTCACCTGGCCACTTAAAGTGACCATTGCAGCCAATCGTCTGAAGGCAGGGTGGTCTTGGGCTAGGGCAATGAGGTCAGCCAGAGGTCTTATCGTTGCCAGTATTGCCAAGTAAGCTTATGATAAGCAACTTTGAGCTTGTTTTTCTCTAAAGTCGCTTGCAATCTCATCAGTCATGGAATCCCATCATCCAACCTGACCACGTGGCCGAGGAGCCGCAGCCTCCCTTTTCTGATGATGGTGGAGATGGGGATGGGGCAGCCAGCCCTCCAGTAGACCTCATTGTTTGTGGCGTGGTGGAACCATCGGATGCTGAGGATGTTACGGAGGCGGGTCCGGTGGAATGTATCCAGATGGTGGGTGGTTGTGGTGGAGAGGGTCCAGGTCTCAGATCCGTAAAGGAGGACGGGGATCACACAGGCGTTAAAGATGAGGAATTCCCTAATCCTGGGTTGTTTCTGTCATACGCTATCCACCACTAGGACCGCTCACCTCTCTCTATAATGCTTTATTTGGGCTTTTAAACTCTCACATTCAGTCAGTGTTTGTGTATTACTTAGTCTGACAACCAAAGCTGAAAGCTAACATTAGCCTCAAACATGGCGGCGCCATCAAAATGGAGATCTCAGGGAAATGAGGGAGGTTGTGTCAAAATGTGGAAAAAGAGCATAATAGGGGCTCTTTAGCATCTATATCTGACCAGACACACACATACACGAAGAAATGGAACTGAATAAACAATATTCAGTTTAGTTTGCTTTAGTAATAATGCTGATTCTGATGGAGCACAAACATGGACAGTGGCACACACAGTCATCCCAGCAGCACAAACAAAATCAGCATGGTTTTATTGTCAGGGACATTGACTGTTATCACCTAACCTATCAGGTTATTCCATTAAAACATTTCTGTATATATAAATACGTTTAACCTTAAGTGTTAATTAATATCAGTTCAAAATTCACTTAAAGCTGGAGCAGGCAGAAACTGGCAGATCTCCACCCAACCCTTAGTTTGAGTCTGAGTTGGATGGGGGATGGTATGATATACAAGGATTTTAAGACGTGGCTTTATATAACAGGAATATGACATGGCCTAATTGTCCTACTTTTCAACTATTCTAATAGCAATTCTGATTCCAGCAGATTTTTTTTCCTGCGTTCCTTTCTTTGACAGCTTGTGGGCCAATAAAATCTGGTCTGGTGCATTTAGTAACCAGTACTAGAGCACCACGAGCTAAACTGTAACTGGTAGAAGCCAGGAGACTTTAGCCCCATGTGCAGAATATTTAAATTTAAAGGCAACACATAACTTTTGCTTGTCCACAGTGTTGTTAAAACCTTTTTAAACTGTGTGATGAGAAAATGAACATTCAGATGAAGTGACGACTTTCATCAACAAACTGATTTTCCTCGTGAGAAAAGTTAAAGTATGTCAGCATTTGAGCAGACAAAGATGAGGATTCCTGTTGTGGATCATCCACAGAGTGTGTTTGCTGAAATGGAGGAAGCAACATGAGTGAAAAGGGGGGAAAAACACCCTTTGTAGCTGAACAAGAAAAGAAAATTATTCATGCCTTTTGTTGATGCTAGGTGAGAAGAAAAAAAACTGAAGCAGTGAGATTATACAGCAAGTCTCTTTTGGGTTAACTTAAAGGGGACATGTTAGGATTTTTTTTTTTAACTTTTTCAGTGCTTTTGTACACGAATTTGAACGTCTGGACTGAGTACTAATATAAAAACCCATAAATAAGTAAATAAATCTTTACTTCTACCCATTTTAATAATGGTGGGCAGTATTTTCTCTGGCTTAAAGACCTTGGCGCGGTGGCAACATATTTTTCCAGGGCAGGGGGCAGAAAACACGACATGCTTGTAACCAGAATATGTTAATTTTACACTATTTATTTATTTATTTATTTTTATTTTGCACAGTAATATTGCATAATGGAACTTACCATTTGAAGTATTGTACAACCAAGGCTTGAATATTGGAATATTGGACCAGTTGGGGTCCCACCCAGACGTCCTGTGTTTGGACTTTTTACTGGCGTCATCCTTCTCTCCTTCCTCTGCTCTCACCTCTCCTGGACCCTCTGCCTGAACGCTTTCCTCTCCTTGGCTCCTCTCTTCTGTCTCATCTTTCCCTCTCTGAGCTCTGTCTGCCTCAGGTTCTCTCTCTGTCTATGATGGTATGCAAACAGGTTAGAAAATATCAAGTGTCACATTTTGTCCTGCAGGATTTTTTTTTTTTTTGCCATGGTTTACATAAATGACAAAAATATGTATTTTTTTTTGTATTTTTATTCTGGTGTTTTTTCATTGAGGAAAAAGTAGGAAAGAGAAGGAAAAAACATTCATAATAGTAATTTACTCATGCATACTTTAATTATATGTTCAGAGGTGGGTATAGTAACCAGAAATTCTACTCATGTAAAAGCAATGCTATGAAATTAATAATTAAAAGTAGACAACCAAAAATTTCTAGTTGAGTTAAGGGTACAAAGAGCACCCACTTAAAAACTTAAGTAATGACTTCAGTCTCTGAAGGTTTGAGGTTTTTCTCAAAAAATTTATAACAATTTTCTTAGTTTTCTACTTTTCTCTGTAAAATTTATCTAAATTTGAAACCATTTTCCTCAAATTTGTAATTTCCTCTTGTAAAATTGACTTTTCTTGTACATTTGAAACTTTATTATAAATTTGTGGATTATTTTACGGCTTATTTTTGTCTGTTTTTTTAAAATAAAATTACTGTTTTTTGTCAGGAGCCAAGCTGGCTTGGTTCCCCCGGCTCGGTCCTGGCCTTCCTCTGGTCCTGTGTATCTGTGTATTATGTTGTCTTGTGTTTTTCCTTACCCTTAGCTACTGCTTTCTGGCCGGCAGCTGTGAGGCAGCCCTCTTTCACTCACACTGGTGTGGGTGCTGTCTGACTGTCTGCCGGTCCGATCACGCCCCCTCTCTCATTACTGCCAACTGATTCCCACTCCCATTAATCACCTTTCCTGCTCCTCGCCCAGATGTGCCTAATCTCTCCCTGCCAGCAATGCGTGTACTTAAGCAGCTCTTTGCCAGTCACGAATTGCTGGATCATTGTACATAGTCGTGTGTGCTACTGTGTGCCACTACGTGTTAGCCACTTCCACATTAGCCATGGTTCTCCTGCGTCCTCTGAGCGATGTCGGCTCTGGGACGCCATTGTGGTTAATTCATTTCTCGTCCTGCGTTCGCTGGGCGATGCCGGCCTAGGAATGCCAATTGTAAGTCTCTTTGTTTTCTTGTATGTCTTCACCTTTTTTGGAACTGTCTGTCATTACTTTAATAAATGTGTCGTGGTGGAACCCAGCACGTAAATCCGTCCTTTGCTTCCTCTCCATGCGCTGCATAAAAGTGCACGGGGAGATCATAACAGTTTTTTAAATAAATTTAAAATAGACAGTGGTTTTTTGTTTTTTTTTACTTTTTCCTAATAACAATTTACATTTTTGACCATAATTTTGCAGAGCCAGAACAGAACAATAATTTAACTCTGATTTCAAAGAAAAAAATATTAATAAAATTGTATTTAATGATTTAAATTAACTTAAATGAACAAGGATGCCATTATTTCTGTTATAATATTTCTATATATTTATAGTTTTTTTTTTTAAAACTCTCCTCACCACCAAGACAGCAAGAAAAACCTCCCTTAGTTTGAAATCCAAATGTTTGCACGTTTAGTTTGTCTGAAGGCTGCTGACAGATTAAAGTCATTGACTTCATGAATTTCAGTCATCTTAACTTTCCAGGTACATAATAGGGAACATAATATTATAATGGCTGGTGAAATATATACTCAGCAATTCATCAGTCCCCCCTGCCTTTCCCTTCATATGAAGCTGGCTGCATATGAATTCTAACCACAGCTCTTAGCTAAGCGACTCTTCTGTTATTGCTCCCATTTCCAGCGGGTCAAAACTATGATAAATGCCTCCAGTGCTTACATACCTCTTCTGATTTTTTTCCGCGTTTAAAGTACTTTAATAAACCCATGTTTCTGTCGGCCAGTCACGCTAGCGAGACACTCTGCCTCATAAAGCCTGCTTCATGCTGCATTTCCCCTCTAGTCCGCCTTGGTCCGCGTACGCTTTGGAAAAGCCCGACATGCACGCAGCGCTGTTCATGCTCACTTTTTTCATCTAGCCAGGCCAAGCGGTTGATGCATGCGCACAACCATCATTTGTAGTTTCACTCCCGCCTGATAGGTAGCGCCAAGGCGCTGACGTGCCAGGATTTTCACCAACAAAGAAACGGCGGGCATGGCAGATTAAACAATTGGAAATTAAAACACCAATTACCAGTATTATAAGTAATGGACAGGTAGTTATAGATCCTTTAGAAATTAATAGAGCCTTTAGAGATTACTATGAAAAATTATATGATACCAAAAATGAACCTGATTTAACAAAACTAAATGGGTTTTTGAACGAACTATCTATACCGTGTATTCCAAATGAAAACAGGGAGATATTGGAGTCTAAAATTAGTCAAGAAGAAGTTGGGCTAGCCATTGATAATATGAAATCAGGAAAAAGTGCAGGACCAGATGGTCTTCCAGTTGACCTTTATAAAAAATTTAAGAATAAATTAATAAAACCTTTTTTGGAAATGGTTTTAGAAGCATTTCAAAATAATAATTTACCATCATACATAAATAATGCCTTAATTATACTGCTGCCAAAACCAGGTAAGCCCTCTAATAAATGTGAAAATATGAGACCAATAAGCCTATTAAACGCCGACCTTAAGATAATCTGTAAAATTTTAGCAAGACGAATACAAGAAATTTTACCAAATATTATTAATCGAGATCAGAATGGCTTTATAAAGGGTAGACAAGGCTTCCATAATGTAAGAAGACTATTTAATATTATTTATTTTAATAAAGAAGCACCGGATACAGCTCTCCTATCATTGGACGCCGAAAAGGCCTTTGATAGAGTTGAATGGCCCTTTCTTTTTGAAGTCCTACAAAGGTTTGGACTTGGAAATAATTTCATAAAATGGGTTCAAATAATATACAATAATGCTACAGCAGAAATCCTAACAAATAACAATATTTCAAAACCAATAAAAATCAATAGAGGATGTCGACAAGGCTGTCCACTTTCACCTTTACTGTTTACTATGGCAATTGAACCTTTAGCGATAGCGATACGTTTACATTCACAAATATATGGAATTAAAGTTGGACCAACAGAACATAAAATCTCCCTGTACGCCGATGATATAATTTTGTTTATGTCGAATCTAAAAAAATCAATTCCAACCTTGTTGAATTTAATAAAGAATTTTGGGGAAATATCAGGATATAAAATAAATAAAACTAAATCTTCAATATTAATGCTAAATGAGACCCAGAGAAATTACTCAGCCCCTGAGGTAAATCAATTCAATGTTGTAAATCAGTTTAAATATTTAGGAATCCAAATTATGCCTAAGCTAGAATCAGTCGCCAGTGTCAACTATGAAGCCTTAATGTCAGATATCAGTGAGTTAACTCAGAGATGGATGTCACTACCAATGTCGATGATCGGGAGAATCAATATACTTAAAAGTAATATTTTACCTAAAATACTTTATTTATTTCAATACATTCCCTTATCACCACCTTTAGATCTATTCTCAAGAATAAAAAAAAAGTTAGTGGAATTTATATGGAACAACAGGAGGGCTAGATTACGTTTGTCTTTATTATATTTACCATTTGATCGTGGAGGTCTGAAATGTCCAAATTTTATGTTGTATTATTGGTCGGCACAACTGAGGTCTATGACATATTATTTTTCATCAAATGATCTCCCTCACTGGACTGAAATGGAATCATACAATTTACCTTTACCTCTTCCCATATTCATATACTCAGATTCGGCAAAAAAATTACAAAAACAAGTTAAAAATCCATTTGTAAAGCATATGATCAAAATATGGTGTGAAGCTAAAAACTATTTAAAAGAACCACAGTTATTGTCACAATTTAGTCCAATATGGGGTAATCAATATTTTAAACCAGGGAGAGCGGACGCTGTATTTAAAGTATGGAATTTAAAAGGGATACAAAAGATTCAGGATTTATATTTGCCAGGTGCAGACAACATAATGTCTTTTGAAGAGCTGAGGATCAAATTTAATCTCAATAGAACACATTTTTTTAAATATCTTCAACTTAGAAACTTTATTCGATCAAATCAAAATAAAGCTCTCACTCGACCTATTTATTCATCCTTGGAAAAAATGATGATGAAAGATAGTAAAAGAAAGGGTATTATTTCAGAGTTTTATAACTCATTGACACTATCTTCAAGTGAAAATTCACTGAAAAGATTAAACTACTGGAAAGAAGATCTGCAAATTGAAATTTCAGAGGAACAATGGGAATTGGCTTGTACAGAAGCTCAAACCAAATCAATAAATGCACGCCTTAAATTGATACATTTCAAATGGTTAATGCGGATGTATGTTACACCAGAGGAGTTAAATAGATATAACAAAAATATACCAGATACATGCACAAAATGCATGGAAAGTAAAGGAACCCTATTTCATTGTTTATGGGAATGTAGATTAATAAGAATGTTTTGGGAAGAGGTGAGGGTAACAATTGAAAAAATAATCTCAAAACAAATCATATTGAATCCTAAACTGTTTTTGTTGGGTCTGTACCCAGAAAAGCATAATTTTAATAAAAGTGAAAGAACATTCATAGACCTCAGTTTGCTTAATGCCAAAAAATGTATTGCACTATTATGGAAAAAGACTCATAGACCAGATGTGACTCAGTGGTTAAGACAGATGTTAACAAACCTTCCATTAGAAAGAATAACATATATACTAAAATCAAAGGAAATTGTGTTTGAGAATATATGGAGACCTTTTATTGATTATGTAAAAAATTTAAACATAACTCTTGAAGAAGAAGGTGAATGATGTGTGTGGACCTTGTAAATTCCAAACTGGTGAACATAATATGTATACTTATGTATTGGATTGTCTAGACTAAACAGAGGAGCATTGTTGAAGACTTGATTTTGTTGGTGGTTGTTGGTGTTTTTAGTGCATCTTTTTTTTTTTGTAGTACTTTAGTGTTAGTGTTTGATTGTTTGTATCATGTTTGTTAAAAAAAAAAAAAAAAAAAAAGGTTCAATAAAGATATTGTGGAAAAAAAACACAGAAACGGCGGACTTCTTCACAAAGTTTCTCTTCAAATAGAGTCCATTTTTGCTGTTTGACTTCCCGGTTTTCACTCCTTTTCCACAAAGATGCTGTTGCCACTGTGAAAGAAAGTATGTATGTATGATTCATGTATGTTTTTATTCTCGTTTTCTGACTGACTGGAAAGCTTGCGAGGGCAGGGCGCTTCTAAACTCCGTGCAGATGACGGCCACACGCGTTGTTTGTGTGCACGCTTGCAGAAAGTCATTGCTTCATTTATTTTTCTTAAATTCATATCTCCTTATTGGCAATGGCGGTAATATTTCTGGCGAGGTGGGCCACCACCCAGAAATGTTACCAAAGGAAACCCTGGTGGGAGTAGGCACTTCCTATGTGAGCTTCCCAAACCACATGAGGGCAGCACCACAAGTCTAGCTACCTTAGTGGAGCTACCACAGCATCTATTTCTCCTCTTTATATTTCATCCACTTCACGAGACATTCATGTTCACACCTGGTTCATTAACACGTCATGAATAATATATCTCCCATCATTCTGGCTTATTTTGTTACAGCAAGCGTTAGCTTAATTAGGCAACTACAGTCGGTTTGTCTACCGCTTTAGAGATCACACTGGCTGGGACAGGCTTAGGCTATGAGCTAACCATCTAGCATTAGCCTTCATATGGCGTCAACCAAAGATCTCTGCAGTGATGAAAAAGAGAGGTTGAGGAGAAATGGGGCTCATTAGCACAAGCAGAATGCACTGATATGGGTAATTCTGAGGAAGGCTGCTTAAGCTGGTGGAAAATGGTGCTGCAATAATAAAACCCTTTGGTACTGACCAAAGCATGTCACAGACATTTCACTAGGACCTCTGGAAACTGTGTGAGCAGGTGAAAAAGTGCATAATTTGTCCCCTTTAAACTAAAATACACTGAAAGCTTGTTATGGCTTTTTGTAAAATTGCACCCCACCCAACCAAAAAAAATAAATAAACACCTGCCCAGCCCTGGTTTAAGAGAAATCTTGAGTTTCAGAGAAAAGGGCTGACAGGTTGAGGACTGATGGATGGACATTAATGCAACTACTGCAGAGGCATAACAGAAGCAACAAACTTGTTCTAGAAAATCACACATGCCCTCACAATATTACTTGACTACTCCAACTCGCTTCTTTTCAGTTTAAAAGCGCATGCAGCAATGCTTCTTACCAGGATACAACCAGTAATGGGAAGAGGGGACGAGAGGACATGGAGCAAATAACATAGATCTGATTAAAGCTATAAAGAAGAGAAAGAGAAATACATGAAAGGCCTGAAAGAAACCACAAAAATTAAAGTGTTTTTCACTGAGACATTTCAAGGTGTAACGACTGATGTGGCTGCCTCAGTTTATGTCCATTACTGATGCCGCTCAGTTTACTGAGGCACGTTATCAAAGTCCACCACTTACACCCCCCTCCAAAAGTATTGGAGCAGTGGGGCCAATTTATTAATGTTTGCTGTAGACTGAAAACATTTGGGTTTGACATCAAAAGTTTAAGCATTATTTGTAACAGAACACCAAATTTTTCAGTGAGCAAAAGTATTGGAGCAGGGAGACTTAAAACAGATTAGAGTGAATACTACTTAATATCTAGTTGCAAATACTTTATTTTGGGGGATTAGTCCCTTCAGTCTCCTCTTGAGCAGGTAAAATGCATGCTCTAAAAGAGTTGTTAAAGAGTTGAACAAGATGTAACAATATATTGCACATAATTTAGTTACCTATTTATTAATTTAATTTGCTATTTGTCTGTAAACTTTTTAAATCAAATTGCAAATGACCATGAAATCTGTAAAAGAAAAGCATGAGGTCAAAGCTCTTAATGTAATAATGATAATAACAAAGTGTGATGGGGCATTATTACATAATTCATACAGACGATATTAGCTGCTTCAGCATGCATTAATTAATTTTTGAATCATCATAAAATACAGATCACTAAGATTTTGAACAATTATCAGAAAAGGTCTGAAGTTGTCTGTCAGGAACCGAGCCGGCTTGGTTCCCCCTGGCTCGGTCCTGGCCTCTCTGTGGGTACGTGCCACGTTGTATGTATGTTAGTATGTATTTCTGTGTGCTTTTCCATACCCATAGCCACTGCTGTCTGGCTGGCAGCGGTGAGGCAGCCTCTTGGGCTCACGCTGGAGGGAGCGCTGTCTAACTGTCTGGCAGTCGGACCACGCCCCCTCTCCATTACTGCCAGCTGTTCCCACTCCCGTGTGCCATCTCCCCGCTCCTCGCCCAGGTGTGCCCAATTTGTGGAGTAGTAGTAGTAGATTAGTTTATTTGACAGGGACAGTGCAATAAACATAGACAATTAATCAAAGACAATCAATCTGATGTGTTGCACATAGAGTGTATAGCTATTAGCTAATTTGCAACTCTTGTCCCTGGATGGGCTTTAGAAAAAAGAATCAAGATAAAAAATATACACAATAACCACATACATCAATGCAGAAAAATTATAAATACACAATTATAAATATTATAAATATTATAAATACACAAATATAACAGCCTGACTCACATTTAACATAAATATTATAAATATTATAAATACACAAATATAACAGCCTGACTCACATTTAACACATATAACATAACTCACATTTGCCTATTTCAGGCCTTCCTCCCTCCGTCACTCACTATAAACAAACACATTTATTCCTTCCCTTCATTCACTCTCACTTTGCAGACAAATAATTCATACATGAGTACATTCTTGTTTATTTTTCAGCCAGTTTTTAACATTTTTAGTGAATGTTTTAAAGTCCGTTATTATTTTAATTTCATTTGGCATTGTGTTCCAGATGTGACTGCCCTTTATAGAGAAAGCTGTTTGTCCAAATGTGGTTCTGCGGTGGAATATTTTACAGTTATTGTTAACAGAACTCCTGGTGGCTCTGCTGCTGTCCTGTCTTTGGACGAAACCAGCAAGTGGCTCGGGTGCTGATTTATGGAAACATTTGAACGTTAATTTCAGAAGACAGAGGTCAATGAAACTCTCAAAACTCAATAGGTTGTATTTTTTTAAAACATTACAGTGATGCCACCTAATGGGCTTTTTGTCCAAGATTTTTAGGGTTTGATTATATAATGAACCTATATGTCTTATTGTGGAAGGGGCTGCTTGAGCCCAGACTGTCAAACAGTATGATATATGAGAAAAAACCATAGAATGCATATACAGTGCAGCTGCTTCGTAAGGTATGTAATATCTAATTAATTTAAAGCAGTTCAGATTTTTTTTTACTGTTTTTGAAATTTTCTTTATATGAAGATTAAATTTGAGTTGAGGATCTAGTACAATGCCAAGGTATTTGAATTCTAGCAATGCAAGTACATAAATACATGCAAGTACATAAATACATGCCAGCAATGCATGTATTTAAGGAGCCTTTTTCCAGTCATGCATTGCTGGGTCATTGTGCTTCATCTGCTCGTTCATCGTCTAGTGAAGTCAAGGTCAAGGACGGTTTCTCTCGGGGCTTATTTGGACTAACTGCACTGCTGCAGCTCTGTGAGTAATTACTGCGTGTGCTTTCCCCAGTCACTCTCCCCTGTAGACTGTAGAGCATCCAGAAGGACTCCTTAAGCTTCTGAGGAAACAATAACTGTAACTGTTTGTCAGTTTGTCGTCTTAATAAATGTGTGTGGTGTTAACCTGCGCGTAAATCCTCATTATTTCACCCCTCGCCGTGCGCATTGGAAAAGTGCACGGGAGGGTTCATGACAGTGTCAGGTTAAATAAAAAGCATTCATGACATGACGGCAACATGAGCATTCAGCCGTCTGCATTTCCCCTGACGCCCAAGCACAGTGCTGTGGCTCTGACTAGATTCTACATCTGCTCTAAGGTACATTAGATTACCTTTTAACAAAATGCCACTGACTTTATTGCTCTGGAGATATTCATATAGCTCAGAGCTTTTATTTGTTCCTGGCATTGGCAGCTTAGCAACAGAGCTAACTAACGGAGCCACTGTATGTTATGCAAGGCCACTTTTTCAATTGCTTGGTTTTCACCCACAGACAGCTCTCTGCTTTTCATGTTGGTTACACCGCCTTTATTTATACAGGTGAAATCCACTGAGAGGTGACCTCTCTTTTTCAAGGACGCCCTGTTCTCATTCACAGTTACACACTCCCAGATCAGTCCCTCCGGGATTTCGCGGGATGTTTTTATGATTGTTGCGGGCCAAAATGCCTGAATTCGCGGGAGCTTTTTTAAAAAGTTGTGATGTTTTTAGAGTGCTTTTCACACTAAAAGTTGTGGGAAGAATTCCAAATTTTAAAGCAGATGCTTTTTTCCAGTTTACTGCAGTGATATTCTATATAACAATACAAGAAAAGCACAGGATTGTCCAAAATTTCCTATTATAGTGATTTGTAAATTAAGCAGAAACTTCTGCTATACAGAAAAACTCTTGTGCAACAGCAAATACAAACATTAACACAATATCCATTACAACAGCTAAATTGCATTGAATGCATGTTAAAAGAGTAGAGATTTGGAAATTATTGGCATCACCTTCATTTGAAAACTCCCTACGGTCCCCAACCACTCGGTACCGAGCAGAGAGGAAAAAATTAATTATTCTGTTGCTCTGTATTGGCTATTGGAGTCTGTGTTTTTCTGAAAAAAAAAAAAATACAGAGAATATTCTTTCTCTTTCCATGCCTATCTGTCCGTCTGCTGCATGTCGGTCTTCACACACACACATCTTTCATTTACAGTGGGACTGCGGGGGGGAGGGGGGTGCGTTTGTCCGTCCAGACCGGAGATTCACAGTTTTAAAGCTCATTGACCAGATGTAGTAATGATTTTACCTCTGAAGATGTAAAAATGTTCAAACACTGTATAATGTAGTGTACTCTCCTCATGCGTGCTCCCGCGACGGGGTGCTTTTGGGGCAGGCACATGTTTTTCCAACACAAACCCAGCGCTTCGTACACGCGGTCAGGATGGAGATGTGGTGAGGCTGGGGAAGACGGAGGAAGGGACAGTGTTGAAAACCTCACGGATGAGTGTTTTTTTTAAATCACACACTCTGTTTGCTAATGCGTTCCGTTACTCACTGTAAACTATAAACTCAATACTCACTGTAAACACGGAAGTGAACGCGGTGCATCGATGCATTTGATAGGTGAAATTGGCAGAAGTTGATGAGGATTGGCCAAAATTGCGGGAAAGTTGCGGTGATTGGACAAAGTTGCAAGGTCGCGCAATAGTTGCGCTGATTGGCTGATTTTGCAAGAATTGGTGCGATCGCAACACCGCAAAATCCTGGAGGGACTGCCAGATCTAATCCTGTTAGTCCAGGGATTGAACCGACGACCCTCCAGTCGCAAGTTCATATGTCTAACCATTAGGCCACCACTGCCCCATTTACTGTTTAAATGATCAGCGTAATAGGACGCACCTGAGCAGCCAAAAACAGCTGTCAGTTACATGGTCCAATAATTTTGCTCACATGAAAAATGGATGGGTTCAAACAAAATGTGCAATCTTGTGCATCAGAGCCAGATGTAAATACCTGGAAATAAAAGCTGAAATGTTGACCTCTAGTATCATGCTCATCTTTTGATGTCAAACCCAAATGTCTTCAGTCTACAGCAAAAATAAAGAAACTGGCCTCACTGTTCCGATACTTTCGGAGGGGAGTGCATATACTTGTATGTGGTAACTTTCCTTCTGAGTCAAATCAAAATGATTTCTGGGACCAAAAGGACCCGTTATAATGGAAAAGCACCATTTTGACCTACCAGCTGGATAATGTTGGTCACACTGTGCCAGTGGGCTAGTTTAATGTTGTCTCCTCCATCCACCAAGCCCTGGTATCCCTGGAAAGCAGTAACGTGAACAATTTGGGTCAGTCAAGGAGAAAAAAAAAGACAGAGCTCAGTGTGTGTGCTGTACACAGACTGTATATACACTATACAGTCAAAATGTGGAGGTATTGTGGCCCATGTGACCCACTGGTTGTGGACTTCTGTTTTGTAGTGTATGGTCTGTTTTTACTTATTTACAGTACTTGACGCTTGGGGCATTTTGAAAGGGTTACATTATAGATCAACTGTGGCTGAGCGGCTTGTGTAACGTTTTCACCCACACCGAGGGTCCAACGATCAACTTGATCTGTTTGTATGCGTGCATGGTTGCCTCTCTGTGTGACTGCAATCACCCAATTTGGTAAAAAAAAATTTAACCTTAAGGTCCCCTTGACCAGATCTATCTTTTGGGGTCAAAAATCAAGGTCACAGGGTGTCTTTATTTTATTTTTTTCACGTGTGGCCATTGTGCTGTTGGTGTTAGTGCTAGCATCAGCAAGTTTACAGTAGCGGTTAATGTGGAAGTGCTCTGGGCCTGACATAAATTTAGGGTCAAAAGGTCAAAGATCAAAAAACCTACAAATTATTCTTGACTCTCTAGGTAGCCCCGTCTCAAAAAAGACATCATAAGATCATTAGTGAAATCTTTAGTGACGTATCCAAATGAGAAACAGAGCCAGTGTCTTAGCTTTCTCTATAATGTAAGTGCATCTATTGTATTTTCGGAAACATTGTGCAACTTTAATGAACTTCCACACTGAATTACATTTTCATTGTCAAAGGGCATATTGATTTTTTTTAATGTGCAATCCAGGTACAGCTTGTGTGCTGGTGTGTGTACTGGCTACCCTAATACAGCAGGACACAGCTGGCTTGCTTACCTCATTAATAAGGTAGACTTTAGCCCCCACATAAATGCCCATTCTGGTCACAGCTCGCACAGCTGCATTCATCCCTGGATAAAGGACAAAAAAAACTGACTCATCTGTACTTTACTGTAGAAAAGCTGTTGCAATATGGAGCAGCGTGGTGAAACGAAAGGCTGTGGAGGAAATTACTTCATTATCAGATACTGGACAAAGGTGTCATCTGCTTTATAATAATAGTCCATGATTGGCTTTCTTTGATAAAGTGCTGATTTCAAAAGGTATACTGTGTGTATTCCCAGAGAAAAAGAGAAAGTAGCATAAAAGCAGGAATAACAATCTAGAACTATCAGGTTATGACTGATGGAGTACACAATAATTACAGTGTTTCAATCCATCTGTCTCGAATATGCTCAAAGGAAATCTTGTATGGAAACATGATAATTCCTTTAGCTATAAATTTCCTGTTAGCAGAGGTGGCTCAGATGAACCCAAACAGGGCTGATGGAACCTTTTCTTTCTTTTTTTTGCTGTGAGCAGCTTTGTTTATTAAAAATACACGACGTTAATCATCTCAAGATTACAAATGACACGTATGGGAAGAAGAAGGATGGAGAAAGGAACACAAACATGGTTGCCCTCTAACAGAATACAAGAGTTGATGGAAATGGACAATGTATTAAATAAAATTAAATTAAAAAAAAAACAAAACAGAAAAGTTGTTTGGATTTTTTTTTTTTTTTATCATTTTACTCTTTAAAGTCTCAATCTAAAGTGGGTTGTTGTGACTTCTTGCGCCACCTTAAAGTTTATTTTAATATATTTTTCTTTTTTATTATCGTTCAGTTGTCTTGTGTGGGTGAGTCTGTGCATAAATGAACTGAACAGAATTAAACTTTTTTTTTCTTTTTTACTTTACGTTTGTCTCCACTCTCAATGATAAGCTCCTCCTGATAAAACCAATAAAGGTGTGTGTGCACGTACGTCACCTGGGAGTCTGTCAGAGTCGGCGTGGGGGACAGGACAAAAGAAGTGTTGGACCACTTCCTGTTATGTGGCCCAAAATATGAGGAGGCCCACTAGTCAGTTTGCTGTCAATCAACTATTCTGATTGGGGCTGTGATTCTAGAGATATTTTCTTTACCACTTGCAGACCAGTAAAACTCCATGATGTGGCCATGATTACAGGCATTATTACGCTTCACATGAAGCTAAATTACACTCTGAGAGCAAATGTGAGCTTTTAGCTATAAAAATGCAATGCTATGACTGGAACAAATAATTTTGTTTTAATTTTATTCAATTTTATTATATTTATCAAATGCTCATAAAACTCAGTCTACAAACACAACATGCTATAATTTCAGATTTTTGGACATAGGTGCAAAGTTATGCTGCACCAGTTTTTTCCCCCCTTCTTCACGGGGGGGGGGTGTCAAAACACTAAAAGATTAAAGGGCCTATATCATGCAAAATCGACTTTTTTGAGCTTTTAAGCATGTTATAATGTTAATTCCTCACCAAAAACACCCCCAAAGTGGTATTTTGCTCCATTCACGCATCTCTGAGTATTCCTCCTCAACCCTGCTCTCTGAGCTGCTGCTCCGCCCTGTTCCTGATAATGACTGGGTCCCCACGTTCATACGTATGAACGTGGGTGAGCCGCCCACTCCAGGAAGTGCCTGTGCTGCCAGCACCGCCCCCAGGCTAACGCACACACCCACTTTCTCCGCGCAGCTGACGGAGCGGTGATCGGCAAAACTCTTTCACTTTAGCATTGACGCTGTGAAGAAGTAGTTCCTCTCGCACCTAATCTGCTCAGTGACAACAACTGTTTGCTTTTTTACGTAACGTCTTCGAGGTCGCTGTGGTATCTCGTGCACCTCAAATTCCCGATCGGACTCTGGGTCAAGAGTGTAAGGCTCCACAACATGCTCCTCAACACCAGCAAAACCAAGGAGCTCATAGTGGACTACAGGAAGGAGAGGGGAGAGACACATGACCCCATCCATATCAATGGCATAGCTGTTGAACGTGTCCCCAGCTTCAAATTCCTGGGGACCCACATCTCGGAGGACCTGTCCTGGTCAGTTAACACCACCAGCCTGATCAAGAAGGCCCATCAGCGCCTCTTCTTCTTGAGGACATTGAAGAAGAACCATCTGTCAACTGACATCCTGGGCAACTTCTACCGCTGCGTGATAGAAAGCACCCTGACCAACTGTGTCACAGTCTGGTATAGGAGCTGCTCTGTCGCTGACTGTAAGGCGCTGCAGCGGGTGGTGAAAACCGCCCAACGCATCACAGGGACTCCACTTCCAGTTATAGAGGACGTCTACAGGAAAAGATGTCTGCGCCGGGCACGCAGCATTCTTAGGAACTCCAACCATCCTGCTCATGGACTGTTCCAGCTTCTCCCCTCCGGAAGGCGTTTCAGAAGCCTTCGGACTAGAACCAGCAGGTTTAGGAACAGTTTCTTTCCAACAGCTGTCACGCTATTGAACTTAGTTCCCCGCTGACTCTCTTACCAACATCTCTTACCATCCTCACCTGTACATAACTGCCCATCTAACTTACTGTACATTATTTGCACATAACAGTACTCTTAACTTTCTGCACTGCTGCATACTTAAATTGCACATACTGTCAATTACTGTATATACTGCACTGCTGTCCTTTGCACTTCTGATTGGATGCTAAACTGTGTTTCTTTACCTTATATTCATACATGTGTAATGACAATAAAGTTGAATCTAATCTAATCTAAACATGCTCATCCATCTTTTCTAAAGTTTACTGTAGATGTTGTTTTCGTGGGCGGAACCCAGCGACATGCTGCAGCAGCCGGCTCAGGGGTTACGTCATGAAATGGGCGGCAGCCACAAGAAGGAGAGGCGGAGCCTCAGAGATCGAGGCATCTTACTTCCGGGTTGGAAAAGTAGCTCGTGAAAATAACTCATATTTCATAAGAAATTCATTCTCCAGTGTACCAAAGGTAATATACTATCACATACATGCATATAGTTTACTCTGAAAGGCTTAAAATAGCATGATATAGGCCCTTTAAGTTTTTTCCTTAAAGGCTGAAGCTCATATTGGCTTTTTAACTTTTATCTCAACAATAATGCAATTATCTCTTAGTGATTTTCTCATAAATTTGCCACTTTTTCCTCAAAATTGTTCAATTTCTTCTAAATTTGCCATCTTGTTCTCATATTTATTCTTACACTTTTTTCTTACAAATTTGCCATGTTTATTATAATCTCTCCATTATTTTTTTTTTGCAAAGTTGTGCCTTTTTTCTTGTAAATATGCAAGTTTTTCCCCTCATAAATTTGGCATTTCTTTCTTGTAAATTTTCAAGAAAGAAAATTTACAGTTGCAGAAAGATTGCAGAAAGATTGCTGGGGTCTTTCTGCAACTGTGGGGGTTCCCCCCTACAGTTGATAGTGCTATGAGATGACTGTTGTTGTGAAATGGCGCTATATAAATAAAGTTGAATTGAATTGAATTTTGTTCTCATAAATGTGATTTTTTTTGGTCTTAACTTGTGACTTTTTAATGTAAATTTGCCATTATTTCTTATAAATTTAGAATTTCTTTTGTGCAAATTTGCCACTTTGTGACTTTTTTCTTGCATATTTGCCACTTTTAATCAAAAAAATTGCCACCTCTTTCTTAAACAATTGCATTTTGTCTTGTAAATTTGCCATTTTTTAATCATAAATCTGTGACTTTTTTCCCCCAAATATTTGACCTCTGCAGATGGCTTCAAAACTGCGTCGTAGATTAAAAAAAAGTCGGCAGGCTACATGAATATCATTGCCATGTAGTTGCAGCGTGTGTCGACCTTTGATCCAGAAGAAGCACATCACGGATAAACGCCCCCCAGCTCCGTCTGCTAGTCTCTACACTCCATCTATTAGCTATTATTAACACAAATAAGTGAAACCTCCGTTATAAACCGCAAGATAAAATGCCAATCTTGATCTCTGGGGTCACCTTGTGCATCTCCACCGCTGGTGAGCACTGCCATGGCCCGACCAGCGCCCGTCATCTTCAGCTTCTCCAGGTCCATCGAAGACATCTTTAATCTCCTCCTCTTTTCACTCACCGCAGCGGAAAAATCTGGTGGGAGTTAAACCGGGTCGGCTGACTGGACTGTGGGGAGTTAAACCAGGCTGGACTGTCAGTCGCAGGTCTGAGGTGAGTCCAGCTGTGGCTTCCCTGGCGGCGGACAGACCAAACACCTCGAAGGGTCCCGACTTCCCAGCTGCGCCCACAGTCCGCGGTTAAAGGAAGAGAGGCGCTGCAGCATGGAGGCCCCGCCTAGTTCGTGACGTCATATCAACGGTTCTTCTTCGGTTATTGGTCGCTCAGCAGAGTTTTGCGTAGTCCCGGAAGTGTCGGTGTACAAAACAATGTGCGAGATTGTCACGTACAGCATGCACGTACACGCGGAGCAGGGGTTACGCCGAAATCTGTGGCGCGTCAGAATCTGTGATTGCAGCGCCAGCCAGTCAGACCATTTTCGTATTATTTTCTGTTTTCGCTGGAGCTGGGGAGAGCAGTCAGCCAGAAGCTGCCCTCATCGGCTGCTCAGGCACAAGCCAGCAGGCTCAGGAGTATTAAAAGTGTCTTCCAGAAGTTACTTGAGTAGTAAGTATCAGTTTTAGAGGGAACTTCAAGGGCATCCACGGTGCAGCCCATCCCTTTAGTCTCCACCTGACTTGCATGTTTTTGCAATGTGGGAGGAAACCGGAGCACCCGCAGTAAACCCACGCAAGCACGAGGAGAACGTGCAAAGTCCAAACAGCTAGGCCGCTGAACACACGAACCTCTTGCTGTGAGGCAACAGTGCCAGCCACTACACCACCATTCTGCCTTTTCTCATAACTTGTGCCTTTTTGTGATTAATTTGTAATTCTTTCACTTGAATTTACAGCAGTTTTCTTGTCATTTTGCGACTTTATTGTCTCCAGTTTGGGAGATTTTTGTCTTTTTTTAAAGCTTTTTTTCTTTTAAAAAAGTTTTTTTTTCACATAAGGTTGCAACTTTTTCCTCATAAAGCTGCATCTTTTTTCCTCATGAATTTTCTTTTGAAATAGTCTTTTTTAGATTTAAGACTGTCAGACATTTTCTTGTAAATTTATGGCTATTTCTCCTCATATTTATTTATTACTACTTTGAGTATAAAATACAGACTATCCACCTATACCCTCCAATATTATCTATATTATATACAAACAGTAAATAGCAATGAATTAAATCTTTCCTGAGCCAAAATAGATGAACACTGATTTCTATGAAATGGAATTATGAATTCACTAAAATATCTAAGGGGATGACTCGCCTATCACAGGGGCTGAGGTCGCCAAGGTGGTTAAAAATCTCCTTGGTGGCCGGGCCCCGGGGGTGGACGAGATTCGCCCCGAGTACCTCAAGGCCCTGGATGTTGTTGGGTTGTCATGGTTGACACGCCTCTGCAACATTGCGTGGAGGTCGGGGGCAGTGCCTTTGGCATGGCAAACCGGGGTGGTGGTTCCTCTCTTCAAAAAAGGGGACCGGAGGGTGTGCTCCAACTTTAGAGGGATCACACTCCTCAGCCTCCCTGGGAAGGTCTATGCCAAGGTACTGGAGAGGAGAGTCCGGCCGTTGGTCGAACCTCGGATTCAGGAGGAGCAATGTGGTTTTCGTCCTGGCCGTGGCACATCGGACCAGCTCTTTACCCTCTCGAGAATTCTTGAGGGTTCGTGGGAGTTTGCCCAACCAGTTTACATGTGTTTTGTGGACTTGGAGAAGGCATTTGACCGCGTCCCTCGTGGATTTTTGTGGGGGGTGCTTCGGGAGTATGGGGTATCGGGCTTGTTGTTACGAGCTATTCGGTCTCTGTACGACCGTTGTGAGAGTTTAGTTCGCATTGCCAACACTCGGTCGGAGTCATTCCCAGTGAGAGTTGGACTCCGCCAGGGCTGCCCTTTGTCACCGGTCCTGTTCATAATTTTTATGGACAGGATTTCTAGGCGCAGCCAGGGAATGGAGGGTGTCATGCTTGGTGACCACAGGATCTCATCTCTGTTGTTTGCAGATGATGTTGTCCTGTTGGCTTCATCCAGCAATGACCTACAGCTCTTGCTGGGACGGTTTGCCGCTGAGTGTGAAGCGGCTGGGATGAGAATCAGCACCTCCAAGTCCGAGTCCATGGTCCTCAGCCGGAAAAAGGTGGATTGTCCTCTCCGGGTTGGGGACAGGCTCCTGCCCCAAGTGGAGGAGTTTAAGTATCTTGGGGTCTTGTTCACGAGTGAGGGGAAAATGGAGCGAGAGATCGACAGACGGATTGGAGCAGCATCTGCAGTGATGCGGACGTTGTACCGGTCTGTTGTGGTGAAGAGGGAGCTTAGTTCTAAGGCAAAGCTGTCGATTTACCAGTCAATCTACGTTCCTACTCTCACCTATGGTCACGAGCTTTGGGTAATGACCGAAAGAACGAGATCGCGGATACAAGCGGCTGAAATGAGCTTTCTCCGTAGGATTGCTGGACTCACCCTCAGAGATAAGGTGAGGAGCTCAGTCATCCGGGAGAGGCTCAGAGTAGAACCGCTGCTCCTCCACATTGAAAGGAGTCAGTTGAGGTGGTATGGGCATCTGATTAGGATGCCTCCTGGACGCCTCCCACTTGAGGTGTTTCAGGCACGTCCCACTGGGAGGAGACCCCGGGGCAGACCCAGGACTCGGTGGAGAGACTATGTCTCCCAGCTAGTCTGGGAACGCCTTGGTATCCCCTCTGAAGAGCTGGAGCAGGTGGCTGGGGAGAGGGAAGTCTGGGCTTCTCTGCTTGAACTGCTGCCTCCGCGACCCGGACCTCCGGAAAAGCGGTAGAAGATGGATGGATGGATGGATCTAAGGGTGTTGTCATTTCTGGTAAGAAAATATTAGTGTAAAGAAGAACATTTTTAAGCAGAGTTCAAATCTGTGAAAACAAAGTAACTCAAGGAATAACTTACAACCAGGTGTAATTTAATAAAAGGACAGGTTTAGTTTCAAAAAATGCACTAAAGTAAGAGTTAAAAAGGCTCCAGTAAAACTGCAAATAAAAGTACAACTTTTGACAAAAATTGCTTGAGTATACTGTACATCCACTCGACTATCCACCTCTGGTCCTCACAGAGCCAAGAACACATGGGTTAGTTTCTGATGGCTGACGGGCATTAAATAAGGGACCTGGTTACTGTACCTGAGTAGTAATCAATTTAAACATCAAAGTAGCAGTTTGCAGGAACTATCTATGCCCTCTCCAGTGGGTCACAGATTTTGGTGCTACACTGGTTGTAGACAATTTAGTTCTTCAGATGAGATTTTATCTGCTGCCCCTTACATCTCAGCTATTTCCACCACCAATTACAGGGTTTACTTCCACAGAAACTGCATCGTGAGTTCTTTATTTTCCTTTTAAAGAAACTAAACAGCCAAATATTCAGACCATTCATCATTCCCAAATCATGTTAAATATGTTCAGCACATGTGGTATGCTGCTTGTATAAAACTACAGTAATATCAGTCATCGGTGCTTAAGTGAAACAGCACAAAGTGCTCCTCTCATTCACTTGTTAAAAGTTATTTCCTCAGGCTAATAATACACTTAAGAGGAAAAGAAACTTCCAAACTTGAGTAAAGCTGAAAATCCACAAAAAAGTTAAAACCTTGTAATCTTATAAACGTGTGCAAATTTGTGTGAACAAAGTTGCAACATTTCTTTACAATATATAATAAGTAAGTAGCAAATGTATTAAAAATACACATTTATGAAAACATGCAACACATTAACAAGGAAAAAAGTAGCAAATCACCAAATTATGAGGAAAAAAGTTGCAAACATAAGAAAAAAAAGCCCAATAAATTTATTTTTAACTGAATACAATATCTGACTACTCCCACCTATGGACAATAAAATGTATACCTCATTTCATGCAGCTGATGAGTTTTTGCTGCTCACTGAAAACAAAATCTCTCTGTTTTGTTTTCGAATCTTTAGTACTAAACTACAAGCTTTTTTGTCCCTGGCTAGCAACCTGATCATTTGCCTACTGTCTAAGAAAAGGGCCAACTCTGTGGATTATAGATCCTATTATACATTAATAAAGTGCCACCTTTGGAATAGTACAACTGTAGTTGCATGTATTCAAGGTTCTTTTTTGTTTGTATAAGTCTGCATCAGTGTTTTCTCATACACTGTGACCGGAATCATTTGGACTGACATTTAAAACAAGATTATTCTGAAGACAAGGCAGTCAGAGACAGTGGACTTAACCCACGCTGTGCCAGATCCTCAGGTCAAGTTTTTTGTTTATTTTTAAATAAACACTCAAACACTTTTTACTGCGTGTGGGAATAATGTGTTACCACTCCCTCCAGGGTGAAGTAATAAACTGCTATATATATACAGTGGGGCAAAAAAGTATTTAGTCAGCCATCAATTGTGCAAGTTCTCCCACTTAAAAGATGAGAGAGGTCTCCAATTTTCATCATAGGTATACCTCAACTATGAGAAACAAAATGAGAAAAAAAAATCCAGAAAATCACATTGAAGGATTTTTAATGAATTAATTGGTAAATTCCTCAGTAAAATAAGTATTTGGTCACCTACAAACAGGCAAGATTTCTGGCTCTCACAGACCTGTAACTTTTTCTTTAAGAGGCTCCTCTGTCCTCCACTCGTTACCTGTATTAATGGCACCTGTTTGAACTCGTTATCAGTATAAAAGACACCTGTCCACAACCTCAAACAGTCAGACTCCAAACTCCATTATGGCCAAGACCAAAGAGCTGTCAAAGGACACCAGAAACAAAATTGTAGACCTGCACCAGGCTGGGAAGACTGAATCTGCAATAGGTAAGCAGCTTGGTGTGAAGAAATCAACTGTGGGAGCAATTATTAGAAAATGGAAGACATACAAGACCACTGATAATCTCCCTCGATCTGGGGCTCCACGCAAGATCTCACCCCGTGGGGTCAAAATTATCACGACAACGGTGAGCAAAAATCCCAGAACCACATGGGGGGACATAGTGAATGACCTGCAGAGAGCTGGGACCAAAGTAACAAAGGCTACATCAGAAACACACTACGCCGCCAGGGACTCAAATCCTGCAGTGCCAGACGTGTCCCCCTGCTTAAGCCAGTACATGTCCAGGCCCGTCTGAACTTTGCTAGAGAGCATTTGGATGATCCAGAAGAGGATTGGGAGAATGTCATATGGTCAGATGAAACCAAAATAGAACTTTTTGGTAAAAACTCAACTTGTCGTGTTTGGAGGAGAAAGAACACCATACCTACTGTGAAGCATGGGGGTGGAAACATAATACTTTGGGGCTGTTTTTCTGTAAACGGACCAGGACGACTGATCCGTGTAAAGGAAAGAATGAATGGGGCCATGTATCGTGAAATTTTGAGTGAAAACCTCCTTCCACCAGCAAGGGCATTGAAGATGAAACACGGCTGGGTCTTTCAGCATGACAATGATCCCAAACACACCGCCCGGGCAACGAAGGAGTGGCTTTGTAAGAAGCATTTCAAGGTCCTGGAGTGGCCTAGCCAGTCTCCAGATCTCAACCCCATAGAAAATCTTTGGAGGGAGTTGAAAGTCTCTGTTGCCCAGCGACAGCCCCAAAACATCACTGCTCTAGAGGAGATCTGCATGGAGGAATGGGCCAAATTACCAGCAACAGTGTGTGAAAACCTTGTGAAAACTTACAGAAAACGTTTGACCTCTGTCATTGCCAACAAAGGGTATATAACAAAGTATTGAGATGAACTTTTGTTATTGACTAAATACTTATTTTACCAAGGAATTTACCAATTAATTCATTAAAAATCCTTCAATGTGATTTTCTGGATTTTTTTTTCTTATTTTGTCTCATAGTTGAGATACCTATGATGAAAATTGGAGACCTCTCTCATCTTTTGAGTGGGAGAACTTGCACAATTGGCAGCTGACTAAATACTTCTTTACCCCACTGTATATATATATATATATATATATATATATATATATATATATATATATATACAGTATATTTACCATTTCTTTTATTTCTACTTCATACACATATATATTTTTCTTTATACAGTATATTGCTGTAGAGCACTTCCACATTTATGATATTTCTCCATCACTGCTCACCAGTCAAAGGTCAATGAAAGAGTATAGTTACTAGACTAGGAGTAATGCTGTAACCTTGCAAGTACAAATATTCAGAATACCTTCACCAAAACTAGTGCATCCCAACTAAATTGAAATGAACTCATTCAGGTTAGTTTCTTCTTCTGGCTGCTCCCTTTAGGGGTCGCCACAGTGGATCATCTGCCTCCAGCTCACCCCATCCCTTCATCTTCCTCTAACACCAACCCTCTCCATGTCCTCCTGAATCTTCTCTGTGGTCTCCGCTTTTCTTTCTGTCTGGCAGCTCCATCTTCAACATGCTTTGTCCAATATCTCCACTATCTCTCCTCTGCACATGTCCAAACCATCTCAGCCTTGCCTCTTTTACTTTGTCTGCAAACTGCCCAACCTGAGCTGTCCCTCTGATATACTCATTTCTAATCCTGTCCCTCCTAGTCATTCCCAGTGAGAATCTTAGCATATTCAGCTCTGCTACCTCCAGGTTCACCTCCTTTTTGTCAGTGCCACTGTCTCCAAACCACACATCATAGCAGGTCTCACTACCATCTTGTAAATCTTGCCTTTCATTCTAGCTGCTATCCTTCTGTCATAAATCACCAGACACTCGTCTCCATCCACTCCAACCTGCCTGCACTCTTCTTCACTTCTAGTGCATTTTCCATTGCCTTGGATGGTTGACCCCAGGTATTTAAACTCATCTACCTTCGCTACCTCTACTTGAATCTTCAGTTATACCTGCCTCCCTCTCATTTACACACATGTATTCTGTCATGTTAGTTTATTCTACAAAAGTATAAAACAGCCATTTTGTCCCCCTCCCCTCCTTTTTTATAAGCTTAAAAGTTAAAACTTTCCAATGCACACTTGAAGTCTGAGCATAACCTTGCAGTGAAACACTTCTCCTTCGCTAAAATAATCCAGCCACCCATCAGGTGCTGAATAGGCAGCATGACTGCTATACAGGTGTGCCTTAGAGAGGTCATAAAGGTCACTGTAGAATGTGCACATTTTTCTTGACAAAAGCTGACCTGGTAAACATTCCCTTAAATCTGGCAACCTGACATTTTTTATGGTCAGTTGCACACTGTGTTTGTTTAATAAATATTAAACTCAGCACTTTAGAGTAAAATCATTTGGGGAAAAATACTTCAACTCTTAAAACTGAAATACTCACAAAAACTTATTTGGATCATCAGATTGGTCCAAATTATTGAAAATTTGAACATTTTTAAAAGCCCAAAACATCCATCCATCCATCTTCTACTGCTTTTCCGGAGGTCCGGGTCACAGAGGCAGCAGTTCAAGCAGAGAAGCCCAGACTTCCCTCTCCCCTGCCACCTGCTCCAGCTCATCAGAGAGGATACCAAGGCATTCCCAGACCAGCTGGGAGACAGTCTCTCCACCGTGTCCTGGGTCTGCCCCGGGGTCTCCTCACAGTGGGACGTGCCTGAAACACCTCAAGTGGGAGGCGTCCAGGAGGCATCCTAATCAGATGCCCATACCACCTCAACTGACTCCTTTCAATGTGGAGCAGCAGCGGTTCTACTCTGAGCCTCTCCCGGATGACTGAGCTCCTCACCCTATCTCTGAGGGTGAGTCCAGCAATCCTACGGAGAAAGCTCATTTCAGCCGCTTGTATCCACGATCTCGTTCTTTCGGTCATTACCCAAAGCTCGTGACCATAGGTGAGAGTAGGAACGTAGATTGACTGGTAAATCGACAGCTTTGCCTTAGAACTCAGCTCCCTCTTCACCACAACAGACCAGTACAACGTCCGCATCACTGCAGATGCTGCTCCAATCTGTCTGTCGATCTCTCGCTCTATTTTCCCCTCACTCGTGAACAAGACCCCAAGATACTTAAACTCCTCCACTTGGGGCAGGAGCCTGTCCCCAACCCAGAGAGGACAATCCACCTTTTTCCGGCTGAGGACCATGGACTCGGAGGTGCTGATTCTCATCCCAGCCGCTTCACACTCAGCGGAAAACCGTCCCAGCAAGAGCTGTAGGTCATTGCTGGATGAAGCCAACAGGACAACATCATCTGCAAACAACAGAGATGAGATCCTGTGGTCACCGAGCATGACACCCTCCATTCCCTGGCTGCGCCTAGAAATCCTGTCCATAAATATTATGAACAGGATTGATACCCCTCATGGATCGTCACCTTATCGTGGTGGGGGGGTTTGCGTGCCCCAGTGATCCCAGGAGCTATGTTGTCCGGGGCAATTTGCCTCTGATAGGGTCTCCCAAGACAACCTGGTCCTGGGTGAAGGGCCAGACTAAGAACAATCCAACAGACTCTCATGATAAATTGTATATCAAGGATTCAGTGTACTCCGCCCGGTATGGGGTTACCGGGGCCCCACCCTGGAGCCAGGCCTGGGGGAGGGGCTCAAAGGCTAGCGTCTGGTGGCCGGGTTTCCACCCATGGGACCCAGCCGGGCTCAGCCCGAAGGAGTTACATGGGTCCGCCCTCCAGTGGGCTCACCACCTGCAGGAGGGATCATGGGGGTCCGGTGCTATGTGGATTAGGTGGCGGTCAAAGGCGGAGACCTTGGCGTACTGATCCCAAGCTTCTAAGCCCAAAACAGAGATGATGTAATGGGGGGGACTTTGTTACTAAGGGCAATTTCAACAAATCCACCAATTAATTCAGGTCATCTGGAAATTAAAACACACACACACACACACACACACACACACACACACACACACACACACAGAGTGATGACCTTGATGGGCACAGAAGAGACAGACCAGAGTCAGTTGGGTACAGTACATCAGCATTTATTCCATGCAGCTGTTTGCTCTGATTTTATTCTCCCGGGTACTCTTTGCACTGTACATTGGATAATACAGGGAACCGACAGGATTGGTCGATCTAATGCAATTCAACAGGAAAAGGGGATTTGGAAATGAGAGTAACAAAGGAACAGATGTCTGATACATGGGGAGAGGCAGCATGATGGCTATAGTTAAGTCGATTTCACAGAAATTCTGACATGAGTGTTGTAAATAAAAATGAGGGAGAAATCACAGCAGACGCATTAAGATGTCACTTACTCTGCTGTAATGTGATTCCTTATGATGAGATAGCAAAGATGCTATAGGAACACTTCAACTTGATAATTAATGATTTCAAAACTTCAATGACAATTTAACAATGTGAATGATAAGTGGTCCTCTGGAGGGTCACATGGTGTGACGATGTTCCCGTTATACCCCACAAATACTGCTCCCATTTCAATCCATTGTGCTTCCTTTCAATAATACTTTTCAGGAGAAATCGTCGTACGTAGGTTACATGACATTTCTGGAGCTGCCTGAAATTAAAAAGAAGACTACTCCTTTCCAGTCACTCAAAAATAAATTACTTCATTGATCATGTAGGCCAGCTACAAAGGAAAAAAAGATTAAATTAAAATTACACAACAATCATACTTCACAGGATAAAGACAATGTTATCAACAGCTTGATCGGATTACCCAGTCCTTACAATACCTCGGGTTATTTCACACATACGTAAACAAGAGCAAAGAAGGGAGGGAGGGAGGCATCTTCAGTTTAAGCCTTTCCAGAGCAAAAGGTAGTTTAGCCATCAGTTTCAATATTGAGCGTGTGCTACCGTTTACTGACTTGCACCCTCCTGTAGTGTTCAATACTGATCTAGGACAGATTAGAGAGACTCCTGCTTAGTTTAAACCACTCATCAGTGAGAGAACGCTCAAGGCTTTGCCAGAGCTGCACGATAAAGAGACAGAGAGGAGAGAGAAAAATAGGTCACATTTACAGATGTTTATATACAGGAGCAACACTGAGATGATGAGGTTGGTTAAAGCCAAGAGAAGCCCGACACTCTGGGGCCTCTTCTGACTAATCTCAGCGTCTGCCTGCACCAGAGCTGATGGATTGACATCATTAATGTTAAATTCAACCCTGGCTCTTTTTTTTTTTTTTTCCCTAGTTATAAGATCCAAAAGGTAAGTGAAAAGCAGGGCAAATAACAGAGCTCCCTCAAAGGTGCAGTATCCCATTCCAAAGAAAGCCAGATGAGGAAAAATGTCATATTGCTTGGATTTGGGTGATCAGGGGAAAGTCATAAATAAATACTACAGGCAGGCCGGGGAAAAAGGAGGTGAAGCCAGAACATTTACATAAAGGCAAAATAAGCCCATAACTGTCCCCATCTAGTGGCTGTTGATATATTGCTCTCCATTTTAAATCAGCAATATAAAACCCCAGAATCAAAACCAGCAAAGACAAATTCATAAAAATTGGACATTGTAGCTCACCAATGGATCACTAAAGGGCAGGATATGCAATATTTTATATTTTCAAGCATTCCAGAAATACCTAAAAATGTAGTTAGTGTAAAGAAACATTTCTTTTGCTGTCATGCCAAATATAATTTATGACATTGCAGAGCTATGAATTCATTTGACCACGGCCTCCCGGTTGTGGGGCAGATGCTCTACCAACTAGGCCACCACTCCGGTCATACCAAAGACCATATAACCACCAACCACCTTCTAGCTTGGTGCTCAGCATAACAGAATGGGGAAAGGGAAGTTAACGCACGGAGCTACCAGAGGAATGACCCCCCCCCCCCCCCCGTAGCTTTCACTGCTTTCAGTAGCTGTGTGGCCTAGGGTCAGAGAAACTGGGACGGGCGCTGCCCCATACACCACATGGTGTCCCACATGCTGGGGGGGGGGGGCGGGTAGATGAATTCATTTATGATGCTTGCCAGGCTGACAAAGTGATAAATACCACTCTACACCAGCAGGGTGAGTATTGAGCGAATTTTCATCTCAGAGTCAAAAATCCTGTGTTTTAACTTAATTACGTTAATTTCTGGAATAGGGCAGAACATGTAATGATACCAGTTAAGTACCAGTTCACTTGGAGTGGACAAACTTGAAGAAGTCATCATGGGGCATCAGTTTTAAAAAAAATGCTCCAGCCTAGTGGATAAAGGTTAATTACTGCCATCTGGTGTTGCCAGTAATCACCTGCAATTTCTACACAATCCACCTTTTTATTATATATACAATATATATATATATATATATATATATATATATATATATATATACTATATGTTGGGTTTAATCCAATTTTTCTGTTGTTGAAGATGAAAACCAAAAATATGCTTTGGCACATGACAAAAACACAATTTGGCCATATTCATCATAGTTTCCCATTAGTACACACATCACTGCCATGCTGGTTTTATCGTCACTATGAAGCAGTACATGACTAAATTACTTACATTTTCATTTCATATCCTTACTGATATTTAATAATTCATATGAAAGAAAGTCTTTCTTGCTTACTAATATATAGCAAAAAACAAGAGAATCATATCCAAATAAAATACGCCTTTCAAAATCATAACATTTTACTGATTTTAAAGTAAATTATTCACGTTATTTATGTCAACTATTAATGGTGAAATGTTTAGTTCAACATGAAATGTTACTAAAAATGTAATTTTTTTGTCTCACTGAAAAATGTATCATTAATTTAATATATCAAATGACCTACACTGGCTCATAAGACATGAGAGGCCAATTAGATTTAATCAAATAATGCTTTTTTTGTTTTGTTTTTTGCTTTATACAGAGTAATTTCTGTTTGTGTGATTTAGTCCCAAGCTGTAACTCAGTTTTCCAAGCACACAATGATAAAGCAAAGCAACAACCAAGTATAAAACATATTATTCAATGCACTTCCAGAGGGAAATTAATGAGATATGGGTTTTATGAAAATCAGTTTCAGTGTATCGTCAAACGGCTAACTAATGACCTCTGATCCTTTGTGACATTGCTCAACTGTTAACAAACACGAATGTACGCACGCAGACGAGCACAGCCATCACTGAGAAATCTGACAAGAGCTGAGCATTATTAGTGGTCATTTTAACAAAGCAAAGAGCTCCTTCTTGATTTAAAAATGTAAAAGATGTGGACAGGATGCCTTAACTGATAAGATGCCAATGAAAAAATGGACTTCATTACCAGAGGTGAGTTAGAAGTCTTTAAAAAAAATATAGCTCTCTAGTGTTAAACGTATCACCATTACACAAATGAAAAGAAATTCTCAAAGTATTCAAGGTATCAAAGGTGACAGGATGGCATTTCACATTAAAGGTGGGCCATGGCCCAGAGCTCTGAAGGTCTGATCCAAGATGAAGAAAAACTAAGACAAAAAAACCCAATTAAAACCACAAAGATCTGTCAGAGGACACCCCCCCCCCCCCCCATTCAGGCCTCTGAAAATAGGAGTGTGTGTATATATGATGGCTGGAAATAATATTTGTTTTATATTTCATGCTTATTAAATAACTGTACTTGGATAGTTCCACTTACGGAGAATTGCATATCATAGCTTTTCATTTACTACTTAAATTGTCATAACGACATTTCACATTTTTCAGAACATTAAGCAGATTTTCAGAGTTGACTGGCATTACATAACCGAGTCACTTTAACCACGTCTTCTCATATCAGGCTTTTCATTATTTTTGTCCATCTCTGACTGTGGCAATTTAACAGAAAAAGCAAGAAACAAACAAACAACTATGCAGCAAAAAGATCAGAGGTCATTAGGTAATCCTATTACTGCCACACGCATAAGAGTGCATGAAAATTCCTCTACTCTTACCTCTGTCTGGTCAGAAGGTGCATGGCATTTACATTAACGTGACCAAAGGAACCTGACAGCGTTTGTGTGAAGTGATAAACTACTTGTGCGTATCGACATATAAAGGACATCATAACAACCGTACGTTGGAGCCCTATCCTTTGACCAATCGATCCTTGTTGTAGGTCAGTTTTAAAGGGAGTTTACAGAATTCACCATTATTAATAATGGGTTACAAAGCCTTGGCAAACCTTCTGATACTTGCTGTCCTCCTTTAGCCACCAGCCGTCGTGTTTGGGTCTAGCCAGCTAGACATCCCCAGTCCTGAGCGACCAACTTTGTTCTCACTTGAGTGCCAGACTACATTATTGCTGTTCTATTTACAGCACAGAAAAGAGTTGTTGCGCATCAGTATAAGCTACCCTGCTAGAAAAATGGTTCATGGGACAGGCTGCGCCTTGCGATTACCAGAAATGGGATACTGCACCTGGGCTGCAACTAAAAATGGTCTTCATCTCTACACAACATTAAAAGTCTGTTACAGCAATAAAAGTCTGAACATCAAGGCCATCTGTAAGATACTTTTACATATTCCTACATGGTCCATAATATGTGCCACTCAAAGAACATTCCTTCATACAATAAAATTGGTCCAGTCAAGTTTTGCAGTCCTAAAACGATCCTGAGATGAGACTGGAAACTAATGTCTAACGGTGAGGATTGGCCTTTTTTTAAATTTTTTCCCCCATATTCACAGACAGGTGACTCCCTCAGAAACTCTGGCTGTGGCATCTGATTACTGATGATGATGACCTCGGATGAGCACAGCCCAAGAGGAAGAGACTTTTTTTTTTTTTTTTTCTTAGCCAGCAGCTGTCTTCATCTCTGCAGCTTCTTTTTTTGCAAGCTGTGCAGTCATGCGTTGACAGCTCAGAGGTTCTCTGCTGTGTTTTAGAGATGGAGAAATCCAGTTGCGAGGCAAGTTGTTCATGCTGGTGTTCATACGGTTCCCATTAGCTCCTTGTTCCCTGTGTTAGCCGGAGTCACGGACAGGATGGAAGCAAAAGCGAGGGGCTACCGGGGCTAGGTAAACTCATGATAAAGCAGTGAAAGATTGCTTGTCAGTTGGGGATTTTTGTCCTCAACAAGCATCTGCAGCCTGATAAAAGGCTGTAGTGATGCTCATCTTCTGAATCCGTCACCTGAGACTGCACCACTGCTAGCTCTGTTTCAGCGTATCTCGTCGTCACACAGTAGGCTCAAAATGTCATTTACGGAAGTCCTAAATTTTCCCTCAAAAACTCGGACAAAAATAAAATTATGAATGTTAAACTATTTTATGTACATTATCATTCAAAACAGAATCCCTGCAATGGGTTGCCTGAATGCTGCGGTAGCTGTAGGAAGGGGAGGGCTGGGGCAGAGGGGGCAGGACGTTGTTACGGGGGGCTTTGTTTCCAACATTGTCCTCTTATTGCTGTGTTTTCTGCAGAGCAGAGAGGGACACGATGGCCTCAGGCAAGAACTGAGCTGAGCCCTTGGGGGCGGCTTTCACCACGAGGAAGGAGCTCCGACTTTATTGTTTCTAATGGTGGCATCAGAGCACTCTGCTTCCGATGAATCACAGTCCGAGTTCCCAAACTGCAGTGGATTCTGGGAGGGAAAAAAACATTAGAACACAAAGAAATGTGAGCAAGGATGCAGTGTTGTGAATGGCTCTGAAATGCTTTTTATCTTTTACCACTATTTTGGAGCATCTTTAAAGTTTTCTGATAATAACTTGTGATACTGTAAAAATGTGGTTTCTGGTTGTGCATGGACCCCCCCCCCCCCACTTTTAAAAAAATCAGCCAAACTGAACCAGTGACTATTAATACTGCTACATATTCAAGGAGAATGTACTGTATTTAAACCACTTTAAAAAGATTATTAGTAGTCCAACTCTGGGTAATGTCATCTAAGCTAATGTGTTTAATTTTAAAATAAAGGAATTTAATAGCAGACCAGGAAAAAAAAAAAAAAATCCATCCATCCCTCTAGAAGCAAACCACATGACAATTCACTGATTCCATTTTGGTTTGTTTCATTCCATTTTCTATCAAGTTATATCATTTGCATTTTAATTTGTTGTAATATATTTGGGTTTTTTTCCGGTTTTAACACACGTTTTTGCTTTTAGGATGTCACTGTACATCTGGTCAGGGACAACAGTCATTTCCTGAATTGTGTTTCTGACAACTGATGAGAATTTAAATAAACCAATAAATGTACAGTGCATCCAGGAAGTCTTCACAGCACTTCCCTTTTTCCACATTTTGTTATGTTACAGCCTTATTCCAAAATGGATTAAATTCATTTTTTTCCTCAAAACTCTACACACAATACCCCATAATGACAATGAGGTGAAAGTAATGTTACTGCCTTAAATGTGAGCAAAGGAATGCAGCAACACAGAACACGAGAGCACAACCAGGAGGGTCATTCACTGCCAGATGAAGCTGAGGGCACCTTTACACAGCATAGAGATCGTTGGGTGACCACTGAGAGATCAGAAAGTGTAAAAGCTTCCGTAGACAGAGCAGAGTTTTTAAAGTTAACCAATCTAACATGTAAAAATGGTTCCAATAACAATGCTAAGATATTAAGCAGATCTAATATCATATTTTAACATTCACCATCAAAGAGTGTTGATGTTGATAATGTGCTGCTGATCCTTCCAAGGCAGAATATCAGATATTTTTCATGACAAAAAAAAAAAAAAAAAGGCAAATGGATATGAAAAAGATGACTTACTGTAAGCTATTGCAAATCTTTCTGATTAACATAAATGTGTAAAGATGCAAAGCCATGGCTGTCCATTCATTCAGGAACAATGACAGTATGACATATTTTTTCAAAATCTTTTTAAAGTCATTATTTTTCATATACAACTGTAAAAATCTGCCTGGACACACACCTCTAAAAATTCACCACCCCCCCACACAGACTGACCTCATAACTGTGTTCGTCAGAGCACAGCTTTCCCAGCGAGATCTGTGTCTTCACCCGGCGTACGGCGCACTCCTTGTCAGAGAGGCCGTCTGACTGGGTGGAGATGTCGATGGGGATGTCTGGTGTGTGCGACAGCAGCTCATCCAGGTGCTCCTCCTGACTGGCGCTCAGCTTCTCCAGGGGTCCACTGTGTGAGTGATCACTGGTGTTTCCCTCTTCTCCATCAGATACCGACAGGTTCTCGGAACTGAAGGTGGAATACGACTGAAAGCTGCTCATGCAGCGGTGAGGTCTGAGTGGGAAGGACAGGAAAGGAAAAATGATTTCATTTGTCATTAAAAGTGGATGCTCTTTTGTTACAATACATGATGTAACACTGGTCAACAATGTAAAAAAAAGACAACTAAATGACAACTGCTTTTTACCTTTGTCTCCTTGGAAACTCCACTTCACTATCGACTTCTCCCTCCTCTTCCTCTGATGACTCGTCACCCTGCAAGAGAAGTCACTGATCAGCTAATGTTTACACAAACACACATTACACACCGACTGGTGCAAAGCTACTGAGCACACTCGCCTTCCTGAGAGGTCTGAGAGTTCGTGGTAGTGCAGAGGGTAGCGTGTGCGTGTGTTTGGATGCATCCAGTTCCGGTGGCTCAGACGTCTTTGTGGCCTCGCCATCTGAGACGGTGTCTTTGTTGGGTGCTCCTGAAGGGGACTGGTTGCTTTCTTGGGTATTGAGCAGCGAGTAGTGTGGCAGCTCTAGGTGGCTTGAGGAAGGAGGGGTCTCCTGGCAGTGCAGGCAGCCGGGGAAAGGGTGAGCCTGGCAGCAGGGACATAAAGAACCAGCACCAGAAATGGGATTGGACCCGAGCTGCTGTCGCGTGTCTGCATCAACTGCAGTGGAAATGAGGTCAGGACTGGAGCCAGAAACGCGACGCTGCATGTGTTCGGTTTGAGGGCTTCTCAGGGCGGCGGCAGGTCCAAAGTAGCGCAGGTTGTTGGCACAGTTGACGACAGCCTCCTCACGGCCTTTCAAAGGGAGAAAGGGCACCTCAGATGGTGGGTGGTGGTGGTGGTGATGATGGTGGTGGACTGGTTGCTCCTGGATAGACTGGGTGTCTTCCGGTGCCCCAGCTACAGGCTTCAGCACAGCGGGGAACTCGCTGTGGCTTCCTTTGCTGTTGGCGCGGCGGTGGCGAGGTTTGCTTCGGTAGCGGGTTTTACCTGGTGGCGTGGAGATCTTTGGACTGGCAGACAGTGGTGAGGGGGAGGGAAGGGGGTCGACATTGGGGATGCCATCAGAACGGAGCAGGTCTGGCCTGGAAGAAAAGCATTTGAAATGACACCATTAATATGAGCAAAAGTCATCGTACTTTACAAATGTCACTAATTTACCAAGATCCCACATATGTGATGGGTGTATAAAAGATGAAAGTGGTCATTCATGTCAGCGTTCACACCTTTTTGTCGGCGGCATCCCTGGTTTATGGGAAATGTTTCCTTTCTTCTTGATAAGTTTCTCTACAGCATTGGCCCTGACGATGGGTCGAACAAGATGACGCTTATAGCTGCCAGGATATTTCTTCTCGACGGCCTGCTCTCTCCTACAGAGACAATAGAAATGGTTGCACATTTTAATTGGATGGTATATCTGATTCTCAAATGTTTAGAGGATAATCAAGTAAGGATGGGGCAATACTGTATGCAGACTTGGACAAATGTTTTGGTACCCTTCCACAAAAACCAAAAAACATCACTGAAATAACTTGAAACTGATGGAAGTTTAATGGCATCTCTCACTGTTTATATCATATTTATAACAAATCAAACTTTGCTTTTGATTACCGACTCAGTTAAATAGTTCAGATAATAATTACAGTAAAATGGCATGAACAGAAAAATTGTACCATTACATTTAATATTTTGTGGCACCATTTTTTGCAGCAATCAATGCCAACAAGCAGTCTCTGTACTTCATAATGAGATGTCTGCATTTGCCAATTCAGCCGTAGTTTAATATTATTGTGTGCACTACAATGAACATGGAACTGAGAAAGAAAAAGAGAGCTGTCTGAGGAGCTCAGAAAGAAGATTATAGATAACCACATTAAAAGGTAAAGGCTATAAGACCATCTCAAAGCAGTTTCATGTTCCTGTGACCACAGTTGCCAATATAATTTAAAAGTATAAGGTTCATGGGGCCTCCCAAGACATGGACACAAGAGGAAATGCAACCCCAAGTTTATCAGAATAGTGCATATTGTAGAAAAAGAGCCTAGGAAACCATCGAAAATCATTTAAGCTTAAAGGTCTGATGACACGATTTTGACTTCATCTAATTTTGCAACACATAATTTCAATATGAAAAAATAGGTTGGTCTGTGCTATTCTAAGTCAAACAGGCTTTTTTTCACGTGAATATCAGACATTTTCATGAGCGCCACGTCACAAATTGCATCAGCGGCTGGAAAACCCCCCGGCCTTGTTGTGACGTCAGTGACAGAACACAGCCCTTGGCTGCCCATTGTACACACACGATGGAAGCGGCAGAAAACATTGACGATGGTTCCAGCACATGCAGTCTGGAATTGGTTTGTGTTGTCCAATCTTCAGACGATTATAGTTCCGAAGAATTGGATGACAATGAAGAATCTGGGGGCATCAGACCGTATAGGTTTGAGCCGTGCCAAGCGGACATCATGCCTTATTTCTTTTATTTATCATGTTTAATGTTGCAGCATTGCACCGAGACAAATTCCTAGTTTGTGTACTACATGAACAATGGCAATAATTCTGATTCTGATTCTGATGCCTAGCGGGTCAGACTCAGAGAGTGACAGTGGTAAGGCACACATGCCCACCGCAAATATAATATACATTTTTTTTTTTTAGTACATTAGAGCATAATCGTGGCCATAACTTATCATTTTAAAGTTCAATTATCTGTAAAACCCCTTTAGAAATTAAAATTATTCTCTGTGTTACTGATGGCAATAGCCTTAAAAAATAATGTATTCCCTATTATTTATGTCTCATTAAAAATGTAATTTTGTTTGTTATCATTGTTTATCAACCGCTTTTGTCTTGTATCAACTGGCCTGTAATTTTCAACAATAATAAGAAAATAGAAGCAACTGATAGTCCTCATTTTTTCAAGAGTTTGGTCACAAGAAAAACAATACTCATAACTGGTATAGCACAAGTGTACTATAACTATCAAAATATTAAATTAATTATTATAACAGGAAAAAGTCCAAATTAGTGGCAAAGAATACAATATAGTCAGTTGGTGTCACAAACCGATCCCGTGTTATCCTGTAGGCTCGGTTCTGACTGTTCTGTGGCTCAAGCATCGGGTTTATTATGAATTATCTTTTGAGTCCTTGTTGTTTTTATGTCTGTGTTCTTTTTCTTTTCCATGCCTGTAGCTGCCGCTCTGGCCGGCGGTTGTTGGGCAGCCGTTTTGACCCACTTTCAGGTAGGCGCTGTCCAACATTTGCTGGTCCGACCACGCCCCCCCCCCCCCCCTCTTTGACAGTCAGCTGTTCATGGTTTGTGTGCATCATCTGCCGTGTTGTCAGCCAGCTAATATTGCCAACACTATCACGACGTGTTAGCCACTCCACACAGCCATGGTTCTGTTGCGTCCCTTGAAGCAATGTCGGCCCTGGGGCGCAACCGTGGTTAACACGTCTCCTCTCCATGTTCGCTGGGCAATGTCGGCCCTGAACACCAACTTTTTTTTTTTTTTTTTTTTTTGTTACTTATTTGTACCCGTAGGTAGATTTGGTTTGCAGTCTGGTGACAAGCCACCGGCTGCCGGTCGCTGCGTGCGCGAGCGCCCTAAACCTACATGATTTTGGTATGCGGGAGGAAACCGGAGAAATCCCGGAGTAAACCCACGCAACACGGGGAGAACATGCAAACTCCACACAGCTCACTGTTGGTCGGGGGCTGGGATCGAACCCACGATCTCATGATCCCCGCGATCCCCCGGCCAAGGGTAAAACTGTGCTGTTACAGTGCTAAACCACTGCGCCACCGTGCAGCCCACTGTACCCAACTGTAACCGTTTCTGTTTATTTTTGTAAGTCTTCAACTTTTTGGGAACTGTAGTCATCAGTCTTATGTTCAATACATGTGCTGTGGTGAATCCTGCGCGTAAATCCATTCATCCTTCCCCTCCTCCATGCGATGCGTAAAAGCGCATGAGGAACGCACGAGGAGGCTTATGACAGTTGGAGCTGAAGCGTGTGATGTGATCTTTCATGGCCTGCTGTTTATCTAAGCCTGCGACACAACGCGAAGGCATAGCCGTAAAATAAAAATAAAAACAAGAAACCAGAGAAACTGTGAGCTACAAAGCTGCTGGCATTCCAGTCAACAACACCAGCGTCCGTTCTGTCGCTTATGTCATTTCCGACTCCTTCATTCGGTGGGTGGCACCACAGTCCAGTCAGCACCTGCGGTTTTTTGATGATAACTATGTTATGCAGGCACGGTTGTAAATATTATATTGATCATCGACAATGACTTTTGGGTTTACACAACATGCTAAAAAATGTCAAAATCGTGTCATCAGACCTTTAACTCCAAGGTCAAGGTATGTCACTTTCTGATTGTGCAATGGGTTGCATTGTAAACAGTAATGGGTTCGATGGAAAAATACCAGGAGGGCTCCATTATAGACAGAAAAGCATTCTTTAAAAAAAAAGGCCAGACAAAATGCATGCTGACGAGCTGCAATGTTTCTGGGAGAATTTGAGCTTGGAGCTGTTGAGACAGAAGTGGAGCTTTTTGGCCAGTCACATCAGCTCTATGTTTACAGAAGGGGGAAAAAAATGAAGCTTTAAAAGAAAAGAACACCATACCTATTATGAAACATGGAAGGGGCCATTTTGTTTTGGGGCTGTGTTGCTGCATGTTGCACGGGGAACCTTGAACCTGTGCGGGGCACACTGAAGTCTCAAGACTATCAAGACACCCAAGAGCAAAACATACTGCCCAGAGAGGTTGGCTACAGTCCCATGAACATTATACTTTTAAATAAAACTGGCAACTGTGATCACAGGAACATGAAGCTGCTTGGAGATTGTCTTATAGTCTTTACCATGGTTATCTATAATTTTCTTTCTGAGCTCCTCAGACAGTTCTTTTCTTCACTTTCTCTGGTCCATGTTCAGTGTGGTGCACACAATGACACCAAACTACACATTTGCATGGTTTTTTTTTCCATTTAATAAGGCTGAATGGTTCACGAAATGCTGAAAGGCACCTGTGATACCATTTAAGATCACTTGTTTGTAGTGAGTATTGCAAGAATTGGTGTCACAAAATAATTTAAAGGGGTCATTGACTGCACTTTTTCCACATTTTAGCAGCTCCCACAGGTCTTAATGAAATGTTTGTGACATTTTGGTCAAATTTTCTTTCACTGTATAATTATCACAGCATCACTGTGAATTATCTTTTGCAGCCTTACTCAGAACGGCTTGTTTTCAGTGCATGTCTCAATAAATCCCTAAGACTGCACTTTACGCTGCCCTCCCCCTTACGTGACTATAACTAGAGCTGGACCAATCAGTTATTTAGTATCAGTATTGGCCTAGATCCAGGCAAAATGACTGAGTTGGTATCGGGAACCAATAAATAAACAAAAACTGATCCATCAAAACATGAAAAACCAGTAAACTGCTTTTGAAACTGCCAACATTCTCTTGCTCCTCCACTCCAAGTTCTGAGATAAAGCCTCCGGTCTGTGAACAGACTCTGCATGTAAAAGATGGAATGTTAAAGACAAGATGGCTGTTAACAACCCTTTTGTTTTAGGATTAAAAGAAAAAAAAAACAGATAAAAACTAAATACAATATATCATTGCAAACAAAAACATCAGTAAAAATAAAGAAATAAATGAAATAGAAGACTTAGATAACTTCTTTTATCTGTTCTGTATAATTAATTCTTCATGAAATCCTCGACTGACAGAGTGAATGCTCCTGCTATTGAGAAAATCTTTGTGGATTTGCTTCCAGTGTCTCTGGATGCTAAAAAAAAAAAAAAAGCTCTGAAATGATTTCAAACAAGCACATTCAAGAAACGTTTCCATCTGGCTGATGTCTGTAATGGTGAGGTAAGCTGTTAATTATTTAGGAAGCAATTACATTTAATACAGCAGACATTTGTCCTGAGATATTTCTGCAATCATAATAGAAAATGACTAAAATACAGCTATATACGGTATTAGAGTTTATATTAAAACTGATGAGGAGAGGTGTCTGTGACAGTTTATTGGGGTTTCATGTCAGATTCAAAATCATATTGGATATAAACTAACATCTCTTATAAATTTATATTTACAGTTCAAACTGTCCTTTGCAATTTAGTGACTGATTTTAACAATGATAAAGTTTATGTTATTTCATATTAATGTCCATACTGCATATATTCTAATGATTAATATAAATTATTAAAATTTAGATCAATTACTTAATTGTTTGGTATTAAAATTAACACAATGATTTGCTATTACCAATCTTATGCTGATATACAAATGTTGCAGCTTAAAGTGACACTCTGCCAAAAATCGAGCCCCCCCCCCATTAACATGTCTGTAACATGGTTTTTTTTATGACTTAGACATATCAAGAGCAAAATCAGTCAAATGTGTCGTGCCTCTGTTTTTTTGCTGTGAAATTTCAGTTAAGCTCCTCCCCTTGGAAAAAGGTAAGTATAGATGGAGCATTTTTGGTGACATCACTATAACAGGTCCTTAGTGTTGCGCCAGTTGGGACATAAGAACTGAAGTTAGCCTGCAGGGCCAGTAAGCATTTTTGGACAGCTGCTTTGAAGACCCTCCTCATGGATCGTCACCTTATCGTGGTGGGGGGGTTTGCATGCCCCAGTGATCCCAGGAGCTATGTTGTCCGGGGCAATTTGCCTCTGATAGGGTCACCCAAGATAAACTGGTCCTGGGTGAAGGGCCAGACTAAGAACAATCCAACAGACTCTCATGATAAATTCCAGATCAAGGATTCAGTGTACCCCGCCCGGTATGGGGTTACCGGGGCCCCACCCTGGAGCCAGGCCTGGGGGAGGGGCTCGATGGCCAGCGTCTGGTGGCTGGGTTTCCACCCATGGGATCCGGCCGGGCTCAGCCCGAAGGAGTTACATGGGTCCGCCCTCCAGTGGGCTCACCACCTGCAGGAGGGATCATGGGGGTCCGGTGCTGTGTGGATTAGGTGGCGGTCAAAGGCAGAGACCTTGGCGGACTGATCCCAAGCTTTCTAAACTGGCTTTTGGTACGTGGAATGTCACCTCTCTGGTGGGGAAGGAGCCTGAGCTGGTGTACGAGGTTGAGAGATACCAGCTAGATATAGTCGGCCTCACCTCAACACACAGCTCCGGTTCTGGAACCAGTCTCCTGGAGAGGGGCTGGAGCTTGGCCTTTTCTGGAGTTGCCCCGGGCGAGAGGCGATGAGCAGGGGTGGGTATTCTTGTATCCCCCCCCACCTTGCTGCCTCTATATTGGAGTTTTCCCCGGTGGATGAAAGGGTTGCTTCCCTGCGCCTTCGGGTTAGGAAACAGGTCCTGACCATCATTTGTGCTTATACACCAAATGATGTTTCAGAGTACCCACCCTTTTTGAAGTCTGTGACTGGGGTGCTGGAGGGTGCTCCTCTTGGAGACTCCATTGTCCTACTGGGGGACTTCAATGCGCACGTGGGCAACAACAGTGAAACCTGGAGGGGGGTGATTGGGAGGAATGGCCTGTCTGACCTGAACCCGAGTGGTGTTCAGTTATTGGACTTCCGTGCTAACCACAGTTTGTCCATAACGAACACCATGTTCAAGCATAAGGGTGTCCATATGTGCACCTGGCACCAGGACACCCTAGGCCGCAGGTCGATGATCGATTTTGTTAGCGTGTCATCAGACCTGCGACCATACGTCTTGGACACTCGGGTAAAGAGAGGTGCAGAGCTGTCAACTGATCACCACCTGGTGGTGAATTGGATCCGATGGCAGGGGAGGAAGCCATTCAGACCTGGTAGACCCAAACGTATAGTGAGGGTGTGCTGGGAACGTCTGGCTGAGGCCCCTGTCCGGAAGGTCTTCAACTCCCACCTCCGGAAGAACTTCAACCACATTCCGAGGGAGTCTGAAGACATGGAGTCTGAATGGGCCATGTTCTCCACCTCTATTGTTGAAGCGGCGGCCCAGAGCTGCGGCCGCAAGGTGGTCGGTGCATCTCGTGGTGGCAACCCCTGAACCAAGTGGTGGACACCAGTGGTGAGGGGGGCCATTAAGCTGAAGAAGGAGTCCTATCAAGCTTGGTTGGCTTGTGGGACTCCCGAAGCAGCTGAGGTGTACCAGCAGGCCAAGCGGAGTGCAGTTCGGGTGGTTGCTGAAGCAAAAACCCGGGCATGGGAGGAGTTTGGTGAGGCCATGGAACAAGACTTTTGGTTGGCCTCGAAGAGATTCTGGCAAACTGTCCGGCGGCTCAGGAGGGGAAAGCAGCTCCCTGTCCACACTGTGTATGGTGCGGATGGGGCGCTGTTGACTTTGACTGGGGATATCGTCGGGCGGTGGAAGGAATACTTTGAGGATCTCCTTAATCCCACTGATGCACCTTCCACAGAGGAAGCAGGGTTTGTGGACGAGGGGGATGACTCGCCTAGCACAGGGGCTGAGGTCGCCAAGGTGGTTAAAAATCTCCTTGGTGGCCGGGCCCCGGGGGTGGACGAGATTCACCCTGAGTACCTCAAGGCCCTAGATGCTGTTGGGCTGTCATGGTTGACACACCTCTGCAACATTGCGTGGAGGTCGGGGGCAGTGCCTTTGGCATGGCAAACCGGGGTGATGGTTCCTCTCTTCAAAAAAGGGGACCGGAGGGTGTGCTCCAACTTTAGAGGGATCACACTCCTCAGCCTCCCTGGGAAGGTCTATGCCAAGGTACTGGAGAGGAGAGTCTGGCCGTTGGTCGAACCTCGGATTCAGGAGGAGCAATGTGGTTTTCGTCCTGGCCATGGCACATCGGACCAGCTCTTTACCCTCTCGAGAATTCTCGAGGGTTCGTGGGAGTTTGCCCAAACAGTTTACATGGGTTTTGTGGACTTGGAGAAGGCATTTGGCCGCGTCCCTCGTGGTTTTTTCTGGGGAGGTGCTTCGGGAGTATGGGGTATTAGGCTTGTTGTTACAAGCTATTTGGTCTCTGTACGACCGTTGTGAGAGTTTGGTTCATATTGCCAACACTTGGTCGGACTCATTCCCAGTGAGAGTTGGACTCCGCCAGGGCTGCCCTTTGTCACCGATCCTGTTCATAATTTTTATGGACAGGATTTCTAGGCGCAGCCAGGGAATGGAGGGTGTCATGCTTGGTGACCACAGGATCTCATCTCTGTTGTTTGCAGATGATGTTGTCCTGTTGGCTTCATCCAGCAATGACCTACAGCTCTTGCTGGGACGGTTTTCCGCTGAGTGTGAAGCGGTTGGGATGAGAATCAGCACCTCCAAGTCCGAGTCCATGGCCCTCAGCTGGAAAAAGGTGGATTGTCCTCTCTGGGTTGGGGACAGGCTCCTGCCCCAAGTGGAGGAGTTTAAGTGTCTTGGGGTCTTATTCACGAGTGAGGGGAAAATGGAGCAAGAGATTGACAGAGGGATTGGAGCAGCATCTGCAGGGATGCGGACGTTGTACCGGTCTGTTGTGGTGAAGAGGGAGCTTAGTTCTAAGGCAAAGCTGTCGATTTATCAGTCAATCTACGTTCCTACTCTCACCTATGGTCACGAGCTTTGGGTAATGACCGAAAGAACGAGATCGCGGATACAAGCGGCTGAAATTAGCTTTCTCCGTAGGATTGCTGGACTCACCCTCAGAGATAGGGTGAGGAGCTCAGTCATCTGGAAGAGGCTCAGAGTAGAACCGCTGCTCCTCCACACTGAAAGGAGTCAGTTGAGGTGGTATGGGCATCTGATTAGGATGCCTCCTGGAGACCTTCCACTTGAGGTGTTTCGGGCACATCCCACTGGGAGGAGACCCCGGGGCAGACCCAGGACTCGGTGGACAGACTATGTCTCCCAGCTGGTCTGGGAACGCCTTGGTATCCTCTCTGAAGAGCTGGAGCAGGTGGCTGGGGAGAGGGAAGTCTGGGCTTCTCTGCTTGAACTGCTGCCTCCGCGACCCGGACCTCCAGAAAAGTGGTAGAAGATGGATGGAAGGATGGAGGGATGCTTTGAAGACTTGATCCAAATTAAGATGGGTTTTACCATTAAAGTGCTTTTAAGGGTTGATGCAGTTTCAGTCATTATTCTGGGCCACTGTGCATACAGCTGGGCATGTCAAAGTCAAATTTATTTATTGAGCACATTTAAAAACCACCAAGTTAAATCAAAGTGCTGTGCAGCCAGATAAAGATTAAAATCAAACAACAGAACCAATGAAAGCACCAAGGTGCTGGTGCCTTGGTGCCAGAGCCTTGGCGGAGGTATGCATTCTTGGATCATCACCAACATGTTATGGGTTCCTCTCTAGCCCAAGGACCACCTCTGGAAAAAGTTTCATCCAAATCCATCAAGTAGTTTTGGAGTATCCTTAGTAACACATTGAGAAGATAAGAGCATTGGTGGGGGTATGCATACTGGGATCATCACCAAAATATTATGGGCTCCTCTCTAGTCCAAGGACCACCTCTGGAAAAAGTTTCATCCAAATCCATCTGGTAGTTTTGGAGTACACGCATGAGCAATGAAAATAATCTGCAGTTCACATGTCCGTACTGTTGGTGGCAGCCAAGAGCCACCAAACTGATTTGAACAACTGCAATCCAAACACAAAGAAGAGCACGGTGGCAGACGTTTTAAATGGCGGAAGCGATGGAGGTACGTGAATACAATGACAATCATGACGAACAGGAGCTTTTGCCTTTTAGTAGCAGAGGAAGAAAACAGATGGGCAAAAAGACGGACGTTTAGTCACCCAGTATTGGCGGATTGCTCAGTACTTTCCTCTGGCGGGAGTTTCTGAGCACATGTGCAGTACCGTTCCACTGATGGTAAAGGTGAGCTATTTTTGTGTTTATTTTAAAAACAAAGCGTTATTTTGAAATTCTGGCAAATTAAAAGTTGAGAAAATAGGGTGATACAATGATACAAGCCTTTAGTTCCAACTTAATTTTGACCGGGTGAGCTGAAACAAAGAGGTGGACAGACGGACAGATACACAGAGCCACAAACAGACGCAATAACTGATTACAGTATGCCTCCATTTCACCGAGGTATAAAAATGCACAATAAATAGGAATAAAATAAATTAAAAGGAAAAACAGAATAAAAACAACACAGGATTCAGTCAACTGCTGCGTTTTCCTTCTCTACTTCAATCACATGCCAATGAGAACAGATGTATCTTCAGCAGTGACTTAAAAGTAATTAATGACTCAGCAGTGTGTATGTGGACAGGTACCCTGCTCCACAGTCTTGGAGCAGCCACTGCAAACGCGCAATCGTCTCTCCATTTTAACTTTGATTAAGGTACGTCGAAGAGCATCTGGCTGGTTGACCTCAGTGCTCTTATTGGCGAATGAATGGAAACAAGCGCTGAAAAATTACATGGTTAAAAATCCATTTAAAGCCTTAAAAGTAAACAATACTAAGATGGACAGGAAGCCACTGAAGGGAAGATAAAACAGGAGTGATATGTTCATACTTTTTAAGGCAGTTAAAAGCCAAGCCTTTGGACTACCTGCAAATGGTGCACAGAAGACTGGTCTACTCCCAAATACAATGAATTACAGTAATCCAACTGTGAGGTAATAAAAGCTTAAATCACTTTCTGCAGATCTCTAGAGGGGAGATAAGACTTCACCTTTGCAATCATTCGCAGTTGATAAAAACTAGTTTTGACAACTGCACTAGTCCTGTTTGTCCATCTTAAAAGAGTTCTCAATAATGACACCCAAATTTCTAACAGCACTGTTATAATAGGGAGCCAAAGGTCCCAGAATGCCAGTGGGATTGCCAATTTGGTCCATTTTCCCCAGAACAGATAACCTCAGTTTTATCTTCACTGAGGTTAAAGAAATTTAGCTTTAGTCAAGTCTTTATGTCGATTAGACATGTCCTTCAAGTGGTAAGTTTTTTTAATTACAGGATTTATTCTCTTTAATGTGGTGCTAGCCACCATTAGCCTTGTGAGATGTGGGTTGGCCTATTCACAGATTAGGCATTTGAAAGAGGAGGGAAAGTGAAAAGCTTTTGACATGAAACTAAGACAATGAAATGTTTTTTTTTTTGTAGAAAAAAGGGCATAAGATACAATTTTAGAGACTGCAGATTTGTTTTTTATAGGGGATTTATATCTACTGGAGTGCATCTTTATTAACATATTCTATTATTTTTGTAAATTAAAATAGAGATAATTATGAATTTATATGCTTAATAAATGACAAAATGTATCTATTAAAAAAAAAAAAACACTGAAAAGTTCCGTTACAAGGGTGTAGTTTTATAACGTTAACATCTCCAACCTTAAACACTGACAGAAATTCCGTGAAAAAGACTAAGCTGAATTCGTTCAGGCCACAAACTGCATATTGGTTTTGTATCAGTACTGACAGATACTCAAATTTTAAAATATCAGATTGGGCATTAAAAACTGTGTCTACATGCCATTTTGACATTGACCTTTGACCTTGATATAAAAAACCAGTCACACTTCAGGGTCATAGGGTGAACCTCTGCACAAAGTTTGGTGACCCAAGCTGTAATCGTTTTACAGAAATAGTGCAAATGGAGTGTCAAGTGTGACACTCCAGTGAAGATCCAAGATGGCGCCCACAGCGGTCGACATGGTGCTTCGCTGCGCTCTTTGTTTGTTTTTGTTTGTCAATTGTGTGTCTGCTTGCACTTATACCCGTGAAGAACTTTTAAATATCAGGACTTTGACCCCCACGGACCTCCTCCCAGTTTTTCTAGCCCCTGCCGCCGATCTGGTTTATTGTTTGGCTCGGAAAGTGAGACGGCGGAAGAGAGGAAGACGAGCGGGCGCTCTCGTACGACTTCGCAGGAGAGGCTCGCGAACGGCGCTGCCTGGCATATTTCTGTCCAATACCAACTCTCTCTCTAACAAGGTGGATGAACTGAGACTGCTGATGCGTTTTAAGGACCTCGCCTCCTCAGCTGTCCTCTGCTTTACTGAGACCTGGCTCCGGGAAAATATACCGGACAGCGCGCTGCGCCTCGACGGCTTCCAGCTCTTCCGTGCTGATCGTGACACAGAGCTTTCCGGCAAGACCACAGGAGGCGGTGTCTGCTTCTACATCAACTGTAGCTGGTGCTCTGATGTAACGGAAATTTCCAAACACTGTTCTCCTGCCTTGGAATTTCTTGTTATCAACTGCAAGCCTTTTTATTCCCCACGGGAGTTTGCTTCTTTTATACTGATCGCTGTGTACGCCCCTCCCGACGCGGACACGCGCGAAGCTCAGCGCGTGCTCGCGGATCACATTCAACACACAGAGCGGAGTTTTCCAGACTCGCTGATTATTGTGGCTGGCGACTTTAATCAGTGCAATCTGAGCCACGATCTCCCCCGCTACAAACAGTTTATTAAATGCCCCACCAGAGGATTAAACACACTGGATCACTGTTACACCACAGTGAAAGACGCATATCGCGCTGTCCCTCGAGCTGCGCTGGGATTATCTGATCACGTGATGGTTCACCTCATTCCCACATACAGACAGAGATTGAAGCTCACTAAACCTGTTGTGAGCACTACGAAGATACGGACCAGTGATGCTGAGGAGAAGCTGGAAACGTGCATGGAAATATCTGACTGGGGCATGCTTAAAGGAGCCACGCATGATCTGGATGAGTACACGGACACTGTGAACTCATATATCCACTTTTGTGAAGAGAACATTCTTCCATCACGCACCAGGGTGAGTTACTCTAATGACAAACCCTGGTTCACAGCTAAGCTCAGACAGATCAGGAAGGAGAAGGAAGCAGCGCTGAAAAGTGGAGACAGGGACTGCTACAGGGAGGTTAAATACCGGTTTAACAGAGAGCTGAAGAGGGCTAAATCTGTGTACTCAGAGAGACTCCAGCAGCAGTTCACTGCTAATGATTCGGCTTCCGTGTGGAGAGGACTGAGGCAGATCACCAACTATCGGCCTCAGGCTCCTAAAGGTCAGGATGACAAAGCCCTTTGTCAGAGACTGTCCCAACACTATGCCCGTTTTGACACCTCGTCATCTGTGTCCACCTCCCCCCCTCCCTCCAGCTCCACAGCCTCCACATTCCCTACTTCATTTAAGGCACCCCCCCCCCACCTCCCCCCCTCCCCTTATCATCAGTGAGCAGGATGTGCTCAAACAGTTCTCCAGACTGAACCCGCGCAAGGCCCCCGGCCCAGACGGCGTGTCTCCCTCCACCCTGAGACTCTGTGCGAAACAGCTGGCTCCTGTATTCACAGACATTTTTAACACCTCCCTTAAGTTATGCCACGTGCCGTCCTGCCTCAAATCCTCCACCATCATCCCTGTCCCCAAGAAGCCACGGATCACTGGACTTAATGACTACAGACCTGTAGCGCTCACCTCTGTAGTCATGAAGTCCTTTGAGCGCCTGGTCCTGTCCCACCTCAAGTCCATCACCACCCCTCTCCTGGACCCGCTGCAGTTTGCCTACCGAGCCAACAGGTCTGTAGACGATGCAGTCAACCTGGCCCTCCACTCCATCCTGCAGCACCTGGACTCCCCGGGAACCTACGCCAGGATCCTGTTTGTGGACTTCAGCTCCGCATTCAACACCATCCGCCCCGCTCTGCTCCGGGACAAGCTGTCCCTGCTCAACGTGCCTGACTCCCTCTGCAGGTGGATCATCGACTTCCTGACGGACCGGAGGCAGCATGTGCGGCTGGGAAAGACTGTCTCAGACTATACTAGCATCAGCACCGGACCACCCCAGGGCTGTGTACTTTCCCCCCTACTCTTCTCCCTTTACACCAACTCCTGCACCTCCAGCCACCAGTCTGTCAAGTTGATCAAGTTTGCGGACGACACCACCCTCATCGGGCTCATCTCCAACGGCGACGAGTCCGCCTACAGGAGAGAGGTGGCCCAGCTGGCGTCCTGGTGCAGCAATAACAACCTGCAGCTGAACGCTCTGAAGACAGTGGAGATGATTGTAGACTTCAGGAAAGTCACTACTCCTCTGCCCCCCCTCACCCTCTCAGGCTCTCCCATCACCACTGCTGATTCCTTCCGCTTCCTAGGCACTACCATCACCAGGGACCTCAAATGGGAGCTGACCATCAGCTCACTCATCAAAAAAGCCCAGCAGAGGATGTTCTTCCTGCGGCAGCTGAGGAAGCTCAAGCTACCCACCAAGATGTTAGTGCAGTTCTACACAGCCATCATCGAGTCCATCCTCACCACCTCCATAACCGTGTGGTACGCAGGAGCCACTGCCAGGGACAGACTAAGGCTGCAGCGCGTCGTGCGCACTGCTGAGAAGGTGATCGGCTGCAAGCTCCCATCTCTCCAGGATCTGTACATCTCCAGGACCCGGAGGCGTGCTGGCCGGATCATAGCCGATCCCTCACACCCTGGTCATGTACTGTTTGCCCCCCTCCCCTCTGGTAGAAGACTTCGGTCCATCCAGACTAAAACCTCCCGTCACATGAACAGCTTCTTCCCCTCTGCCATTAGACTGCTGAACACTAAGTGACTCTCGTGCACCATGTACAGCAGCTCAACCAGACTCATGTCAATCATCACTGTTTTCTTCCTGCATTACCGACTGCACTATATAGTTCTCCACAGTATCTGCTGCTGGCTAATATATATTTTAACTGTTGACCAGTATCACTTAATCTTATCCTACACTTTATTACATGTATAGTTTATTTCTCTTATCTTATCATGTTTAATGTTGCAGCATTGTACCGAGACAAATTCCTAGTTTGTGTACTACATGAACAATGGCAATAAACCTGATTCTGATTCTGATTCTGATTCTGACCTTTTGACCCTAAACCCATAGTCAGGTCAGGGTGTAAGCCATCCAAGATTTGTCTTAGAGACAACTATGGTATGGATTTGAAAAGCCTACATCATTTCATTCAGTAGTTACCACGTTTACAGGATTTAGGGAAAAATTGACCTCTGACCTTGACCTCAAGGTTGATAATTCCTGCAAAAATCATCTGATCAGAGTCAAACTGCAATATGCGCACATCAGTGTATATCAAGCCCTAGTACAAAGTTTCAAACATTTGGAACAAAACTGTAGGAGGAGTTTTGGGATCCTCCTACAAAAGGGAGGGTTGGGGACCCCTTTTTTATTTGCTTAATTATATAAAATATTCTACTGACTTAATAATCAAAACCAAAGTCTTATTTGTGCTAAATACGATATTGTGGTGACATTAGTTGTTGGTCTCACACACAAATTTGATCTTTTAATATGAAGGCGGAGTTTTTCTCTTTTGGACGGAGATAAAAGGAGGAAGTGGAAAAATATTAAAAAGTTTTTTCAGACAGACTTACGCGTGTTCCGTCTGTTTTTCTGCAACTTCCACATTGGTGACCCCGACGTTTGAAGAATGTCTGTTCAGGCGACCTCTTCTGATATTGCCGCCACAGCATTTGTATCCTCCGCGGCTCCCGCACCGGCTGTTTTTGCGGCTACCATTAAACTACCGGACTTTTGGCAGCACGACCCGGAGCCCTGGTTTCAGCATGTCAAGGCTCAGTTCCATCTGCGCGGAGTAGCCACAGATGACACGAAGTATTTCCATGTCGTCGCAGCTTTGGATTCTGCCACTACTCGTCGTTTGATGGGACTGCTCCGGGACCCGCCTCACGCTGACAGGTACGTCACTCTGAAGAGGGCTTTTCTGCAGCTGTACCAGCTCTCTGATATAGAGCGCACTGATCGTCTTCTGTCTATGACTGGTTTGGGGGACAGCAAACCTTCTGAGCTGATGGAGAATATGTTGGCACTTCTCGGTTCAGAAGACAGCTCATTTCTGTTCACCCACCTGTTTCTGCGTCAGCTTCCGCCTCCAGTGCGCACTGTCCTGGCCAACTCGCCCCTCATTCATACTAAGGATTACCGGGGTTTGGCTGAAGAAGTGGACAGGCTTTTGCTGGCTTCTCGTCATTTGTCTGTGCATGCACTGCTGCCTGGGCAGTCTGATGGAGAAGTCTCGGTGGATGTGGCCGCAGTTTCGGATCGCCGTAAGAAAGAGAGTGGCCTGTGTTTCTACCACCGTCGTTTTGGACTGAAGGCTCGGCGCTGTATTCCACTGTGCTCTTTCCAGCCACAGGGAAATGAGAAGGCTGGTGCTCGCTAGCAGCTGCGTGCACCGGCACCAACAATAAGCTGCTTTTTATTGAGGACTGCGCTGCTGGACGTCGCTTTTTGGTGGATTCAGGAGCGCAACGGAGCATCGTTCCCCCCTCTTTGGCTGACGTCATGGGATATGAACATGGACCTCCACTGGACGCTGCTAATGGTACTCCTATTCGCACCTTTGGCACCAGGTTTATTACTGTATGTTTTAACGGTCGTGAATTTAGTTGGGACTTTGTGGTAGCATCTGTAGCAGTCCCTATCCTTGGTGCAGACTTTTTGTGTGCTTACAGACTGTTGGTTGATGTAGCTAACAGATGTTTGATTGATGCTGTGTCTTTTGATTCCTATCCATGTACACTGGGTGAGGCTGGTCCACTGCTTGCTAACATGCTCGCCTCAGGAGACAGGTACCAGCGCCTTCTTTCTGAGTTTCCTGCGCTTACTGTGCCTAGGTTTTCTGCGGCAGTAGCCAAACATGGGGTTGAGCATTATATTACTACTGTGGGTCCACCTGATTTTGCCCGCGCACGCCGTCTGGATGCTGCTAAGTTAGCCATCGCTAGAGATGAGTTTGCCAATATGGAGCGGTTGGGTATTGTGCACCGTTCCGACAGTCCGTGGGCCTATCCCCTCCACATGGTCCCTAAGTCAGATGGGGGTTGGCGCCCTTGTGGAGATTTTAGGCGCCTTAACAACGCTACTACCAACGACAGGTACCCAGTCCCCCATATCCAAGATTTTTTTTCACGTCTGGCAGGGACGGTCATTTTTTCTAAAGTGGATTTAGTGCGTGGTTATCATCAGGTGCCTGTCCATCCCCAGGATGTCCCCAAGACAGCGGTGATCACTCCATTTGGACTGTTCGAGTTCTTGAGAATGCCATTCGGCCTTAAGGGTGCTGCACAGACGTTTCAACGGCTTATGGACTCTGTGTTACGGGACATGCCTTTCCTGTTTGTATACCTAGATGACATACTGGTGGCGAGCGCTTCGGTGGAGGAACATGTGTCGCACCTTCGTCAGCTCTTCAGGCGCCTCTGTGACCATGGACTGATAGTGAATCCCGCGAAGTGTCAGTTTGGGTTCTCAGAACTTGAGTTCTTGGGGCACAAGGTATCCCAGCAGGGTGCCGTACCCCTCCCGGCTAAAGTCGAAGCGGTTTTAGCTTTTCCGCGCCACTCCTCTGTCAAGCCCCTGTAGGAGTTTTTGGGCATGGTCAATTTTTACAACTGTTTTATACCTCATGCTGCCCATATTATGTGCCCGCTGTATGAGGCCTTGAAGGGTAAGAGGGGTAATCAGGACATTGAATGGACCCATGAGAGGTTATGTGCTTTTGACGGGGCTAAAGCTGCGCTGACTGATGCTGCCTTGTTGGCTCATCCAGACCCCACGGCCGCCATTGCTCTTACCACCGATGCATCCGATTATGCTGTCGGAGCAGTTTGTGAGCAGTGGGTGGGCAATTCCTGGGAACCTCTAGCCTTTTTCAGTAGACAGTTACGCGAGTCAGAAAGGAAGTACAGCACTTTTGACAGGGAGCTGTTGGCCCTTTTCTTGGCGACAAGACATTTCAGGTTTCTCTTGGAGGGCCGTAAATTCACCGCTTTTGTGGACCAGAAACCCCTCACGTTTGCCATGGCCAAGTCCACTGAACCTTGGTCGGCTCGGCAACAACGGCAGCTTTCGGCTATTTCCGAGTTCACTACTGACATTCAGCATGTGGCTGGTAAGACCAACTTGGTGGCGGACTGCCTTTCTCGTGCCCCAGTTGCTGCTGTTCATTTGGGCATGGACTATGCTGAGATGGCTGCCGATCAGTTGTTGGACCCGGAGGTGCAGGTGCTTCGTTCCACTGAGTCCAGTTTGCAGTTGGAGGATGTCTGCTTTCAAGACAGTGGTGCCACTCTTCTGTGTGACACTACATTGGGAAAACCACGACCTTTGGTGCCTGCGGCTTGGCGTCGTCGTGTTTTTGACGCTGTTCACTCTTTGTCGCATCCTGGGGTTAAGGCTTTGGCTAAGTTGGTGAGCGCCAAGTTTGTATGAACGGGTCTCAGAAAGGATGTGAAGACTTGGACGACAACCTGTGTGGCGTGCCAGCGTGCTAAGGTGCAGCGCCACATAAAGGCTCCATTGGGGCTTTTTTGGATTCTGGAGCGACGTTTTGATCATGTTCAGGTGGACCTGGTCAGACCTCTTCCTCCGTCTCGTGGTTTTACTCACCTCTTCACTATGGTGGACCGGACTACGTGGTGGCCGGAGGTAGTTCCCCTGGCATCAACTACGGCGTCTGATGTTGCCCGGGCATTTATCTCCTCTTGGGTGTCCCGTTTTGGTGTCCCCTTGGATGTTACCTCTGACAGGGGCCCGCAATTTACCTCCGCACTTTGGAATGAAGTAGCTGGTAGTTTGGGGGTTAAACTCCATCGGACCACAGCATACCATCCACAAGCTAACGGGCTATGCGAGCGGTTTCATCGGACTATGAAAGCGGCCTTTCACGCGTCATTAGTGGACAGTGGATGGGTGGACAGATTACCGTGGGTTTTGTTGGGTTTGCGTTCAGCCCCCAAAGAAGACCTGCACTCCTCTTCTGCTGAGTTGGTCCTCGGCCAGACCTTGAGGGTTCCAGGGGAGTTCCTTCCTACCAGTCCAGGGTTAGGTCCCAGTATGGTTAAGAGGCCTAAGTGTCAAGAGGAAGCCAGGGCTTTTGTTCCCGTGGCTGCGCATCACTGTCTTCCTCAGTCTTACGTCCCTGACAGCCTTATGTCGGCTAAATATGTTTTTGTCCGGCACGATGCCCATCGTTTTCCCCTGCAGGCACCTTATGATGGCCCTTTTCGGGTGTTAGAAACAGGCCATAAGGATTTTTTGGTTGAGCTGGGGACTTGTCAGGATCGGATTTCGGTGGATCGTTTGAAGCCCGCTCATGTTCTTTGTGACGATGAGGTTGAGTTACCCACCCGGCTCGGCGGGGGCGCCCTCCCAACCCTGTGCCTGAGGTTGTGTCTGCTCCGGTTACAGTTGCGCCCCCTAGGACTGCGCAGTGCAGTCGTCGGGGCAGAGTAATTAGGTTCCCTAAGAGGTTTTCTTGAGTTATTTTCTTTTTTTTTTTTTTAAATTTTGTTCATGCTGTTTTAGTTTGTTTTTTGTCAGCATGTTTATTTATGTTGTTATTTGTGTGTTCTGGGGGGGCCTGTGTGGTGACATTAGTTGTTGGTCTCACACACAAATTTGATCTTTTAATGTGAAGGCGGAGTTTTTCCGTTTTGGATGGAGATAAAAGGAGGAAGTGGAAAAATATAAAAAAAGTTTTTTCAGACAGACTACGCGTGTTCCGTCTGTTTTTCTGCAACTTCCACAATATAAGCAATAAGACATGCCATTAAACTTTTGTCATTTTCAAGGTGTTTCGCAGAGTTGCGCTTTTGTTTTTTTGTGGAAGGGTTACAACAAATTTGTCCACGTCTGTACATTTGCAATCAAAATTATTCATCCCTATAGCAAATTATGTTTATTGGCAGAATTTACTAACTTTCAGCCATTTGTAAAAAACAAATCAAACAAATATTTTAAAAAGTTTACCACTGAATAACTATGATAGCAGCTGTAGACATGCATGAAAACTGTTTGATAATGACGATATGTTTTCTTTTTGTCCTGTGTTTTTCTGGACACCACATACAAAGCATATGTTATATTATATATATCAGGAACAACACTTCAGATATATATAAAGGAACAAACCTAGAAATTCAAAAATGACTGACATTTGATATATAATTAGTAATAAGTAAAAAGCATGGCTATAAGAAAGCAAATCAGCAGCATGTAACAAAGAGGCCCAAAAAAGGCACACTGCTTCAGCCATTCCTCTCCATTTTAGAAAAGGAAAATTTAGAATAGGACCATGGCAGGCTATTAAAACTGTGGGAATATTTAGTTTTTTATAGGCTGTGCACACGACAATGTTTTTATTTACCCTAAACCGTGGAAGTTCGTCTCCAGTTTAGCTGTCCGTGCGTACTACGCCGGGTATTTGGAGGTGTGAAAGTGTAGAGATTTGAAACCAGCCTCCAGAGTGGAAAGGTTTTCATGGCGCTGACTTTGTGTGTCTATATGTACAGAAAAAAAAAAGATCTACGGCATGATAGAGCCCCAATTTACAACAGATTTCAGCCAAGCCATACACCAAGGAGCATTTATTTCTCACAGACAAATACAAATGCCGAGCTTGTATTTCTGTTTTTCTCACAGAAATCCAAGCGTCGTGATTAAACTTTAAGCCTGGTGTGTTTATAGTTAGGATCAGGTTAAAAACGGGCTCTTAACGGTGTCTGTAAAACTGCTTTTTTACACAATAGATGCAGCCTTATATAGAAAAATAATCATCAAAATTATAACCAAAGAGGATGCCTACCTTTATTGAATGATGAACAAATCACCGTGGAGCTGCCAATGTTTCAAATCCAGTTTTGTGCTGCTGAACAAATGATGAGACGTGGCTGCAGTGGCATCTCATCATTCCACTAGTTTTTCTTACTTGTAATGCTTTTGTAAAAGTTGTGACTGAAGACTCCTTATCAAATATTCAAACCAGCTGTTGGGAAGTCAGATATTTTTTATTGCCTGCAATTATATGGGTTATTTATTTAATTCAACTTTATTTGTATGGCGCCTAATCACAACAAACATCATCTCAATGCGCTATTCATTCATTTATTACTCCCTCATTCTTTCAGCTTAAAGAAAATGAATACAAATATTTATTGCAGATGGAATCTGGCATTATAGTAAGAATCCAAAGTCCTTCGTAAAACTTCTACTTGTCATCAGTTAGTTCCAACAGCAGTTTTCACACATTTGATGGATCTGTGTGCACGCGTGGTTGCTTTTGTGACTGTGTCACGTGCACGCAGATGTTTCTCTCCGGATCTAAACGAAAACACTGTCGTGTGCACCAGGCCTTTGTAGCTATGTTTTGTTGTAGCTATGTCATTGTTAAATATGTTCCACATATTTTACCCCAGCTATCTTCTTTCTGAAATACTGCAACTTCTAATTTACAATTTCTGCATTCCTGGGTGTCCATTTGGGCATTTGCGTCATTAACCAAAACAACACACAACTTTTGAAATTAGAGTGCAGCACAGTATGCCATATAGTCAACCTATTTTAAGATTTTTGTGTGTCCTTTCAAGCTGTTTTTTGTCAAGGTTATATTATTTAATAAATAAATAAATAAATAAGATTTGTGTATAAGAATTAATCTTCCTCGTAAGGTAAGCAGTTTGAGTCCTGTTTCCAGGCTCTCCAAGGAGCAACTTGTCTGCTCAAAACCTTTGGAAAAAATGATTTGCCACCCCCACATACAGTAGTCATTATATAAAACAAAAAAATTCTTCTTCTCCATTGCCTTTAAGAAAGGAATAGAAGTACAGAAACAACAAACAAAATCTGAAAAAGGAAAATGATGACAAAAAATAGTAAAACATTTATTCACATACTTCATTAATTCCTTCTCTCGAACCTCCAGCTGCAGCATGATGGCGCTGAGTTCCATGTAGAGGTTGTTGGCTCTCTCCAGTTTCCTCTCATAGTGCTCACGGATGTCCAGCGCATGTCTGAGAGTGTTCAGGAAATGTGGTTAAATTTGCTTGTTTCACCCACCTTGGAACAACAGGCTGCATGTTTAACCCATCGTCCCTCACCTGAGCTCATCCCTCCGGCGTCGGATCAGCTCCTCGTCCAACCTGTGGATGCAGGTCCCTTCGCTCTTGATCTTCTCAAAATGCTTCTTCACCTCCTCCCTCCATTCTGCCTGTAACATGGATGCACGCTGTCAAAAATGCTGATTACACAATGGTACAGAAAAAATCCCAAGAAAAATAAACGACTGACTTCAACTGTTTTACTTCTTCCACAGTAATTGCACAGCAAATCAAATACATCTTGATAAAAGCATAAAGGACTCTGCAACCAAAATTATTGATTTGCTTTCTTCATTCCCTGTTCAGACCTGAGACTTGAAGTACGTCTCCTGAGGAGTTCCTAGAACGTCAGCAGAGGCAATGTCCAGATGTAGGAGAATCTGACGAAACGAGGGCCTGTTTCTGGGCTTGCCTTGCCTGAAAAGGATGAAAATGATAAGATGGATGTAATGAGAACCACTGCTTTTCCTGTGCTCTGCACTGTTACAAAAAATAAAGAAAAGGAAAGAAGAACAAATCCTGTTCTTAACAAGTCATGCTATATATACTTTTGTAATGAAGGTTGTGCCTATTAAATCCAGCTAAAATTTCAGTTAAGATCATAGCAATATATTTAAGAAATCTAAATCAAATACAAGCTCAGACTACTATGATTTTTTTCCCCCTTTTATCAGAGAGCGGACAACCCTAATATGGTCATCCAAGTCACACATCTCTTGCTGTGAGAACTGCTAAAAGTGCTGGTGTCAGACAGTGTATGAAGGATGGACTGCACCAAAATTCAACATAACAAAAATTAGATTTAATTGAAAACCATGAAAATCAAGTCTAGTAGAGTCTAATGGTGCATTCAGACCAAATGTGAAGCAAAAATTTGTGTCCCTCTACTCGCGCAAGTAAAGCCTTGTGGAGGGACAGAGTTACCTTCACAACTTCATGTTTAGGTTTATGCACAGTTGGGAAAATGTCACCGCCTCCTCCATAAACTGCTCCTGGATGACAGCTATTTTCAGCACTAAACTGAAGATGGCTGGTGTCCAGTTTCAGGAGCTGGTAGCCCTCATTTGCACAATGCTAGTAGGAGTTCATGGTGGATAGAAACTATACATATTCCCTCTCAGCTGGTCCATCTATCTCCGGTGAGTCACGATTTCATTTACAAACTACTTTATTATCGATTATTGATATGCGTGACCAACTCACTTAAGTATGAACACATGCAAATTCAGATATTTACATCTTTACATTGACTTTATAATAATCGCACTGTGCAAAAATTTCACTTTGCGTTTGGCTTGAATGCACCGTAAGAATAAAAATACAGAGTTAGAAATTAAGCAGAGCCACAGACCTGATAAAACAATAACAGAATGACAGAGGCAACTGTCCGTGCTCACCATGTCTGCTTCATGAGGATTTTAAACCCATCTGGGCAGGTAGAGGGGACGGGGAGGTGAAGACTGTTGCTGCCAACACCCCAAATGATGGCAGATGAGTCCACATCTTTGTAGGGAATCTCACCCGTCAGCAATTCCCATAAAACAACTCCAAATGACCTGCATCACACAAGATAGACACAGCTCATATAATATTTGAATATCAGTCATGTAATGCCATGTGCTGCCATACATTTCTTAAACAACACTCACCAAATGTCTACTTTTTCAGACACGGGCTCATTTCTTATCACTTCAGGGGCCATCCAGGCCACCGTACCCGCAAAAGACATCTTTGTACTTTTGTCACTGAGCTCTTTGGATGTTCCAAAATCGGAGATTTTCACAGTGTCATTGTGGGTGACCAAAACACTAAAACACACACAAAACAGAGAGCAGAGAAAAGCATTATTAAATACATTAGCCTGTACAGGTTAAATGTCCGACTGATGATGATCACGATTTTCCATGGTTTGTAAAAGCTACGTCTTTTTGTAGAATTGCTCTTAAAGCATTAAAAGACCACTAACACAGAACCACATTTCTGTTTCTGACTCATGCCATTAGCCAAATGAGGCTAACCTTTCCAGCACATTCAGCTTGCTATCATTCTGCTGACTAATACAGTGTGTGGCACTGCTGCAGGATGATGATATCGATTAGAGAAGTGTGCAGAGGAAGAGTCCGGACAAGACAGAACACTCCATCTTACTATTAGATTAAGACCACTGGCTTTTATTACTTCCCAAAATGGCATTTGAGTTAATGTCAGTCTATGCAGCGCTACAAGCACGGAGTGCTGTGCTGTTGTAGAATAATGATCCACTGGGAAATGCACACAGATTTTTGCCATAGAAATGAAAAAATTGTTTTACATAGTGTAGCATTTCCATTTAAATTAGTTGCACTTCAGTGTTGTAAATGTGGCTATTACTTAAAATATCTTTCAGAAAGGGTCAAGGAGTCAAAATCTTAAAAATGTGAGCAGGCACATAAGGCCTATATACATTTATACTGCAAGTAGAATTACAGAAGAGCAACTACTATGTGCATCAAGAGTCATTTTGAGCAATTCTGGGGAAAAAAGAAAGATGACAAAAAACAATATATAGAGCTGTAAAATATGTTTGAGCCTTAAAATGAAGGTAAAACAGATGAGTTATAATAATAACCTGGCCTGCTATCATTAATAGGAGTGTTTCTCTCTTTACAATATACATATGTAAGCAAAAGACTGGGCATCCCTTGATACATTATATGTTTTGGTTATTCGTTTTAAATTAATGTGTAGGGTGCTTGTGGGTTTTTTTTTTTGCATTTTACTCAATTCACGAAATAAAAAGTAACAAACTTTTGTATACCACTGTATATACTTTCACATTCTTCAGCAAATTTCCAATTTTTTCTCATGAATGTGGCTCTTTCTCCTCATTAAACGTGTAACTTTTTACTATGGAACCTGTGAGGTTTTTCCCTTGCAGCGTGCTATTATTTCTTGTAAATTTGATGGGGTTTTTTTTTTTTTCATATAAACTAGCAACTTTTCTTCTCTGCAACATTTTCCACATGAACTTGCAACTTTTTTTCTCCTAAATTTATGTGATTTCTGTCTTAAAGCTACATATAATGAAGTTGCAACTGTTTTTTTCTTGAAAAATTATTACTTTTTAGGGTGATATACTTTAGACAGTCATGATTTTTTTTTTTTCCACAATATCTTTATTGAACCTTTTTTTTTTTTTAACAAACATGATACAATCAAACACTAACGCTAAAGTACTACAAAAAAAAAAAAAAATGCACTAAAAACACCAACAACCACCAACAAAATCAAGTCTTCAACAATGCTCCTCTGTTTAGTCTAGACAATCCAATACATAAGTATACATATTATGTTCACCAGTTTGGAATTTACAAGGTCCACACACATCATTCACCTTCTTCTTCAAGAGTTATGTTTAAATTTTTTACATAATCAATAAAAGGTCTCCATATATTCTCAAACACAATTTCCTTTGATTTCAGTATATATGTTATTCTTTCTAATGGAAGGTTTGTTAACATCTGTCTTAACCACTGAGTCACATCTGGTCTATGAGTCTTTTTCCATAATAGTGCAATACATTTTTTGGCATTAAGCAAACTGAGGTCTATGAATGTTCTTTCACTTTTATTAAAATTATGCTTTTCTGGGTACAGACCCAACAAAAACAGTTTAGGATTCAGTATGATTTGTTTTGAGATTATTTTTTCAATTGTTACCCTCACCTCTTCCCAAAACATTCTTATTAATCTACATTCCCATAAACAATGAAATAGGGTTCCTTTACTTTCCATGCATTTTGTGCATGTATCTGGTATATTTTTGTTATATCTATTTAACTCCTCCGGTGTAACATACATCCGCATTAACCATTTGAAATGTATCAATTTAAGGCGTGCATTTATTGATTTGGTTTGAGCTTCTGTACAAGCCAATTCCCATTGTTCCTCTGAAATTTCAATTTGCAGATCTTCTTTCCAGTAGTTTAATCTTTTCAGTGAATTTTCACTTGAAGATAGTGTCAATGAGTTATAAAACTCTGAAATAATACCCTTTCTTTTACTATCTTTCATCATCATTTTTTCCAAGGATGAATAAATAGGTCGAGTGAGAGCTTTATTTTGATTTGATCGAATAAAGTTTCTAAGTTGAAGATATTTAAAAAAATGTGTTCTATTGAGATTAAATTTGATCCTCAGCTCTTCAAAAGACATTATGTTGTCTGCACATGGCAAATATAAATCCTGAATCTTTTGTATCCCTTTTAAATTCCATACTTTAAATACAGCGTCCGCTCTCCCTGGTTTAAAATATTGATTACCCCATATTGGACTAAATTGTGACAATAACTGTGGTTCTTTTAAATAGTTTTTAGCTTCACACCATATTTTGATCATATGCTTTACAAATGGATTTTTAACTTGTTTTTGTAATTTTTTTGCCGAATCTGAGTATATGAATATGGGAAGAGGTAAAGGTAAATTGTATGATTCCATTTCAGTCCAGTGAGGGAGATCATTTGATGAAAAATAATATGTCATAGACCTCAGTTGTGCCGACCAATAATACAACATAAAATTTGGACATTTCAGACCTCCACGATCAAATGGTAAATATAATAAAGACAGACGTAATCTAGCCCTCCTGTTGTTCCATATAAATTCCACTAACTTTTTTTTTTTTTTTTTTTTTATTCTTGAGAATAGATCTAAAGGTGGTGATAAGGGAATGTATTGAAATAAATAAAGTATTTTAGGTAAAATATTACTTTTAAGTATATTGATTCTCCCGATCATCGACATTGGTAGTGAGATCCATCTCTGAGTTAACTCATTGATATCTGACATTAAGGCTTCATAGTTGACGCTGGCGACTGATTCTAGCTTAGGCATAATTTGGATTCCTAAATATTTAAACTGATTTACAACATTGAATTGATTTGCCTCAGGGGCTGGGTAATTTCTCTGGGTCTCATTTAGCATTAATATTGAAGATTTAGTTTTATTTATTTTATATCCTGATATTTCCCCAAAATTCTTTATTAAATTCAACAAGGTTGGAATTGATTTTTTTAGATTCGACATAAACAAAATTATATCATCGGCGTACAGGGAGATTTTATGTTCTGTTGGTCCAACTTTAATTCCATATATTTGTGAATGTAAACGTATCGCTATCGCTAAAGGTTCAATTGCCATAGTAAACAGTAAAGGTGAAAGTGGACAGCCTTGTCGACATCCTCTATTGATTTTTATTGGTTTTGAAATATTGTTATTTGTTAGGATTTCTGCTGTAGCATTATTGTATATTATTTGAACCCATTTTATGAAATTATTTCCAAGTCCAAACCTTTGTAGGACTTCAAAAAGAAAGGGCCATTCAACTCTATCAAAGGCCTTTTCGGCGTCCAATGATAGGAGAGCTGTATCCGGTGCTTCTTTATTAAAATAAATAATATTAAATAGTCTTCTTACATTATGGAAGCCTTGTCTACCCTTTATAAAGCCATTCTGATCTCGATTAATAATATTTGGTAAAATTTCTTGTATTCGTCTTGCTAAAATTTTACAGATTATCTTAAGGTCTGCGTTTAATAGGCTTATTGGTCTCATATTTTCACATTTATTAGAGGGCTTACCTGGTTTTGGCAGCAGTATAATTAAGGCATTATTTATGTATGATGGTAAATTATTATTTTGAAATGCTTCTAAAACCATTTCCAAAAAAGGTTTTATTAATTTATTCTTAAATTTTTTATAAAGGTCAACTGGAAGACCATCTGGTCCTGCACTTTTTCCTGATTTCATATTATCAATGGCTAGCCCAACTTCTTCTTGACTAATTTTAGACTCCAATATCTCCCTGTTTTCATTTGGTATACACGGTATAGATAGTTCGTTCAAAAACCCATTTAGTTTTGTTAAATCAGGTTCATTTTTGGTATCATATAATTTTTCATAGTAATCTCTAAAGGCTCTATTAATTTCTAAAGGATCTATAACTACCTGTCCCTTACTTATAATACTGGTAATTGGTGTTTTAATTTCCAATTGTTTAATCTGCCATGCTAATAATTTTCCTGATTTTTCACCTTGTTCATAAAAAGATTGTTTCAATCTTAGAAGACTCGAGGCAGCTCTATTCGCTGATTTTTTGTCGTATTCAGCTCTCAAAATCAGTAATTCATTCTCCAACCTTGGGTCACTTCCTGCATACACTTTTTCCTGAAGACTTTTTATTTTATGTTCCAATTTAGCTCTCTCCTCTCGAGTCTTCTTAGATTTTGATCCTGTATAACTAATAATATGTCCCCTAATAAAAGCTTTGAAAGCCTCCCACTTTACACATGCTGATGTTTGTGTAGTATTGATGTCAAAGAACTCGTCTATCTGTTTTTCTATATACTTGACAAATTCCTCATCCTGAAGCCATTTATGCTGAAATTGCCATCTACCTGATTCCTTTGTCAATTTTTTATCTACATATATTAGACAACAGGGTGCATGATCAGAGATCACAATGTTATCATAAAAGCAGTTTTGAATCTTGGACCTTAATTCTGTGGAAATCAAAAAATAATCAATACGTGAGAATGTCTTGTAGGTACTGGAATAACAAGAATAGGCTTTAACTTGTGGTTTCATTTCTCTCCATATATCTAACAATCTCAATTCTTTCATAAAATGATTAATAGTCATCCTACATCCAATGTGCGTACAATCCAGTCCTGTTGATCTATCCACACCTGGATTCAATGTACAATTAAAATCCCCTGCTATTATATGTTGCCCTGTAAGTGATGATAAGATGAGAAATAAATTAGCAAAGAACTTCTGATCATCTATATTGGGACCATATAAGTTCACAAGATTTATATTTTCTAATAGCAAAGAACCTTGAATGATTACATATCTTCCAAATTTGTCTCCAATTACATTTTTCACTTGAAAAGGAACTGATTTATGTATGAGAGTCATAACTCCCCTGGCTCGGGATGAAAATGAAGAGGTGAATACACTTCCCTGCCATCTACTCCTAATTCTTTTAACATCCTCCTCTATCAGATGAGTTTCTTGTAAAAACACAATTCTTGAACCCATGTCCTTTATTTTATTCATAACTTGTTTAAGTTTTTTTAAATTTTGTAGACCTCTGCAATTCGATGAAGTTAAATTAAGATTAACACTTTGGTCCATGATCAATAGAGAGTTTGGGATTACCTTGCAGTGTAAACATGCTCATACAGAGAAGCAAAAACATGAGTGGTTGAACATTCATCCTACAAACTACACACAAACAAATTTCCCCTTCCCACACTTGTGGCAAACCCCCCAAAATCAAAAGAAAAATTCTGTCTCCCGATATAGCCATCGACCGTTCCACACCCACGGGGAACAGCCTAAGCCACTCCTTCTTCATCCTCCCAATCACCCTAACTCTACTGCTTTTAATGACGTAACATTAACTCTCCTCTGTAGTTTTCCAACTTAACTCCAAAATTTTTAACAACTTTGTACATCATAGTTTTTTTTTTTTTGTTTGTTTTGTTTTTGTTTTGTTTTTTTTAATATATAATACAATCTATATTTTGTAAACTTACTATTTACTTCAAGTCAGTCAGATGCCTGTGCAAATGCTTAATTATTCTACCTTATATTTTGTTCATGCTTAGCTCCCACCAGTCTCTTCTTCTTCTTTGATCTTCTTGATGAACTCCTGCGCCTCCTCTGGGGTCTTGAAGATGTGGGTTCTGCCCTCATACGTGGTCAGCAGTCTCGCAGGATAGATTACACCATGACGAATCCCAAGGTTGCGCAGCTCCTCACGTATGGGATCAAACTGCTTCCTCAATTGCTGGATTCCTGTGGCCAAATCTGGGTAGAACCGCACCTGCTGGTCCTGGTGTTTAATCTCTCCTTTTTTAGCTCGTGCAGCGTTGAAGATCTTCATCCTGTCTGTTGCTAAGAAACTTCATAATTAAGGTCCTCGGCGGTCCCTTATCTCTCCGTGGGCCAATACGATGTGCTTTTTCCAGAACCACTGCTGATTGCAACTCCTCGCTGCCCAGCACCTCCGGAATCCACTTTTCCAGAAAGGAACATACGTCCCGACCTTCTGATTCCTCTGGAAGACCCACCAGCCTCAAATTATTCTGTCTCGACCGAGATTCCAAATCCAAAATATTATCTTCCAGAGATTTTTTTTTTTTTCCAAAGTGCGCACCTTTAATTGAAGACGGGTGACGTCATCTTCAGCACTAGCGAGACGGAGCTCCATCTGCGCCGTTCGTTCTACACAGTCACCCAATTCCTTTCTTATTCCTTCCAACGCTGTCATAATCCCATCAAATCTAGAGGAAAAGTCCGCTCTCATTGAACTCATGGCAGCCATCAGCGCATCTGCGCCTCTCCCCGCAGATATCGCAGCGTTGCCAGCCTCCTCCGCCATATATGGAGTTTTGTTTACTGCGTCACAGACCTGAAAGTCCGTTAATTTGGACTGTTTCGGCGGCTCGCTTTTTCCTTTTCCTGGTTTTCCAGCCTTAGGCTTCGCCGACATATCTTCGCCCAAATGCTGGGATACGTTCTGTCCCAAATGAGAGTTATTTGCCGATTTTTTTTTTTTTCCAGGAGCAGAGCAGAGCGAGACACGTCCGTCCTACGTGGCAGCCATAACCGGAAGACCAGTCATGATTTTTTTGAATGGATATATTTATTTATTTGTCAAAGACACAGTTGGTCATGCATAAAAGTGCCACAGGTTGCAGACCTTTGATCTACATACTCGGTTTTGGACAGTTTCTCGACTCTGTATAGTGGGGAGCTAATCAGAAACTAAAAATGGTTTAGAGAGAGAGGCCATAAAATGGGACATCAGCCACTTTAAAAGGTCCTATACTGTGTATGTACCAGAGATTAATTTCAAGTTTTTGCATCGTGAAGGACATATAGATGCAACTTTAGAGCCCAATGATCATTTCTGTGTCATTTTTCAGCTCATCAGGAAAGCCGATTCCCTGAAATAGTCAGTTTTCAGTCTGCTCTTACCCTAACCCCGAGCTCCTAATCTGACTCGGCAAAGGATTGTTGTTTTTTAACATATGAGCCAGTCATAACTTATCAGTCCAAGTCTGTTTGATTTGCCAACTTAGAAAACTCAAGACTACTTGTTTCTTTAGTAGTTTAATAAGAAAAATGTGTAGCTCCTTGTGAAGTGAAGATTTTGATATTTAAATGGCATACATGTGACCCATGGACGGTTTTTATAAGCTTAAAACCCATAAGGTTCCAAGGTTGTCATAGCCAGGAGCGGCATTGGGGTTAAGCTCCCAGTGCTCATAAAATGCTCCTTACGGCGTGCGTCTCGAAAAGCCTCTGACAACTAAGTCCAACTCCTAGCCTGCCCGTGTGGTTTAGTCTCTAAGCCCGGCGGAACTGCTTTTACTAATAGGAGAAGGGGCGAGGGCGGATCTCTGGCGCCTTAAAACCAGATGCTTCGGGTAGATGGTGGCTCGTCAACCTGGGAAGGTAGCCCATCTAGGGGAAGGTAAACCCTGATTTCAAACCTCCGCTGCCTTGCGGCACACCCGGTCAAGGGAAAGGCTTCGGGAGTCAACCCTGAGGAAAAATCTGGAGTCGGAGCCCCTAAGGCAGTTCTCTGTTGTGCTCAACATCGTTCTGGCAGCTCCTGCGACGGCGCTGGTGCCAAACTATAGCAGCCCTGCTGTTCCTTTGGATTCATCAGTGACGTGGAGAGGGGGGACATGCTGCATGGGTAACATCTTGTCCTCCATATCTTCCTGCCCAGGCTTGAATCCTACCAACACCCAACGCTGGAAGGTAGAACACCGGTGCGCATCGGCCTGTTCAGCCACAGGCGATGCTGTTCCAGCAGAGTAGACGTTTAGGATTCTCTTCCATGGTCATCATAGACCGACAGAGGCCGACGAGGCAAAACCCATAAAAACACCATTTTGTAGTTAACAGGACCTTTTAACATAAATTAATCATATTTACTTTTGACAACACCAGCAACTCACTTGGGAGACTTGAGGTCTCTGTGGATGATCTTGTGCAGGTGTAGGTAGTTCATGCCACTGGCGATGCCCGAGGCCCAGTCCACCAGCAGCCTGGGGGTCACTTTCCTCCCCGCCCTGAGCACCTCATAGAGCTGACCCTGGGCACAATACTCCATGATGATGCAGTAACAAGGGGCCTGAGTGCACACGCCCCTGAAAGACAGAGGCAAAACGCAGGAATCCTATTTACAGCCCAGGCAAACTAAAAACAAAGACCCAAGACACAGCGACAAGTACCTGCAGACTTACTTGAAACTGATGATATTGGGATGCTTGAGCTTCCTCAAGTGTTTAATGTCCGTCTCCTTCTGCTCTCGCACCTTTTTGATGGCCACTTCCTCTGAACGAAACTTGCCTAAGAAGACAGCTCCCTGTGCACCACTGCCTAGCCATTGAAGCTCAGAAATCTCCTCAAATGGAACCTCCCACATGTCTGGAATCATAAAAGAAATGCCAATATGACCACTACATAATGCATTTAAATGTGACCATCAGTAATTTTTGACAATCTAAAAAGAACCTCTACAAGCTTACACACCAAGTACTTTTATGGTACTTATGTAAGCTAAATACAGACGTTGACAAATTTGTTGGTGCCCTTCCACAAAAACCAAAACAACCATCTAAAATAACTTGAAACTGATTAAAGTTTAATGCCCTCCCTTATTGTTTAGTCATGCGAAAAAATTAGGACACCCTGTATAAGCCTGTGAGGTTTGTTTTTGTTTTTTACATATTTGGACATATGGATGTTTAATATCAATGTTAAAAATACTGAGAGATTCATATAATACAACTAAACAATTAAAAATGAATTAAAGACTTTTTTCAAATTTTCTGTAAAATGTAATTCAAAACAAATAGTGAGGAATAAATTAGGACACCCCCACATTCATTCCCACTTACAATGACTAAAATAAAGATTTAAAAATGCAAATAAAAACAAAAACAAGGTTAGAAAGATATGTGAACATTTATTAATAAAGAACTGAATATTTAATGGGGTGTCCTAATTTTTTCACATGACTGTATATCATATTTAGCACAAATCAGACTTTGCTTTTCATTATTGATTCAGCTGAATACTTTATATAAACAAACAAATGATGAAATGAAAAACAAAAAAGATGGTACCCTTAAGTATTCTGGAGCACCATTTTTCCAGCAATCACTGCCAACAAGCAAGCTCTGTACTTAACAATGAAAGCCAATGAGGAACTCCGAAAGAAGATTATAGATAACCATGTTAAAAGTAAAGGCTATAAGACCATTTCCAAACAGATTTATTTTCCTGTGACCACAGTTGCCAATATTATTAAAAAGTATAAGGTTCATGGGGCTGTAGCCAACCTGCCAGAATGTGGGTGCAAGAGGAGATGAAACCCCAGGTTGATCAGAAGAGAGTGTGTATTGTACAAAAAGAGTCTAGGAAGCCAGCCACAGGGGGGTGCCAGTGTACTCCTAGTGCCGGTCCCAAGCCCAGGTAAAAGGGGATTGGCTGTGTCAGGAGGGGCGTCCGGCGCCAAACCTTTACCAAATCAAACATGCAGATCATGATGAATGAGACTTTCATACCGGGTCAGTCGAGGCCCGGGTTAACAATGACCGCCACCAGTGCTGTTAACAGACAGGGTGCCGGTGGAAATTGGACTACTGTTGGTTGAAGATCAAGGGGGAGGAGAGGGGGAAGGCATGTTAGGAGGGAGCGAGAGAAAAGGAAAGGTAGAAGTGTGGAGGTGAGAGTAGGGACATTAAATGTACGGAGTATGACTGGTAAAGGCAGAGAGTTGGCTGATATGATGGAAAGAAGAAAGATAGATGTACTGTGTGTTCAAGAAACCAGATGGAAGGAAAGCAAGGCTAGGAGCATTGGAGGGGGATTTAAAATGTTCTACCATGGTGTAGATAGGAAGAGAAATGGAGTACGAGTAATTTTGAAGGAAGAGTATGTGAAGAGTGCCCAGGAGATGAAAAGGGAGTCGGACGGGATCATGAGTTTGAAGATAGAAATCAAAAGTGTGATGCTGAAGGTTGTCAGTGCGTATGCCCCACAAGTTGGGTGTCAGGTAGAAGAGAAAGAGGAATTCTGGAGTAAGCTGGACAAAGTGGTAGAGTGTTCCCAGGGGGGAGAGAGTGGTGATTGGAGTGGACTTTAATGGGAACAGAAGTGATGAGGAGGCTCTGGGTTGGTATGGTTTTAAGGAGAAAAATGGGGAAGGACAGATGGTTGTGGATTTTGCCAAAAGGATGGAAATGGCTGTGGTGAACACATACTTCAAGAAGTGAGAGGAACATAGGGTGACTTACAAGAGTTGAGGAAGGTGCACACAGGTGGACTACATCCTATGCAGAAGGAGAAATCTGAAAGAGATGGGAGACAGCAAGGTAGTGCCAGGGGAGAATGAGCTAGGCCAAATCGGATGGTCATCTGTGAGATCACTCTGGAAAGCAAGAAGAGGGAGAGAGTGAAGGCAGAGCCAAAGATTAAGTGGGGGAAGTTGCAGAAGGAAGAAGGTTGCACAGAGTTTAGGAAGGAGTTGATACAGGCTCTGGGTGGTAGGGAAGAATTACCAGAGGACTGGCAAAGTATAGCAACAGTATTGACAGAAATGGGTAGAAAGTTATGTGGTGTATCCTTTGAACAGATGAAAGAAGACAAGGTGACTTGGTGGTGGAATGAGGAGGTACAGGAAAGTATTCAAAGGAAGAGGCTGGCAAAGAAAAAAATGGGACAGTCAGGGAGATGAAGAAAGCAGACAGGAGTATTTGGAATCTAGGTGCATGGAAAAGAGAGAAGTGGCAAAGGAAGTGGCACATACTGTATTGAGTTGCATGAGAGGCTGGACACTAAGGAAGAGAAAAGGAGTTGTATAGGCTGTGTAGGCTAGACAGAGAGATCGAGCTGGAAAGGATGTGCAGCAGGTGCGGTTCATTAAGGACAGAAATGGTAATGTACTAGCGAGTGAAGAGAGTGTGTTGAGAAGGTGGAAGGAGTACTTTGAGGAGCTGATGAATAAAGAAAACTAGAGCGAGGGGAGGGCATATGAAGGAAAAATGGTGAATCAGGAAGTTCCAAGGATTAGCAGGCAGAGATCAGCAGTGGCAGAGTTGAAGATGCTAAAATTCTCATTGGGAGTAATACCTAGGAGGATTAGAAATGAGTATATATCAGAGGGACAGATCAGGTTGAGTGGTTTGGAGACAAAGTAAGAGAGGCTAGGTTGAGATGGTTTGGACATGTTTAGAGGAGGGATAGTGGATATATTGGACAAAGGACGTTGAAGATGGAGCTGCCAGGCAGGAGGGAAAGAGGAAGACCACAGAGAAGATTCATGGATGTAGTGAAGGAGGACATGGAGAGGGTTGGTGTTACAGAGGAAGATGTGGGGGACAGGGTGAGATGGAGGCAGATGATCCACTGTGGCGAACCCTGAAGGGAGGAGGAGGAAGAAGAAAGAAGAAGAAAGACCTAGGAAATCATCCAAAATCATTCAAGTTGAATTACAAGGTGAAGGTGCATCACTTTCTGATCGCACCATCAGTCACATTTTGAACAATAATGGGCTCCACTACTGACAGAAAAACAAACGAGCACTCTGAGGCGAGTGCAATATCCCTCTCCTCCATTTTTTCTGAAGATCCCAATATGTCACTGAAGGTGAGCAGTTTTCAACTTTTCCATATAAATATTGGGGCAGAACCAAATTATTATAAGCCTATCATCCATGAATACCTGTATACAACAAAAATAGGTGTATACAACCTATAGGTGTAGTTGAGGATCCCATGGTGAACCTGTGTAGCAAGTTTGGTGAGTGGTGACCCTAGCTTTTACTCATTCTATAGTAATAGGGCATACTAGGGAATGCCAACCTTGACCTTTGACCTTTTTTACCCCAAACCCATAGTCAGAGGTCATAGGCTCAGAGTGAACCTGCATAACAAGGTTGGTGACCGTAGCTTTACTTGTTCTAGAGCAAAAGTGCAAAGAGAATGTAAACGTTGGCCTTTGACATTTTGACCCCAAACCTATAGATGTAGGCTAGGGTCCCCAGGTGAATCTGTGTACCAAGTATGGTGATCCTAGTCTTACTCATTCTACAGTAATAGGGCATGGAGAATGCCAACCTTGACATTTGACGTTTTGCCCCAAAACTCCTGCAAAAATCATCCGATTGGAGATAAATTGCAATATGCACATCAGTGCATATCAAACCCTGGTACCAACTTTCAAAACAATCAGAACAAAACTGTAGGAGGAATTGATTTCACAAAAGTGGGACAGACGGATGGACAGCACCATGACATAATCCCCGCCCCTTTCGGTTTTCGTCCAAAGGGGTCTTCAACGGAGGTCTGATGAGAAAAATCTGGAGCTTTTTGGCCAGTCACATCTGCTCTAACTTTACTGTCGAAAAATTGAGCTTTCAAAGAAAAGAACACTGTACCTACTGTGAAACATGGAGGGGGGCTCGGTTTTGTTTTGGGGCTGCTTTACTGCATCTGGCACTGGGAACCCTGAATCTGTGCAGGACACAATGAAGTCTCAAGACTACCAAGGCATCCTGGAGCGAAACATACTGCCGGTACCAGAAAGCTCAGCCTCAGTCACAGGTCATGGGTCTTCCAACACACAGCTAAAGGCACTCATGAATGGCTGAGAAAACACATTGGACTACTCTTAAATGCCCCTCTATGAGCAAAGATCTTAATCCAAGTGAACATCTATAGATGGATCTAAAAATTGCAGCGTGAAGATGCCACCCTTCAAATCTCAGACAGCTTGAGTAGATTGTGCAGGAAGTGTGGGCCAAACTATATGTTGACAAATGCAGATGTGTCAGTGTCAAGTACAGAGATCGCTTGTTGGCAGTGATTGCAAAAAAAAAAAAAAAAAAAATCTAATTTAAGGGTACCATCTTTTTGTCCATGTCATTTTAATTAGTTTAGTTAAATAAAATATTCAGCTGAATCAATAATCAAAAGCAAAGTCTGACGTGTTAAATGTGATATAAACAATACATAAGTGATGCCACTTTTGTAAGTTTCAAGTTATTTCTGAGAGAGTTGTGGGTTTTTTTGTTGTCGTTTTTTGGGGTACCAACAAATTTGTCCACATCTGTGTAAGCAAGGTAAATGCTACAGCAAGAGCTCGACATAAGGGATGGAAGAGGGAGAAGATGGTTACCTGTAACTGAGCAACTCTAGTTACTCTATAACAAAATCTGCCCACAAGCACTTTTTGAGCAACTAAGTAACTATACGTAACTTGTTTGTTTGCTGAAATTTTCATATAGGTCATGAAATGCCATCACAAAAGTAAGTTTGATTTTTCAAAATAAAAGTCTTGCAATTCAAATGTCTAAATACTTTGACATCTGTCTAAATCAACATTTAGAAAGGCTGTGTATACAACTCAATCCAACGTGTCTCAATTTCTATAACATTGCCTTAGGACACAAAAGTAGTTGACATGAAATCAAGATGAACTTTTAAATGTAGATTCACTCTTGACGGTTACATTAGATAAAAAAAAAACCAAAACCTTTTTTAAATACTACAATAACCTTTTTCTTTGAAACAGTCCCCCAATGGGATGAACAATAACCCCACAATTTACTAAGCAATAATGTGGGCCATTTTCTTTTTACTTGATTACAATTTAAGATGTTAACCTGTTGAACTCTGTTCAATTTCCCTAAAAACGCCTAAAAATAACATGCCCAAAGTAAATCAAAAGCTGTTCTTCAACCCTTTGCAGCATCTTCATGGGGTTAGTCTCATTTAAAAGAAAACACTCTGAATTTTTTGGCAAAACAGTCATAATCTCTCCAAGTGCTCCTGCCACTGAGTAACAAGAAAGTTCGCCTGGGTGTTTTTTTAGATACAAATGCTTGCAGATAACATACAGCTGTCAGATACTGGCTGGAAAACACAACAGAAATGTAGAACCAAGTGTTTTCAAGCTCAGGTCAAAATTTTGTAAAAATACCACAAAAAATGAATATATTACACAGCTTTTTTCTCAGGTTGTAACAAGGCTGTGTCTGTACTGGAAGACCGGAAATACAGCTTTTTTTTTTGTTTTTTCCCAGTGCGCACTGAGACGCACTAAGATGCAGAGACGTGACCGCCCGCGGAATTCACAGAGTTCAATGGGTTAAACCTGCATCTGAAAACATCTCAGTATGTGATGCAAAAATGTCAAAAATGAGGAAGACAATAATATGGACAAAAATTTTTCCAACTATTTTTAAAAATGCAGTCACAGAAAAACTCCATAAACATATTTAAATATATTATTGCTAAATAAACTGTTATTAAAATAATTAAGCTAAGAAAACGATCTATACGGATGTCAAATATCTTGTGTTGTTCCATTCCTGATGTGTATAAGGCAAAAGAAAAAATCTGCTACAAAAATATACAGCCCACTGAATGGCTGACCAACATCCAGATCCAGCCCAATCCTGTCTGACCTCTGCTGGGTTCCTGCAGCTCACATGTCCAGCCTGTGCAAGCAGCCCTGCACCAAGGTCAGTCTACCTTTGCCATGACCTCGATTCAAGCTGACAGCCGTGCAGCTTCACTCAAAACAGCAATGATGAGAGCAAGGAAGAGCTACTCAACAAAAGTTTCACAATGGACCAACAGAAAAAAAAAAAAGAGGGCAATCTTGTGTTTGTTTCTGAGAGGTTTTAAAGAGATATTTGAATATGACAAAGAGGATTCAGTTTATTGAGCCAATGCCACACAGAGAGATTAAACTAAAGGCCAACCTTGCTGCTGGAGCTTGTATTCTGTTGAGTACGTCTTCCCTATAATGTTCCAGACAGGGCGAAGACAGCCGAACAGCCCCTCTAAGAAGCCCCCTGACCCAGGCCCTGCTCTGTGGAAGTGCAGCTTGATGTCATCGGGGTGTTGCGGGTGGTTTGGTCTCCCTTCTCCGTTGTTGTCCAATGGACAGTCCCTCTCTCCCATCTGCTCTTCCATGCCACTGCCGCACACTCCATGCTCGCAGGATGCTGGCGACACGGCTTCGTCATGGTCCTGCTCCTGCAGCTGGAGCACGCTGTTGTCGAAGTGTCCGCCTTCACTCCGTGTCGAGTCAACGCTCAAGGCTATGTTAGGTGGGCTAATACTCCCCAACACAGAGTCCTCGTCGTGACCCGGCGTCTGCAGTGGAACGGGGAGGTGTGTCGGCGGTGCCAGGTCTGTGATGATCTGGGGAGCCAAGTTGGAGATTGGTGCCTGAGGGGGCTGGGGATGGGAGTTGGGGGAGTTGGATTTCTTCATGGCGTCCCCCACCACGGTGAGTTTAAGCTCCTCCTTCAGCTTGCCCACCAGCAGACTAGGGCAGGAAGTCCACGAGAGCACCTCGGGGGAGCTACCCATGGTGTCACGCATGTGCATGGGCTGTCCAGTGATGACAAGTTGAGATGGCTCCTAATGCAAAGGTCTTTCTGTAGCCGGAGTATTACCTGAAGAACAGAGAGAGAGAAAAAAGTGACAAAGAGAGGGGTTAATTAAATTATTAAGCAGGCAGAAAAAGAACCACCTCAATAAAACATGAACACAATTACAACTGTTGCCATAACAAGACTTTATTATTTCCAGGAAGAGAAATTCAATCCTCTTATGTTCTCTCATAGGTCTGCTGGGATTGCAAGTTCTTACATTAAAGATGATTATTTTTAGCTATGGAGGGCAAACACTGCTGGGTGGAACATGTCAGAAATATGAGACGGGCATTACAACAGCATATAAGACTGAGCGCTTACAAAAACTGCAGAATAAATACAAATGCCTTTCTGGGAAATCTATAGAATAGTATACAAGGGATTAAAAGGTCTTCATGTATATTAAGAAAGATGAGAGCAAGACATCTGGCACACTCAACCAGTTCTCAATATTTCACCAGCAGTGCCAGATATGTAGCCACCACCAGTCTAAACATATAGCATCCATTAGCTAGACTTTTCTTCAATCCAAGACTCACTTTACCCTAAATCTATGTGACTGTTGCACAACATGCTACTGACCCAGGGGTCAAGCAAAGGTTTCATTTTTTTGTTTTTTCTTGTTTCAGAAAGACCAGTCTAAACATACAAAGTGCAGGAAGATTCTCTTTCAAAATACATTTATATTGATATACTGGGATTAAGCACAGTTAGCAGTATAGTAATATAGAATACATAATCTTGCTCATGTTGGTTATTTCAGGTCTTCCCTTCTGCCAGTTCTGTGCGTGTGTATATGAGAGCTTTCATGTGCTGTCCCTTTAAGATGTGTCACGCACCCGCAGTTGCATAACCCCACAACCAGTAGCAGCACAGTCAGCGCTGTCCGGAAGTAGCCAAACACGGCGGAAAAAATAAAATGGCTTGTACCAAAAATGCAGTGTCAGTCCACATCTATCTATAAATGCACAGAATCTGTGTGTGTGTGTGTGTGTGTGTGTGTGTGTGTGTGTGTCTGTTCCACACATATCTCTTAAAATATTAGTCAGACTGGCCTAAGATTTTATACATGTTTTCCTGAGGTTACGAGGGTGTGCATCCCTGAGTATGGAGTCGCTCAGTCAAAATGTGTCATTTTTATCAATAAAAGTTTAGTCATGGTTCTGTCTCTTCATGCCCTGGCTTCAGGAAGTGTGGGCGGGGTTTCGGATTGACTCAGTGCTGATTGGATAATACACGGCATCATGACCTGTCAGTTACCACAGTGTTCACTGGACAAAACAAGGAAGTGAAAAATGACAAATTTGACTAGAAAAAGATAATACTGAAGATTTAATGCGTAAAAAAATTATACCATAAAGTTGCCGTGAGGGCAGCATGGTGGTGCAGTGGTTAGCACTGTGGCAGCACAGCAAGAAGGTCACAGGATCGATTCCACCCCTGACTATCGTGGGTTCGATCCCACCCCCAGACTACTGGTGACCCTTCTGTGTGGAGTTTGCATGTTCTCCCCGTGTCTGCATGGGTTTACTCTGGGAACTCTGGTTTTCTCTCACAGGCCAAAAACATGCAGGTTAGGTTAACTGGCATCAACTGAGGATTCTAAATTGTCCTTAGGTATGGATGTGAAAGTGAATGGTTGTCTGTCTCTCTGTGTTGGCCCTGCAATGGACTGGCAATCTGTCCAGGGTGTACCCTGCCTCTCGCCCAAAGATGCTGGGATAGGCTCCAGTTCCCCTGCGACCCAAAAAGGATTAAGCGGTAGAAGATGGATGGATGGATGGATGGAAGTTGCCGTGATTGCGTAGGTCTAAAGGATAATTCGGCATATGTGGAGAACACCAAGTGCGCAAGACGACTGGGCGGAGTGTCAGCGGGGACCCGGCTCTGACAAAGAACACCGGTGTATCCAACACACAACATGCTGGGAGAAGCAGAGGCCCGACACAACCTGGCTCAAAGGCATGTTAACTGATGGCGATAAAAAAGTTTATCTTCAATAAAGTGAAAAAAACAAGATAACACATGGAATGTGCTTTTGCCGGGAGGCGCAGCCAACAGCAAAGTGTGACTGTGATTTATCATGGAAAACAGCTGAGCTCTGCATTTCGGGCGATCAGCTGATTGGATCCACCTTCTCCGGTGTTCTGACATTTTGACATATCTATCAGAACAGCACTGGACAGCAGGTGGTATAGAGTGCAGTTAAAGGTTAAAAAAAAACCATGGGGGAGGGCTAAACAACAATTTGAATCTTTATCCTGTAGCTTCAAAGTGTTCAGACACATCCCCGACAGGTCCCATTACATGAACAAGTACGTGTGTTTAGCTCTGTGTGTGTACCACAGGACCACACACTGCACCACGCACACGCACACACACACACACACACACACACACACACACACACACACACACACACACACACACACACAGAGTAGGCACCAGCTGAACAGAGCTCTGTACGGGTTTTTCTGTGAACCAATGTTGCAAATATGCCATTATAGAGTAGCTCCAAGTTAGAAACCCGTTCACTAAGTTACACATAGGTTCAAAGAGCGTTACTCATATGTCACAAGTAATTTCAATTTTAAACGAACGCATAACTTCCCTACAACCTTTGCTCTGTGAATGCATCAACCATATGCTGGATACGTCGGAAAATTTTCAACATGCTGAAAATTTTCAGAGGAGCTTGGCAAACTATGCCGTATACCAGCATTCTTCAGGGTATCATTCTTCAGCGTGCTCTTAACTTTGACAAAACTTAGCCATAACTGATTCGACATACGCTGGCGTATTCTCCAAATTTTTCCCCCATAGTTTTGCAAACGCTACCTAAATCGTGTAGGTGTGACAAGGCCTAAACACAGGACACAAAAACACCCAAATAACGAAATAAATCATTTTAAGTTAAATATTTCCAGACAAATGGGCAACACTGATACAGCGGTTACAGTCAAATGGGTCCTTCTGCTGTGTATAATAATGTTGGGTGTTTTATAGTTAATTCAGTTGATTACAGTTTTAAAAAAACCTTTTAATGACAAAATATTGCTAAAATATAAAATGATGCACTACAGTGGGTCTCAAATATTTGTAAACATGTCATGTTATAGTACTGCATGAGTTTATTGACGATACACAGAAGAAATTCAATATTACACTGAACTCCATCACTGAACAGTGATATAAACTAAAATAATTATAATTATGATTGAACAACTCCAATTCCCAAAGTGCAAGATACACTATTATCTTGAATATAAGTGATAAAAGATCACACAAATAAGTGATCTGATAAACAAATAAACAAGGGATCTGAAACAGTCACTAATATTGGATGTCCCATTCATTTTCAATATTTAGGTATTCTGTAATTAATATTCACACAATCAGATAAATCTTAGTGCCATTTAGTCCCTTTTATACTGTATTTCTCAAAGTCTAACATGTGATTGCCACCATATACTGTATGCTACACCTCTTTGTATTCCACTTTCAAACACAGTCTATATTTGGGTCTGTAAAGCCTAATTGGGATACCCATTTCAGACAGGAATACTTGCGTTCTACAGGCAATGCACTAGTAGTATGACTTGACTGACTTTTCGTTTCATCTGGGGATGCCAAGAGGGTGCGAGTGGGATTTGTGGGGGTTCTCTTCAGTGTGTTGAGGGTGGGTCCTGTTGGCCTCTGACTGCTGTCCATGTTATCAACCGTTTTGCAATGAGGGTGGATGAACTAAGCTTGTATTTAACAACCTGTTCGGAGATTCATAGTTACTGTGAGATGATGGCATGATAGTGGCTCCTCCGGAGCAGCTGACAGCTGGCTGGCCACCGACGCAAGTCACATGGGCTACAGGCTCTCAAGAAACATGTGTGGACACCGACTTCTGCACTGGACAGTGTTTAGTTTGGTCGTATGTATGCAGCATGACAATGATCTGTTCTTTATTATATTATGCTCATTTATAGCCAAATCACCACAGTGATATATTCATCCATGCCGCACTCCCATGGCTTAATTAAGAGCCATGCCAGTGAACTATAAGGGAGAAGAAAGGAGCGAGGGAGGAAAAAAAATCTTGAAAGCTTCCAATAACCGTGATGTCAAATTGTCCAGTCCTACATCATAGCAACATGTTCAGAGATGGATATTGGGCAGAAATGTGTGTATGACCAACTAGAAGAGAACACAAGCGTTCATGAATAACACATTTTACACTGTAGTTGATGCATGATGCATGGGCGCAACCATCTCGATTTCAAGTGAAGTCAGTCTTACCAAGCCTCAGTCAACTTCACAAGTGAAAAATCAACTACAAGGTCTCAAAGTACTTATTGGGCACTGCACACATCTGACTTGCTCAGAGAAAAGGAACTCACAATAATATATACAGAGGTATTTAATGTAAAGCTTCTAATACTCACCCTTCTGTACAATTTAAAAAAAAAAAAAGAAGAGAGATTTCCATATTCCACAAATCAAGTTGTCACCATTTCCCACAAAGGATTCAAGCCAAAAGCAAATATACTCATGGAAAATGAGCTTAGGGCAAATAAACATGCTCAGCTGAATTGAATCTGAACATTTTAATCAGTAAAAAAGTCTAAACAAAGATGAGAGGCACAAGGATCAGTGTATTTTTTGGGCCATCAACCACATTTGCTCAATGAGCTTAGCTACAGTTAATAGCCATAAAATTAAACCAAAAGCTCTAACAAATCAAATAAGTGGACCTAGAGTGGCGATAATATTGTCATGGATGCTAAAACAGGTTATGGAAGAACTTCCGGGCTTTATTCATGACAGCATCAGTAGATAAAAAGCCAATTAGTTGTGTTCATGTGAACAGCAAAAGAAAAATGTCCATATTCATGTTTTAAGAGGATGCATATTTGTATTATGGCTCCATAAATTTTAATGAACACCATTTACCATGGGTAATTTCTTTTTCTATTATGCTGTGTGTGTTTCTGTTGTTTTGGTCGTCTACTGTCATGCTGCTGTTACACTGTAATTTCCCAGTTTGGGATCAATAAAGTACATCTATCTATCCATCCATCCCAACAGCAATTACTACATTTCAGGGGTGGGGGAAATACTTATTTTTTTTTAGATGCATCAAACTTGCCATACATGGGACAGTCTGAATTTTTACACAAATACCAAATAATTGATTTTTACATGTCCAGAGTCCTGCAGAAATGCATGTCTGTCAATTGCCAGAGCTGACAAGGAAGTAAACAGTAACCATAGTGCCTGTAGTGGGATATGTGTTGGTTAAATGCAACATTCCAGTTGGTCTGTTATGTCTCGCTTCCATTTGTTTTATCACTAAATGATATTAGAAGAAAATTCATGATGTGTCATTACAAATACTTTGCTCTGAAAATATCAATGAGTCACACAGTGAGAAAAAAAAAATCCTGAATAGAAAAAAAAAAGATGCATCAATAATGGTTTTATCATCACATCACACAGTAATTAAAATGTGAGGTGGCTAAAGAGTCCCACCTCTACTACACTGATTATATCAATCCACCTCTGAACATGGTCCCCAAACACGTGATGATTTAATGTGAATGTGCATTAGCTGCAGGGTATATTGTTTAAGCCTAAATTGTTGTATTTGTCTAGGGTAAAAACTTTTGACCATACATAAAACCATTGGCAGAGAAAATGTTTGCAAATCCCTACCTTATTCTTAAGTTTTGGGGAATGATATGTTAATCACAAAATTATATTATGCATATAAAAATGGTTAATTTTCCATCTCTTTCCATTAGGGCTGGGCAATAAATCAATTTTTAATTAAAATTCAATTGGGGGGGGTTGAAAAATGACAAAAATGAATATAGTGAAAATCAATTTTCCCTTTCACAGGAGTTAAAAAAAAAAAGGTACCATCTAGCTCTAACCCCATCTCACTTAAAAGTTAATTTTATAAAAGTTAAGTTGGTACTTTATTAATGTGTTGATTCTTCCTTGTTTGATTAAACCTTTATTATTAAAAAAAAGGTTTGGTTAAAACCAGGTTTGTACTTCCCAAAAGAAAATCATGTTTGTTGGGGGGGGGGGGGTATGTGAAATAATTCCTCGTCTCCGATCAAAGATATCAGTTAAAAATGAAAATCAAATGTGGCATGGAAAAAAAAATCTGGGATTTTATTTTTAGGACCCATCCTCCAGCTCGACTTTCTGTCTACAAATATAACAAAAGTCATTTTTATATACAGCATTTTGCTATACAAGATCAAGTAAACTATTTTGGGTGGCATTTTTTAAGTATATAAGCCACAGATTTAAGTTTTTCTTCCTACCTCCATGTAAAGCGCGGGTGCATGTGTGCACCCGTGCATGTGTGCACCCGTGTGCACCCGCATATGGACCTTGAGTCTGGAATAAAGTCTTTGATTGATTGATTGATTGAAGTCTTTGATTGTGCGTGCATGTCTTTGTGTTTTATAAAACACTGCCACCTGGAGTAGCCCAAGTTGAAAACGCTCAAATCCAACACAGTGATGCTCAATACCATACAGTGGAATTGAGACCTCAAGACCTCAATACCACTCTGTGTCTTTTCACACACAACTGGCCATTTGTGTGTGCTGGTTTACATATCTTGTGGGGGGGAGAAAGCAGTAAATCCATTTCTGTGTAAAGGACACTTGAAATTTTAACCTTTAAATCCATAAGGACAAAAACCTAATGGAGCTTAAAGAAGCTGTAGAAAACAGCATGTTGGTGAGAAGGTGTACAGCACGTTCAGCCACAAAAGATCAAAGTCCATGAGGGAGGAGACGGAGAGGCAGAGCTGGCTCTGTGTTACGTGGAAGTTTCCGAAAGGGGAGAGGACAGTCGCATAATCTAATTTAAGCAAATTTTAAGATTTATGAAGAATGCACAACTTTTCCATAAGGTCAAAGTACACAAAATCTGCCATTTTAACACAGGAAAGCTAATTAAATGTTGATTTGAGGATTTTGCATATTTTAGATACTTTACTGTAGAATAAAGACAGTAGAAAAGCATCGGTTGGCACTTCTCTCCATTTTAATAATCCTGGGTCACATAACTACAGTAAGCAGTGGAAGCTGCAGTGGAAGGGTTGATAGAGTCCCAGTAGTGAGAACTTAATTAAACTGGAAATGTTACTGGATGCATCCTATGATAGTACATGCTGCTAGCATGTTAATGCAAATGCAAGTATTGTATCTGTGTGATTCTACTGGGGGTAATCCGAGCGCTGTGAGAGTGTGGTGGGTGCCAGGAGCTCATCTATAATGCAGGCCTGTCTCTAAGCAGGCTGCTGAGAGTGCAGGGGAAGGAGAGAATGCTCTCTCAGGTATCCAATAAATCCGTCTCTTCCAAAAAAGAGACAAACGAGCTGTGCGAGCAGAGGCCGCAGTTGTAATTCCACCTCACAAATGATTCACAGAGCTGGGCTTCTGATGTGGGTAGATGGCCAGCAGGACAGAAACATGCATATGAAGACAATGGTGTACCCTCTGCGACGCCTACTGGAAAGTCACAATTGTCTTGGTTTGGTGAATCTGTAGCATTTATGAGTCTTTATTAACAGTCAGAAGCTGGCCCCAGACTTTTCATCTATCGCCGCAACCAAGAACAGGAAGCATCCCTCTTCCAGTCCGGCGTTCATCTAATGGAAGATCTCTATGGGCACAGAACCACATGAGTAATGTCTGTGTCTGATCACGAAGGGCTCACGGTTTCACTTACACAGTCATTTATTTACAGGAGTTTCCAGAAGTGACTGTGACAGGGTAAAAGGACACACTAACCGTCAAATTTGCTTGAGCGGAGGACACAATGTACATATTCAGCAGGAATGACAAAGAGGGGGTCATAAAGGGAGGAAGAGTGAAAGAAAAATTATGAGGGGCTGATCCTTTAATCCCGCTACAGGGCTCTGGAGAGATGGTTGTACCAACACAGACCCTATTCACTCCTCCCCCTCCATTTATTCTCTGCACACTTCCCATCATTCCTCCCCTCTCTAAAGGCAACATTGTGCCAAACAAATACAAATATGATTTTTTTTTTCTTTTAAGAATATGGATATCAAAGCATGGAGCAGTTGATTGGTTGGCTGATAAAGTCCTCACTGAAACTGTAATTGTATCAGTCCGTATGCGAGTTCGAGTACACAACAGCTGGTGATGCAGGGGATCAGGTTCAGAGAACACACATGGTCACACGCACACACAGACTCACACAAGCTCGGGTCATGTCGAGCAAGATCCAACATTTCCACTACTCCCAGCAATGCACTAGGGAACTTTTTTTTTTTGTAATACAGCAGTCGTGAGTATGATTGTGTTTCAACACACTTTTGACTTCACAAAAGCAGCAGGAACCTCCCAGACACCTTTAACATTAACAAACCTACAAACCGCACGGAAACACAAATGCATCATCTGTGTCTCCATCACTCCGCGCCTCATTAAGAGAAGCCCCGCTGGGACCCACAGAGGGGGAACCTCCCCTTCAGGTGACAGCTGCACCACCAACAAAGAACCAATTTAGCCACCCATTGCACAGCATCATTCACACGTTACCATGTCAACACAGCATCCATCCTGACCTTCTGCTACCAGTCATACTCAATTTCAGCCAACATTTGGGTTTGGAGAGGCCAAAAGCCTGTCCGCTACACAGAAAAAAAGCTATCGAGTTTAAGCAACAGCAATATATTTAACATTTCACAGCTCATATTAACAGTTCACTCCAATAATCGATTTACATGCACCGCTCTGTCATTTATTAGGACATCCACACTGGTGTAAACTGTCTAGTTTTAGAGATATTCACTTTTGAAAACAGATATTTTGAATAAACAGAACTTTCGAATAAACTGATGGATGTGAAATGGATGTGAAAAACAAAAAGAAGAGATTCAACAGAAATTTGTCTTTCATGTGATTCTAACCCAAATATAAAACAAAATACACAACCCTTAACACAAGTATAGCACAACGATCCAAAGTCATACAATCAGAAGAGCTCATTTTGTGGATGGAGCACCATCAAAATATTTCCATCTTTCCTGACCTCCTCTCATGAAAGAAAGTGAAAAACAGATGGTTAGAGCAGAGCTAGCCTCCCCTGAACAGCATGTGCTTGTCTCCATTATTCTGGGTCATAACTGAACAGATGAACTCTGATAACGCTGCTCGTTTTTGTGCAGCGTTTTCAGTGTAAACTATGAACCTTGATGTGCAGAGTTTTATGTGTAAGTAAACAGTGTTATGAAACAGAAATTTGGAAAGGTGTGGCTCATATTTCCATAAATTTGTCAGAAATGTGACCCTTGTCAACAAAGCTGCTTAGTCCTTGTGACCCCCATTGAAAATGGACCCCCCTGTGGAATATGGACCCCCCCAACTATTTGGTATACAAACACAATCACACATATCACACACACACACACACATATATATATATGTATACACATACATATATACAGTGGTGCGAAAAAGTGTTTGCCCCCTTCCTGATTTCTCTTTTCTTTTTTCTTTTTTTTGTATGTTTGTCACACTTAAATGTGTCCGATCATCAAACAAATTTAAATATTAGACTGTGGGAACCCACTCAGTATGTTTCCACTCAGACTGAAGGGGAATGGTCATGGGGGGCTTTGTGTGTTGATGCGAACGGTGACAAAGGGAAATGGCAAATGTATTTATGTTAATGCAGCACCCCAGGTCGCAGAGAGAGTGGTATGCTATAAAAGGAGAGGTGCCGCAACCTGCTTTCTTATGCTTGTGATTCTTGTGAATGTGAGGGAGAGATTAATGAAGTCTGCTCTGCACTGCTTCACCCGATTATTTCTCTCTCCACAAGACAAAGATAACACAAGTAAACACAAAATGCAGTTTTTAAATGATGGTGCTTATTATTAAGGGTAAAAAAATTCCAAACCTACATGGCCCTGTGTGAAAAAATGATTGTGAACCATGAATTCTACTGTCTAACAAAAAATCCTAAAGGAGAATGTTCGACCATCTGTTCGTGACCTCAAGCTGAAGCGCACGTGGGTTCTGCAGCAGGACAATGATCCAAAACACACCAGCAAGTCCACCTCTGAATGGCTTAAGAAAAACAACATGAAGACTTTGGAGCAGCCTAGTGAAAGTCCTGACCTGAATCCGATTGAGATTTTGTGGCATGGCCCTTAAAAAGGAGGTTCATGCTCGAAAACCCTCCAGTGTGGCTGAATTACAACAATTCTGCAAAGATGAGTGGGCCAAAATTCCTCCACAGCACTGTAAAAGACTCACTGCCAGTTATTGCAAATGCTTGATTGCAGTTGTTGCTGCTAAGGGTGGTTAATCACTTTTTCACACAGGGCCATGTAAGTTTGTTTTTTTTCCCCTTAATAATAAACACATTCATTTAAAAACTGTATTTTGTATTTACTTGTGTTATCCTTGTTTAATATTTAAATTTGTTTGATGATCTGAAACATTCAAGTGTGACAAACGTACAAAAAAAATGAGAAATAAGGAAGGGGCAAACACTTTTTCACATTACACTATGTATGTACACACACACACACACACACACACACACACACACACACACACACACACACACGTACATGTGGCTCTGGGAGAGATCCGTCGCTACCAGAAATCCACGGAGCTGCTCATCCGTAAGCTGCCCGTCCAGCGCCTGGTGAGGGAGATCGCTCAGGACTTCAAGACCGTCCTGCGTTTCCTGAGCTTCGCCGTCATGGCTCTGCAGGAGACCAGCGAGACCCACCTGGTGGTCTCTTCTTCGCTAAGGGGGTCACCATCATGCCCAAAGACTTCCAGCTGGCCCGCTGCATCCGCGGAGAGAGAGCTTAGACTTTCTGCTGCACATTCACCAGCCATAATGCTCTGCACTGTGTGTCTATATATATACATTTATAGTAATATGGACATATGTTTACTAGATGTTGTTTTTTCTTGCCTTCTGATTGTTGCTCTGAGTGTTGCTGTCCCTATGCTGTTGCAATCCTGGAATTTCCCCATTGTGGGACTAATAAAGGCTTATCTTATCTTACATACATATAAGGTTCAGGTTACTTTATTTGTACCCGTAGGTAGATTTGTTTTGCAGTCTGGTGACATCCATATTTACAAGCCACTAATTACATTCAACATAGACACAAACACAGGCACACATGAAGCTGACTATAAATATGATAAAAATACTCAAGGCTCCATCAATCAGGGTATAAAGACAAAGAGATGAGGGAGAAACCAGAGGTAAGAGAGAAGGGTCATATTAAAAGTTAAAAACTAGTCAAAGAGGTTAAAAAAAACAAAAAACTCAAAGGTCTAAAACCCAATAAAATATTTAGAACCCAAGTGACATCCTACAAAAATAAGTAAATATAAAATGAAGTTAATAAATAGGTACCTAAATTATGTGCAATATATTTTTACAGCTTGTTCAACTCTTTAACAGCAGCAGGAACAAAGCTGTTTTTGTAGCGCTGGGTTTTACTTTTTGGGACAGCAAACCTCCGTCTTGAGGGAAGAAGCTGAAAGTTGCAGTGCAAAGGGTGGGAGTCATCATTTAAAATGGAGGTAGCCATCCTCTGTACTTGTCTGGTGTACAGGGATGTCAGGCTCAGCTGTGACTCACCAAGCAAACGACTGGACCATCTAACTACCTGATCCAAGGATTTCCTCTGTTTCAGTTTTATCTGACCAAACCATGACACTAAAGAAAAGGATAAAACAGATTCAATAAAAGCCCGATAAAACATTGTCATTATGGTTCGGTCAACTTGGAAGCGTGCAAGTTTTCTCAAGCAATGCAAATGTTGATGACCCTTTTTGCACACCCTTTCACAGTTCTCTTCAAAGTTTAAATTACTATCAATAATCGTCCCAAGATATTTGTACGATTGTACGCATTCGGTGGTCTGGCCTTTTAGTACGGTGACTTTGTGCCTGGGAGTTTTCCTCCTAAAGTCAATAATCATATCTTTAGTTTTTGTTGTATTCAGCTGCAGGTAGGAATCCTCACACCAGAGAACAAAATCACCAACTACTGGGCCGTGGCCACTCTCACCATCCTGGAGGAGACTGACAATAACCGAGTCATCAGCATACTTTATAATGTGTCTGTTGTCATGTCTGCTCCGACACATGTTTGTGTACAGGATGAAGAGTAGTGGTGACAACACACACCCCTGAGGACAGCCAGTAGAAGAGCACTTTAGGTCAGACAATGTACCATTGACCCTTACTCTCTCTGCGTCCTGTTGGTTAAGAAATCCAGAATCCAACCCACCAGATTATTGCTCAAGTCAAATTGTTGCAGGAGCCTTTCAACTAAGATATGAGGTTGGATTGTATTAAAGGCGGAAGAAAAGTCCACAAATAAAAGCCTGGCATGTGTCCCATTAAAATCCAGATGTTCAAAAAGCATGTTAAACAGAGTGACAGTGGAATCCTCCACTCCTCTGTGAGGCCTATAGGCAAACTGCAGAGGATCCAATGCCTGCTCAGTCTGCCTTAGGACCTCACATCTGACCAGTTTTTCAAAAATTTTCATTAAAATTGAAGTCAAAGCAACTGGTCTAAAGTCGTTTACTGTTTTAAGACAGCTGGATTTTGGAACGGGAACAACCACCAACCATATAAACAGACTTGAAAAATCTTTCATCCTCTAAGATCAGTCCTTACAAAGGCTAATTACTACTACTCTGCAGGAAATGAACATTATTTTCTAAATATTTGTCTATTCTTTGCAGTTAACCAAATTCACAATGTGTTCACCAACTATTACTTTCATCAAGTATGTCCAACACTCTCTGTTAACTGTCTAAAAAGGCTTTAACACATTTACAATGAAAGTCAGTTCTATTATCTAAAATTAAAGTTAGCAGCTGCTGATTCTTACGGTGTGCTAGGTAACTGGTAAACATATGGGCAACTAGAAAATGGAAAATAGCCAGAAGAATGAATTACATCAGAACTAACCAGGCTTCCCAAAACACCAGGGACCCAAGATTGCACAAAGTTTAGAATCATAGGCCTTCTAACTGGTATCTAAATACAGTAAGAAAAGCTGAATATTCACCTGTACTCCTATTCATCCATCTCTGGTTTTCTGGTCAGGCAGCAGTAGATCACAGATTCATGTGGTTGGCGAGTTGCTAATGACAAGTGGCAGGAAACCAGACCCTCTTCATACCAAATGACTGTGATTTCATGCATTTAGTGTCAACACAGAGGCTGGAATTAAATTAGGATAAGGATAAGGATAGGATAAGGATAATCCCATCAGAACAAACACCAGAACTCAATTTAATAACAAACTTCAAAGAAGTACTACAGATTTGTTTTACAGAGTTTTCACACCTTATGTGAGAAGGACCACTGCCCCCCCCCCCTTGTCAAACTGTTCCATCACCTGAGGTGTTAAAAATAACCACCATTGAGATCAGATACCTTCTGCCAGTTGGTCTTGGTAGTCCGTCGGGTCTGACGATGACGTAATCTGTGGACTCAGCGATGGGAGCTGAGTCCACAGATTACATCATCGTTGGTAAACTGGTAAGCAGCGCTCATCAACACACAATAATGTAGTAAAACTGAAGGTGTTAAAGATAACTGCCTCTGAGATCAGAGACTGTGCGTCAGTGGATGAGAAATGCTCAGAGACACTTAGTAATGTAGCTGAAACTGAAGATATTAAGCTGAACAGGTTCACGGTCAAGTCCCCCCACACCAACTCACCCCAGCCAGTTACAGCCGCCTCCCAACCAACTCGCCCCATCAAGTGTGACCGTAGTTTATTTTTCAAGCGCAGGGATCCAAGGGCTGCAACACCTATGGAAGAACTGTGCGCACCGACAGGGAGACTGTTGAAAAATAACCACATTTGGTCAAATTTGACCACTATATGAACTTTTCAGCCCTGGTGCCAGCGGAGCGTTCCTGTTTTTTTTTTTTTTTTTTTTTTATTATTATTTTTTTTTTTTTTTTAGACTTGGGTAAAGTTGGCAAGATATTCACAGATTCGGACTCTGAGGATCAATAACTCCTGAACACAACGTTAAAACACAAACCACACCAATCTAATACAATGGTAAAGTGGACAATGAGCTACAACCCCATTTTCATTAAAAAGAGTCGTTCTCTGAGCTCCAGTAATTACATCGGTGTCTATGAGCTGCAGTCGGGAAACGACTGCACAGGGACAGTCTGCAAATTGCAACTCCGAGAAAAAAAACAAAACAACTTAAAATTTAATACTGTCATGATCATAAGGTGCAACGTCACCAGAATCAGATTATACATCAATTGTGTCATTTTGGTCAGGCTACATATTTACCAAAAATATGAAAAAATGTGTTTTACCCAACTTAAGTGATGTAATATGACAGTCAGATGATGGATGATGTGTGAGGTGATTTTGGTGAAGCTGCACTCAGTTGTTTAGAAGTTTTTAACTACCATTTCAAATAAATGTTTCCCTAACCTATGATATATTTTTGAGGTCCAAGTAACAAGTGTTACTAACAGGAGACCCTAGAGGCTGGCCAGCATTTAGTGACACTAACCTTGATGACGCTGAAATTTAATCCTAATAAATATTCCCAAAAGCTATGAAAAAATTCTTAAATCCAAACTATGTGTTGTAGTCTGACTAGAAGAAGATGGATTGCATGTGAGGTGATTTTGGTGAAGCCATACTTTGTAATTTTCAAGTTACTGGATATTTTTTTTAATAAATATTTCCCCAAACTATGAAAACTAAAATTTATGCAAACTAAGCATTTTAGTCTGACCAAAACAACACAATCGACGTATGAACTGATTCTGGTGACGTTACACCTCATGATCATGACAGTATTCAATTTTAAGTTGTTTTTTTTTTCCCCCTCGGAGTTGCAATTTGCAGATGGTCCCTGTGCATTCGTTTCCCCGACGGCAGCTCATAGACACCAATGCAACTGCTGGAGCTCAGAGGACGGCTCTTTTTAATGAAAACAGCTCGTTGTCCACTATACCAATGTATCAGATTGGTGTCGTTTGTGTTTTAACAACGTTTTGTTCAGGAGTTATTGATCCGCAAAGTCCGAATCTGTGAACGAACAGTGACGTATCTGGCCTAGAAATGTGCATTTGGGGGATGCAGAACTTTAAGTGAGACACAGCTGATGATGATGAGAGTTCAGGTAATGCACGGCCTACATGTATATGCTTCCAGGGTGAGTTTGCTGTGGCACAAGTTGGTTATGGAGGGACTTGACCAGGTACCAGATGAAAGCCTAATATTCAAGCAAAAAATGCCTACATTATTGTTTGGGGCTCAGAATTCAACTCATAACCCCACATATACTGTAATAGTAACACACATGTGGTGGTGGGCTCATATTCCACTGTTGAATATGGACCCCGGGTCCATATTTTAGATGACACCAGGATGTGGGCCGATGTCTAAAACAGCTTTCTTTTATTACTATGGCTGCGAGTCGTACCAGAGGGGTTTGGACAGCCTGCTGTAGGTGGGTGAAATGTGCTGGTGCAGAGACGGCGGTTTAAGGAAGAAATAACAAAAATTTCCGTAGAGTGCTCAGGCATCTGCTGCCATATTTTAACCTTTAATTTATACAGGGTAGTTCCAATGAGAGGCAACCTCTCTTTTTTAAGGATGCCCTGCTCACACTCACACAGTTACACATTCACACCTGGAAGCTGCCCAGTACAACCACAGACTGACCTGTAGCCACCGAGCAGCTCCACTGGAGCAGTTGGGGTCAAGTGCACCACAGTAGGGTTAAGGAGGGTGGGGCAAACACTGCTATGTTATCTGTTCCACCCAGATCTGATCCTGCCGGTCCAGGGATCGAACCCACAACCCTCAGCTCACCAGTCCACATCCCTAACCATTAGGCCACCACGGACGTGGCTGACATTTTCCTGTAATCCACTTTTCTTCATATTCTGATTCTGGTGGCTCACCTGCATTTATTTTTAAATACCAGGTACTGGCTGCAGGGGGAAGCAGGTCACAGGGCAGTAACCCTTGCCCGCTTAGTTGCCTGTTCAGGGTCTGACTGGAGTTACCGGGCAAATGGTAACAAGGTCAAAGTGGCTGTTAGAGCCACGGGGAAAGTGCCAGGTGGGACTGTGAGTATTGCTGTTAGTTGTGAAGCCTGGATTTAATCAGGTAGGAAGAGGACTGATGAATGAACGTGGAGTCAGAAGAAGTGTGAGATATACAGTATATGAGTGTACGTGTTGATGTCCGACAGAATTAACAGTTGTAAATCATCAGCACTCCAAACACACACACAGGCACGCACGCACACACACACACACACACACAACTTGTGCGTCAAACAGCCTCAGCTGGCAGTAGCTAGAGTGAGAGAAAATAAATGACCGAAGAAAGCGTGTGCGTGATAGACACGTCACAGACTCTCCCTGCAGCCTCACAGAGAAGCTGCAGCCAACACTGCAACCGGGACACGCGCCTGAAATCTGCAACTATCAGGCATATTCTAGCTGGGGGAAAAAAAAAAAAAATCCTGAGGCTTCATGGCCAGCCTTTTTAGTCAAGCAGACTCTTAGGTTCCAGTGATGATAAAGTTTTATTGCTATCCATTTCTGAATACTAACCAGACACATCCGGACAGATCATAAATTCAAAGTGAAAGAAAGGGACCGTGAGGCCAAGGAGACAGAGGAGCGGAAAGACTGTCTCGGAGAAAAGTAGATAAAGGAAAACAGCAGATTAGGCAGAGAGAAAGCACAAAAAGCCATGAATGAGGAAGATAGGAGCAGAGAGGGGAAGAGAAAGGAAAATGAATGATGCATCCCCAAAAAAAACCCCTGCTGCTACTGTGTGTGCTTACAACATTACTGTACCGAACATGCTCCAATGGGAAAGACTACCGGAGCGACAACAAAGGACACAAGAGGAGCCGGCTCCGTGTGAACTGGGCCTGTCTGCCCTGCACGACCAGAAGACAGCAGCACACACATACACACACCAGACCAGCTGCTGCCACAACAATTCCCCTTGTGCTCCTTTAATAGGGACGGCCTGCCTGGACCGACAACAACAACATGGAGAAAGACAAACACACAAAACGTGGCACAACAGACAAACATGAATATTGGAAGAGACTGGCTGTGACTGACACCATTTTAATGGCTGCAATTTGAAAACACATAAAGCTACAGAGTAGATTTAAAGTGGGGCAAGAGAGTCTAAAGGGGCGATTAAAGGCAGATTTTTTTTTTTTTAAACCACAGCAGCAAGCTGGAAAATCAATACACATTAGTGCTTAGGTAACCTCACACCATCTCTGCATCAGGCATGCACTGTAAATATAAAGTCAAATGGCAAAAGCAATACTGTTCAAAAATATAAATATGCGGATGGATTCTTCCCTTCCTCCACCTCCTCTCCTCTAAAGCCTGGTTGCTGGCTACTCATCTTGTGCATTACATAAACATGTTTAGTAACCGAGGACAGAGGTGGGCACGCACGCATGCACGTACACACAGATTCCAAGTAAATAAAGAGGGAGAAACAATGGATGGGAGGAAAGTCAGAGAAGTAGTCTGAGAAACATGAGGCACTCAGTTTAGATTTGACAAGACTCAAAGTCAATGTGACTTGTGCACACAAAGCGCATGTCCAAGAAAGTCTGTCAGTGCCTTTCAGGGTTTGTTTCATTCAGATGCAAAAACGAAGAAGTGGTGGGTGGGTTCTTATGGCCTGTACCCTTACCTACATCTCCACCTGTCCTTCAGAGGGCACAGAGAAGCACTGCATCAAAAAAACAGCTGCAACGTCACTGTTGAGCCCAAAATAGCTCTGGCACGCATTGATGCACGACTGCTCAACACACTCCTGCAGCACTGCTGCTGAACAAATACTGACATCTGATACAAACGGCACAAATACAACACAAGCAGAAGGTTCCGCTGCACACATAAGATGTATGACAGCAAATATAATCAGAGACAAATCATAGCCACAGGCAGATATACCTCCACATCACATGGCTTCCACTCGGGTGCAAAGACAAGGGCATCAGCAAGATTACTCACAGCAGACACAGCTCAGATTCATGGTTCTCTCTCAGCTCGGAGGAGGTGAAAGGGAGGGGGGGGGAAATAAAAGCCCGGTGAGGAAGACACAAGCGGCAGTAAGGATGTGAAAAAACAGCTGCAAGAGAAGTAGACAGGGATGACAGACATTCCTAACTCCCGCAGCACCTGAGCTGAGAGTGAGTGGGCGGCATCGTCACCGGGACGATGGAGACCTGCTCACGTCACACTTTTCATGAATGGAACCGTCTGACGCAGGGAGGACGCAGCTCAAAGAGCGGAGGAGGTGGAAAGCAGGAGCGGGGAAAGGAGGGGGTGGAGCTTTCTGCACAGATTCTGGGAGGCGGAGCAAAAGGAGACGAAGCGAAAAAGCAGAAAAGGAGAAATTGTGGGGTGAGGGGGTATATTTCAAAGCTGCACCAGCTGGGAACAGCAGGTTAGGCTACGCAGCTTCTCTGTAAGTAGGACAAACTGTTTCTGCACAAGAGAAAATCCCTTCAAATCAAATCAGTAACCAATTCCATGCCAATTGTTCCAAGGTCCCACATGACTGCAGGCTATATCACGCATGGACTATCCATTTATGACAAAACATTTGAAGGCACAGCTATTCTCTGCAGTTAAAGCAGTGTGATATAAATATAGTCACATGTAGTAGGATCACAAAATTAATCATCTCTTGCAATCAACTGAGGAAACAACAAATTTCTGTCCTTTTTCTTTTTTAAAACAAAAACATTCCTTCACCACATTACAGGAAGTAGGGGGAAAAGAAGCTTCTATAAGGGCAAGTAAAGATAGCCAAATATCTGACAGCTAATCCATGTAGTACTGATAAGACATTACAAAATCAATTATATTACTAGATGGCAGACTGCAACACATAAGTCAATTTATTGGAAAAGAAAGCAAAACTGATGCATATCTTGCTATGCTTCACTGCTGCAGAAATTGCAGAAGGTCATCAAAATCAAGAGATATGGCATGCCAACCAAAGGTGTCCACCTCCTGCAAGACAATACCACGGTTTACAAATCGCATATTGCCGAGACGGAAGCATGTCCTGTGGCTATGAAATGCCTCATTCCTTCCCTTACTCTCCTCACACCCTCTGATTTCCACCTCTTTCCAACCATGAAATCATTTTTGAAAAGCAAGCACTTCTAAGACGATGAAACGCTGATTTCCGAGGTCAAGTCGTGGCTTCCTGCTCAACCTGCAGACTTCTACAGGTGAAGTCTCCACAGCTGCATAAAGCAACGGGAGAAGTATATGACCCTGGGTGGTACCTATGTAGAGAAAGACTAATAACTGTGCCAAGTTCAGTTCCAGTCAGTCCATGGAAAATGAGTTAGGGGAAATCTTTAATGAACAGCCCTCGTACCACATTTTTCTTAGTCAAAATAAACAGAATTACATAAAACATGACCATATAAAAAAGGACAAATGTATGTTTAATCATTAAGAAACTATTCAAAAGAAAAACTTTGAACTCACCAACATCACTGGCATCCAAATATTCAATTCAAACCTTCTGACAGCAGCTAATACTCACACATTTTAATAAAATTCTGGTTTTGAGGCTAAAAGGCTATGACAGCTGGAGAAAAATCAAAAGGTCAGAGAAATAATGACAATAGAATTGTTCTTTTCTCCATCAAAAAGGTCAGTACAGCCTTCACTCATTGTGCATGAAGGCACTTTAGCCATTTTACTTGACAACACATGTTTGCGTTCGTGTCACTGACCTGTCAGGTGATTTCTGGGCATCTCAGCGCTCTCTGGTGTGTAATTTGGCTTCAGCTTCTCACCTGCAAACAAACACAAACACAGAAGAGAAAATGAGCCGCACGAATAAGTAGCATGTTGAACTTGGTAAAGAATCAGCACACAAACACAGAGAAAGCTTTAAGGGTATAATGCAAATGGAGGTATTGCAAGATGCAAAATCAAAAGACTGCTGAGAAAAGGGAGTTCAGTGCAGACAAAGACAAGCAGTGGTGCTGTGTCAGAGTTACTGATGTGCAAGTGTGGAAGTGGCAGACTGACACTGACTGACGCCAGAGGGAGTATATCAAAAAATACCGATAAAGAGGGATGGGCCTGTGGGTGAAAGGAAAAGCTCAGGGAACAGATGCTCGCCCCCAAGTCCACTTGTTTCAGGCCAAACACTCTGGGGACGACAATGGTGGGCAGGGGCAGCAGGAATGTAATGATGCATAGTGGGGGGGCTGGGATACTGGAACAATATTGTCCAATCTCGATCCTGAAGCCACACCCCAGCAGGGGACCCTGCCAGAGCAGGAGGTCTGGTATCTTGGGGTGAGGTGGAGGCAGAGGCGTCCTAAATGGCGTGAAATGACAGTGAAATGAGTCACGGTGCAGATGGCTGTGGATGCTGGCTTTAGGGGGGCTGACATTAGCATTTGGTGATCGTGTTCACTACACCTTGTGATGCACCAGTTCAAAATGAACACAATGACAAGCTAAAGAGAACAAGCGCAGCTGAAAAGACACGCTTTACCACACCAAACACACAGGGGAAATTCCCCCCAAAAAAGAGCTCCAGTTAAACAAGCACAGACACGGTTATAAAACTGGAATTTGAACATAGGACGTGTTTGCATAACAAGGACACTAAACTGAAATTCTAAAAAGGTCAGCAGATCAAAGCCTGGGCAATCACGTGGAAACACACAAAGTCACTTTGAAACAGACAAAAAAAGAGAAAGACAAAGAAAAAAACCCAGCTGCAAATTTCATTATATGTAGGTTTGAAAAAGCTCTGGCACTGAGACATAACATTTATGCATGGAACCTGTTTTTTTGTTTGTTTGCTTGTTTGTTTTAGCAGTGACGTATCATCCTCGGCTAATAGCAAAATCAATGTATCAAACTAGAAAAGCACTCATAGAGCGCATACCTCCGCCAAGGCTCCTTCAGTTTCTCATGGATCACCTCCAAAATGTAATGGGTTTGTGTGTAGGTCTATAGCCACTTGTGGTGAAAATTGCATCAAAGTCTGTCCATCAGTTTTGGAGTATTGTTGCTAACACACTGTGAGAAGATAAGAGCCTTGGCTGAGGTATGCATTCTCAGATCATCACCAAAATATAATGGGTTCCTCTCTAGCCCAAGAACCACCTCTGGTGAAAATTTCATCCAAATCCATGCAGTAGTTTTTGTGTAATCCTGCTGCACAAATACAAACAAAGCGCTTGGTGGAGGTATGCACGCTCAGATCATCACCAAAATCTAATCATCTGTTCCCCGTGCCATTACACACCTTTCCTGAAAATTTGGTCAAAATCCATTCATAACTTTTTGAGTTATGTTGGTAACAGACAGACAGACAAACCCCGGTAAAAACATTACCTCCTTGGCGGAGGTAACAACAGCTATTTAATGTTAATTAAAACAAGAGAAGTGTGGCTAAATTATAATTTTAATACACAAAGAATCACTCTATATTCAGCAGGAACGAGCCGGCTAACGCTTAATTTAAATTTTCCTAGCAGGACTACTACTACTACTGACTTGGGTTCAATAAAATTTGGTGGAAGGATGAAGCTTGTGCCATAGAATAACCCATTACACTTTGGAGAAGATTTCAACCTTCAACACTGTGAAATTAGGGCTGGGCAATTTTGGTTTGGGCAATGTCAAAAAATTAATACGATGAAAGTCAATTTTCCCCTTCACAAGAGGAAATATGGTAGCCTACAGCTCTAAATCCTTCCCCTATCCTTAAAAGTTAATTTTATAAAAGTTAAGCTGGTACTTTATTAATCAGAAATGTGTGGATTCCTCTTTGATTAAGATTCAAAGATTCAAGATTCAAAGGCTTTATTATCATGTGCACAGTTAAGAAATGCTACATTTCCTGAGCAATGAAATTCTTACTTTGCTCTCCGAACGAATGCCAAGGTAAAAGGTACAGAAACAATTCTAATAGGTCATGACACACCAACACAGTTCAATTCAATTCAGCTTTATTTATATAGCGCCATATCACAACAAAAGTCATCTCATAGCACTACCAAATGCAGGGAAAACCCCACAATTGCAGAAAGACCCAGCAATCAGATGATCCCATGTGAGCAAGCACTTAGCGACAGTGGAAAGGAAAAACTCCCTTTTAACAGGAAGAAACCTCTAGCAGAACCAGGCTCAGGGAGGGGCAGTCATCTGCCGCGACTGGCTGGGGGTGAGGAGACAGAGAGGAGGAAGAGAACAGACATAAAGAACATGAACGGTGAGAAGCCAAGTACATTACTGGAGGTCACCCAGCAGTCTGAATCTATTAACAACAAAACAAAAGGGGGGTTAAGAGACACAAGATCCCTCCCTAATCGTAGGCTATATTGAAAAGGAAGGATTTTACCCTGTTCTTAAAAACAGAGATCGAGTGTGACTCCTGGACCCAGAGTGGTAACTGGTTCCACAGGAAAGGAGCTTGATAGCAGAAGGCTCTGCTTGTGGGATAACCCCCACAACAGACTGGGACAGGCACAGCGCTCGGCTAGAGCAATTAACAGAACAGTGAAATGTGTGTATTAATGTCAACAGGCAGCCCAGCTTCGTCTAGCTTTTCCCTGCTCAGTACTGTGATGTTAATGTGCCATTCATGCATTGTGTTCATGCTTCCTGCCCTTACTGTGTCTATACACTGATAACAATATGTAGATGTGCCTTGTAACCTCTTTTGTCCTGCAGCTCCGGAGCAGAGGCGAATTCCGGCCAGTAATCTCCTTATTGTTATGTGTGTCTCTCAAATGCAAATGCCCATACCTACTGCTGTGAATGCCTTTCATGTATTGTCTGTAGTTGGGTATATAAGCTGCATTGCTCTGTAACTCATTCTCTCACTCTTCCACTGCACGCATTGCCTATCTGCTTGAGAGCATCCGGGCTCACTCTAACGCGCGTGCATCGCGCCGGGGCGAGCTCCGTGATGGCGGTATGATGAATAAACCTACTTAAAACCCTCAGTTCGCTGCCTATTTTATCATCCACCACACTGCTTCCTATTGTACTTTTGGAGATTCTGGGTATTACAAGTAATCCAGCATTTTGGGAGCGTAGTGCTCTGTTAGGATGATAGGGTAATATCAGATCTTTTATATATAAGGGGGCCTGATTATTAGGAGCTTTCTAAGTGAGAAGAAGGATTTTAAATTTAATTCTAAACTCTATGGGAAGCCAGTGAAGGGAGGCCAGAACCAGAGAGATATGATCTCTCTTTCTAGAACCAGTTAAAACTCTTGCAGCAGCATTTTGGATCAACTGAAGACTTTTTAAAGATATTTTAGGACAACCTGATAATAACGAGTTACAATAATCTAGTCTTGAGCTGAAAAAGGCGTGGATCAGTTTCTCAGCATCATTCAGAGACAAGATGCTCCTAATCTTGGCAATATTGCGCAGATGATAGAAGGCAGTCTTAAAAACAAATTTAATATGTGAATTAAAGAACAGATCTTGATCAAAAATAACTCCAAGGTTCCTCACCGAACTATTCAGAGTGAGAGTAGCGGCATCCAAATTAAGAGTATGATTTGGAAAGGAATTTCTCAGGTTTTTTGGACCAACAAGAATGACTTCAGTCTTATCTGGGTTTAACAGCAGAAAATTACAAGTCATCCAGGCTTTGATTTCCTTAAGACAGGCATCTAACTTGGCTAATTGATTACAATCATCGGGCTTCATTGACAGGTATAATTGTGTGTCGTCTGCCTAACAATGAAAATGTATACAGTGCTTTCTAATGATATTGCCTAACGGAAGCATATATAAACTAAAAAGAGTAGGGCCTAACACAGATCCCTGTGGAATTCTGTGACTGAGCTTAGAGTTGGAAGAAAACTCATCATTGATGTGAACAAACTGAAGTCTATCGGACAAATAAGATCTAAACCACTGCAGCGAAGTTCCATTTATTCCAACATAGTGTTCTAATCTATCAAGGAGAACGTCATGATCAATAGTGTCAAAGGTTGCACTAAGATCTAAAAGGACAAGGACAGAAACAAGTCCATTATCAGATGCAATAAGGATGTCATTAGTGACCTTCACCAAGGCTGTTTCAGTGCTGTGATGAACTCTGAACCCAGATTGAAACTCTTCAAATAAACCATTTCCCTGCAAGTGGTCAAACAATTGCGCAGCAACAACTCTAAGATTTTTGAAATGAAAGGCAGATTAGAGATTGGTCAATAGTTAGCTAAAACTCCTGGATCCAGCGTTGGCTTTTTGAGTAAGGGTTTAATTACAGCAATTTTAAAAGCCTGCGGTACATAACCCAAAGTTAAAGAAGAATTAATTATATGAAGAATACGGCTACCAATAATTGGGAAGACTATTTTAAATAACCTGGTAGGAATAGGGTCTAAAAGACAAGATGAAGGTTTAGATGAGGAGATTATTTTATCTAACTCTAAAAGGTCAATTGGAGTAAACTTATCTAAAGAGACATCAATTGAAGGAATTGTAGTAGTTAATGTACTTAAGTTTACGGAGGGAAGAATCTGACTGATTTTACCTCTAATAGATAAAATTTTATGATTGAAAAAGTTCAAAAAGTCCTGACTTTTTGAACAATCTGTCCCAACACTATGCCCGTTTTGACACCCCATCATCTGTGTCCAACTCCCCCCCTCCCTCCAGCTCCACAGCCTCCACGATCCCTACTTCATCAAAGGCGCCCCCCCCCGCCCTTGTCATCAGTGAGCAGGACGTGCTCAAACAGTTCTCCAGACTGAACCCGCGCAAGGCCCCCGGTCCGGACGGCGTGTCTCCCTCCACCCTGAGACACTGTGCGAAAGAGCTGGCTCCTGTCTTCACAGACATTTTTAACACCTCCCTTAAGCTATGCCACGTGCCGTCCTGCCTCAAATCCTCCACCATCATCCCTGTCCCCAAGAAGCCACGGATCACTGGACTTAACGACTACAGACCTGTAGCGCTCACCTCTGTAGTCATGAAGTCCTTTGAGCGCCTGGTCCTGCCCCACCTCAAGTCCATCACCACCCCCCTCCTGGACCCGCTGCAGTTTGCCTACCGAGCCAACAGGTCTGTAGACGACGCAGTCAACCTGGCCCTCCACTCCATCCTGCAGCACCTGGACTCCCCGGGAACCTACGCCAGGATCCTGTTTGTGGACTTCAGCTCTGCATTCAACACCATCCGCCCCGCTCTGCTCCGGGACAAGCTGTCCCTGCTCAACGTGCCTGACTCCCTCTGCAGGTGGATCACCGACTTCCTGACGGACCGGAGGCAGCATGTGCGGCTGGGAAAGACTGTCTCAGACTCTGCTAGCATCAGCACCGGATCACCCCAGGGCTGTGTACTTTCCCCCCTACTCTTCTCCCTTTATACCAACTCCTGCACCTCCAGCCACCAGTCTGTCAAGTTGATCAAGTTTGCGGACGACACCACCCTCATCGGGCTCATCTCCAACGGCGACGAGTCCGCCTACAGGAGAGAGGTGGCCCAGCTGGCGTCCTGGTGCAACAACAACAACCTGCAGCTGAACGCTCTGAAGACAGTGGAGATGATTGTGGACTTCAGGAAAGTCACAACCCCTCTGCCCCCCCTCACCCTCACAGGCTCTCCCATCACCACTGCTGATTCCTTCCGCTTCCTAGGCACCACCATCACCAGGGACCTCAAGTGGGAGCCGACCATCAGCTCCCTCATCAAAAAGGCCCAGCAGAGGATGTTCTTCCTGCGGCAGCTGAGGAAGCTCAAGCTACCCACCAAGATGTTAGTGCAGTTCTACACAGCCATCATCGAGTCCATCCTCACCACCTCCATAACCGTGTGGTACGCAGGAGCCACTGCCAGGGACAGACTAAGGCTGCAGCGCGTCGTGCGCACTGCTGAGAAGGTGATCGGCTGCAAGCTCCCATCTCTCCAGGATCTGTACATCTCCAGGACCCGGAGGCGTGCTGGCCGGATCATAGCCGATCCCTCACACCCTGGTCACGTACTGTCTGCCCCCCTCCCCTCAGGTAGAAGACTTCGGTCCATCCAGACTAAAACCTCCCGTCACATGAACAGCTTCTTCCCCTCTGCCATCAGACTGCTGAACACTAAGTGACTTATTGACTCTCGTGCACTATGTACAGCAGCTCAACCAGACTCATGTCAATCATCACTGTTCTCTTCCTGCATTACCGACTGCACTATATGGTTCTCCACATTATCTGCTGCTCGCTAATATATTTTAACTGCTGACCAGTATTACTCTCTTATTCTACACTTTATTGCATGTATAGTTTATTTCTTTTATTTTATCATGTTTAATGTTGCAGCATTGCACCGAGACAAATTCCTAGTTTGTGTACTACATGAACAATGGCAATAAATCTGATTCTGATTCTGATTCCGATTCTGACTACAAAGCTCAAGGGGGATGTGAGGATTGACCGAGTCCTGACTCTTTGTTAGCCTGGCTATAGTGTTGAAAAGAAACCTGGGGTTATTCTTATTCTCTTCTATTAATGCAGAGTAATAACTTGTTCTAGCTTTTCTAAGAGATTTTTTATAAATTAAGAGATGATTTCTCCACGCTAAATACAATTCATCTAAATTAGTAGAACACCATTTTGTTTCTAATTGACAAGTCTTCTGTTTTAAGCTATGAGTTTCTGTGTTAAACCAAGGGGTTAGAAATCTCTGGTTAGACTTTCTTTTTTAAAGGGGCCACCAAATCTAGAGTCTGATGCAGAGAGGCTGTAACACTATCTACCATGCTATCAATTACGGAAGGTGCAGGCTCTCCATCTTTTATTTCCGTTGTGTTGACCCATGATATAGAGCAGGGGTGTCCAACCATGTGCCATGGACAGCCAAGACCCTGCAGGTTTTACCTCCAACCAGTGTCTTCAACAGCAGATTTCTGTGAACTTCTTCCCACTGATTGCTGATAAGTGAAAACACCTGCTGAAGAGACTGGGTAGAAGAGAAAACCTGCAGGGTCTTGGCTCTCCATGGCACATGGTTGGACACCCCTGATATAGAGGAAACAATCTGCAAAAAATCTGCTAACAACATCATCTGAAAGACATCTGCATAGTAATGCAGATGTCAGCCCAGATGGGCTGCACGGTGGCGCAGTGGTTTAGCACTGTGGCAGCACAGTTTTACCCTCGGCCGGGGGATCGCGGGGATCATGAGATCGTGGGTTCGATCCCAGCCCCCGACCAACAGTGAGCTGTGTGGAGTTTGCATGTTCTCCCCGTGTTGCGCGGGTTTACTCCGGGATTTCTCCGGTTTCCTCCCGCACACCAAAAACATGTAGGTTTAGGGCGCTCGCGCACGCAGCGACCAGCAGCCGGTGGCTTGTCACCAGACTGCAAACCAAGTCTACCTACGGGTACAAATAAGTAACAAAAAAAAAAAAAAAAAAAAAAAAAAAAAAAAAAATATTTTTCTTTAGGAGTCAAATAATCAGAAATAGTGAAATCAAAGGTTAACAGACAATGGTCTGACAGTACAGGATTATGAGGAGACACTACCAGATTTTCTGTTTCTATACCATAAGTCAGAACAAGGTCCAATGTGTGGTGGAGATAATGGGTAGAATTTTCTACTTTCTGGGAAAACCCCATTGAGTCTAAAATTGAATTGAATGCCTTATTAAGACAGTCACTATCTACATCAACATGCTACACACGTGGACAAAATTGTTGGTACTCCTCTGTTAATGAAAGAAAAACCCACAATGGTCACAGAAATAACTTGAATCTGACAAAAGTGGTAATAAATAAAAATTCTTTGAAAATTAACCAATGAAAATCACACAGTGCTTTTGAATTGTGGTTCAAAAGAATCATTTTAAAAAACAAACTCATGAAACAGGCCTGAACAAAAATGATGGTACCCTTAACTTAATATTTTGTTGCACAACCTTTTGAGGCAATCACTGCAATCAAACGATTTATGTAACTGTCAATGAGACTTCTGCACCTCTCAGCAGGTATTTTGGCCCACTCCTCATGCGCAAACTGCTCCAGTTGTCTCAAGTTTGAAGGGTGCCTTCTCCAGATGGCATGTTTCAGCTCCTTCCACAAATCTTCAATAGGATTTAGATCAGGGCTTATAGAAGGCCACTTTAGAATAGTCCAATGTTTTGCTCTTAGCCATTCTTGGGTGTTTTTAGCTGTGTGTTTTGGGTCATTAGCCTGTTGCAAGACCCATGACCTGCGACTGAGACCAAGCTGTCTGACACTGGGCAGCACATTTCTCTCTAGAATACCTTGATAGTCTTGATATTTCATTGTACCCTGCACAGATTCAAGACACCCTATGCCAGATGCAGCAAAGCAGCACCAGAACATAACAGAACCTCCTCCATGTTTCACAGTAGGGACAGTGTTCTTTTCTTGGTATGCTTCATTTTTGCATCTGTGAACATAGAGCTGATGTGCCTTGCCAAAAAGTTCCAGTTTTGTCTCGTCTGTCCATAGGACATTCTCCCAGAAGCTTTGTGGCTTGTCAACATGCAGTTTGGCAAATTCCAGTCTGGCTTTTTTATGATTTGTTTTCAACAGTGGTGTCCTCTTTGGTCGTCTCCCATGAAGTTCACTTTGGCTCAAACAACGACGGATGGTGCGATCTGACACTGATGTACCTTGACCTTGGAGTTCACCATGAATGTGTTTAGAGGGTGTTCTGGGCTCTTTTGTTACCATTCGTATTATTCGTCTCTTCCATTTTTCATCAAGTTTCCTCCTGCGGCCACGTCCAGGGAGGTTGGCTACAGTCCTGTGGATCTTAAATTTCTGAATAATATGTGCAACTGTAGTCACAGGAACATCAGGCTGCTTGGAGATGGTCTTATAGCCTCTACCTTTAACATGCTTGTCTATAAGTGTCTTTATCTCCTGAGACAACTCTCTCCTTTGCTTCCTCTGGTCCATGTTTAGTGTGGTACACACCATGTCAACAAACAGCACAGTGACTACTTGTCAACCTTTAAATAGGCCGACTGATTACAAGTTTGTAGACACCTGTGATGTTAATTAGAGGACACATCTTGGTTGAACATGTCCCTATGGTCACATTATTTTCAATCTTTTCTAGGGGTACCATCATTTTTGTCCAGGCCTGTTTCATAAGTTTGTTTTTTAAAATAATTCTGTTGAACCACAATTCAAAAGCATTGTGTGATTTTCATAGTTAATTTTCATAGAATTTTTATTTATTACCACTTTTGTCAGATTCAAGTTATTTCTGTGACCATTGTGGGTTTTTCCTTTCATTAACAGAGGGGTACCAACAATTTTGTCCATGTGTGTATATTAAAATCCCCTACAATAATTATTCTGATTTCAGCACTAAATCGGATAAAAATTCAGCAAATTCGGATAAAAACTCAGAGTAGGCCAAGGGAGGACGGTAAATTATGGCCAAGAAAATTGGGTTCAAGCCAAGACAGCCAACATGCTCCACACTGAGGACCAGGCCCTCAAAGAAATTAAAACATGATTTTTGCTTTACATTAACTAGTAATTTGGGGGACTTCCGGTTATGGCGGCCGCCTAGAAGGACACGTATCACTCTGCTCTGCTCCTGGAAATAAAAATTCGGCAAATAACTCTCTCATTCGGAACAGAACTTTTCCCAGCGTTTGGGTGAGGATATGCCGGTGAAGACTAAGGCTGGGAAATCAGGAGGGGGAAAAATTGAATCGCCGAAGCAGTCCAAATTAACGGACTTTAAAGTTTGTGGCGCAGTAGAAAAAGCTGCGGATATGGCGGATGAAACTAGCGGTGATGCGGTAACTGCTGACGATGGCGGCACAGGTGCAGTGCTGGCTGCCATTAGCTCAATGAGAGTAGACTTTTCCGCTAAACTTGATGGGATTATGGCAGCGTTGGATGCAATGAGAAAGGAGTTGGGTGACTGCGTGGAGCGAGTGACGCAGGCGGAGCTTCGTGTTTCAAGTGCGGAGGATGAAATCAGCGGACTTCAAATAAAGGTGCGCACTTTGGAAAAAAAAAATAAAGATCTGGGAAATAGCGTTCTGGATTTGGAATCCCGGTCCAGACGGAACAACCTGAGGCTGGTGGGTTTACCGGAGGGAGCCGAAGGTCGTGATTCATGCTCCTTTTTGGAGGGGTGGATCCCAGAGGCGCTGAACAACGCGGAGCTAAAATCATCAGTCGTCTTGGAAAGCTCCCACCGAATTGGCCCACCGAGAGGTAACAAGGCAGCACCGAGGACGTTAATTATGAAGTTTCTCAGCTACAGAGACAGGATGACGATCTCCAACGCGGTGCGGGCCAAAGGAGAAATTAAATATCAAGATCAGCAGGTGCGGTTCTACCCAGATTTGGCCTCAGGAATCCAACAATTAAGGAAGCAGTTTGACCCCATCCGCAAAGAACTGCGCAACCTTGAGATTCGTCATGGAGTGATTCACCCTGCAAGACTTCTGGTCACATATGAGGGCAGAACACACATCTTCAAGACCCCCGAGGAGGCGCAGGAGCTCATCAAGAAGATCCAGGAAGAGACTGGTGGGAGCTAAGCATGAACAGAATATAGGGTAGAATATTTGAGCATTTAACTGATTAGAAGCATATAACAAGATTACAAAATATAGATTGTATTACATATTAAAAAAAAAAAAAGTACAAAATTGCTAAAAAATTTTGGAGTTAAATTGGAAAATTACAGAAGAGAGTTAATGTTACGTTATTAAAAGCAGTAGAGTTAGGGTGATTGGGAGGATGAAGAAGGAGTGGCTTTGGCTGATCCTCGTGGGTGTGGAACGGTCGATGGCTATATCGGGAGACGGAATTTTTCTTTTGCTTTTGGGGGGATTGCCACAAATGTGGGAAGGGGGAATTTGTTTGTGTGTAGTTTGTAGGGTGAATGTTCAACCACTCATTTTTTTGCTTTTCTGTTTGAGCATGTTTACACTGCAAGGTAATCCCAAACTCCCTATTGATCATAAATCAAAGCGTTAATCTTAACTTAACTTCATGGAATTGCAGAGGTCTACAAAATTTAAAAAAAACTTAAACAAGTTATGAATAAAATAAAAGACATGGGTTCAAAAATTGTGTTTTTACAAGAAACTCATCTAATAGAGGAAGATGTAAAAAGAATTAGGAGTAGATGGCAAGGAAATGTTTTCACCTCATCATTTTCATCCCGAGCCAGGGGAGTTATGACTCTCATACATAAATCAGTCCCATTTCAAGTGAAAAATGTAATTGGAGACAAATTTGGAAGATATGTAATCATTCAAGGATCTTTGCTATTAGAAAACATAAATTTGGTGAACTTATATGGTCCCAATATAGATGATCAAAAGTTCTTTGCTAATTTATTTCTTATCTTATCACTTACAGGGCGACATATAATAGCAGGGGATTTTAATTGTACATTGAATCCCGGTATAGATAGATCAACAGGACTGGACTGTACGCACAATGGATGTAGGATGACCATTAATCATTTTATGAAAGAATTGAAATTGATAGATATATGGAGAGAAATGAAACCACAAGTTAAAGCATACTCTTGTTATTCCAATACCTACAAGACATTCTCACGTATAGATTATTTTTTGATCTCCACAGAATTAAGGTCCAAGATTCAAAACTGTTTTTATGATAACATCGTGATCTCTGATCATGCACCCTACTGTCTAATATATGTAGATAAGAAATTGACAAAGGAACCAGGTAGATGGCAATTTCAGCATAAATGGCTTCAGGATGAGGAATTTGTTAAATACATAGAAAAACAGATAGATGAGTTCTTTGACATCAATACTACACAAACATCAGCATGTGTAAAGTGGGAGGCTTTCAAAGCTTTTATTAGGGGACACATTATTAGTTATACAGGTTCAAAATCTAAGAAGACTCGAGAGGAGAGAGTCCAACTGGAACATAAAATAAAAATTCTTCAAGAAAGAGTATATGCAGGAAGAGATCCAAGGTTGGAGAACGAATTACTGATTTTGAGAGCTGAATATGACAAAAAAATCAGCGAATAGAGCTGCCTCGAGTCTTCTAAGATTGAAACAATCTTTTTATGAACAAGGTGAAAAATCAGGAAAGTTATTGGCATGGCAGATTAAACAATTAGAATCTAAAACATCAATTACCAGTATTATAAGTAACGGACAGGTAGTTATAGATCCTTTAGAAATTAATAGAGCCTTTAGAGATTACTATGAAAAATTATATGATACCAAAAATGAATCTGACTTAACAAAACTACATGGGTTTTTGAACGAACTATTTATACCGTGTATTCCAAATGAAAATAGGGAGATACTGGAGTCTAAAATTAGTCAAGAAGAAGTTGGACTAGCTATTGATAATATGAAATCAGGAAAAAGTGCAGGACCAGATGGTCTTCCAGTTGACCTTTATAAAAAATTTAAGAATAAATTAACAAAACCTTTTTTGGAAATGGTTTTAGAAGCATTTCAAAATAGTAATTTACCATCATATATGAATAATGCCTTAATTATACTGTTGCCAAAACCAGGTAAGCCCTCTAATAAATGTGAAAATATGAGACCAATAAGCCTATTAAATGCCGACCTTAAGATAATCTGTAAAATTTTAGCAAGACGAATACAAGAAATTTTACCAAATATTATTAATCGAGATCAGAATGGCTTTATAAAGGGAAGACAAGGCTTCCATAATGTAAGAAGACTATTTAATATTATTTATTCTAATAAAGAAGCACCGGATACAGCTCTCTTATCACTGGATGCCGAAAAAGCCTTTGATAGAGTTGAATGGCCCTTTCTTTTTGAAGTCTTACAAAGGTTTGGACTTCGAAATAATTTCATAAAATGGGTTCAGATAATATATAATAATGCTACTGCAGAAATCCTAACAAATAACAATATTTCAAAATCAATAAAAATCAATAGAGGATGTCGACAAGGCTGTCCACTTTCACCTTTACTGTTTACTATGGCAATTGAACCTTTAGCGATGGCGATACGTCTACAGTCACAAATATATGGAATTAAAGTTGGACCAACAGAACATAAAATCTCCCTGTATGCCGATGACATAATTTTGTTTATGTCGAATCTTAAAAAATCAATTCCGACCTTGTTGAATTTAATAAAGAATTTTGGGGAAATATCAGGATATAAAATAAATAAAACTAAATCTTCAATATTAATGCTAAATGAGACCCAGAGAAATTACCCAGCCCCTGAGGTAAATCAATTCAATGTTGTAAATCAGTTTAAATATTTAGGAATCCAAATTGTGCCTAAGCTAGAATCAATCGCCAGTGTCAATTATGAAGCCTTAATGACAGATATTGATGAGTTACTTCAGAGATGGATGTCACTACCAATGTCGATGATCGGGAGAATTAATATACTTAAAAGTAATATCTTACCTAAAATACTTTATTTATTTCAATACATTCCCTTACCACCACCTTTAGATTTATTCTCAAGAATTAAAAAAAAGTTAGTGGAATTTATATGGAACAACAGGAGGGCTAGATTACGTCTGTCTTTATTATATTTACCATTTGATCGTGGAGGTCTGAAATGTCCAAATTTTATGTTGTATTATTGGTCGGCACAACTGAGGTCTATGACATATTATTTTTCATCAAATGATCTCCCTCACTGGACTGAAATGGAATCATACAATTTGCCTTTACCTCTTCCCATATTCATATACTCAGATTCGGCAAAAAAATTACAAAAACAAGTTAAAAATCCATTTGTAAAGCATATGATCAAAATATGGTGTGAAGCTAAAAACTATTTAAAAGAACCACAGTTATTGTCACAATTTAGTCCAATATGGGGTAATCAATATTTTAAACCAGGGAGAGCGGACGCTGTATTTAAAGTATGGAATTTAAAAGGGAAACAAAAGATTCAGGATTTATATTTGCCATGTGCAGAAAACATAATGTCTTTTGAAGAGCTGAGGATCAAATTTAATCTCAATAGAACACATTTTTTTAAATATCTTCAACTTAGAAACTTTATTCGATCAAATCAAAATAAAGCTCTCATTCGACCTATCTATTCATCCTTGGAAAAAATGTTGATGAAAGATAGTAAAAGAAAGGGTATTATTTCAGAGTTTTATAACTCATTGACACTATCTTCAAGTGAAAATTCACTGAAAAGATTAAACTACTGGAAAGAAGATCTGCAAACTGAAATTTCAGAGGAACAATGGGAATTGGCTTGTACAGAAGCTCAAACCAAATCAATAAATGTACGCCTTAAATTGATACATTTCAAATGGTTAATGCGGATGTATGTTACACCGGAGGAGTTAAATAGATATAACAAAAATATACCAGATACATGCACAAAATGCATGGAAAGTAAAGGAACTCTATTTCATTGTGTATGGGAATGTAGATTAATAAGAATGTTTTGGGAAGAGGTGAGGGTAACAATTGAAAAAATAATCTCAAAACAAATCATATTGAATCCTAAACTGTTTTTGTTGGGTCTGTACCCAGAAAAGCATAATTTTAATAAAAGTGAAAGAATATTCATAGACCTCAGTTTACTTAATGCCAAAAAATGTATTGCACTATTATGGAAAAAGACTCATAGACCAGATGTGACTCAGTGGTTAAGACAGATGTTAACAAACCTTCCATTAGAAAGAATAACATATATACTGAAATCAAAGGAAATTGTGTTTGAGAATATATGGAGACCTTTTATTGATTATGTAAAAAATTTAAACATAACTCTTGAAGAAGGTGAATGATGTGTGTGGACCTTGTAAATTCCAAACTGGTGAACATAATATGTATACTTATGTATTGGATTGTCTAGACTAAACAGAGGAGCATTGTTGAAGATTTGATTTTGTTGGTGGTTGTTGGTGTTTTTAGTGCATTTTTTTTTTTTAACAAACATGATACAAACAATCAAACACTAACACTAAAGTACTACAAAAAAAAAAAAATGCACTAAAAACACCAACAACCACCAACAAAATCAAATCTTCAACAATGCTCCTCTGTTTAGTCTAGACAATCCAATACATAAGTATACATATTATGTTCACCAGTTTGGAATTTACAAGGTCCACACACATCATTCACCTTCTTCTTCAAGAGTTATGTTTAAATTTTTTACATAATCAATAAAAGGTCTCCATATATTCTCAAACACAATTTCCTTTGATTTTAGTATATATGTTATTCTTTCTAATGGAAGGTTTGTTAACATCTGTCTTAACCACTGAGTCACATCTGGTCTATGAGTCTTTTTCCATAATAGTGCAATACATTTTTTGGCATTAAGCAAACTGAGGTCTATGAATGTTCTTTCACTTTTATTAAAATTATGCTTTTCTGGGTACAGACCCAACAAAAACAGTTTAGGATTCAATATGATTTGTTTTGAGATTATTTTTTCAATTGTTACCCTCACCTCTTCCCAAAACATTCTTATTAATCTACATTCCCATAAACAATGAAATAGGGTTCCTTTACTTTCCATGCATTTTGTGCATGTATCTGGTATATTTTTGTTATATCTATTTAACTCCTCCGGTGTAACATACATCCGCATTAACCATTTGAAATGTATCAATTTAAGGCGTGCATTTATTGATTTGGTTTGAGCTTCTGTACAAGCCAATTCCCATTGTTCCTCTGAAATTTCAATTTGCAGATCTTCTTTCCAGTAGTTTAATCTTTTCAGTGAATTTTCACTTGAAGATAGTGTCAATGAGTTATAAAACTCTGAAATAATACCCTTTCTTTTACTATCTTTCATCATCATTTTTTCCAAGGATGAATAAATAGGTCGAGTGAGAGCTTTATTTTGATTTGATCGAATAAAGTTTCTAAGTTGAAGATATTTAAAAAAATGTGTTCTATTGAGATTAAATTTGATCCTCAGCTCTTCAAAAGACATTATGTTGTCTGCACCTGGCAAATATAAATCCTGAATCTTTTGTATCCCTTTTAAATTCCATACTTTAAATACAGCGTCCGCTCTCCCTGGTTTAAAATATTGATTACCCCATATTGGGCTAAATTGTGACAATAACTGTGGTTCTTTTAAATAGTTTTTAGCTTCACACCATATTTTGATCATATGCTTTACAAATGGATTTTTAACTTGTTTTTGTAATTTTTTTGCCGAATCTGAGTATATGAATATGGGAAGAGGTAAAGGTAAATTGTATGATTCCATTTCAGTCCAGTGAGGGAGATCATTTGATGAAAAATAATATGTCATAGACCTCAGTTGTGCCGACCAATAATACAACATAAAATTTGGACATTTCAGACCTCCACGATCAAATGGTAAATATAATAAAGACAAACGTAATCTAGCCCTCCTGTTGTTCCATATAAATTCCACTAACTTTTTTTTTATTCTTGAGAATAGATCTAAAGGTGGTGATAAGGGAATGTATTGAAATAAATAAAGTATTTTAGGTAAAATATTACTTTTAAGTATATTGATTCTCCCGATCATCGACATTGGTAGTGACATCCATCTCTGAGTTAACTCATTGATATCTGACATTAAGGCTTCATAGTTGACACTGGCGACTGATTCTAGCTTAGGCATAATTTGGATTCCTAAATATTTAAACTGATTTACAACATTGAATTGATTTACCTCAGGGGCTGGGTAATTTCTCTGGGTCTCATTTAGCATTAATATTGAAGATTTAGTTTTATTTATTTTATATCCTGATATTTCCCCAAAATTCTTTATTAAATTCAACAAGGTTGGAATTGATTTTTTTAGATTCGACATAAACAAAATTATATCATCGGCGTACAGGGAGATTTTATGTTCTGTTGGTCCAACTTTAATTCCATATATTTGTGAATGTGAACGTATCGCTATCGCTAAAGGTTCAATTGCCATAGTAAACAGTAAAGGTGAAAGTGGACAGCCTTGTCGACATCCTCTATTGATTTTTATTGGTTTTGAAATATTGTTATTTGTTAGGATTTCTGCTGTAGCATTATTGTATATTATTTGAACCCATTTTATGAAATTATTTCCAAGTCCAAACCTTTGTAGGACTTCAAAAAGAAAGGGCCATTCAACTCTATCAAAGGCCTTTTCGGCGTCCAATGATAGGAGAGCTGTATCCGGTGCTTCTTTATTAAAATAAATAATATTAAATAGTCTTCTTACATTATGGAAGCCTTGTCTACCCTTTATAAAGCCATTCTGATCTCGATTAATAATATTTGGTAAAATTTCTTGTATTCGTCTTGCTAAAATTTTACAGATTATCTTAAGGTCGGCGTTTAATAGGCTTATTGGTCTCATATTTTCACATTTATTAGAGGGCTTACCTGGTTTTGGCAGCAGTATAATTAAGGCATTATTTATGTATGATGGTAAATTATTATTTTGAAATGCTTCTAAAACCATTTCCAAAAAAGGTTTTATTAATTTATTCTTAAATTTTTTATAAAGGTCAACTGGAAGACCATCTGGTCCTGCACTTTTTCCTGATTTCATATTATCAATGGCTAGCCCAACTTCTTCTTGACTAATTTTAGACTCCAATATCTCCCTGTTTTCATTTGGAATACACGGTATAGATAGTTCGTTCAAAAACCCATTTAGTTTTGTTAAATCAGGTTCATTTTTGGTATCATATAATTTTTCATAGTAATCTCTAAAGGCTCTATTAATTTCTAAAGGATCTATAACTACCTGTCCATTACTTATAATACTGGTAATTGGTGTTTTAATTTCCAATTGTTTAATCTGCCATGCTAATAATTTTCCTGATTTTTCACCTTGTTCATAAAAAGATTGTTTCAATCTTAGAAGACTCGAGGCAGCTCTATTCGCTGATTTTTTGTCGTATTCAGCTCTCAAAATCAGTAATTCATTCTCCAACCTTGGGTCACTTCCTGCATACACTTTTTCCTGAAGATTTTTTATTTTATGTTCCAATTTAGCTCTCTCCTCTCGAGTCTTCTTAGATTTTGATCCTGTATAACTAATAATATGCCCCCTAATAAAAGCTTTGAAAGCCTCCCACTTTACACATGCTGATGTTTGTGTAGTATTGATGTCAAAGAACTCGTCTATCTGTTTTTCTATATACTTGACAAATTCCTCATCCTGAAGCCATTTATGCTGAAATTGCCATCTACCTGATTCCTTTGTCAATTTTTTATCTACATATATTAGACAACAGGGTGCATGATCAGAGATCACGATGTTATCATAAAAGCAGTTTTGAATCTTGGACCTTAATTCTGTGGAAATCAAAAAATAATCAATACGTGAGAATGTCTTGTAGGTACTGGAATAACAAGAATAGGCTTTAACTTGTGGTTTCATTTCTCTCCATATATCTAACAATCTCAATTCTTTCATAAAATGATTAATAGTCATCCTACATCCAATGTGCGTACAGTCCAGTCCTGTTGATCTATCCACACCTGGATTCAATGTACAATTAAAATCCCCTGCTATTATATGTTGCCCTGTAAGTGATGATAAGATGAGAAATAAATTAGCAAAGAACTTCTGATCATCTATATTGGGACCATATAAGTTCACAAGATTTATATTTTCTAATAGCAAAGAACCTTGAATGATTACATATCTTCCAAATTTGTCTCCAATTACATTTTTCACTTGAAAAGGAACTGATTTATGTATGAGAGTCATAACTCCCCTGGCTCGGGATGAAAATGAAGAGGTGAATACACTTCCCTGCCATCTACTCCTAATTCTTTTAACATCCTCCTCTATCAGATGAGTTTCTTGTAAAAACACAATTCTTGAACCCATGTCCTTTATTTTATTCATAACTTGTTTAAGTTTTTTTAAATTTTGTAGACCTCTGCAATTCCATGAAGTTAAATTAAGATTAACACTTTGGTCCATGATCAATAGAGAGTTTGGGATTACCTTGCAGTGTAAACATGCTCAAACAGAGAAGCAAAAACATGAGTGGTTGAACATTCATCCTACAAACTACACACAAACAAATTCCCCCTTCCCACACTTGTGGCAAACCCCCCAAAATCAAAAGAAAAATTCTGTCTCCCGATATAGCCATCGACCGTTCCACACCCACGGGGAACAGCCTAAGCCACTCCTTCTTCATCCTCCCAATCACCCTAACTCTACTACTTTTAATGACGTAACATTAACTCTCCTCTGTAGTTTTCCAACTTAACTCCAAAATTTTTAACAACTTTGTACATCATAGTTTTTTTTTTTGTTTGTTTGTTTTGTTTTTGTTTTGTTTTTTTAATATATAATACAATCTATATTTTGTAAACTTACTATTTACTTCAAGTCAGTCAGATGCCTGTGCAAATGCTTAATTATTCTACCTTATATTTTGTTCATGCTTAGCTCCCACCAGTCTCTTCTTCTTCTTTGATCTTCTTGATGAACTCCTGCGCCTCCTCTGGGGTCTTGAAGATGTGGGTTCTGCCCTCATACGTGGTCAGCAGTCTCGCAGGATAGATTACACCATGACGAATCCCAAGGTTGCGCAGCTCCTTACGTACGGGATCAAACTGCTTCCTCAATTGCTGGATTCCTGTGGCCAAATCTGGGTAGAACCGCACCTGCTGGTCCTGGTGTTTAATCTCTCCTTTAGCACGTGCAGCGTTGAAGATCTTCATCCTGTCTCTGTTGCTAAGAAACTTCATAATTAAGGTCCTCGGCGGTCCCTTATCTCTCCGTGGGCCAATACGATGTGCTTTTTCCAGAACCACTGCTGATTGCAACTCCTCGCTGCCCAGCACCTCCGGAATCCACTTTTCCAGAAAGGAACATACGTCCCGACCTTCTGATTCCTCTGGAAGACCCACCAGCCTCAAATTATTCTGTCTCGACCGAGATTCCAAATCCAAAATATTATCTTCCAGAGATTTATTTTTTTTTTCCAAAGTGCGCACCTTTAATTGAAGACGGGTGACGTCATCTTCAGCACTAGCGAGACGGAGCTCCATCTGCGCCGTTCGTTCTACACAGTCACCCAATTCCTTTCTTATTCCTTCCAACGCTGTCATAATCCCATCAAATCTAGAGGAAAAGTCCGCTCTCATTGAACTCATGGCAGCCATCAGCGCATCTGCGCCATTCCCCGCAGAAATCGCACCGCCGCCAGCTTCCTCCGCCATATATGGAGCCTTGTTTGCTGCGTCACAGACCTGAAAGTCCGTTAATTTGGACTGTTTCGGCGGCTCGCTTTTTCCTTTTCCTGGTTTTCCAGCCTTAGGCTTCGCCGACATATCCTCGCCCAAATGCTGGGATACGTTCTGTCCCAAATGAGAGAGTTATTTGCCGATTTTTTTCTCCAGGAGCAGAGCAGAGCGAGACACGTCCGTCCTACGTGGCAGCCATAACCGGAAGTGGTTGTTGGTGTTTTTTAGTGCATTTTTTTTTTTGTAGTACTTTAGTGTTAGTGTTTGATGTTTGTATCACCCCCTCATGGATCGTCACCTTATCGTGGTGGGGGGGTTTGCGTGCCCCAGTGATCCCAGGAGCTATGTTGTCCGGGGCAATTTGCCTCTGATAGGGTCTCCCAAGACAAACTGGTCCTGGGTGAAGGGCCAGACGAAGAACGATCCAACAGACTCTCATGATAAATTGTATATCAAGGATTCAGTGTACCCCGCCCGGTATGGGGTTACCGGGGCCCCACCCTGGAGCCAGGCCTGGGGGAGGGGCTCGAAGGCTAGCGTCTGGTGGCCGGGTTTCCACCCATGGGACCCGGCCGGGCTCAGCCCGAAGGAGTTACATGGGTCCGCCCTCCAGTAGGTTCACCACCTGCAGGAGGGATCATGGAAGTCCGGTGCTATGTGGATTAGGTGGCAGTCAAAGGCGGAGACCTTGGCGGACTGATCCCAAGCTTTCTAAACTGGCTTTTGGTACGTGGAATGTCACCTCTCTGGTGGGGAAGGAGCCTGAGCTGGTGTACGAGATTGAGCGATACCGGCTAGATATAGTTGGCCTCACCTCAACACACGGCTCCGGTTCCGGAACCAGTCTCCTGGAGAGGGGCTGGAGCTTGGCCTTTTCTGGAGTTGCCCCGGGCGAGAGGCGACGAGCAGGGGTAGGTATTCTTGTATCGCCCCACCTTGCTGCCTCTATATTGGAGTTTTCCCCGGTGGACGAAAGGGTTGCTTCCCTGCGCCTTCGGGTTGGGAAACGGGTCCTGACCATCATTTGTGCCTATGCACCAAATGATGTTTCAGAGTACCCACCCTTTTTGGAGTCTGTGACTGGGGTGCTGGAGGGTGCTCCTCCTGGAGACTCCATTGTCCTACTGGGGGACTTCAATGCGCACGTGGGCAACGACAGTGAAACCTGGAGGGGGGTGATTGGGAGGAACGGCCTGCCCGATCTGAACCCGAGTGGTGTTCAGTTATTGGACTTCTGTGCTAACCACAGTCTGTCTATAACGAACACCATGTTCAAGCATAAGGGTGTCCATATGTGCACCTGGCACCAGGACACCCTAGGCCGCAGGTCGATGATCGATTTTGTTATCGTATCATCAGACCTGCGACCGTATGTCTTGGACACCCGAGTAAAGAGAGGTGCAGAGCTGTCAACTGATCACCACCTGGTGGTGAGTTGGATCCGATGGCAGGGGAGGAAGCCATTCAGACCTGGTAGACCCAAACGTATAGTGAGGGTGTGCTGGGAGCGTCTGGCTGAGGCCCCTGTCCGGGAGGTCTTCAACTCCCACCTCCGGAAGAACTTCAACCACATTCCGAGGGAGTCTGGAGACATGGAGTCTGAATGGGCCATGTTCTCCACCTCTGTTGTTGAAGCGGCAGCCCAGAGCTGCGGCCGCAAGGTGGTCGGTGCATCTCGTGGTGGCAACCCCCGAACCAAGTGGTGGACACCAGTGGTGAGGGGGGCCATTAAGCTGAAGAAGGAGTCCTATCAAGCTTGGTTGGCTTGTGGGACTCCCGAAGCAGCTGAGGTGTACCGGCAGGCCAAGCGGAGTGCAGCTCGGGTGGTTGCTGAAGCAAAAACCCGGGTATGGGAGGAGTTCGGTGAGGCCATGGAACAAGACTTTCGGTCGGCTTCAAAGAGATTCTGGCAAACTGTTCGGCGGCTCAGGAGGGGAAAGCAGCTCCCCGTCCACACTGTGTATGGGCGGATGGGACACTGTTGACTTCAACTGGGGATATCGTCGGGCGGTGGAAGGAATACTTCGAGGATCTCCTCAATCCCACTGATACGCCTTCCACAGAGGAAGCAGGGTTTGGGGACGAGGGGGATGACTCGCCTATCACAGGGGCTGAGGTCGCCAAGGTGGTTAAAAATCTCCTTGGTGGCCGGGCCCCGGGGGTGGACGAGATTCGCCCCGAGTACCTCAAGGCCCTGGATGTTGTTGGGTTGTCATGGTTGACACGCCTCTGCAACATTGCGTGGAGGTCGGGGGCAGTGCCTTTGGCATGGCAAACCGGGGTGGTGGTTCCTCTCTTCAAAAAAGGGGACCGGAGGGTGTGCTCCAACTTTAGAGGGATCACACTCCTCAGCCTCCCTGGGAAGGTCTATGCCAAGGTATTGGAGAGGAGAGTCCGGCCGTTGGTCGAACCTCGGATTCAGGAGGAGCAATGTGGTTTTCGTCCTGGCCGTGGCACATCGGACCAGCTCTTTACCCTCTCGAGAATTCTTGAGGGTTCGTGGGAGTTTGCCCAACCAGTTTACATGTGTTTTGTGGACTTGGAGAAGGCATTTGACCGCGTCCCTCGTGGATTTTTGTGGGGGGTGCTTCGGGAGTATGGGGTATCGGGCTTGTTGTTACGAGCTATTCGGTCTCTGTACGACCGTTGTGAGAGTTTAGTTCGCATTGCCAACACTCGGTCGGAGTCATTCCCAGTGAGAGTTGGACTCCGCCAGGGCTGCCCTTTGTCACCGGTCCTGTTCATAATTTTTATGGACAGGATTTCTAGGCGCAGCCAGGGAATGGAGGGTGTCATGCTTGGTGACCACAGGATCTCATCTCTGTTGTTTGCAGATGATGTTGTCCTGTTGGCTTCATCCAGCAATGACCTACAGCTCTTGCTGGGACGGTTTGCCGCTGAGTGTGAAGCGGCTGGGATGAGAATCAGCACCTCCAAGTCCGAGTCCATGGTCCTCAGCCGGAAAAAGGTGGATTGTCCTCTCCGGGTTGGGGACAGGCTCCTGCCCCAAGTGGAGGAGTTTAAGTATCTTGGGGTCTTGTTCACGAGTGAGGGGAAAATGGAGCGAGAGATCGACAGACGGATTGGAGCAGCATCTGCAGTGATGCGGACGTTGTACCGGTCTGTTGTGGTGAAGAGGGAGCTTAGTTCTAAGGCAAAGCTGTCGATTTACCAGTCAATCTACGTTCCTACTCTCACCTATGGTCACGAGCTTTGGGTAATGACCGAAAGAACGAGATCGCGGATACAAGCGGCTGAAATGAGCTTTCTCCGTAGGATTGCTGGACTCACCCTCAGAGATAGGGTGAGGAGCTCAGTCATCCGGGAGAGGCTCAGAGTAGAACCGCTGCTCCTCCACATTGAAAGGAGTCAGTTGAGGTGGTATGGGCATCTGATTAGGATGCCTCCTGGACGCCTCCCACTTGAGGTGTTTCAGGCACGTCCCACTGGGAGGAGACCCCGGGGCAGACCCAGGACTCGGTGGAGAGACTATGTCTCCCAGCTAGTCTGGGAACGCCTTGGTATCCCCTCTGAAGAGCTGGAGCAGGTGGCTGGGGAGAGGGAAGTCTGGGCTTCTCTGCTTGAACTGCTGCCTCCGCGACCCGGACCTCCGGAAAAGCGGTAGAAGATGGATGGATGGATGGATGTTTGTATCATGTTTGTTAAAAAAAAAAAGGTTCAATAAAGATATTGTGGAAAAAAAAAACAAAAACTAGTAATTTGGAATGGAAAATTGCCACTACTCCACCTCCACGACCAGAACTTCTGGGCTTATGATAGTTCAGATAACTAGAGGGAGTTGATTCATTCAAACCAACATAATCATCTTGCCCTAGCCAAGTCTCTGTGAGGGATATTAAATCGATCTGATGATCAATTAATAGATCATGAACTAGTAGAGACTTGGGAGTTAGAGACCTAATATTTAATAAACCACATTTAATTTTTAAATTATGAGGAGGAACAGAGGCCAAATTATTAAATTTAGAGACTTGAGGTTTGATTTGAGTTTTACCAACATTTTGTTTAATCACTTTGGGATGTTTATGCATTATATTTTTATTAACTTTGGGGGGAGTAGACAAAGGTTCTCTAAGGGCGAAGACGGGGGCAAAGTTGGGGGGTGGTGGATGAGGAGGAGCTGCAGAAAGAGGTGTATTTATCAAGCTGTGTTGCATTTATCTTGGGTTATAATATTTTGGGTCACGGGAGACAGACACAATCTCTGTAAGGTTATAAATCGAAGACTGATCCAAACAGTGAGGATTATTTGGATTAATGGGATTAATTTGAGAAGCGGAAACAAAAAAGGGCTGGTTGGCAGACCCAGGAATTTCGGAGTGAGTTAACGCACCAAATCCCAGTCACTGCATTAAAAAATGCTGAATGGAATAGAACAGATTGTCCCTTAAAACACGTGCACCAAGTCTATTTGGATGGATGCTATCAGGCCTCATAAGTGATGGGCAGTTCCAAAACAGGTTGAAATTGTCAACAAAACCAATGTTAAAAGTAGGACATGTAGAACACAACCAAGTATTAAGACAGAGTTCTGCTAAAATAATTGCAACCTTGTCTGAAAGGTGCCAAAGGCCCAGAGATAAACACACGTCTGCCACAGTTCATAAGAGTGGACAGAAGGCTCCTGAAGTCACTCTTTAAGATCTCTGACGCTTCATCTGGGATGTTGTTGCATCCAACACGTACTATGACAGTTTTAGCGTGGGGGAATTCATTTAATAGGTCAGGGGTAAGAGCCTCAATGTCAGACACTCTAGCCCCAGGAAAAGATTTAGTCACACAGTACCTGCTTCTGACGTTCCTCATAATCAAGTCACCAATTACCAGTGTCGTCTGGGGGGGCTTTGTCGGTGGTTTCTGAAGTGGTGAATAATATGGTTGATGTTGTTGTGATGGCGGGGTGATGTGCTCTCTTCTTTTTGGAGCTGGTGTGTAATTTGACACACCTAAAGTAGTCTTAATCCGGGGTTTGCAGGTTTGAGCCGCCGCTGAAGGCGAGGCAGGAGGAGGAGGAGGAGGAGCGGCCACAGGCAGACGGCCAGCGTCCAGTTGGGGAAAATCCTCCAGAGAAAGGATGTCAAATCTATTTTCCAAAAGCAAGGGAAGAGAAGAGGCACGGCCCTGTCTGGTCGATCGACGATGATTGCTAGCTGATCCAGCCAAGGTCCAGGGCGTGCATTGAGGATAAGAAGAACCAACCGGGGCTTTGGGTTTAGCCCCGAGTCAAAGCCAGTGTCTATTGCTGTGGTCCTGGACGTTTGAAGAGACCGGAGCAGGGGTGGAAGTAGACGGGGATGTGCTGAACTCACCCAGGTAAGTAGCCGTCTCTGCCAGCTGCGAGTCGGTTGCCGGGGCCATCGTTTGCCCGAGAATTATGGTGTCAAGGTAGTCTTCAGCCTCCTGAATCTTATAGAGGTTGGAGAGTCTCACTTTCAACTTAGAAACCTTCCTAAGGAGGGACACGCAGCTGACACACGTCGGGGATAGAGCCATGACGTTCCAGGCGAGAGGTGGATAGCCAGCCAGCCAAAAACAGCTAAAAAGGCTTAAAAACAGGTTAGCAGGTTAGCCTAGCCCGGTAAAACAGCCCAGGCGGGGGTTTGACCCACCTGCACGTCCAATCGGGCTTTTCTGCTAGGCCAGTACTAAGCGAACACCAAGCAAAAACTAATATCAGCAAAAAGAAATAAAAAATAAAAAACAAAATCAATGAAAAACAAAAGCAGACAAGATAACTCTTTGACGCGACAAGACGTTAACAGACACCAGCTGCTACTAAGAACAGCTGCTACTACAGATGCAGTAACTCAATCTGAATACTAAGGGATGCTAATAACACGCACACCAACACACAATTAGGCAGTAGAGGAATGACACTGAAAATTCACTTGTTGACCAAAGTGATAGTGGTATACCGATATCAGAGATGATGTGAACCTGAGATGGCATGAACCTATGTGCAGTGTGCAAATGAGCACTGTGCAACGAGCAGTGTATAATTACAAATTATTTCTGTAACGATAGTACCAGTAGACCATGCATGATAAGTAGCAGCAGAGATGATATGGACATCAGACGGGTGATACTATGTACTGTGCAGGTGAGCAGTGTGCAAATTTAGCAGCCGGTGTGTGAGTTCCTACATGCAAAGCTGTGTTACGGAGTTTGAGGAGTTGTTATCTGTTCAGGAGTATGAAGGCAGTGGGAAAGAGGGAGTTCTTCAGTCTGGTTGTCCTGCATTTCACACTTCTGTACCTCCAGCCTGAGGGTAGAAGTGTGAACAGTCTGTGCTGGGGGTGGGTGGGGTCCTGGAGGATGGCGTCAGCTCTCTTTTGGATTCTGCGGAGGTAGATGCTCTGCAGAGAAGGGAGTGGAGTCCTGATGAGCTTGTCCACCATCTTCACCACTCTCTGCAGGCATTTGCGCTCCAGGGCAGTGGTGTTGCCGTACCATGCAGTGAGCAGTTGGTCAGGATGCTCTCGATGATGCAGCTGTAGAAATTGTTGAGGATCCTGGAAGATGAGACAAACTTCTTCAGCCTCCTCAGAAAGTACAGTCGCTGTTGAGCTCTCTTAACCAGCTCTGTGGTGTTGTGTGTCCACTTAAGGTCCTCGCTGATGTGGATGCCCAGGTATTTAAAGCTGCTCATCCTCTCCACTTCAAGCTTCCAGATGAACAGTGGCCAATGGGGTCTCCTCCTCCCCCTCTTCATGTCCACGATCATCTCCTTTGTCTTCTCCGTGTTGAGGGTGAAGTTGTTGTCCTCACACCATGACACCAGGTTGGCCACCTCCCTCTTGTAGGATGCTTCGTCATCACCAGTGATGCATCCTATCACTGCTGTGTCATCCGCAAACTTTAGGATGATATTGTCCTTGTGGGAGGCAACACAGTCATGGGTGAAGAGGCTGTAGAGGACAGGGCTGAGAACACAACCCTGTGGGACACCTGTGTTTGTGATGATGCTGGCTGAGGTCCTGTTACCCATCCTGAAAGACTGAGGCCTGCCAGTTAGAAAGTCCATTAGCCAGTTGCAGAGGGTGGGGTGCAGGCCAAGTGATGACAGTTTGTCGGTGAGTTTGTGGGGGATGACCATGTTGAAGGAAGAGCTGTAGTCGACAAAGAGCAACCTAATGTATGAGTCTTTATCTTCCTGATGGGAGAGAGAATAATGGAGTGCTGCAGCGATGGCATCTGAGGTGGACCTGTTGGGCCGGTAGGCGTACTGCAGGGGGTTCAGGGTGCCCGGTATGCTGTCCTGAATGAGGGGCAGCACCATTCTCTTGAAGCACTTCATGATGATTCAAGTGAGTGCTACTGGTCTGTAATCATTCAGACAGGTCGGCGGGCTCCTTTTGGGGAAGGGGATGATGGTTGTTGTTTTGAAGCAGGAGGGGACTATGTTCTGGTTGAGGGAGAGGTTGAAGATTGCTGTGAGAATGTCAGTCAGCTCTGCAGTGCATGCTTTGAGGGCCCACCCAGGTATGTTGTCTGGTCCTGCTGCCTTGCGGGGGTTGATAGTCCTCAGTGCTTTGTTTACCTGGCCTGGTGAGACTCTTAGTGGGTGGGGGTGGGGGGGGGTTGCGCGAGTGTGTGCCTCTTCTCTGTGCTGTGGCTGGTGGTCTCGAAGCGAGTGTAAAAGATGTTGAGATCATCCGGCAGGCTGTCTGTAGAGCTAGTGGTGCTGCTGTTGGGCCTCTTGTAGTCTGTGATGTGTTGCAGGCCTTGCCACATGCGCCCCGGGTCAGGAGTGGAGTAGAGGCTGTCCAGCTTTTCTCTGTACTGCCTCTTGGCTGTTGCTATAGCCTTTCTCAGTCCATATTTGAGATGAGATGAGATGAGACAGCTTTGTACTCGACCTCACAGCCTGATTTAAATGCGTGAGAGTGAGCACGCAGCATCTGACGTACCTGACTGTTGATCCAGAGCTTCTGGTTGGGAAACTTCCTGACCTGTACGGTGGGTACGATGGTATCAACGCACGTGCTGATGTACCCAGTCACGTATTCAGCATAATCCTGTATGTTTACAGAAGAGTCCTCTCAAGTGGCTGCAGCTTTAAACGCAGCCCAGTCTGTGCAGGCAAAACAGTCTTGCAGGGTGCTCTCAGTCTCTGGAGTCTAGCGCTTAATTTGCTTAATAACAGGATTTGTTTGTTTCAGCTTTTGTCTGTAGGCGGGGTACATAAACGATAAGATAAGATAAGATATTATTAGTCCCACAATGGGGAAATTCCAGGATTGCAACAGCACAGGGACAACAACACTCAAGACGACAAGAGCAGCGAATATACATATGTACACATAAATATATAAATATATATACACAGTGTGGAGCATTGTAGCTAGATGGAATAAACAGCATAACCGTCTACTTAGTTATCCTACATAGTATGAATATGTACCCATACATATTGTCACCCTCCGTAGCGACTGATATTGTCCTAGTTGTGTACTGGAGGGGACCATTGTGTAAGTCTATTGCGTCTTTTGCATTCAATACTATTAGGTCGTCACGTTTTTTTGCTATCTCTGCGAGCAGCCCTGCTTAGGTTATACAGTCTGACAGCCGTAGGTAGGAAGGACCTGCGAAACCTCTCGGTTGCGCACCATTGCGAGATGTGATTTGACTGTCCGAAGTGGGGGCAGGGTGCCACTCTGTAGGCACCGCTTATGTTGGAATAAATATGATCCAATGTGCTTTAATCACAGGTGGGAATGTCCACATGGTGGTAATATTTGGGGAGTACGGTCCGTAAATTGCACTGGTTAAAGTCGGCAGCTACAATAAAAAGAGCATCAACTTTTATTATAAAAAGGATCGGTTAAAGCCAGGTTTGCACTTTATCCCAAATAGGGAATCATGTTTGTTTGGAGAAAAAAAAGAAGAAAAACAACTATTTGAAATAATTCCTCGTCTTCAATTATAATCAAATGTAGCATGAAAAAAAAAAACATTAGGCCATTATCACCAGCCCTATTGGAAATATAACTTTTAAATATTCTCTTTAATTTCTGTGAAATGTGTACTTCACAAAAAATTTCTGACATGTATGGGAAATGGGTATCTGTGAGTGTGCAGTGTAGTAGAATCACGTGGTTATGGATCCAAATCAAGGGACGAATTCACAAAATTATTTTGCAATCATTTCTCAGAATTTCATGGGTTCGGCTGACATGAACAACAAGTTATGCAATATGGTAGTTTTAACAAATTATCTAAATTATTAAAATGTACTGACTGTATAAAAGCTTGGATGAAAGACAATTTTTTGGAACTTAATTCAAGCAAAACTGTCTCTGTTCTTGCACACATTATGTCTAATGTGCCGTCTCATTTTGGTCCTCTTTCCTCTGCTGTTAAACCTTTCCTGCATAATCTTGGTGTCTATATGGATTAGGCGCCAAGTCCGGATCATCATGTAAACGGTCTGATACGCACCTCCTTTTTTCATTTGAGAAATACTGTCAAACTGAGACCGATTGTATCCAGAGTTGAATTAAAGATGCTTGTCCATGCTTTTGTATCTTTGCGGCTGGACTATTGTACTGTAATTCTTTATTCCCATGTCTTAGCATCATGTCTTCTCTGAACCACTTCAAAACGGTCCAAAATGCTGCTGCAAGGCTGCTTAATAAATCTGCGAGAAGGCCCCATATTACACCAATTCTTAAATCCTTGCACTGGCTTTCGATCAAATTCAGAATTCTATATATAGTAAAGTTTTAGTTATTGTGTATAGAGCACAGCATGATCAGGTATCTTACATTATCAAAACTTCTGAGGATGTACAATAGCAGCAGGACTCTGAGGTCTTCTGATCAGGGTTTGTTAGTTGTTCCCAGAATTAGACTCAAAACTAAACGAGTCTTTGCCTTGAGTCTGTTGCTCCTAAACCCTGGTAATCTCTCCCATTGAAATTAAGGACTGTTGAATCCATGGACATTTATAAAAAAAACAGTTGAAGACTCATCTGTTTAGACTTGTTTTTATTTAATCCGTTTGTTATGTTACCTAACTGATACTGTGTTGCTATCCGTTTTATTATTTTTATTTGTGAAGCACCTTGTGATGCTTGTTCTTGATTTTTCTCCAACTCTCATGCATGTCTTGCTATGGACACAATCATTTCTCTCATATCCTGCAACAGTCAAGCTAACTTGAGTTACATTTTACTGCAAAATATAATGAACAGGAATAATGAACATTTCTGAACACTTAAATGGCACTGATGCTATAAAGTACTGTTATTGAGTTTACTTAAGTTTTGAAGGCCAAATTTTCCAAAACGCTCACATTAGTGTTGTGATGTAAGCATCACTGTCATTACTTTAAACACTCAGTAATATTACTTGTGATAATAACTATAATATACAGATCTTTAACAATTCAACAAAACCACTGAATGGGTAAGCAAATTTTTCAGCATACCACAGAATACTCACAATCATCAACCCTTTCTCCTTAGAGAAGATGAATCCTAAAAAATTGTGGTATTTTTGTCTCAACATTGACAATTCATACATATTCAATTTAACTGAATAAACCTTGCATTTACTTTAATTAGAGAGATAAATTCAGCAACTCAGCTTAAGAACAAGTTTTTGCATCTTTCCTTCATTCCCCATGCTGGATCCTGCCCGCCTCCAAAAAAAGTTGATCTAGCTCATACTACATTTTTACCTCAAAGAAGTGCTCGAAAATTTGGAGTCTCAAGTATTTATTTTACATTTAACCCCATAGTGTATGGTGAATATCTAACACTTGACTTTCTAAGTTCAGGGTTCAAATACAGTAACTTCCACACAGACTTTCCAAACCAAACAAAGAATCTGACCTCAGTCTCCCAGTTTGTCTTATCCTGGCTTTAGCCAAGGGCTCTGCCTCCATCACAGGACATGCATACGATGAGCAGCCAGTCAGTGCTCCATGTGTCCTGGCTTTGCCTCCAAGTGCGGCAGAGCTGTAAACCACACTGGCTCAGCCCTGTTATGCACACTCATTACTATTTCACCAGCAGGGGAACAGCAGCACTGACAGCTCCTGTGTCTGCCACATTAATAAGAGAAAAAGCAGCATCGTGCACATAAGCTTACAATGGTTTACCTTTCAATCTGCCAGCACTGGCAGGGACCGGGTTCAGAAACACTGGAACACAAAAACAAAAACACACATTTACTATGTAAGACTTTCATGGAGGACTGCAAAGTCTTTCAGTACTATGAAAGACTGCAATGTAATGACAATGACTCAACCTATGACTACTGCCACCAAAACCTCTACAAGTGTTTTACTTGTTACTAAAGTAAACATTCATATTTAATAAAACCACAACAAGACAGACTTAGTGTTACATGAAATCCTTATACAGGGTCATATGTTCTCAAGAGAGACCTTTATTATCATGAACTACAAGCAACACTTTTTCCCCCAAGCATTAAAATTTATTAACGTGGCAGTTGATGCCAAGTCAGATTTTTGTATTTAATCATGGAAAGCCTTGTTTTTTTAATTTAAAATCTTGCTAACTTACCACTACTCTTATTAAGTGAACGTAGCAAAACTTGCCCTTGTCAAACTAAATTAAAACAAGAGTCGGTAGTAAAGCATATCAAACCTCATCTGGGTCAGCAAATACTTTGATCTGGAGCTTAACCTTTCCCACAATGCCAACAACACCAAAGACACTGGTGTTTATCAGACTGATTTTCCAAGATCATCTGCCACATGAGCCTGCTTTTAGTCTAAAAGAGAATTAGAGGATTCTTCCAGAAGAGTTGTTTGTGACATATTTGTGACCCTAACATGTAGGAGCTGTCATGTGGAAAAAGTGCAATGAATGGGACCTTTAAACCCAACACAGCTGCTTTGCTTTTAACTTCTCAAATCCAAAGCTCAAATCCATGCTGGGAATGGAGGGATAATGCCTTGGGAGGCACAGTGGCTATAACCAATTCATTATGTTCAAAACTTTTCAGGATATGAGTTACCAACAAAAAAAGACCCTGCCACGGTTGCTTAACTAAGAACTGATCCCCAAAGTAATATCAAATTGGCTGACTCTCATATTATAACACATTGGGAGGGATGTTTCTATGGTTTAATAAGGACTGTTTAAAGATAAAAGCAGTTTTAGGGTGGGATGCACAGATATATCAGCTGATATATCGTATTGGCTGATATTCACATTGGTGACTGATATCAACCTATCAACAGATATGAATCACCGATGGCAGTGGCTAATATTTATCCAGTGTGCCCCAGTGGTGTGATGGGCCCCTCCGCAGCTGAGCACATGCAGCCCAAATTTTGTGACGGCTTTGCCTGTGTGAGTTGACCACGCATGCACAAGGTCCAACCTCCCATTCCTGAGGTGGCGCCACCGACAGAGCATACAAAGTCAAAGTAGACAAAGAAGATCAAGAGAAAACCGAAATTGAAGGCACACAGAAGCAGAAGCACACTATTATACCGTCTCTCCTCTTCCTTTTTTAGCTCCTTCTTCCAAAGGTAGTAAACACAAGGGCTCCTCTTCTCACTTATGTGCAGTCGCCATTGTTGTTGCTCATGTGCGTGGCTCTTGCTTTTCTTCTGCTTTGCATACACATTGAACAAACTGGCGTATTTGCACTACCTATCCGGCTGGGGTGAAACTACAGACGTTTGGCATAGTAGATGAAAAAACCAAAACAAAACATATGCAGCCACCTGCTCACCGGCCTTGTCCAAAGCGACATGCATCATAGATGTGCAGAGTGGAGGTGGAGCATGAACAGAGCTTCAGCAGCAACAAAGGAGGGAGATTGAGAGTGAATAGTAGGGACTCTTTAGTATTTAAAGAAACATGCACTTAAATGGGTCATTGTGAAGAAGGGTGTTTAATTCGAGTAGAACACCTCTGAACTGTGTTATGTGGAAAAGATGCATAATATATCAACTTTAAATATGCCAATTTGTTGAGTGAAAATAATAACCTAAACAATGTGAAATCTACTTTCTAATTGCTATTGTATAACAGTATAATAATAATAGAAATACATAATAGAAAACGTATTTGCAGAACTTGCAGAGACTTCAACTTTTACAGGGTAATATGCTTAACAGGACTGCTTCAACATGGTCTTCCGATTGGACTGAAAATGTCACAGAAATGAGAAAACAAGAAAGGGCCTGGTTGGATTATGCTAAATTAATGGTCTAAACTTTAATTTTGTTTAGATGGATGACAGACCACAGTCTGATTGGTTGGATTTACAAAGGCAGCATAAAATGAGTGAGTCCTGCCCACAGAGACAGATATAATGCTTGTGAGATTAACATCCTCAGCCCACCAACAGTCCACAGCCTGACCAATCCGAGCTGAGCGAGAATTACATAACAATGAGTGTTCAACACTCCCGGAGGATTCTGCCTGCACAATGATGACAATCCATCTATCCCGGGCCCCTTTTCATCATGGGCAGCTAACAGATGAGGAGCAGCAGAAAGACCCTCCTGCTTGACTGTGTGCACCTGATAATCCAAGCACGACTGTATGTGAATCTATAATAGCAAACACAGACGCCATTCTTGGATAACAAAATGTTTTCAAGGCTCTTTGGCTTTACTGCTTCGAATTATTTCACTTAAGAGTTGTAAGGAAGCAGGAGGAAACAAATACATGCTGTCAGGTTGTATTCATCCTTTTAAACATCCCTAAAAGAAAGACTGTAGCAGTGCTCAGCTGTGTAGCTGAGTGTGGATGGTGCTGATGCTGCTTGTAGGGCTGCAACAATTACTCGAATAATTTGAATAACTCGACTACAAAAATTGCTTGACACAAAATCTATGATTTGAGGCTTCATTTTAAGTATCTACATGACCGTCTTTTGGTCCTGCTAACAACATGCGGGTTTGTTCAGTTACGCAATATCATGGATTTAGCGGAGCAGTGCGAAAAGCAAGAGATCAACGGCCACAAAATGGAAGAAACTGAAGAAAGTCACAGAAAATGACAAAGTATCTCAAGTCTGGAATCATTTCAAGCTCAAACTGAATGGAAAAATTGTGCTGGGTGTGTACAGTATATTGTAAAGCAGAGCTAGCATACGACAGCAGCACAACGTCAATGTCACAGCATCTCAGCAGAAAGCATCTAACAACTACACCACACACTAACAGCGGACACGACGAGACAAGGTACGTGTTTAAGATTTTAAATTAAGCTTAATAGAATTAGTCAGCACTCAGCCGCACTAACAATTTATGCTTATACGGCCAAAGAACATATAGCAGCTACTGCTAATAGCCAGCCAGTGTTTTTTTTTGTTTTTTTTTTCTCTCTATGTTGCGAGTTAAAGCTAACGCTATGCTACAAAACTGAACTTTATGGTGTAATGTAATGTGAGAAAGCCTTTGTCATTTTACATCCATACAACAAAGTTTGAAGTGCATCTCACTGTACAGGATAATTTTTTTAATGTTTTTTTTTCCTGTGTGAGAGTAAAGCTCAATATTATTTCATCTTTCAGGAAACAGTGTCGTATAGACAGCTTTGTGCAGGCATCTCCACCACGCTCAACTGAACAAGCAGCCGAGTTCTCAAACAGCATTTTAAATATGATTGTTACAGACATGCACCCACTTTCCATGGTGGAGGATGAAGGCTTTAAAAATATGATTTCCATTTTCAACCCCAAGTACACACTCCCATCAAGAACCTAATTTACAAAGAAAATTCAGAATAAGTATAAAAATACCAAAAACAAATTAAAGGGCATCCTTCAAGAGACTGACAGTATTGCATTCACAGCCGACATTTGGACAAGCATCGCTTCTGAGGCTTATCTGGGGGTGACATGTTACCTTTCTTGGGGAGGATTGGGAATTGAAATTCCACAACTGAAGAACAATGCTCCTGAATGAGAGACACACAGCACAAAATACTGCACAGTGGCTCATAGAAGTTATTACCGAATTTGACATTCCACCAGAGAAAATAAAAGCTGTTGTCCATGACAACGGTGCTAATGTTGTGGCAGCAATGAAAATTTTGTCAGAGAAGCATGGATGGCACTCTGTGCAGTGTACAGGTCACACACTGAACCTGGTTGTGCAAGGTGCTCTAAAAAACCACCAAGCTCTCTCAAAGTGTGTGGCTGCAGCAAGGTGCCTTGTTGAGCATTTTAAGGAGAGTGAACTGTCATGCACAAAGCAGAAGGAAAAGCAAGAGAAAACTGGCACAAAGCAGCACATGTTGGTGCAAGATGTGAGTACCCACTGGAATAGCACCTACCACATGCTGTTGCGGCTGCTTGAACAAAGATGGCCAGTGACTGCTGCACTCTCAGATCCTGCTGTGACTTCAAGATGAAAACATTTTCTGGATTTCAAGCCTGAGCAGTGGAACATGATTGAGGAGCTTTGCTGTGTTCTTCAGTCTTTTGAAATGGCTACAGAATTTCTGAGTGGGCAACAATATGCTACAGTTTCTGCACTTCCACATCTAGTGCAAAGTCTGAAGAAATCTATGGGATCAGATCTTAAGACCGCACCAGTGAAGGCATACCAGACTCAAGTGGCAGAACAGATAACAGAAAGATGGGAAGAACTGTTTACATTTCATCCTGAAGTTCCAAACACAGTCCTGCTTGCTGCTGCTCTGGTTCCCAGGTTTAGAAAATTGAAGTTCTTGCCTGCTGAAGAACTATTCAAGGTCCAAAGTACAGTACAAACCATGGCAGGTGCTGTCAAAAGATAAGAAACTACTACTACTGCTACTGCTACTACTACTACTGCTACTACTACTGCTACTACTACTACTGCTACTACTACTGCTACTACTACTACTGCTACTACTACTACTACTACTACTGCTACTACTACTACTACTACTACTACTACCACCATACAGGCAGCCAACCTTGCTGACAGTTACTCTGGCAAAGCAGAGTCCCACACCAGTGGTGCAACTTCATTTCTCCAGAACTTAATGGGCTCGTCTGACTCCAGTACCAGGCATCTTACAACTTGACATTTAAGAAATTGTGCATTTGTGTTTGCATATTCTGTTCTTTCTTGATTGTGTCCTTACAATGTCTTATCTCTCTTTCAGTGATGATGAGCAGGATGAAGAGGAAACGTTAAATTAAGCTGTGCAGAATGAGGTCCTGATGTACTTTGAAGAACGTCCATTGGAGAATCTGTTGTCATGGTGGAAAAGAAATGCAGCACTACACTACTACTATCCTACACTGTCAAAGTTGGCAAGGTCATTGCTGTGTATTCCAGCAACATCTACACCATCAGCGCATCTGTTTTCTGCAGCAGGTAACATTGCATCAAAGCGAAGGGCAAGTCTCAATTCCGAGCACGTTGATATGCTGACTTTTCTTCATGGAAACAGCCACATAATTTTGTAAAAACTTTGGTTTTGCAGGAAAAATAAGTACAATAAACGAGAGAAGAGAAAAAGTGTGAGCAGAATGACTGATTATTCTTTCAGTTTCATCTGGTAATACTGCATTATCAAGTTACCTAATGGTATACAGTGGTGTGAAAAAGTGTTTCTCCCTTCCTGATTTCTCTTTTTTTTTGTATGTTTGTCACACTTAAAATGTTTCAGATGACTTCCGGTTATGGCTGCCACGTAGGACGGACGTGTCTCGCTCTGCTCTGCTCCTGGAAAAAAAAAAATCGGCAAATAACTCTCTCATTTGGGACAGAACGTATCCCAGCATTTGGGCGAGGATATGTCGGCGAAGCCTAAGGCTGGAAAACCAGGAAAAGGAAAAAGCGAGCCGCCGAAACAGTCCAAATTAACGGACTTTCAGGTCTGTGACGCAGCAAACAAAACTCCATATATGGCGGAGGAGGCTGGCAACGGTGCGAAATCTGCGGGGAATGGCGCAGATGCGCTGATGGCTGCCATGAGTTCAATGAGAGCGGACTTTTCCTCTAGATTTGATGGGATTATGACAGCGTTGGAAGGAATAAGAAAGGAATTGGGTGACTGTGTAGAACGAACGGCGCAGATGGAGCTCCGTCTCGCTAGTGCTGAAGATGACGTCACCCGTCTTCAATTAAAGGTGCGCACTTTGGAAAAAAAAATCTCTGGAAGATAATATTTTGGATTTGGAATCTCGGTCGAGACAGAATAATTTGAGGCTGGTGGGTCTTCCAGAGGAATCAGAAGGTCGGGACGTATGTTCCTTTCTGGAAAAGTGGATTCCGGAGGTGCTGGGCAGCGAGGAGTTGCAATCAGCAGTGATTCTGGAAAAAGCACATCGTATTGGCCCACGGAGAGATAAGGGACCGCCGAGGACCTTAATTATGAAGTTTCTTAGCAACAGAGACAGGATGAAGATCTTCAACGCTGCACGAGCTAAAAAAGGAGAGATTAAACACCAGGACCAGCAGGTGCGGTTCTACCCAGATTTGGCCACAGGAATCCAACAATTGAGGAAGCAGTTTGATCCCGTACGTAAGGAGCTGCGCAACCTTGGGATTCGTCATGGTGTAATCTATCCTGCGAGACTGCTGACCACGTATGAGGGCAGAACCCACATCTTCAAGACCCCAGAGGAGGCGCAGGAGTTCATCAAGAAGATCAAAGAAGAAGAAGAGACTGGTGGGAGCTAAGCATGAACAAAATATAAGGTAGAATAATTAAGCATTTGCACAGGCATCTGACTGACTTGAAGTAAATAGTAAGTTTACAAAATATAGATTGTATTATATATTAAAAAAAACAAAACAAAAACAAAACAAACAAAAAAAAAAAACTATGATGTACAAAGTTGTTAAAAATTTTGGAGTTAAGTTGGAAAACTACAGAGGAGAGTTAATGTTACGTCATTAAAAGCAGTAGAGTTAGGGTGATTGGGAGGATGAAGAAGGAGTGGCTTAGGCTGTTCCCCGTGGGTGTGGAACGGTCGATGGCTATATCGGGAGACAGAATTTTTCTTTTGATTTTGGGGGGTTTGCCACAAGTGTGGGAAGGGGAAATTTGTTTGTGTGTAGTTTGTAGGATGAATGTTCAACCACTCATGTTTTTGCTTCTCTGTATGAGCATGTTTACACTGCAAGGTAATCCCAAACTCTCTATTGATCATGGACCAAAGTGTTAATCTTAATTTAACTTCATGGAATTGCAGAGGTCTACAAAATTTAAAAAAACTTAAACAAGTTATGAATAAAATAAAGGACATGGGTTCAAGAATTGTGTTTTTACAAGAAACTCATCTGATAGAGGAGGATGTTAAAAGAATTAGGAGTAGATGGCAGGGAAGTGTATTCACCTCTTCATTTTCATCCCGAGCCAGGGGAGTTATGACTCTCATACATAAATCAGTTCCTTTTCAAGTGAAAAATGTAATTGGAGACAAATTTGGAAGATATGTAATCATTCAAGGTTCTTTGCTATTAGAAAATATAAATCTTGTGAACTTATATGGTCCCAATATAGATGATCAGAAGTTCTTTGCTAATTTATTTCTCATCTTATCATCACTTACAGGGCAACATATAATAGCAGGGGATTTTAATTGTACATTGAATCCAGGTGTGGATAGATCAACAGGACTGGATTGTACGCACATTGGATGTAGGATGACTATTAATCATTTTATGAAAGAATTGAGATTGTTAGATATATGGAGAGAAATGAAACCACAAGTTATAGCCTATTCTTGTTATTCCAGTACCTACAAGACATTCTCACGTATTGATTATTTTTTGATTTCCACAGAATTAAGGTCCAAGATTCAAAACTGCTTTTATGATAACATCGTGATCTCTGATCATGCACCCTGTTGTCTAATATATGTAGATAAAAAATTGACAAAGGAATCAGGTAGATGGCAATTTCAGCATAAATGGCTTCAGGATGAGGAATTTGTCAAGTATATAGAAAAACAGATAGACGAGTTCTTTGACATCAATACTACACAAACATCAGCATGTGTAAAGTGGGAGGCTTTCAAAGCTTTTATTAGGGGACATATTATTAGTTATACAGGATCAAAATCTAAGAAGACTCGAGAGGAGAGAGCTAAATTGGAACATAAAATAAAAAGTCTTCAGGAAAAAGTGTATGCAGGAAGTGACCCAAGGTTGGAGAATGAATTACTGATTTTGAGAGCTGAATACGACAAAAAAATCAGCGAATAGAGCTGCCTCGAGTCTTCTAAGATTGAAACAATCTTTTTATGAACAAGGTGAAAAATCAGGAAAATTATTAGCATGGCAGATTAAACAATTGGAAATTAAAACACCAATTACCAGTATTATAAGTAACGGACAGGTAGTTATAGATCCTTTAGAAATTAATAGAGCCTTTAGAGATTACTATGAAAAATTATATGATACCAAAAATGAACCTGATTTAACAAAACTAAATGGGTTTTTGAACGAACTATCTATACCGTGTATTCCAAATGAAAACAGGGAGATATTGGAGTCTAAAATTAGTCAAGAAGAAGTTGGGCTAGCCATTGATAATATGAAATCAGGAAAAAGTGCAGGACCAGATGGTCTTCCAGTTGACCTTTATAAAAAATTTAAGAATAAATTAATAAAACCTTTTTTGGAAATGGTTTTAGAAGCATTTCAAAATAATAATTTACCATCATACATAAATAATGCCTTAATTATACTGCTGCCAAAACCAGGTAAGCCCTCTAATAAATGTGAAAATATGAGACCAATAAGCCTATTAAACGCCGACCTTAAGATAATCTGTAAAATTTTAGCAAGACGAATACAAGAAATTTTACCAAATATTATTAATCGAGATCAGAATGGCTTTATAAAGGGTAGACAAGGCTTCCATAATGTAAGAAGACTATTTAATATTATTTATTTTAATAAAGAAGCACCGGATACAGCTCTCCTATCATTGGACGCCGAAAAGGCCTTTGATAGAGTTGAATGGCCCTTTCTTTTTGAAGTCCTACAAAGGTTTGGACTTGGAAATAATTTCATAAAATGGGTTCAAATAATATACAATAATGCTACAGCAGAAATCCTAACAAATAACAATATTTCAAAACCAATAAAAATCAATAGAGGATGTCGACAAGGCTGTCCACTTTCACCTTTACTGTTTACTATGGCAATTGAACCTTTAGCGATAGCGATACGTTTACATTCACAAATATATGGAATTAAAGTTGGACCAACAGAACATAAAATCTCCCTGTACGCCGATGATATAATTTTGTTTATGTCGAATCTAAAAAAATCAATTCCAACCTTGTTGAATTTAATAAAGAATTTTGGGGAAATATCAGGATATAAAATAAATAAAACTAAATCTTCAATATTAATGCTAAATGAGACCCAGAGAAATTACCCAGCCCCTGAGGTAAATCAATTCAATGTTGTAAATCAGTTTAAATATTTAGGAATCCAAATTATGCCTAAGCTAGAATCAGTCGCCAGCGTCAACTATGAAGCCTTAATGTCAGATATCAATGAGTTAACTCAGAGATGGATGTCACTACCAATGTCGATGATCGGGAGAATCAATATACTTAAAAGTAATATTTTACCTAAAATACTTTATTTATTTCAATACATTCCCTTATCACCACCTTTAGATCTATTCTCAAGAATAAAAAAAAAGTTAGTGGAATTTATATGGAACAACAGGAGGGCTAGATTACGTTTGTCTTTATTATATTTACCATTTGATCGTGGAGGTCTGAAATGTCCAAATTTTATGTTGTATTATTGGTCGGCACAACTGAGGTCTATGACATATTATTTTTCATCAAATGATCTCCCTCACTGGACTGAAATGGAATCATACAATTTACCTTTACCTCTTCCCATATTCATATACTCAGATTCGGCAAAAAAATTACAAAAACAAGTTAAAAATCCATTTGTAAAGCATATGATCAAAATATGGTGTGAAGCTAAAAACTATTTAAAAGAACCACAGTTATTGTCACAATTTAGTCCAATATGGGGTAATCAATATTTTAAACCAGGGAGAGCGGACGCTGTATTTAAAGTATGGAATTTAAAAGGGATACAAAAGATTCAGGATTTATATTTGCCATGTGCAGACAACATAATGTCTTTTGAAGAGCTGAGGATCAAATTTAATCTCAATAGAACACATTTTTTTAAATATCTTCAACTTAGAAACTTTATTCGATCAAATCAAAATAAAGCTCTCACTCGACCTATTTATTCATCCTTGGAAAAAATGATGATGAAAGATAGTAAAAGAAAGGGTATTCTTTCAGAGTTTTATAACTCATTGACACTATCTTCAAGTGAAAATTCACTGAAAATATTAAACTACTGGAAAGAAGATCTGCAAATTGAAATTTCAGAGGAACAATGGGAATTGGCTTGTACAGAAGCTCAAACCAAATCAATAAATGCACGCCTTAAATTGATACATTTCAAATGGTTAATGCGGATGTATGTTACACCGGAGGAGTTAAATAGATATAACAAAAATATACCAGATACATGCACAAAATGCATGGAAAGTAAAGGAACCCTATTTCATTGTTTATGGGAATGTAGATTAATAAGAATGTTTTGGGAAGAGGTGAGGGTAACAATTGAAAAAATAATCTCAAAACAAATCATACTGAATCCTAAACTGTTTTTGTTGGGTCTGTACCCAGAAAAGCATAATTTTAATAAAAGTGAAAGAACATTCATAGACCTCAGTTTGCTTAATGCCAAAAAATGTATTGCACTATTATGGAAAAAGACTCATAGACCAGATGTGACTCAGTGGTTAAGACAGATGTTAACAAACCTTCCATTAGAAAGAATAACATATATACTGAAATCAAAGGAAATTGTGTTTGAGAATATATGGAGACCTTTTATTGATTATGTAAAAAATTTAAACATAACTCTTGAAGAAGAAGGTGAATGATGTGTGTGGACCTTGTAAATTCCAAACTGGTGAACATAATATGTATACTTATGTATTGGATTGTCTAGACTAAACAGAGGAGCATTGTTGAAGACTTGATTTTGTTGGTGGTTGTTGGTGTTTTTAGTGCATTTTTTTTTTTTGTAGTACTTTAGTGTTAGGGTTTGATTGTTTGTATCATGTTTGTTAAAAAAAAAAAAAGGTTCAATAAAGATATTGTGGGAAAAAAAAATGTTTCAGATCATCAAACAAATTTAAATATTAGACAAAGACAGCACAAGTAAACACAAAATGCAGTTTTTAAATGAAGGTGTTTATTATTAAGGATAAAAAAAATCCAAACCTACATAGCCCTGTGTGAAAAGTGATCCCCCCTCCCCATCAAAACATAAATTAACTGTTGTTTATCACATCTTTGGAAAGCTGAGTTCAATTTCTCTAGCTACATCCAGGTCTGATTACTGCCACACCTGTTCTCAATCAAGAAATCACTTAAATAAGACCTGCCTGACAAAGTGAAATAGACTAAAAGATCTTCAAAAGCTAGACATCACGCTGCGATCCAAAGAATTTCAAGAACAAATGAGAAAAAGTAATTGAGATCTATCAGCCTGGAAAAGATTATAAAGCCATTTCTAAAGCTTTGGGACTCCAGTGAACCAAAGTGAGAGCCATTACCCACAAATGGCAAAAATATGGAACAGTGGTGAACCTTCCCAGACCAAAATTACCCCAAGAGCGCAGCGACGACTCATCCAAGAGGTCATAAAAGACCCCACAACAATATCCAAAGAACTGCAGGTCTCACTTGCCTCAGTTAAGGTCAGTGTTCATGACTCCACCATAAGAAACAGACTGGGCAAAAATGGCCTAGATGGCAGAGTTCCAAGACGAAAACCACTGCTGAGCAAAAAGAACAAAGGCTCGTCTCAGTATTACCAGAAAACATCTTGATGATCCCCAAGACTTTTGTGGACTGACGAGACAAAAGTTGAACTTTTTGGAAAGTGTGTGTCCCATTACATCCGGCATAAAAGTAACACAGCATTTCAGAAAAGGAACATCATACCAAGCTGAAGTGCACTTGGGTTCTGCAGCAGGGCAATGATCCAAAGCACACCAGCAAGACCACCTCTGAATGGCTTAAGAAAAGCAAAATGAAGACGTTCAAGTGGCTTAGGCAAAGTCCTGACCTGAATCCGATTGAGATGCTGTGGCATGACCTTAAAAAGGCGGTTCATGCTTGAAAACCCTCCAATGTGGCTGAAATACAACAATTCTGCAAAGATGAATGGGCCAAAATTCCTCCACAGTGCTGTAAAAGAGTCATTGCCAGTTATCACAAACGCTTGATTGCAGTTGTTGCTGCTAAGGATGGCCCAACCAGTTATTAGGTTTAGGGGCTATCACTTTTTCACATGGGGCTATGTATGTTTGGATTTTTTGTCCCTTAATAATAAACACCTTCATTTAAAAACTGCATTTTGTGTTTACTTGTGTTATCTTTGTCTAATATTTAAATTTGCTTGATGATCTGAAACATTTAAGTGTGACAAACATACCAAAAAAATGAGAAATCAGGAAGGAGGCAAACACTTTCACACCACTGTACAGCAACAATTTTGTTGTCACAGTGTAAGGGCAAAATATAATGCAGCAAGCAACTGCAAATGGGGTTATATGCAATAAACAACTCAAGATTCAAGATTCAAAGGCTTTATTATCATGTGCATAGTTAAGAAATGCAACATTTCCTGAGCAATGAAATTCTTACTCTGCTCTCCAAATGAATGCAAAGGTAATAAATACACATCAGTACTAATAAAGGTAATAAACACACCTTAATACTCAATACTAATACTAATAAATACAAATAAGTACACATTAAAAGCAATTAGGACAGTTAAAGCGGTTAAAACTAGAGGAAACAAGAAGAATGAAAACTGAAAATTCACTGGATGACTATAACATGACCCTGAGTAAGTAAAAATTCACTGAACTTGTCTCTGATAATACCCAATAGATTGTACAATGGTAATTTTAATATCCGAGATGATATGAACCTGAGATGCCATGAGGCTATGTACAATGTGCAAATGAGCAATGTACAAATTGGCACCCAGTGTGAGAATTTCTCTGTGTAAAGCCGTGTGCCCTGATAATACCCAGTAGACTGTACAATGATAATTTAGCAGCAGTGAGACTATGTACAATGTGCAAATGAGAAATGTGGAAATTTAGCATCCAGTGTGTGAATTCCTATTTGCAAAGCTGTGTCCGGAATTTTATTATTTATTTAGGAGTCTGATGGGACTGGGAAAGAAGGAGTTTTTTAGTCTGGATGTCCTGCATTTCACACTTCTGTACCTCCACCCTGAGAGTAGAGGTGTGAACATTCTGTGCTGGGGGTGGGTGGGGTCCTGGAGGATGAAGACAGCTCTCCTTTGGACTCTGCGGTGATAGATGCTCTGCAGAGAGGGGAGTGGAGTTCTGATGATCTTCTCTGCTGTCTTCACCACTCTCTGCAGGCATTTGCGGTCCAAAGCAGTAGTGCTGCCATACCACGCAGTGATGCAGTTGGTCAAGATGCTCTCGATGATACAGCTGTAGAAGTTGTTGAGGATCTTGGGAGACATGCCAAACTTCCTCAGCCTCCTCAGAAAGTACAGTCTCTGTGGTGTTAAGTGCCCAAGTAAGGTCCTCAATAATGTGGATGCCCAGGTATTTAAAGCTGCTCACCCTCTCCACCTCAAGCTCCTGGATGAACAGCGGCTGATGAGGTCTCCTTCCCTTCCTTATATCCACCATCATCTCCTTCGTCTTGTCCGTGTTGAGGGTGAGGTTGTTGTCCTCACACCATGACACCAGGCTGGCCACCTCCCTCCTGTAGGATGCTTCATCACCATCAGTGATGCGTCCTATCACTGCTGTGTCATCCGCGAACTTTAAGATGACATTATCCTTGTGGGAGGCGACACAGTCATGGGTGAAGAGGCCATAAAGGATGGGGCTGAGAACACAACCCCGTGGGACACCTGCGTTTGTGATGATGCTGGCTGAGGTCCTGTTACCCATCCTGAAAGACTGAGGCCTGCCAGTCAGAAAGTCCAGTAGCCAGTCACAGAGGGTGGTGTGCAGGCCAAGTAAAGACAGTTTGTAGGTGAGTTTGTGGGGGATTACCTTGTTGAAGGCGGAGCTGTAGTCGACAAAGGGCATCCTGATGTAGGAGTCTTTATCTTCCAGGTGGGAGAGAGAATAATGGAGTGCAGCAGCAATGGCATCAGTGGTGGACCTGTTGGGCTGGTAGGCGTATTGCAGGGGGTCCTGGGTATCTAGTATACTCTCTTGAAGCACTTCATGATGATTGGAGTGAGTGCAACTGGCCTGTAATCATTCAGGCAGGTCTGTGGGTTCTTTTTGGGGAGGGGGACAATGGTTGTGGTTTTGAAGTAGGAGGGGACTATGTTCTGGTTGAGGGAGAGGTTAAAGATGGATGTGAGAACATCAGTCAGCTCAGCAGCACATGCTCTGAGAATCCCGCCCAGGGATGTTGTCTGGTCCTGCTGCCTTGCAGGGGTTGATATTCCTCAGTGCTTTGTTTACCTGGCCTGATGAGACTTTTAGTGAAGGAGGAGGGTGTGTGTGTCTCCTCTCTGCACTGTAGCTGGAGGTCTCAAAGTGGGTGTAAAAGATGTTGCGATCATCCGGCAGGCTGTCTGTGGAGCTAGTGGTGTTGCTGGTGGTTCTCTTGTAGTCTGTGGTGTGCTGCAGGCCTTGCTACAAGGTCAGGAGTGGAGGAGAGGCTGTCCAGCTTTTCTCTGTATTGCCTTTTGGCTGTTGTTATAGCCTTCCTCAGTCCATACTTTGCAGCTTTGTACTCAGCCTCATTGCCTGATTTAAATGCAAGAGAGCCGAGCATGCAGCATCTGACGTACCTGACTGTTTATCCAGGGCTTCTGGTTGGGGAACTTCCTGACTTATATGGTGGGTACAATAGTATCAGCACACGTACTAATGTACCCATTCACATACTCAGCATAGTTTTCTATGTTTACAGAAGAGTCCTCCCGGGTGGCTGCGGCTTTAAACACATCCCAGTCTGTCCGGGCAAAACAGTCTTGCAGGGTGCTCTCAGCCTATGGAGTCCAGGGCACCCCCGCCTCCGGTGCCGCTCTGTATGCACCACGTACGTATGTTGGTGTAAACATGGTCCAGTGTGTTCTTATCATGGGTGGGAATGTCCACATGCTGGTAATATTTGGGAAAAATGGTGCTTTCTGCCTTCTAGCGTGGTGCTCCGCATAATGGAATGGGGAAAGTAAAGTTACACACAGAGCTACCAGAGGACTGACCCCCCGCTGTAGCTTTCACTACTTACAGTAGCTGTGTGGCCTAGGGTCAGAGAAACGGAGATGGGCGCCGCCCATATACGCCTTCAGGTGTGAAGGGATTAACTAACTAACAGTCCGTAAATTGCACTGGTTAAAGTCACCAGCAACAATAAAAACAGCATCGGGATGGGACGTCTCTAATGCGCTGATGGCATCATGGAGTTTGTGGAGTGCTGCTGTCTAGTTGCCTCACGGGGGGATGTACACAGTGGCCAGAAACACAGTAGTGACTTACCTCGGTAGATAATAGGGATGGCATTTCAACAGTAAAAACTCCACATCAGGCAAACAGTGCTTGTAAACAGTCTGTAAATCTCCACACCATGAGTTGTTTATAAACACACACACGTCCCCCCGCCTCCCCCCCATCTTACCCGCGGCTGATGTCCAGTCTGCCCAATGTACGGAGTGGATCTCTAGCTGAATGGCGCACTCAGGGACTTTGTGTGAGAGCCAGGTCTCCCAGAAAATTAGAGCGCAGCACTCTCTTATTTCCTGCTGGTCTTCAATTCTTACTCTTAGCTCGTCCAGTTTGTTTTCCAGAGACCATACGTTGACCTTGTGAGACGAAATTTACGTCATCGTCTCCACTCCACTAGTGTCCACAGTGCTCAACCGCAGAAGACCACATACAGCCCAAATTTTGTGACCGCGCCCCTTGCCCACGACCTGAACATGTTGAAAAGCGCATGAGCAAGACTGAACGTCCCATTCACGAGGTGGCGATATCGACACAGCACACATCAATAGACCAAGAAGACAACGAGGAGGCGGAAAACTAGAATAAAAATATACATGAATCATACATACATACTTTCTTTCACAGCAACAGCAGCATCTTCGTGGAAAAGGAGTGAAAACTGGGAAGTCATACAGCAGAAATGGACTCTATATTTGAAGAGAAACTTTGTGAAGAAGTCCGCCATTTCTTTGTTGGTGAAAATCCTGGCGTGTCAGCGCCTTGGTGCTACCTATTGGGCGGGAGTGAAACTACAAATGATGGCTGTACGCATACGTCACCCGTTTGGCCTGGGTAGATGAAAAAAGTGAGCATGTACAGCGCCGCGTGCTCGTCCAAAGCATACGCAGACCAAGGCAGACTAGAGGGGAAATGTAGCATGAAGCAGGCTTTAGCCTAGCATGGAGCCCCCCACCTCACTTGTGGTGCCGTTTCCGAAGCGCTCTCTTGGGATCAACATGCTAATGCGGGCTCGGTACTTCAGGGCTTTCCTGGGGGTGGTGGTGATCGTTGTAGGAGCGGACAATGCATTGTAGTTCGGGTGGTATAAAGCCACTAAATTCCGTATGGCTGCTTGTCTTGGCGATGTCCAGCAATGCCCGTCGGTTGTACGTTAGCAGTGTGTGACATTTATGCACTGCAGAAAGAGCAACAAACATGCAAAAAGGAAGAAAAAGCCAGCATTCAAGAATGGAGCGAGCAAACACGTCTGCCTCGGGGGGCGCTATGAATGTACGCCATGAATGTAAACAATGCAATAATAAGCACCGCAATAAATGTGTACCTGTGTTATTGAGTGTTTGGTACAATTACTACTGCTCTTTAGGAAAGAAAGTTCTACAAATGTCTGGTATCCCACCCCTGGGACATTTTACATTGGCTGGACACTGGCTGGAATGGTAAGGGTTTTTTGTTTTTGTTTTTGTTTTTTTTTTAATTCCAATTACTCAATTAATCGTAAATTAGAGTGGTCGATTATCCGAGCCGCAAAATCATCATTAGCTGCAGCCCTAGCTACTCGCTAGGGTGAGGTTAGAGAAAATGCAAGGTCAGAGCTGGATAAAGACAAAAGGGCTGTGCATGGTGAAGCACAAACTGTGCATACTGTAAAGTATAGTGTGTATTACAATGTCACATAATCTCAGTTCATTAAATATCTTTATCCAAACTGAAGCATGTCGGTTTATTTAAAAGCCAGGCCATAGAGTTTCACAATGACATCCTCAAAAGTACAGTCAGATGGGCTTAAAAACTCTGAACAATTTGACATTTCAAAGTTATGATTAAAATGTAAACCATTAGTTCATAACTTTTAAGGACTACTCTAGTGTTTACTATACATACAGTAGATTACAGAGAGAGATTTGTATTGCCAACACTCGGTCAGACTCATTCCCAGTGAGAGTTGGACTCCACCAGGGCTGCCCTTGGTCACGATCATGTTCATAATTTTTATGGACAGGATTTCTAGGCGCAGCCAGGGAATGGAAGGTGTCATGCTTGGTGACCACAGGATTTCATCGCTGTTGTTTACGGATGATGTTGTCCTGTTGGCTTATCCAGCAATGACCTACAGTGGGGCAAAAAAGTATTTAGTCAGCCACCAATTGTGCAAGTTCTCCCACTTAAAAGATGAGAGGTCTCCAATTTTCATCATAGGTATAGCTCAACTATGAGAGACAAAATGAGAAAAAAAATCCAGAAAATCACATTGAAGGATTTTTAAAGAATTTATTTGCAAATTATGGTGGAAAATAAGTCACCTACAAACAAGCAAGATTTCTGGCTCTCAAAGACCTGTAACTTCTTCTTTAAGAGGCTCCTCTGTCCTCCACTCGTTACCTGTATTAATGGCACCTGTTTGAACTCGTTATCAGTATAAAAGACACCTGTCCACAACCTCAAACAGTCAGACTCCAAACTCCACTATGGCCAAGACCAAAGAGCAGTCAAAGGACACCAGAAACAAAATTGTAGACCTGCACCAGGCTGGGAAGACTGAATCTGCAATAGGTAAGTAGCTTGGTGTGAAGAAATCAACTGTGGGAGCAATTATTAGAAAATGGAAGACATACAAGACCACTGATAATCTCCCTCGATCTGGGGCTCCACGCAGGATCTCACCCCGTAGGGTCAAAATGATCACGAGAACGGTGAGCAAAAATCCCAGAACCACACAGGGGGACCTAGTGAATGACCTGCAGAGAGCTGGGACCAAAGTAACAAAGGCTACCATCAGTAACACACTACGCCGCCAGGGACTCAAATCCTGCAGTGCCAGACGTGTCCCCCTGCTTAAGCCAGTACATGTCCAGGCCCGTCTGAAGTTTGCTAGAGAGCATTTGGATGATCCAGAAGAGGACTGGGAGAATGTCATATGGTCAGATTAAACCAAAATAGAACTTTTTGGTAAAAACTCAACTTGTCGTGTTTGGAGAAGAAAGAATGCTGAGTTGCATCCAAAGAGCACCATACCTACTGTGAAGCATGGGGGTGGAAACATCATGCTTTGGGGCTGTTTTTCTGCAAAGGGACCAGGACAACTGATCCGTGTAAAGGAAAGAATGAATGGGGCCATGTATCATGAGATTTTGAGTGAAAACCTCCTTCCATCAGCAAGGGCATTGAAGATGAAACGTGGCTGGGTCTTTCAGCATGACAATAATCCCAAACACACCGCCCGGGCAACGAAGGAGTGGCTTCGTAAGAAGCATTTCAAGGTTCTGGAGTGGCCTAGCCAGTCTCCAGTTCTCAACTCCATAGAAAATCTTTGGAGGGAGTTGAAAGTCCGTGTTGCCCAGCGACAGCCCCAAAACATCATTGCTCTAGAGGAGATCTGCATGGAGGAATGGGCCAAAATACCAGCAACAGTGTGTGAAAACCTTGTGAAGACTTACAGAAAATGTTTGACCTCTGTCACTGCCAACAAAGGGTATATAACAAAGTATTGAGATGAACTTTTGTTATTGACCAAATACTTATTTTCCACCATAATTTGCAAATAAATTCTTTAAAAATCAGACAATGTGATTTTCTGCATTTTTTTTTCTCTCATAGTTGAGGTATACCTATGATGAAAATTGGAGACCTCTCTCATCTTTTAAGTGGGAGAACTTGCACAATTGGTGGCTGACTAAATACTTTTTTGCCCCACTGTACAAGTCTTACTGAGACGGTTTGCTACTGAGTGTGAAGCGGCTGGGATGAGAATCAGCACCTCCAAGTCCGAGTCCATGGTCCTCAGCTGGAAAAAGGTGGATTGTCCTCTCCAGGTTGGGGACAAGCTCCTGCCCCAAGTGGAGGAGTTTAAGGGTGCTTTCACACCTACAGGCTTTAGTTCATTTCAATCGAACTCGAGTTTGTTTTCTCTGTTAGTGTGGTTTGTTTTGTCTGGTGAGACCAGGTAATCACACTCAGGTGCGCACCAAACCAACCATACCGAGACCACTCGAGTCAAATCAAAATGGCGAACTCTTGGTGCGGTCCTGCAGGTGAGAAAATGACCACACTAAAACAGGACTAGCGGCAAACAGTAAAACATTTTAGGTCATTGTACCTACCCAATAGATCTTCGAAAATATCTGTAGCTGAGCATGACACAGTTCTGGAGGATTAATAAAAGTTAACTTGTTATTTTCCATCCGCAGCAGCGCTTCATTTTCAAACTGGATGAGTTGCCAAAAGTGAAATATGCACGTATGTAATAAACAATAACCAGGGTGATGAAAACCCCCCGTAGATCATGCAACAATTTGTATTATTTTCTTCCCAGAAATACATAAACGTACAATAGTCATCCTACTTCCTGTATTTACCTTTCCTGTTCTCGCAGAAAAAAAAATCTTACCAATAAGAACAGAGCATGTTCTCACATAAGTCTACCAGGATTTAACGTGACGCAGTTTGGTCTGCTTGAATTTTTGCCTGTGTGAAAGGGAACCGAACCAAGGAGAAAATGATACAAAGTAAACTTGTCAATTGATTCAGACCAAATTAAACAAATGTAGGTATGAAAGCACCCTAAGTATCTCAGGGTCTTACTCATGAGTGAGGGGAGAATGGAGCGAGAGACTGACAGACAGATTGGAGCAGCCTCTGCAGTGATCCGAACATTGTACCAGTCTGTTGTGGTGAAGAGGAAGCTAAGCTCTAAAGTAAAGCTGTCGATTTACGGGTCAATCTATGTTCCTACAGTCACCTATGGTCATGACCTTTGGGCAATGATGGAAAGAATGAGATCGTGGATACAAGCGACTGAAATGAGCTCTCTTTGTAGGATTGCTGGACTCACCCTTAGAGATAGAGTGAGGAGCTCAGTCATCCGAGAGAGGCTCAGAGTAGAACCGCTGCTCCTCCACATTGAAAGGAGCCAGTTGAGGTGGTTTGGGCATCTGATCAGGATGCCTCCTGGACACCTCCTACTTGAGGTGTTTTGGGTACTTCCCACTGGGAGGAGACCCCGAGGCAGACCCAGGACTCGCTGGAGAGACTACGTCTCCCAGCTGGTCTGGGAACGCATTGACATCCTCTCTGAAGAGCTGGAGCAGGTGGCTGAGGAGAGGGAAGTCCTCTGCCTCCGTGACCCAGACCTCCCAAAAAGCGGTAGAAGATGGAGATATATATACAGTATCTCACAAAAATGAGTACACCCCTCACATTTTTGTATTTTATTATATCTTTACATGGGACAACAGTGAAGATATGACACTTTGATTCAATGTAAAGTAGTCAGTGTACAGCTTGTATAACAGTGTAAATTTGCTGTCCCCTCAAAATAATTCAGCACACAGCCATTAATGTCTAAACCGCTGGCAGTGAGTACACCCCTTAGTGAAAAGGTCCAAATTGAGCCCAATTAGCCATTTCCCCTCCCCGGTGTTATGTGACTCATTAGTGTTACCAAGTCTCAGGTGTGAAAGGGGAGCGGGTCTGTCAAATTTAGTGTCATCACTCTCACACTCTCTCATACTGGTCACTGGAAGTTCAACATAGCACCTCATGGCAAAGAACTCTCTGAGGATGTGAAAAAAGAATTGTTGCGCTACATAAAGATGGCTTAGGCTATAAGAAGATTGCCAGTACCCTGACACTGAGGTGCGGCACGGTGGCCAAGACCATACAGTGGTTTAACAGGACAGGTTCCACTCAGAACAGGCCTTGCCATGGTCGACCAAAGAAGTTGAGTGCACGTGCTCAGCGTCATACCCAGGGGTTGTCTTTTGAAAACAGACGTATGAGTGCTGCCAGCATTGCTGCAGAGGTTTTGGGGGGGGGGGGGGGGTCAGCCTGTCAGTGCTCAGACCATACACCGCACACTGCATCAAATTGGTCTGCATGGCTGTCATCCCAGAAGGAAGCCCCTTTTAATGATGATGAACAAGAAAGCCCGCAAACAGTCTGCTGAAGACAAGCAGACTAAGGACATGGATTATTGGAACCATGTCCTGTGGTCTGATGAGACCAAGATAAACTTATTTGGTTCAGATGGTGTCGAGCGTGTGTGGCGGAAACCAGGTGAGGAGTACAAAGACAAGTGTCTCTTGCCCATAGTCAAGCATGGTGGTGGGAGTGTCATGGTTTGGGGCTGCATGAGTACTGTCGGCACTGGGGAGCTACAGTTCATTGAGGGAACCATGAATGCCAACATGTACTGTGACATACTGAAGCAGAGCATGATCCCCTCCCTTTGGAAACTGGGCCACAGGGCAATATTCCAACATGATAACCACCCCAAACACACCTCTAAGATGAACACTACCTTGCTAAAGAAACTGCGGGTAAAGGTGATTGACTGGCCAAGCATGTCTCCAGACCTAAACCCTACTGAGCATCTGCGGGGCATCCTCAAACGGAAGGTGGAGGAATGCAAGGTCTCTAACATCCACCAGCTCCGCGATTTCGTCATGGAGGAGTGGAAGAGAATTCTAGTGAACCCAAGAGAGTTTAGACAGTGCTGGAAAATAATGGTGGCCACACAAAATATTGATAAATGGGCCCAATTTGGACATTTTCACTTATGGGTGTACTCACTTTTGTTGCCAGCGGTTTAGACATTAATGGCTGTGTGTTGAGTTATTTTGAGGGGACAGCAAATTTACACTGTTATATAAGCTGTACACTGACTACATTGTATCAAAGCGTCATATCTTCAGTGTTGTCACATGAAAAGATATAATAAAACATTACAAAAATGTGAGGCGTGTACTCACTTTTGTGAGATACTAATACACACACACACACACACACACACACACATGTATTAGAGAATTCCTTTGCTGAGGCTGTGGAGTATAAAGTGGCCTGCAGGTGACGAGTGGTAAGTTCTCTCCACAGATTAAGTGTATCCCCACTGGACATGCACCTTCTAGTGTCCACTGCAAGTGAGTTAAAAGGTCTGAGCAGGTGTATGGAGAATAATCTATAGGCTTGATTGATTAGGGGAGAAAACACTAAAACCTGCCCCCCCCCACACACACACAAAAAAAACAAACAAACCCTCATGGCACAGGAGGCTTACTACACATGGGACTTTAACCCCTTGACGCCTGTTGTCGCAAATTCACATCAATCCAAAAAAAAGAAACAAAAAAACAACGATTTTCAATTATGAAAAAAATTTTTAAAAAAATTAAAAAAAATTTGTTCACAGTTGGAAATAAATTCAGGCATCAAGGAGTTTTAATCAATATTTTTCAGTATAAATTAGCTGAGTCTTTTAGCACAAACAAGCCTCCTCATGTTTGTATACAAGGGGGATTTAAAATCATGCCTCTCTGCACAGCAATAGACGACTTTTAAAATGGTGAATGTTAACGTAAAGTTACATTTTTCATGGGGTGAGGTGTACTTTTTACACAGTTGATAGCTATTTTAGTTGTAAAGTTGTATCTTGAATATGTTTTGGTAAACAGCTAAATATGTATGGACCCAACTGTCTAAAGAAAAGAAAAGATAAGATAAGGATTTTTAGTCCCACAATGGGGACATTCCAGGACTGCAGCAGCACAGGGATAGCAGCACTCAGAGCAGTTGTAAATAAGACAATAAGATAAGAATTGGTTAGCCAAAGCAGTAAATAAATATACATACTGTATGTACACAGTTATATACACAGTGCAGGAGCACTGCAGCTAGATGGTATCAACAGCATTACAGCTGAATCACCTGGCAAAATATAAATATGGACCCAGACAATATATTTCACATTGAATGAACAGTGTTGTTGCCACCCTCGATAATAATTGTAATTGTCTTAGTTGTGTATTGGAGGGGATGATCTCTACTGTGCAAAGGTGTGACATTTAATTAAGCCTCTATGAGCAGCACCGGTTAGATTATAAAGTCTGACAGCCACTAGTAGGAAGGACCTGCGGAACCTCTCCCTTGAGCACTTAGGATGGCACAACCTACCGCTAAATGAGCTCCTCAGTGAGTTCAGTTTGTCCTGCATGGGGTGGGACTCAGACTCCAGCAGAGATGACAGCTTAGCCACCATCCTCCTCTCTCCCATCTCCCCCACTGGGTTGAGGCGTCGCCCCAGAACAGAGCTGGCTTTTTTGATCAACCTGTTTAGTCTCTTCCTGTTGGCTGCCATGATGCTGCTGTTCCAGCAGACCACTCCAAATGTGATGGCTGATGCCACCACGAAGTCATAGAAGGTCTTCAGGAGTGCCCCTCACATTCTAAAAGACCTGAGTCTCCTCAGGAGGAACAGCCTGCGCTGCCCCTTCTTGTAGAGTGTGTTGGTGTTGTGTAACCAGTCCAGTTTATTGTTCTGGTGAACACCCAGGTACTTGTAAGATGTCACCATCTCGATGTCTGTTCCCTGGATGTTTACCGGTGCTGTGGAGGGTTGCCCACGCCTGCGGCAGTCCACCACCAGCTCCTTTGTTTTCCTCGCATTGATCTGGAGGCAGTTTCGCAGGCGCCAGTCCACGAAGTCCTGGATAAGTCCTTTGTACTCCACGTCATCCCCATTAGAGATGAGGTTGACGATCGCAGAGTCATCAGAGAACTTCTGTAGATGGCAGAGTGGTGTGTTGTGTGAAAAGTCAGCAGTGTAGAGGGTGAACAGGAAGGGAGCCAGAACTGTTCCCTGGGGGGCCCCCCATACTGCAGATGATGGTGTCAGACACACAGTCCTGGGTTCTCACAAACTGTGGTCTGTCTGTGAGGTAGTCCAGGATCCACGATGACAGGTGCTGGTCCACCCCTGCACACAGCAGCTTGTCCCTCAGGATCACTGGTTGGATGGTGTTGAAAGCACTGCAGAAATCAAAGAACATGATCGTCACAGTGCTCCCAGGCTTCTCCAGGTGGGACAGGGAATGATGTAGGAGGAAAATCACTGCATCCTCCACCCCAATGCCATGCTGGTAGGCAAACTGAAGTGGGTCCATCGCTGGTCCCACCAGTGGGTGAAGAAGGGTGAGGAGCAGCCTCTCCAGGGTCTTCATCAGTTGTGATGTGAGGGCCACTGGTCTGTAGCTGTTCAGGTCCTTGGTGTGCGGAGTCTTCAGCATGGGTACCATGCAGGATGTTTTCCACAGCTATGGTACCCTCCCCAGCTTCAGGCTCAGGCTGAAGATGTGCTCCACGATCCCGCACAGCTGGTCTGCACAGGACTTGAGGAGCCTCGAGCTTATGCCCGCCGGACCTGCAGCCTTATTCGCCTTGATCATCTTCAGCTCAGATCTCATCTAGGTCTTAGTGAGGGACAGACTGGGGCAGGGGGGCTGTGTGCTGGGAGGGGGGGGGGGGCATTGGGTCTGTGGGGGGAAACAGCAGGGGATGTGCACTGACAGCTGGGGGATGTAAGAAGGGGGATGTAGAGGGGACAGTGGACAGTGGGAGTAGATGATGGTGGAGGCAGCGGGGGTTGGTGGGCAGGCGGAAAAGAGGGCGGTTGGTCAAACCTGTTAAAGAACAGGTTCAGGTCATTCACCCACTCTTTACCCCCCACGACCTGGGAGGAGGTATTCTGGTACCCAGAGATAGTTTTGAGGCCTCTCCAGACACCGCTGATGTCACTTTGTCGGGTGACGTGTCACTCTGTCAAGTACATGTCAAGTTTAAAGCTTAAAAATACATCGGGTTAGGTGTGAGCACCTCAGTCTTGGTCAATCTCTTAAGTTTTAAGATAAGATAAGATAAGCCTTTATTAGTCCCACAATGGGGAAATTCCAGGATTGCAACAGCACAGGGATAGCAATGATTTAGAAGATAAGAAAATAAGAGCAGTGAATATACATATGTACACATAAATATATATATATATATATATATACTGTATATATATATATATATATATATATATATATATATATACACTGTATATATATATATATATATATATACAGTGCAGAGCATTGAAGCTAGATGGACTAAACAGCATAACCGTCTATTTAGTTACCCTACATGGTATGAATATGTACCCATACATATTGTCACCCTCCATAGCGACTGATATTGTCCTAGTTGTATACTGGAGGGGAGCATTTGTGTAAGTCTGTTGCATCATTTTTTATAAAAGAGAATCTGAAATAACCCTTTAGAAAACTTAGCTTTTTGATAAATTACTTAAGGTACTGACCAATGATGAATATTGATTGAGCTGATCATTTTTGTGACAATCAGTCAGGTTTATACAACAAAAACATCCATTTACCTAAAATTTTAGGCTGAAATAATGTGGGCTCTATGACAGCCGTTTGCTTTCTTCTTGTTAGGGAAATGTGAAAAAACATTTACACCCTTTTTGACTAGTTTGTTTAGGAAAACTGTTCCCCTCGCAGCAGGCAAACATTACATAAGAAAGCATTATACCATGAGCTATGAGCAGCTGTGCATCAGCATTATTCATGCATTATTCTACAGATGCACACATCAGTGGTCAGAGGTATTCAAACACACTCGACCTGTATGACTTGTGCATTTGCTCTGGTTCTTGCTCCTCCACTCGTGTGTGTTAATATGCTCCCCATGAGGTGCTGCAGGCTGTGGTAATTATAGAAGCTCAGCGTGCTTATCAACACTGAAGTACATTTAAAGCTGTGTGCTTTTGGCGTGAATACAGAGTTGTATATGGACGCAAAGAAAAGCACACAGGGAGGAAGACTGTATACATTAAGCAGTCATGTTTACTCTCTATTCATCAAGCTTTATAAAAACAACTCCCATTAAGGTTTTAAATAGTGACTTGGCATACGTATTTAGAAAACAATACATTAAATGAAGCAGGTGAGTCAATTTCTTTAAGGGCAATTTTGGACTTCTCTCTTTACAGGGTATCTACAACCATAAGGAGGCTAAATTTAAGATCCTTTTAAGGCCACCTGAAGAAATTTAAGACCTTACATTGCAATATGGCAAAAATTAGCCTTCATTACATACGTACAGTGGGGGTAAAAAAGTATTTAGTCCACCACCAATTGTGCAAGTTCTCCCACTGTAAAAGATGAGAGGTCTCCAATTTTCATCATAGGTATACCTCAACTATGAGAGACAAAATGAGAAAAAAAAATCCGGAAAATCACATTGAAGGATTTTTAAAGAATTTATTTGCAAATTATGGTGAAAAATAAGTATTTGGTCAATAACAAAAGTTCATCTCAATACTTTGTTATATACCCTTTGGTGACAATGACAGAGGTCAAACGTTTTCTGTAAGTCTTCACAAGGTTTTCACACACTGTTGCTGGTATTTTGGCCCATTCCTCCATGCAGATCTCCTCTAGAGCAGTGATGTTTTGCGGCTGTCACTGGGCAACACAGACTTTCAACTCCCTCCAAAGATTTTCTATGGGGTTGAGATCTGGAGACTGGCTAGGCCACTCCAGGACCTTGAAATGCTTCTTACGAAGCCACTCCATTGCCCGGGTGGTGTGTTTGGGATCATTGTCATGCTGAAAGACCCAGCTACGTTTCATCTTCAATGCCCTTGCTGATGGAAGGAGGTTTTCACTCAAAATCTCACGATACATGGCCCCATTCATTCTTTCGTTTACACGGATCAGTCGTCCTGGTCCCTTTGCAGAAAAACAGCCCCAAAGCATGATGTTTCCACCCCCATGATTCACAGTAGGTATGGTGTTCTTTCTTCTCCAAACACGACAAGTTGAGTTTTTACCAAAAAGTTCTATTTTGGTTTCATCTGACCATATGACATTCTCCCAGTCCTCTTCTGGATCATCCAAATGCTCTCTAGCAAACTTCAGACGAGCCTGGACATGTACTGGCTTAAGCAGGGGGACACGTCTGGCACTCCAGGATTTGAGTCCCTGGCGGCATAGTGTGTTACTGATGGTAGCCTTTGTTACTTTGGTCCCAGCTCTCTGCAGGTCATTCACTAGGTCCCCCCCGTGTGGTTCTGGGATTTTTGCTCACCGTTCTCGTGATCATTTTGACCCCACGGGGTGAGATCTTGCATGGAGCCCCAGATCGAGGGAGATTATCAGTGGTCTTGTATGTCTTCCATTTTCTAATAATTGCTCCCACAGTTGATTTCTTCACACCAAGCTACTTACCTATTGCAGATTCAGTCTTCCCAGCCTGGTGCAGGTCTACAATTTTGTTTCTGGTGTCCTTTGACTGCTCTTTGGTCTTGGCCATAGTGGAGTTTGGAGTCTGACTGTTTGAGGTTGTGGACAGGTGTCTTTTATACTGATAACGAGTTCAAACAGGTGCCATTAATACAGGTAACGAGTGGAGGACAGAGGAGCCTCTTGAAGAAGTTACAGGTCTGTGAGAGCCAGAAATCTTGCTTGTTTGTAGGTGACTTATTTTCCACCATAATTTGTAAATAAATTCTTTAAAAATCAGACAATGTGATTTTCTGATTTTTTTTTCTCCTCATTTTGTCTCTCATAGTTGAGGTATACTTATGATGAAAATTGGAGACCTCTCTCATCTTTAAAGTGGGAGAACTTGCACAATTGGTAGCTGACTAAATACTTTTTTGCCCCACTGTAGCCTTGCCCAGTCATTTACACTGAACTGATATTAGTGTAAATGTTTGTTATCAATACAGCTCATGCAATATGTATACTTTAGTTCAATGTTGCAACTGGATATTTATTTTACTCAAGTGAAACATCAGAAATTGGCCTCTACTCCTACAACCAAAAGTCACAACTTACAGAAACCAGACCGTCAATGATGGAGAAGCTCATTCCAGCTTCTCCATCATTCACGTCAAGAGTGCTCGGATCTCCTGACCATTGACCTTGACCTTAAGTACAGCCCAGATTAGCATTTCCCCTAAGTTTACAGCCTTGGGGGGGGTAGCATGAAGGTCGACAACGACTAACTCTTAAAGGAATCATGGTGCTCTGTTGCTATTTAATACAGAAAAATTACAGAATACCTAATGACTGAAAAGGAATGGGACAGTCAAAATTAGCGACTGTTTCGGAACCCTTGTTTATTTGTTTGCCAGATCACTTATTTGTGTGATCTTTTATGACTTATATTCATAATAGTGTATCTTGCAGTTTGGGGAACGGGTCCTAGCATTTTTAATCATTTTTCCTTATGAGAACCAGGCCAAATGTCCTCACAAGGAAAAATGTCCTGACAAAAAAGGTGGTTTGTCAAGGGGTGGTCCACACAAGAATAGAAAGACAGGGGCGTGTGCGCACATGCGCGCGCGCACACACACACACACGGATACTGGTTTTCATGTTTGATGGGGACTAATTTTCTGATCATCACTTGTGGAGACTACACATTCTAAAATGGTAAATGGCATTCACTTACAGTATATAGCGCTTTTATTCTCATCTCTTGATGACCAAAGCGCTTTACAGATCCTGCTATCCACCCACTCACACATTCTACACAGAGATTCCTTCCATTGAGATAGATAGAAGATTAACTTGACAATCTAGAGGGGGTGGGGAGGGGTCAGCTCCCACCCCCCCCAATATAATGGTAGGGGAAACATCGCAGATGCAGACCCATCTAGGATGTGCTGAAGGTCAGTGGCCTAGGAGAAGTAATGTTTTTCGTGAAATTATAAGTGCCCAGAACTCCTGACCTTTGACAATTTTGGTGACGTAACTATGCATGGCGCTGGCACGTCTATAGTATTGAGCCAATCAGACCTCTATGGCCTGAATGAAGTTATTGTCCAGGCTAATTTTTTAACCAGCTGCTTTGAAAACTTGACCAAAATAAAGATGTGTTTTACCGTTAAACTGCTTTTAAGGACCGATGCAGTTTCAGTGATTATCCTGGGCCACTGTGCATACAATTGGGCATGTCCTCCAACCGGTAAGTCCTTCTATCACAGGATTTATTCTGATAATGTGTTGTTAGCCACTATTAGCCTTGTGGGATGTGGGTGGGCCTAGTAATCACAGATCGTGGCATTTGAAGGGGGGGGGGTGAAAAGATTTTGACATGAAACTAAGACAATGAAAGGTTTTGTTTGTAAAAAAAAAAAAAGGGCATAAGATACCATTTTAGACAATGTATATTTGTTTTTATAGGGGATTTATATCCACCAGAGTGCGTTTAACACTATATTTGGATAAACTATAAGGCTTTAAGGATCCGCAGACACCCTGCTTACTTTATTAAGTATGTAAATGCCTGGATAATATGAGCAGCAAAACCCATACACAATAAGGGCTCAACTACTCTGTGTTAACACAACCCCCCCTCACAGGCACAACTGTAATATGCTTGCCCAAATATAAAGGGAATGTAGGGCTTAACCCAATTCTCAACAAAATCTCAGTCCTCAAACACGCTGACCAGCAGGCCATCTGCGAGTGTGCTCAACAAACTCTTTGGCAAATCATAACTCCAGGAGATCCAATGGAGCAGATGAGCCCATAAGAAGGAAGACAATTATTTTTCCAGCCATGCCGAGTCATCATTATTGCCATTTAATGGTAGATTTAGATGGAAGGCGTGGCCATGCACACAGACAAAGACGAGATGGAGGCAGAGTCTGTGCAGCTCAGGGTCATTACTGAAATGCCAGTCAGTAGAAAGGAAGGAAAAGAGGAGAGGGCCTGCGGGAGGGCAGGGATAGAGAGAGAGGCAAGAGGGCAAGACATTCATGTTCACATATCCTCTTCAGTTTAACATTTGTTGTTTGGCTTTTCGCATTCAGCTGCTCTTCAGTGGCTGTCCAGCATGCAATATCAACACCATTACATACAGTATGTTAGGGCTTTTTTAATTAACAGCTATTGGTATTTATTAATAAAGCTTTTTTAGTTTATTAAAGTTATTTTCTGATAATCTTATGACTTTACAACACAGTGCAATCACTGGAGGCAGGAAATGAAAAAGAGCTTACTAAAAACACAAACCTTATCAATGACAATATAATGATACAAGCTAAATGAGGGCACGAGACCTTTAAACTTCTCATTATATTCCCATCATAAACTGGTTAATTAAAGTAGTCTTTACACAGCACATGTCTACACAAAATCTCAATGCTAAACGCACTTCCAGGTTGATAAAAAATAATGAATATGCTTTCCAAACCACTGATAACAGGAGAAAGGTGTAAATCAACCAGTCTATACCACAGTTTGTGTATGAGAGATATGTAGCTAGAGTGACATCAGCCATGTGTGGCAAAGGCTTAATGATGCATGAACGCTAATGACACTTGAAATGTTCATGTTTTCTTTTATGAACCTCAGCAACAACCTTATTCATTAAGCACAAAAGAACATTAGAACTATTGCTATATATTGTGACCCTAAAGAAGCAAGGCGAGTCTCCAGGGCCTGGATTAAAGAGATCAGACCAGCTGCAAGGCTACACTGCTGCTGCTGCTGCTTGCTACACACGTCAATTACATAAATGCTGCTTCCTGTATCAGTGCCAGCGTCGGGATCTTATTATGCCACAGCTGATGCTATGCTTGGCTCAGAACGTGCTGGTACTTTTGAGTTGCAGACTGACAGAATTACCAGGACCACAGATGTGTATGGTAATGGTACGGTAATGGTTCAATTTAAGGGTTGACACAGGTGTAGCCACTATTTTTTTTTTTTTTTTTTTTTTTTAAAGGAACAAATCCCAGTGTGTCAACACACCCCTGCAACATTGCGTGGAGGTCGGGGACAGTGCCTTTGGCATGACAAACCAGGGTGGTGGTTCCTCTCTTCAAGAAGGGGGACCAGAGGGTGTGTTCCAACTTTAGAGGGATCACACTCCTCAGCCTCCTGGGAAGGTCAACGTTGTGTGAATGTTATGTGTGTGTGTGTGTGTGTGTGTGTGTGTGTGTGTGTGTGTGTGTGTTTGATCCTAGGCGCTTGCCGTACCTGCCCTGGGGTGTGACATCAGGTGGGCTGTGGCCACGGTATATATAGTTGTGTGTACGACAGACTGCTATGATGGATGGATGGATGGGTGGTTCCTAATAAAGGGCTGTTCACTGCTTGGCATAAGACAACTCCAGTCTCTGATTACAGACATAACATTTTGGCGACAAGGAGAAACTATGGAGGCGTATGGGCTACCTCCACCTCTACCACCATTTCTACAATACCTGGGAGAGCCAGTGATTGTGTGGCCTAACTGGTTGGCCATGTTTGAGGGATACATCGCGGCGTTGGGCCTCAGTAGACTCGACGAAACACAGAGACGAGCACTGCTGGTCCACCATTTCAGCATAGAAGGTCAGAAAATTCTCTGCATGTTGGGAGAGATGGAGTCTTATGCGGATGCTGTTGGGTGGCTGGCCGAATATTTTGCCGAACATACAAAAAGCACAAAGCTGTGGGTGGTGAAGCTGTTGGCGCCAAAAGAAGCTAAGCTAGCTAGCTCGGGGAAGCTAGCAGCCCAGTTAGTGGCAATGGCGAAGATAGCCACAAAGCTAGATGCGCGCCAAACACAAGCTAAAAGCTAACAGCTGAATATCACAGTGGAACTGGAGCCACAAGTGAGGGAGCCCGCGGCCACTGAGGACGGCAAGTCAGCCGAAGAGCTCAGCGTGGTGAGTGACCGCAGTGCTGGTGGTGAAGACAGCACGGTGAGCCAAGATAGCACAGGAGGAGAGCAGCAACCAGACTCAGCTCAGTCTTCCCTGCAGCTAGAGTCGGAGCAGAAGGAGGAGTTTGAGCATGCTGAGAGCCCCGGGAAACCGCAGCAACAGCCGGGCACAGAAATAGCACAGCAGAGCACCTCGGACGATGGAGAGGAGGTGCCGGACTGTCCTTGTGCTCGAGACGAACTGCAGTCGAAGATGGGCACTGAGAGCGAGCAGACCGGAGATTTGCCGGGCACCACGGAGGTCGAGCGGGACCAGCCTCGCTCAAGGTCGTGCGGGAGGACCTCAGTGCCAGAGCTCAAGAGGCCTGGGACGAGGGTGCTGGGCGTAACGGCAAGGCGCCTGGGTCGACGAGTGACGCTGACGAGAGTGATTCAGTTTTCCCCGGAGCTTGGCCACAGGGGGCCGGAGAATATGGGGCTACAATGGCAACAACTGCAGCGGTTTTGAAGATGGCCGGGGGCAGACCGACAGGCACAGAGGGACTGCTTGCTGGGCAGCAACACTGCAGATTGAGCAGGACCCCCCTGAGAGTTACGGACCGGGTTCGTGAGGTGTCGGATGGCGGGTCCAGACGAGAGAAGCAGCCGATGGCTCCATGTTGATTGTTTTACTTACTTTGTTGACAGGAAACACGTGTAATAATTTTGACAAAAATCACTTCATATCATACATTCTATTATCTTTAGGAATGAATATCATTTTAGTATATAGGGGAAAGAGCAAATTAGCAACAAGACTAAAAAACAATGTAATGATAAAGGATTTTGTAGATTTGGGAAGCCAAACGCACAATATTAGCCATTTTTAGAAGATTACTCTTCTTACATTTTTTTGGTCAATGAATTTATTAAAATAATGATTAAACAAATGAAGAATTAACCCGCATACAGTCCTTTTAAGACTGTGTTGCTAACCATTTTTCTTAAGAGCCCCTGTACCTCAGAAGGATGGAGCGAGACACTTTGAGCAATTATTGTGCAAAATTCTGTATGGAGCCACAACATATTTGAGCCTGAAAACAGGTAGAACAGTCAAATTAAAGGAATAAATGGATCTGTCAACTAGAGTAAGGAAATTTCTTAGATGCATCATGATGTGGGCCTCTATATCAATACAGAAAGTTACTGATCAAGATCTCGCCATCTGTGCAAAAACCTGACGAGCCAGTCTTGATTGCCATTTGTCTGACCTCTGCTTGTCAATAAAGTTACGGCACAATGTTGGAAACTGCTTTTGCGCATGCGCGGCCGTGGGCTTGTTCACTACATCACTGCAGCAGAGCGGGCCGCTTCTGTTTTTGTTTGTCGGGATGTGTGCACACACAGCCGGCACACACACACACACACACACACACACACACACACACACAGCCGGCCAACAAGAGCACGAGTTCACACTGGCTTCTCCCCATGTGCTTACATGGCTAGATCATATAAAAGGTTGGTGCAGCCATGGTTGGGAGAGAAAGGGCCCCATCAATTGTATATCATTATTATTGTATTATTTTTATGAGGGCAGTGGTGGCCTAATATTAAGGATGCAAACTGGTGAGTGGAAGGTTGCCAGTTCAAACCCTGGACTGGCAGGATCAGATCTGGGTGGGACCGATAACATAGCAGTGTTTGCCCCACCCTCATTAACCCCACTGTGGTGCCCTTGAGCAAGGCCCTTAACCCCAGCTGCTCCAGTGGAGCTGCTCAGTGGCCACAGGTCAGTCTGTGGTTGTACTGGGCAAGCTTCCAGGTGTGAATGTGTAATGGTTTGAATGTGAACAGGGTGTCCTTGAAAAAGAGAGGTTCCCTCTCAATAGAGCTCCCCTGAAAAATAAAGGTTAAATTAAAAAAAACTGTCATGTGTGGCATGCATCGGGTGTCACGGACACGGCAGAGAGGCAAATACACAGGCCAGTGGCACGAGCTGTCTGGAGTACAGCTCCATACCACTGGCAAGCCTGGGGCCCCGAGTACCCGCCGGTGCTGCTTGCCGGTCCTCTCCGTCTCCTCCACAGTTGCTGGACAATGGCCAGCTGGTCCCCTACAGTCTGCTTTGCATTCATTCCATGCATGGTCATTTCTGTATGATTTTCAACGTGTTTTGACCATGCTTTATTTTACCACACTGCGCTGGGGGTTGTGGCTGCCGCAGTGGGATGGTGGTGGGGGTGGGGTGGGTGCAGGAAAGTAGCTTCAGACAAATATTGATTATAGCTGCAATATTTAAAATTACAATAACTGATATTGTGTTGTTGACCTGTGTGTCAGTTAACTGACCTCCTTGTCACAAGCCATTAAGAGTTTGATTGTCCTTTTGTACACGTCTGTACAATTATACAGTTGTACTATTTACAAAAGCAGACAAAATTAAAAAAGATTCAGTTTTTTTAAATGACATTTTCTTTAGGCATCATGATGAAGTTCACATTGCGATATCACCTGCCACAAGAACTATGTAGTAAAAAATCTGTTTTTGTGACAGACCAAAATGCAACAGTTACATTTTTATTTTAAAGTAGGTCTATACACATGTACAATCTTCAAAAAAAAAAAAAAAAAAAAAAACCATTGCAGTTCATTAACTGTAACGCCTGAGTAACAAATGCCTACAAAAGTTTGTGACTGCGTTCATAAGAAGTGACACAGCTATGATCTGACTGTCATTACCAGTCACGACAAAAAAAGTGTTTCAAAGACTTTTTGCATAGTCAATTATTGTTAAGATCTTCAAACCCAATTTTTGTTGTTTCTGTTACATTTTTGCTACACGAGATGGGAAAAAATGTCCAACTTTCTTCTTTCTTTGTATGGTTTAAGCTGTTGCTGCCTTTCATGTTTTCAAACGAATCTGTAGAGATTTGGTTCAATGCCAGTGCTTTCTCTGTAAATAAAAATAATCTATCCAAGGGGTCAAAGAGCATAACCGGCCCGCATCTGCTGTGTATACCCACATTTGATGTCTCCGCCCCTGAGCAGTGCAGTCTTCGGCTCAGTGTTGGGGAGGACTACATTTGGCTGACTGGACTAGTGTGTGACCTGTAAATGCACCACAGATGGGCAGCAGTTACAAATCAGGCAAAGCCATTCGTGACACAGGCGGAAGCATAATGGAAACGTCCCACTCAGCACAACGCTGCGGTGGTGACAGCACACAGCATCCACACCTCATACATGTTAAGGCCTTCCGCTGCTGACATGCCAGACATGTCAGTGGCGGACATGTCTGACATGACATGCACTTATGTGGACAAGTCAGAGCATGTCCACACAAGCGAAGAGCCATCAAACGCGACATCCCGAAAGGCAGACGAATGATTGTTTCTGATTTGTGTCAGATGGCCCCCGATAGCTGCTGCACTGCTCACAAAGAGTATGTAGGGTGAGATGCTTTTTTTTTTTTTTTAATAAATTTAGTGCAAAATCTAGTGCAGTCCAATTCAACAGCTCAATCATTCGAGTGATCTGAAGTGCAATTTTTCCCCTAATACAATACCGAACTGATCTGAAACCAGTGTAAAAAAATTCTTTATTTTCTCCTGTCCTGTCCAGCAGCTTGGCAAGCAGAAAAGATATCTGCTTGCCTTAAACTGCTAAATTCCTCCGCATTGTGAGGAACAGAGTGGGCTACTTCAAGCAACACTTGCCCTAAATTAAACAATAATTTCAAACATTGTAATGTAAAACACACAAAAAAAAGAAAGAAAAACATTTACAGAAAATTTGTTGCATATTTTGCATCTTGTAAAGTTTTTAACCCCTTGCACTCTGGTCAAGTTCCCTAAAAACGCCAAAAAATAACATACCCAAAGTAAATCAAAAGCTGTTCTTCAACCCTTTGCAGCATCTTCATGGGGTTGGTCTCATTTAAAAGAAAACACTTTGAATTTTTTGGCAAAACAGTTATAATCTCTCTAAGTGCTCCTGCCACTGAGTAACAGTCATCTAAACACACTGAACTTGAAGAAAATAAATTTCGCCTGGGTGTTTTTTTTGGATACAAATGCTTGCAAATAACACACAGCTTCAGATCCGAGCTGGAAAATGCAACAGAAATGTAGAACCAAGTGTTATCCAGCTGAGGTCAAAATTTTGTAACAATACCACAAAAAATGAATATATTACACAGCTTTTTTCTTAGGTTGTTCCCAGGCGTTTTTGAACTGTGCCAAATGGCACAGTTTGGAAAAACGTCTGTAACTTTTGAATGATTCAATATAGAAGCTTCATCTTGGGCTCTAATGAAAGGTGACACTCAGGGCTGTGTGTGTGTGTGGGGGGGGTTGTTTATTCATTCATGAATGAATGAATGAATGAACAAACAAGCCCCCACACACACAAAGAAGCATGCCACGTAAAAAATGTGTGGCTTTTTTTACAAGAAAAAATAACCTACAGTGCACTAAAAATTATTCTAAAATATCTGTAATGTAGACGATAACAACTTCCCCCCCCCCCCCGCTACAGAGGACGGACATCGCCCGGTGCGCCACGGTCACGGTGCGCCGCGGTCACGGTGCGCCGCGGTCTACTACGCACAGTTGGACTAAAATATCTGCAATATATCTGCGATCCGCTACAGAAGAGTAGCGGGGGGGAGGGGGGTGTTCACAACATGACGGGGGGGCCGTTTGCAACATGACGGCCCTGGACCGGAGCAGTCCGGGTCCGTCATGTTGCAATAACGTACAGTTGTAATTTACCGATCAGTCAAAAGTCATTTGGATTACAATTTTCAGGGATAAAGAATAATTTAGCTTATAACACTTACCTGTCCACAACACCAGTCTCGCTGGCGAACTTCTCTTCCTCATTGTCAGATGAACATGAAGCTGGTCCGCTTGTTACGGACTCGTGGTTCTGGTCACACGACCCGGTCAAACCATAATTCCATTATTGCAGTTTTGCGCTTCCATGATTGCAGTTTTGGCGAACGATTTTTCAAAACAAATAACAGTAATAAGAAAAAAAGACTGGCGAACGCCTGTGTGTCACCCAGCCTTACACAAAACAGCTTTCGAACTTCTGTGCTTCAATTGGCTGGCTGTATTCGCAGCCGTTGGTAGGCGGGTCCTTCTTGCTAGGTTTTCAGTCATTGGTTCTTCAAGGTTTCAGAAACCCAATTCAAGGCTCTTATTAGTCAAATGAGAGGTCAATCACATCTAAACCAATCAAAGCACTCCTTTGGCTTTCTGTTCGCGGCTGTGTCTGTAGTGGAAGAACGGAAATGCAGCTTTTTTATTCAGCGCGCTCTAGGACGCAGAGACGTGTCCGCCCGCGGTACACCGGAGTGCAACAGGTTAAAACAAGCAACAAATCAATTTCACACATAACTGCTTACATACATCTGTGATCAGTACGGATGTCCCGATCACTATTTTTTGTCCCCAATCCAATCAGAGTCATCTAGGATTGCGAATTAGCTGACACCGAGCCACAAACCGATACTTACATTTTCCTACAACACATTATTACAAACTACACATCATTAAGTACATTAAAGTTTTTTTGTTTGTTTGTTTTTTTTTTTTTTTAAATCAGTGCAACTTGGAGTATTCCAACACAGCAGACATGTTGGCAACACCTTCCCTGCTGCAACTCTGTACAGCTCCAGTGCTATGGCAAAGCTGACAGAAAACAACAGAGACTTAAACAGAGACGAACCCAGTGACCCCGATACCCACTGAGTCACAAAAACCTTGGTCGGGCTCCCAATCCAATACTCGAGTTTGGATCGGGACACCCCTAATGGACAGTGTTGTACAGGGGCTCATCCCCACTGCATGAAATTGCCCAACACTGCCGGCTAAATATTAGCAGAGAGCAGAAATTAATTTGACTGGATCAAATGCTGGACCAGCAGTTCTGTTCCTGATACTGAGTGATAGTGATTTCAGTCATACTGGACCTGATATCGCATCGGTTCAACCCTTGCTTAAACAACAAACGGCAACAGACTGAAGTTGTTCATTATTTATAAAATACAGATATTACCATGACAAAGTTCTCTCTTTTTTTTTTAAATTTAATTCATGTTTTCTACTGTATATTTATTACATAGAAAGTGGAATTTTGCAAACTTTTGTTTTAATTTTGATGATAATCAACCATTACTTTTTAAATTAAACTACAAATCACAATATTGTATTTTTTTTTTCCGAGTATCCCAGCTAAGGGAATAATGCCAAAGGGGCATAACATCTATTTATGTTTCTGTGTCTCTGTGTGAAGCACATGGGTCAATATTTGTTTTTGACTGAACCCTCCAAATAATCCAAACTGACTGTGTTGATGCAGTTTCTGGAGCACACTGTGACCAAAAGAAGTGGAGAAAAAGCCTTACCTGGTAATTTGGAAACTTGCTCTAAAGCTTTCAAAACTGAAAACGACCGTCGTGTACTGGGAAACATAATCTCTCCAGAGTGTTCAGGGTCACCTCACGTGGGCGATGCCTAGGAGGCGTCCTGCTCCAGATGCACGGGTCAGATTTTAAGCCAAATGACAAGATCTGACCTATTCGGGCATCTCAGATAATCCCAGATTGACCACCAAAGTGTCGGTCACAAAAACTTGATGGCAGGTTTGCAACTGTGTCCAAGATCACATCTGTCCCCATAAAGATAAGATAAGATAAGATAAGATAAGCCTTTATTAGTCCCACAATGGGGAAATTCCAGGATTGCAACAGCACAGGGATAGCAACACTCAGAGCAACAATCAGAAGGCAAGAAAAAAAACACAAGCAAGCAAGAGCAGCTAATATACATATGTACATATTACTATAAAATATATATACACACACACACACACACACACACAGTGCAGAGCATTGTAGCTAGATGGAATAAATATGTAAATATATAAACACCCACAGTACGGAGCATTGCAGCTAGGTGGAATAAATATGCAAGTATATAAACACACACAGTGCGGAGCAATGTAGCTAGATGGAATAATATGTAGATATATAAAAACACAGTGTGGAGCATTGTAGCTAGATGGAATAAATATATAGATATATAAATATAAACACACCCAGTGCTGAGCATTGTAGCTAGATGGAATAATATGTAGATATATAAAAACACAGTGTGGAGCATTGTAGCTAGATGGAATAAATATGTAAATATATAAACACACACAGTGCAGAGCATTGTTGCTAGATGGGATGAAACAGCATAACCGTCTACTTAGTTATCCTACATGGTATAGATGTAGGATTTATATACATTTATATACCTTTATATACCTTTACATATACATTTATATACCTTTATTCTACAAATCACAAATACATATAAATATGTATTTATATACATTCATATACATTTATATACCTTTATATAGGTAGTAAAGATGAAAACTGTGTAAGGCTGGTGTGAAATGAGTGCTAATATGTGGCCAGGCTTTCATTCATAAATTTGTTTGATGTACAGATTTGAGTTGCTCTGATATCACCGTCCGCCCAGCTCGGGGTCACAGCAGGGCAAGAGCCAAGGCAGCTGACTTGTCAGTTTAAACAAACCCTCACATCCACACCTATGGTCATTTTAGGATCACCAATTAACCTAAAAGGCATATTTGTGGAGTGTGGTAGGAGGGCAAAGTAGCACCTAGAGGAATCGGATCCACGCAGGCACCTGGAGAACATCAAAACTGTAGACACAGAGGCTGCAGATGATCAGGAGGTTTAAACAAGGAAAATGGAGCTGTGAGGTGACCCACTGCACCGCCCTACCCTCTTATTATGATGCTGCAAACTTCATTAAGACATCAGAAAAGAACAATAACACCCAGTTTAGCCAATAAAAATATAAATTCAAAAAAATTAAAGCCAACTTGGATTTAAAAGAGACCATCACACGGATTAATAAATTGCAAACGGAATTCCCAGTGCAACTAAATAAAAGCCAAATTGCCCAACAGAAACACAAGCCTGGACGTGAAGGCTAAACATCGCCCACTATAATCTGCCGTCCTCTGCAGCAGCACCAGCCTATAATTTCATCATTTTCCTCGCTAAAACACTCTCAGCAGCTCGGTGTTTAACCAGACCGCGCGCTCGGTTACAAGAGCCCGACCGGCCACGCGTACATCAGCTGTTTGGACGCCTACAAATGAAGAGCAAAGTCCTCGCCAACGCTGTGCGAAGTAAAGATGGAAACTGTGTAAGGCTGGTGTGAAATGAGTGCTAATATGTGGCCAGGCTTTCATTCATAAACAGCCCTGACAGCTCGGTTGACAGTCCAATGGTTGTCGGGTTGGTCTGAGCAGCTCACTCGTCCCAAAAAAACAAAGCCGTTTTTCCGTAAAATATTCCAGCGCTTCATTTTAAACCTTCCAAATTGTGCACAGTTCGATAAATAGCACATTTATATTAGTTTCTTACCGTTTATTTTTCCTCTATTTCCCTCACAGATGCCGAGCCACTATGGTCCATCTTCATCTATTTACCGTCCGCTCGTGATGGTACGGTCCGGTCTTATGAGCGTCATTACGTCACTTCCGGAATACGGACCGTACACCTGTTTATAAAAAAAAAAGGGTTTCCAAAGATCGTCTATTACACATCTCGCCCTGTTTTCTGGATAAAACAACGCACGAGAAAATTGTACTTCATTTTCCACCCTTTTTCCTCACAAATTTACCACTTTTTTCCTCATTATTTATATTTTATCATAAAATTTTAAATGTTTTAAATCATAAATGTGTTATTGTCACATAAATATGCAACACCAATATGTGACCATTATGTCAGGTCAGGCATTGAATCTTTATTTCGGATAGTACAGGTTAAAAGGAACTGAATAATATAGCAAAAGGGGGAAATAAAATCCAACGAGGTCAAATTAGACAATAACTCCTCTGATTATACAGTTCAACAAAAGTTATCCGAAATGGGTGATGGCTGAAGCCGCAGCTTATATTGCCCACTATGGCTGTGTTGTGAGACATGTATATGTTGGACACTGCATATGTGATTTAACCACGATGAAGGAGAGCCAGCCCCCTGCGGTGCGGAGCCACAGAGCCTGGACCCCCTGCGGAGGCCAGGGGACAGAAGACTTCCTGACCACTGAGGCTCGAGAAGAGAGAAGGGGGAGTTATGTAAATAAAAGGCTAATGAATGTGGATAAAGAGATTTTGAGAGAGATGTGTGATTTCCCCCGCGAGGGAAATGGTTTGATGTCAGAATGTTTAAATGAGAGAACTTTGGTGTGTTCACCCTCTTTGTTCGCTGCTCAAGAATGAGAGCAGACAGTGGAATGATTACTTGAATAAACTGGAATGAAAGACAATTCGGTTTCGTTATTCAAGTCTCCCCACATTGGTGACTGACGACGTTGAGAATGAACGAAGAAATTCTCAGGGTCCCGGACTCACAGCGCTCAGAGCTGGCGAGCGCAGTGGCCGTTAAGCTGCCTGATTTCTGGCAGGATAACCCACGGTCGTGGTTTCTGCAAGCAGAGTCGCAGTTCGCGCTCCCAGGAGTAACGGTGGATGACACTAAGTTCCACCATGTCATCGCTAAACTGGACAACAGCACAGCTCGGTGCGTGCAAAGCTTGGTGGAGCAGCCACCCGCGACCGACAGGTACGGCAAGCTGAAATCCACCCTCATCAAGTTTTTCACCCCCTCGGCTGAAGTGAGGGCGAGGAGGATCCTGTCTTTGCTAGACCAAGGTGGACACAGGCCGAGCGCCCTGATGGAGGAGATGATACAGCTGAGAGGGTTGGACAACGATGATTTCATTTTTCAGTTCATCTTCCTCTCCAACCTCCCGGCGCATGCGAGAAGCACGCTGGCCGGCAAAAAGTGTCACACCCTGGAGGAGTTCCGGGAGCTGGCCCAGGAGGCAGATGGGATCCTGGACGCCTGCGGCGGGCAAGCAACCACAGCAGCAACCCGAGACAGCGGGGAGCCAGAGGCGGCAGAACCAGACTGGCCGACGACGGCGGCAACACGGCCGCGACGAGGGGGAGCCAATAGCTCGGCGGCAGAGGCGCGGGCACGACACAGCGGAGGAGAAGATCTCTGCTTTTACCATCGGAGGTTCGCAGAGAAGGCACGCAGGTGTGTGCCGCCCTGCATCTTCAGGAGTTCGGGAAACGGCAAGACCGGGGGTCGCTAGCAGCTTCGACCCTCGGAGAATGCAACAAGCTGCTCTACATCACGGATGCGCGCTCCGGACGAGAGTTCCTCATCGACACCGGAGCACAAGTGAGCTTCATCACCCCAACATACGCGGACCGGGTGGCTGGACCCCACGGTAGCGGAGCTACAGCGGCAAATGGCTCGAACATCAACACCTACGGGAGAAGGACCTTGCCTTTATGCTTACATGGCCGCACATATGAATGGACTTTTGTGATAGCGGCGGTGAGTTTCAACATGTTGGGCGCGGATTTTTTGTGTTCACACAATCTGTTAGTTGATCTTGCTAATAGACGGCTGGTAAATGCACTCTCTTTTTACTCTCTCCCCTGTTCAGCTCGAGTGTCCCTGCCACCAGTACAGACCCACGTCGCTACAGCAGGTGGTAAGTTTCACACACTCCTCACCCAATTTCCAGCGCTCACTGTGCCCACTTTTTCAGCGACGGTCGCAAAGCACGTGGTGAAACACTTTATCCCCACTTCTGGTCCTCCCGTGTTTGCAAAAGCTCGGCGCTTGGATGCAGTTAAGCTCGCCATTGCGCGCGAGGAGTTCGCCAGCCTGGAGAGGCTGGGCATCGTTCGTAGGTCGAAGAGCCCGTGGGCTTCGCCGCTGCACATGGTACCGAAAGCCGATGGCTCCTGGAGACCGTGCGGGGATTACCGCAGGCTAAACAACGCTACGGCGCACGATCGTTATCCCATCCCGCACATTCAGGATTTTTCGGTGCACCTGGCGGGGGCGCGCATTTTTTCAAAGATTGATCTAGTTCGCGGCTATCACCAAGTCCCGGTCCAACCGGAGGACATTCCTAAAACAGCGGTAATAACCCCGTTCGGACTTTTCGAATTTTTACGCATGCCGTTTGGTCTCAAAGGGGCGGCGCAAACATTTCAGCGGATGATGGATGCCGTGTTACGCGATCTCCCTTTCGTGTTTGTGTACCTCGACGACATTTTGGTCGCGAGTACTTCAGAGGACGAACACGAAACGCACCTCACAGCAGTTTTTAGGAGGCTGGGAGAGCACGGCTTAATAGTTAACCCAGCCAAGTGCCAGTTCGGCGTCGAGCGGATCGATTTTTTGGGTCACCGCGTCTCCCCGGAGGGAGCGGTTCCGTTACCAGAGAAAGTACGCGCGGTAGCAGATTTTCCCCGTCCACAAACGGTCAAATCACTACAGGAATTCTTGGGGATGGTGAATTTTTATAACCGATTCCTGCCCCACGCAGCTCAAATCATGCAACCGTTATATGCCGCGCTCAAAAAACAAAAACCGACCCAGGCGGTCGAATGGTCCCCGGAGCGGGAGCGCACGTTCACAGAGGTTAAAAAAGCCTTGGCTGACGCTGCGCTCCTGGCCCACCCAGACCCTGCAGCACGTATCGCGCTGACGACAGACGCTTCAGATTTAGCCATAGGGGCCGTTATTGAGCAACAGGTAGCCGGAGTTTGGCAGCCTTTGGCTTTCTTTAGCAAATCTTTAAGCGCGGCTGAACGAAAATACAGCGCGTTTGACAGAGAACTGTTGGCGCTGCATTTGGCTATTCGTCATTTCCAGTTCTGGCTGGAAGGACGGTGCTTCACCGCTTATGTGGACCACAAGCCGCTCACATACGCCATGGCCAAAATTTCAGACCCGTGGTCCGGCAGGCAGCAGAGGCAGCTGGCCGCAATCTCGGAATTTACCACTGACATTAGGCACGTCGCGGGCAAATTCAATGTAGTAGCGGATTGTCTCTCACGCGCGTTCACGACCCCAACACGCGCAGAGGCAGAACGGGCCACCGTGACCGAGCCGCAGGAGAGCAGCACGGTGGCGCGCGCAGCCCCGGTGCACGTGGGTATAGATTACGCAGCCATGGCAGCGGACCAGGGGGCGGACGCAGACGTGCGCGCGCTCCAGTCTGGACCAACAGGGTTGAGGCTGGAGAGCAAGTGTTTACAAACCGGTATGCCCCCCCTGATCTGCGACATGTCGACGGGGCGCCCGTGTCCGGTGGTTCCGGCCACGTGGCGCCGCCGTGTTTTTGACTCGGTCCACTCACTGGCGCACCCGGGGGTGCGCGCGTCGGTGAAACTAGTGGCGGAAAAGTTTGTTTGGCCGTGCCTGCGCAAGCACGTGAAGGAATGGGCAAAAACCTGCATTTCCTGTCAACGGGCCAAAATTCACAGGCACACAAGAGCCCCGTTAGAACCGTTCCGCATTCCGGCCAGAAGGTTCGACCATGTGCACGTCGACCTTGTGGGCCCCCTACCGGCATCACAGGGGTTCACGTATCTTTTGACAATGGTGGACCGCACCACACGTTGGCCGGAAGTGGTCCCACTTGCGACGACCACGGCCGCGGAGGTGGCTCGCGTTTTTTTACGGCTTGGGTGGCGCGCTTCGGGGTTCCGTCGGACATTACGTCCGATAGAGGACCGCAATTCATCTCTGAGCTGTGGTCAGCAATGGCCAACGGCTTAGGAGCCAAAATTCACCGCACTACGGCTTACCACCCTCAGGCCAATGGCTTATGCGAGCGTTTTCATAGGTCTTTGAAGGCGGCACTCAGAGCGTCGCTCACGGATGCAGATTGGGTGAATAAACTTCCATGGGTTTTATTAGGGTTGCGTTCTGCGCCTAAAGAGGACTTAGACGCCTCCCCAGCGGAGCTGGTATTCGCACAAACTCTGAGGCTGCCGGGCGAGTTTTTACCAGAGCACCCAGAGCCCCCACCTCTCTCGGCTCTGGGACCGTTAGTCGGCACGGGGGCAGACACGCTCCCGGGTCCGGTTCATCACGCTTTTCCACGAGTTTTCGTCCCCAAGGCTTTGAAAAATGCCGATTTCGTTTTTGTCAGGCGCGAAGCCCTAAAAGCAACGCTCAAACCACCTTATGAAGGGCCATTTCGAGTGCTGGAGGCAGGTGATAAGCAATTTGTGCTAGATTTTGGAGACAGAAAAGAGACAGTCAGTATTGACAGACTAAAACCTGCTTTTGTCATGAAGGACGTGTCTGTACCGGTCGCGGTGGCGCCTCGACGAGGCAGGCCCCCGCAGGGGGCAATTAATCACTCTCTCCCTCAGTCAACAGACCCGAAGCAGAAACGCACCGCAGGCAAGGCGGGGCCAACGCACAGCAGATTCGGCAGACGGCTGAAGCCCAAGCGGCGCACAGACTGAATGTTGGTGTTAATTATTCAGTAGTGAGTAAGGTGCTATTTAATTTTAGGAATTAGTCTGTTCTTCATCGTTTGGGGGGGGGTTATATGGCTGTGTTGTGAGACATGTATATGTTGGACACTGCATATGTGATTTAACCACGATGAAGGAGAGCCAGCCCCCTGCGGTGCGGAGCCACAGAGCCTGGACCCCCTGCGGAGGCCAGGGGACAGAAGACTTCCTGACCACTGAGGCTCGAGAAGAGAGAAGGGGGAGTTATGTAAATAAAAGGCTAATGAATGTGGATAAAGAGATTTTGAGAGAGATGTGTGATTTCCCCCGCGAGGGAAATGGTTTGATGTCAGAATGTTTAAATGAGAGAACTTTGGTGTGTTCACCCTCTTTGTTCGCTGCTCAAGAATGAGAGCAGACAGTGGAATGATTACTTGAATAAACTGGAATGAAAGACAATTCGGTTTCGTTATTCAAGTCTCCCCACACCCACCCATATTCCATCCAAGAATTCAAAAGAAAAACAAAACAAGAGCGATTACAATTCAGAACAAAGCTAAGACCAAATGTGACAAAAGAAAAAAAAAAACCCAAAAAAAACTAAGTAACAGCACAACACAGACAGGATATGACAATCCTTATGTGAGTTTACATGTCATCTTGTATCTATGTTTGGAGTATTTCTTCCTTTAGTTTTTGTTTAAATTGTCCAAGCGTTGTACATGATTTTAATTCAGGTCCAAAATCGTTCCATAATCTGACTCCTTGCACTGAAACACAGTGTTGCTTGGTGGTAGTTCTCACTGTAGGCTTTTGAAATATACATGTTCCTCTGAAATGATATTGTTTCTCCCTTATTTGGAACAACTTTTGGATATTTGCGGGCAGTGATAAATTCTTCACTTTAAACATTATTATTGCAGTTTTAAAGTCAACCAGATCTTTCAACTTGAGAGCTTTTAGTTTAAGAAAAAGTGGGTTTGTTGGTTCCCTGTAAGCTGCTTTGTTTATTATTCTAATAGCTCTCTTTTGAAGCATAAAGAGTGGATGTATGTTTGTTTTATATGTATTTCCCCATACTTCATTACAATATGTCATGTATGGGAGTATTAATGAATGATACAAGGTATATACTGTAGTGTGGGTTGATTCAGCAAATATTTCACTCTGTGTAATATTGCAATTGATTTGGATACTTTACCTTTAATATAATTAATATGTGACTTCCAACACAGTTTATTATCAATTATTACTCCAAGAAATTTAGTTCCAGATACCCTTTCAATCTCTACACCATTTACACTGAGTTTAGGTACTGAGTTGTTGTGATGGTTGTTAAAGACTATAAATTTTGTCTTACTTAAATTGAGCGTTAATTTGTTTGAATCAAACCACAGTTTAAGCTTTCCTAATTCCTTTCCGAGTGTATCCAGAAGTTGTTCCAAATTGTTTCCACTGCATAATAGATTAGTGTCATCGGCAAACAATATTAAGTCCATTTTTTCTGAAACTTTACATATATCATTTATATACATATTGAATAATAATGGCCCCAAAACTGAACCCTGTGGGACTCCACAAGTAACCTTCAGTAACTGTGAGTTTTTGTTACTAACACATACATACTGATATCTATTCTTTAAGTAACTGCTTAACCAGGACAGTGCTACCCCTCTAATACCACAATTTTGTAGTTTCTTTAATAATAAATTATGATCTACTGTATCAAATGCTTTTTTAAGATCCAGGAATACTCCAACTGAATACTCTTTGTTTTCAATGGCTGTTGATATTTTTTCTATAAATTCCATTAGAGCAAATGCAGTTGTCCTCTTGTGTCTGAACCCATATTGCTGCTCACACAATAAATTATTCTTCAGTGTGAAGTTGTCAATTCTCTCATAGAATATTTTTTCAAGTATCTTGGAAAATTGCGGCAATAGTGAAATTGGTCTATAGTTTGAGAATTCCCCTCTGTCACCCGTCTTGTATATCGGAATTACTTTAGCTATTTTCATTGCATTGGGAAATATACCTGTTTGGAGAGACAGGTTACAGATATACGTCAGTGGTTTCACTAAGCATTCAATAATTGTTTTGACTAAGAGCATGTCAATACCATCACAGTCCGTAGATGTTTTACTTTTAAACGATTTAACAATTTCAATGACCTCTCTTTCGTCTGTGTTCTTTATGAAGATGGAGTCTTTTACAGCAGTGTTATTGCATATTGTATCACCTGTAGGCACCGTAGTGGGTATTTCTCGAGCCAAATTTTTTTTTTTTTTTTTTTTTTTTTTTTGTTACTTATTTGTACCCGTAGGTAGACTTGGTTTGCAGTCTGGTGACAAGCCACCGGCTGCTGGTCGCTGCGTGCGCGAGCGCCCTAAACCTACATGTTTTTGGTAAGCGGGAGGAAACCGGAGAAATCCCGGAGTAAACCCGCGCAACACGGGGAGAACATGCAAACTCCAAAATTAGGACCAATGTTAACAAAAAAGTTATTAAATTCATCTGCAGGTGAAGCTACATTCACACTCTGAGTCGTTTTATTATTTTTTGGAATATTGGTTGGGTTGCTTGTATTTCTGCTTTTATTTCCAAGGATACTGTTAAGTATTGTCCATGTATTTTTAATACTGTCTTTGTTTTTCTCCAGTTCTTTACTGTAATAGTCTCTTTTACTACATCTTATTATATATGTTAACTTATTTTTGTATGTTTTATACCGCTGCTCTGCTTCTTTTGTCCTTTTCTTTAGAAAAGCTTTATATAATAAATTTTTCTTTTTACACGCCTTTTGTAGTCCTTTGGTTAGCCATGGCTTATCGGCAAATTTATGTTTAAGCTTTTTTTTTACTAATGGACAGTTTTTTTCATAAAGAGTGGTTACAATGTTTATAAATGTGTCATAGGCTTCATTTACATCTGATACATAGACTTGTGTCCAGTCTTGCTTCAGCAAGTCCTCTTTAAAAGAACTGATTGCGTTTGGTGATTTGTATCTGAAAGATCTTAAAACTTTTTCTGTATTGGCCCCCGTGTGGTCATGGATAAGTGCAAAGGTTGGCAAGTGGTCACTTACATCATTTATCAATAATCCACTTTCTATTTTCTTATCAATAACACTGACAAACAGGTTGTCAATAAGTGTAGCAGTGTGAACTGTGATTCTACTGGGATGTGTTATTGTGGGATATAGACTCATGCTGTACATAGAGTTCATGAACTCTGTAATTACATTTTGTTGATGTGGATTTAGTAAATCAATATTGAAATCTCCACAAATTGCTACCATTTTCTTACTAGTAATATTATTGTACAGCTCGACTAATTTATCTCTGAATGTCTCAATGCAAGTTCCCGGCGTTCTATATATACAACTTATAATTAGATTTTTTGTTTTATCTTGGTCAATCTCAACAGTAACACATTCCAAGATCCCAGGTAGTGCAAAGGACATTCCATTTACAAGCTTACACCTATACAGGTCATCAATATACAGTGCAACACCACCACCCTTTTTTTGAGATCTGTTAATATGAAACATCTGATATCCCTCTTTTGCCATCAGGGGAGCCTGCTCTTCATTAAGCCAGGTTTCAGAGACTGCAATAGCAGTAAATTTTCTGTCTAGCTGTTTTAAATAGTCCTGGATCTGTGGAAAGTTTTTGTTAGTTGTTTTGTTTGCTTGCTACCGGATAAACATGAAAACCGGTACTACCTGTCTCATGGGCCGGGCCGTCAGCGACTCAACTGGCAACCCTGTCCTTCCGAGGGCGTGGAAGGTGAAACTGGGCATCCTGGTAGAACTAAAAACAATATCTGTCACAGGTCTGTGGTGGATCACTCCCAGTTACATGGGGTGAGACTGGACATCCTGCCAGATAAGCACATCTGTCGCAAGGTCTGTGTTGGACTTTTGCCAATCGGTGCATCGTGACATGCACTATTCAAAGAGAAGCTATAAACAAACCTATCATCTGGTCAGTCACTGCAACAGATACTGGAGTCAGTTTGTTTTGGCCTGTCCTTGCCACTGATAATACCTCTATCTGCCAAGAATGTGCCGCTAGTCCAGCAAAAGCTAGTGGTACTCAAAAACTTTGCAAGCAGTTTCATGAAATGGTCAGTCAGAAAGCAACTCATACCGGCTCAGACGTCGCCTGGGTTAACAAGGTCAGGAGTTCCTGGCAGCGGAAGGCGAAGGACAGAGCTGCAAGGAGGAATCTGATCAGACCTTAATGAAACAGTCGTTGTTGCCCCCGACAAACTGCTATGATGATGATGATGATGATGATGATGTTGTGACACCTGATAAATTTGCATTTTTCGTAAATTTATTGAATTATTTTTTTATCATGAGTTTGCAACATCCGTTTTGCAATTTAGTATTTTTTTCCCTCTTAAATTTATTTTTGTGGGGACTATATAGGACAAAATATTCTACCTGCCAAAGTGGCAAATAAGAGTGATGGGCTATAATCCGCAGTCATTTTAAGACAGTGCTAATGTCAATAAATTATTTGTGATGCATATTTTTCAGGAATGAAGAAAATAAAATGTTTAAAACCAATGATTTAAAATGCATAAAAATGAACTGGATTGAAAATACAAATTATGCAACAGTTAATTTGCATAAAACCAAAACAAAATGACAAAGACTCATTGAGATCTTTTTTTTAAGAGACACACACACAAAAAAAACATAGTGTCGAGAATGTGGAAATGACGAGGCTGAGTTTATCTCAAGAGTCAGGTTTATTCCATTCTCCAACATCATCAAAAACAGAAAGAGAAAGAAACCCCCAGACATTCGTCCCTTTATACCCCAGGACATCAAAGCACACAGTCACATTGTATTTAATCCCAAGTCACAATGCGTCTTCTTCCAGGTCTTCTCACCTCCACCTAAAGTCACTGGTGGCCAGGAAATCCCTCAAGGCCATCTCTTTGCATACAAAAGGCCACATTTCACATCCTCCTGTTATCTCCTAGGAGGCTCAGTCCTTTTGTTCATCTGAGACATTAAGCATACAGTAAGCATACAGTAATATACATGTGAAGCATATGAAACCCACATATGTGTCCCACATGACCCCCCCCCCCAAACGTCTAAGATGGAACAACGGAATAACAGTCTGCATGTCATGAAAAATCACACACATCAGTCCACATGCTGCTTGGGCCTCAGTCTTCTCCCGTATCTGCTGTAAGCGGGCTTTACCACCTCCGCGGCGTCCTCCTGCTGTGGAGCTGCTGTCTGAGGATGAGAACTGTTAGTCAATCCCTGTGGGTGCTCTGGGGAATGCTCCCTAGGGGGTCTGCCGCGCCGAGGAGCCCTGGCCAACTGCACACCTTCGTCAGCCACCACAAAAGTGGGTTTGAGCCTGTTTATGCCAATCATTTCTTTTCTGCCCCCCAAATCTAGCAAAAAATGCTTATCTCCTGTCTCCAGCACTCTAAATGGTCCATCATAAGGTGGTCGCAACGGTGGGCGATGGGCATCGTGTCTGCCAAAAACAAACTCCGCATTTTTTAAAGCCTTAGGCACAAAAACGCGCGGAAAACTGTGGTGAACGGGGCCAGGCCGTGTGCTCGATTCTGTGCTACTCTGCAACCGCTGAGCTGGGAAGCACTCTGGCGCCGGATTATCTGGGAGAAATTCCCCGGGCAGCCGAAGTGGCTGTGCGAAAACTAGCTCAGCCAGGGAGGCTTCTAAATCCTCTTTAGGTGCAGAATGCAAGCCCAGTAAAACCCATGGTAGCTTGTCCACCCAATTTGCATCCGTAAGCGACACTCTGAGGGCCGCCTTCAATGACCTGTGAAAACGTTCGCATAACCCGTTAGCCTGTGGATTGTACGCGGTCGTGCGGTGGATCGTTGCCCCCAGGCTGCGGGCCATCGCTGACCAAAGTTCGGAAACAAATTGAGGGCCTCTGTCGGACGTAATGTCCGACGGGACTCCAAAACGCACTACCCATGCCGTTAGAAATGCGCGCGCCACCTCCTCGGCTGTGGTTGACAACAGTGGGACCACTTCCGGCCAGCGCGTGGTGCGGTCAACCATTGTCAAAAGATGTGTGCACCCCTGTGAGGGCGGAAGGGGGCCTACAAGGTCCACGTGAACATGATCAAACCTCTTAGCTGGGATGTGAAACGGCTCCAAGGGAGCTCTCGTGTGTCTGTGTACCTTGGCTCGTTGACAAGCCATGCAGGCTGCCATCCACTCTCTAACTTGTTTGCGCAGGTTCGGCCATACAAATTTCTCTCCCACCATTTTGACCGACGCGCGCACTCCCGGGTGCGCCAGAGAATGGATCGAGTCAAAAACGCGGCGGCGCCACGCGGCCGGTACCACAGGACGCGGTCGCCCAGTGGAGACATCGCAGATTAGGGGGGCATACCGTCTTGCAGAACCCTGTTCTCCAGCCTTAACCCTGTTGGTCCAGACTGGAGCGCGCGCACTTCTGCGTCGCTAACCCGATCCGTGGCCATGGCTGCAAAATCTACCCCTACGTGGGCTGGAGCCGCCACAGCGCGCGAGAGGCAGTCTGCCACTACATTCAGTTTACCCGCCACATGCTGGATATCGGTAGTAAACTCTGAGATCGCGGCCAGCTGTCTCTGCTGCCGGCCCGACCACAGTTCTGAAACCTTGGCCATCGCGAAAGTCAGCGGCTTGTGGTCCACGAACGCGGTGAAACGGCGTCCTTCCAGCCAGAACTGGAAGTGGTGAATGGCCAAGTGGAGAGCTAACAACTCCCTGTCGAATGCGCTGTATTTTCGTTCACTATCGTGCAAGGTCCTGCTGAAAAAGGCAAGTGGTTGCAAAGCTCCGGCTACATACTGCTCCACGACCACCCCTATGGCCACATCTGACGCGTCAGTAGTGAGCGCTATGCGGGCTGTTGGGACTGGATGTGCTAACAACGCAGCATTTGCCAGGGCTGTTTTTTTTGTAACTTAGATTTTTATTCATTTTTCATCATATATAATGCATTCAGATCACATTCTACATTTAAAAAACAAAGGGGTTAGGGTAGGGAAAAAAAAAAAAAAAATAAACAAAATAAAAAAAAAAAAAAATAAATAAAAAATAAAAGGGGGGGGGGACAAATGTTGGAGCATCAAGTTTTTAGTTTCCATCTCTTAATTCTTCTGGTTTTTTCAGTGTCTTTGGTTATTCTTTCAATTTCTGCCTCGTTGTTGCACTTTGTAGTGTGTCCATTTCCGCCATTTTTTCTCCCATATTCCTTCTAGCATTCTTCGTCGATATGTTAGTTTTTCCATCATACGTATGTCCTCAACAATGTCAGTCCATTGTTCTTGGTCAGGAAGAACTTCTGATCGCCATTTTTTTGTGATAGTTTTTTTACATGCAATCAACAAGATTTTAACTAGATATCTGTCCTCAGCCTGTATAACACTGTCTTTTTTAAGATCACATAAGTACATCAGGTTACAGTTCATTGGTATATTATATCCTAATATCCTCTGTATTGTCACATGCATAGATTTCCAAAATGATGATATTTTGTAGCATTTCCAAAACATATGTGAGTGGTCTGCATTTTGAGCCCCACATCCCCTCCAGCATAAAGATTGGGTATTTGTATATTTTCCTTGAATCTGTGGTGTAATGAAAAAGCGAATCAGGTTTTTCCATCCAAATTCCCTCCATGCCCTTGAATTTGTTGATGTGTGTTGTGTTTTCCATATTTCCTGCCAGCTTTCTTCTGTTATGTTTAAATTGAGCTCTTTCTCCCATTTCTCCTTTATATAGTTACTTGTATGATTGTTTGTCATAAGTTTCTGATATAGTTTTGAAATAATTCTTATTTTATTTCCTGCATATGAGCTTAAAATAAGTTGTATAATCTCGTTCACATCTGTTTGGAGGTTATGCCTAATCTTCTTCATATAGTAATCTCTCATCTGCAGATATCTGAAAAATTCCGATCTTTCTAATTTAAATTTTCTCCTGATATTTACAAAGCTCCCGAGATCTTTTTTTCCGATATTGCCCCATGCTGTGATTCCCTTGTTCACCAGATTTTTGTATCCCCTATCTTGTTTTGCCGGTTCAAACTGACTGTCAAATGCTACCCATTTCAATAGTTTTATGTCTTCCCTTATATTATATTTTTGTACTATTTTATACCACAGTTCTAAAGTAAATTTAGTGATTGGGTCTATTTGTTTGATTTGCTTATATGCATCTTTATCCCCTATTATGCTTTGTACTGGGAGTCCCTCAATTTCCTTTTCCATTTCTTTCCATTTTGCCTCATATCCCTCGTCGCACCAACATATGATATATCTTATTTGTGCTGAGTAGTAATATTCCTTTAGACTCGGTAGGCCCATGCCTCCTTTCTCTTTTGGTAATTGGAGGGTTTTATATTTCACTCTTGGTTTTTTACCTCCCCAAACAAATCTCGATATCATCCTGTCCCACTTTGAGAATTGGGCATCTGGAATCTCTGTTGGTATAGCCTGGAAGAGGTAAAGTAATCTAGGTTGTATGCTGATTTTGACTGTCTCAATTTTTGAATTCAGATCCATATTTAAGATTGACCATCTATCAATATCTTTTTTTATTTCTTGTTCCAACCTATCATAGTTTGCTTTATATATTTTGCTTAGGTCTTTAGGTATGTTCACTCCAAGGTATTTTATTTCTTTTTGCTTCCAGTTTAGTTTGATCTTATCAGTTATCTGGTTTAGAGGGTTATAGTGGAATGTCAGTATTTGTGTTTTTGTTATGTTTATCTTGTATCCTGATAATTTTCCAAAATTTTCTATCAAGTTCATCATTTCCATTATTGATTTATCTGGTTGTTCAAGATAAACTATAATATCGTCTGCAAATAGCCCAATCTTGTGTTCCGCCCCCTTTATTGTTACACCTTTTAATTTCTTATTTTGTCCTATCGCTTGAGCCAATGGTTCTATGAACAGAGCAAACAAGGTGGGCGATAAGCAGCATCCCTGCCTAGTTGATCTTTGTATATTTACTTTGTCTGTTAAGCTACCGTTTATCTTGATTCTTGCCACAGGTTCTTGATATAGCGTCCTTATGCATTGTACTGATTTTTCGTTAAATCCAAAGCGCTCCAGTACACTATATAGGAATTTCCAGTTAACCCTGTCAAATGCTTTTTCTGCGTCTAAACTCATTATTACTGCGCTTTTCTTTTCTTTATGTATTTGGTTAATTATATGTATTGTTCTCCTGATATTGTCATGTGTTTGGCGTCCCTCTATGAATCCAGTTTGATCATCTTCTATCAATTCCGTCAAGAATGTCTTTATTCGTTTACATATAATTGTTGTGTATATTTTATAATCTACATTTAATAAAGAGATTGGTCTATAGTTTCCGCATTGTTCTTTATCTTTCCCTGGTTTTAAAATAACTGAAATGATTGCTTCGTTCCATGTTGGAGGTATTTTGTTGTTGTTCAGCGTCCAATTAAATGACTTTAGGAGTTGTGGCAAGAGTTCTTCTATAAACAGTTTATAAAACTCAGATGGGTATCCATCACTACCTGGTGATTTACCATTTTTAAGTGACTTAATCACATCTCTGATCTCTTGTGTTGTTATTTCTGCTGTTAGTTTTTCATTTTGTTGATTTCCTATTGATGGCAAGTCCAATGTGTCTAGAAATTTTTTGATATCTTTAGTATTTGTTTCTTCAGGTTGCGAGTATAGTTCTTGGTAGAAATTATGGAAAATTTCTTCGATGTTTTCTGGGTTAACTGTGGTTTTATTTGTGGTGGGGTCTTTAATCTTGTATACATTATTCATTGTTTGTTGTTTTCTTAACCGTTTTGCCAGCAGTTTTGTGGCTTTTGGTCCCGTTTCATAATATTTTTGCTTTAGATATCTATTTTTCCTTTCAATTTCATCCATTTGTGTTTCTTTTATCTTTGTTTTTTCTTCTTTAATTTCTTGATATATTTTTGGATCATTTGTGCTTTGATGTTTACGTTCTAATTCCCTTAGTCTCTCACATCTTTGTTCATATGCTTCCAGTTTAGTCTTATTTGCTTTTCCTGTTTCAACAATTAATTTACCCCTTAACACGGCTTTTAGTGCGTCCCATAGTATTGTTGGGTCCACTTCTTCATTGTCATTCCCTTGGATATATTCGTTTATGTTTATTTTTATTCTTTCTTTCATTTTCTCATCATTTAACAGTCCTACGTTAAGTTTCCATGTTGTTTGTCGTTTTCTATTGTTTAAATATATTTCCATGTATATAGGATTATGATCTGATATTTCTGCCCCTCCAATCCAACAATTTCTCACCCTGTGTCTGTCACCTTCATTCATAAGGAAGTAATCTATTCTAGAGTGTACTTTATGGGCTGCTGAATAATGTGTATAGTCTTTTTCGAGTGGGTGTAGGTCCCTCCATATGTCTACCATACCCATTTCTGCCAGTGAGGTTCTTATGAACTTTGTTACATGTTTTTTTGTCTTCTTAACACTTGTTGTGTCAACCTCATGATCCATGACAGCATTTAAGTCTCCTCCACAAATTAGGACTCCTTCACTGTGTGTTGCTATGAGATCAAACAGATGTTGAAAAAAACCCTTGTCACTTTCTGGTGGGGCATAGATGTTCACTAATGTGATCTGCATACCATCTATTCTTCCCTTTATTATTACATATCTGCCTTCTTTATCCTGGATTTCCTGTTCACTTTCAAATTGTATTTTGTTTGAGATTAGTATCATAACCCCCCTTTTTGCTCCTCCCTTAAATGAACTGTAGTAGGAGTTCTTATAGCCAAATCTCTTTAGTTTCACATGTTCTGCCTTGCTCAAATGTGTCTCTTGCATAAATATAATTTCAGCTTTTTCCTTCTTGAATTTTCTTATTATTCTTTCCCTTTTAACAGGTGAGTTCAGACCATTCACGTTTAGTGTCATTATCTTAAGATTTTTACCCATATTCATGTTTTTCCATTTTTTTAACTTGTGCTCCTAGCCCCTTTAACAACAAAAATAACACATATTTATATAAAAACACATTAAAAAAACTCGACCTCCGTACTTTGGGCCTTTCTTCTGCCCACTGGTCCCTGTTGGTGGGTGGGGGGTTTGTCTTCACAGAGTGAAGGGCCCTCCCTAGACCTGTATTTACTATCAAAGTAATAGTCATAAGTCTAGAAATGTCCAACAAATATCACTTAAACCTCTCCTAGCCGTCTGTTTCTCTTTTACCTTGTCTTCTTGGCCTTCATTTCTTCTGTGCCTTTCTTAATCTTTGTTATGATCTAGGCTTTCAGTTGAAAGCCTTGTAGCTTGTCCTGGGCCCGCTGCTCTACGTCTCTCCCCCTTCTTCCGCCGTTCACTCGTCTCCACTCCGTCTGTCGTGGTGCGTTCAGGGCCGCCGCTGCTCCAGCCGTCTCCTTCGGCACGCTCACCTCAAGGCCCCGCTCCATCATATCCCGCGCTGCCTCTTCGGCCGTGTTGTAGGTTCTTGTGCCTTCCTCCCAATGAATCCTCATTTTCGTTAGCGGCGTTTGGAATCTAATTTTTTTCTCTTTCAGCGTTTTTTTAATATTGGCATATTTCTTCCGCTGCTGCACGATTTCTGTCGGGTAGTCATGGTCAAAAAATACCTGTTTGTCGCCGATTCGTATCTTTTTTTTCCATGCTTGCGTCAGGATTCTTTCCTTTATGTCATATTTCACAAAGTTTACCACAACTGACCTGGGTGGAGAGTTTGTTTTCGGGTTCTGTGCCGGTGTTCTGTGCGCCCGTTGAATCTGCAGATCCGTTTCTCCGGGTATTTCCAGTTCTTTTTTTCAGAACTGATCCATGAATTTTGTCATCGAGTTGCCTTCAATGCCCTCCGGAATTCCAAAGATGCGCATATTGCTTCGTCGGGATCTGCTCTCCAAGTCGTTTATTTTCTCCTGCATCCTCTGCGTTTGCGTCGTCAGGGTCTGTAGTTGTTCGTTTGCCTCGCTTTTCCAATCTTCTAGTTCCGAAATTCGGGTCTGCGCTTCTGTCATACACGCCCGCTGGGAGCGCAGCTCCTCCATGTTTTCCGTTAATTTACGCTCCATTTCTCTTCGGAGGTCCATGATTTCCTCCTTAATTTCTTTTTTCAGTTCCTCCTTAAGAGCCGCTAAATCCTGTTGTAGCTGTCGCTTGAATTCTCTCAACTCTTCACCCAAACTGGCGATGCCAGCGTTCATGTTGTCGAGTCTGGCGTCCTCCATTTTCTCTGCTGTGGACATCTCGTTTTTTTGGGCTTTGCGTACAGCGGTTTTTCCTGCGTTGTTGGAGAGGAATTCTTCAATTTTACCCTGTTTTTGTCCTTGTGCCCGGTTCCTTCGTGTTTTCATCCCTTGGTTTATTGATTCGTTTATGTCGAGTTGGCCATTTACCGATGATTTTTAATTCGGCTAGGGAGAGCTCTTTGTTTAAGTGTTATGTCTCTCCGCCATCTTCCCGGAAGTCCTGCCAGGGCTGTTTTAACTTCCGAGAATGCGTGCTCTCGCTCTGGAGACCATTCGATTTTATTTGTGGGTTTTTGTTTTTTTAGTGCAGCATACAATGGTTGCATGAGCTGCGCTGCGTGGGGGAGGAAAGCATACAGTAATATACATGTGAAGCATATGAAACCCACATATGTGTCCCACAATAGAAGATTTTCATGAACCAAAGGTCAAGCAACACCCAAACAATAAGAAACATGCACTGATTACAATGATAAGCAAATGAATAAATAAAATTAAAAAACTAAACCTCAAGTTCTCCAAGTTAGCAGCTCCTCCCATCTACTAAACAGGGCAATAAGGAATTACTGGATCTGATTTTTTTCTGACTTTTAAATTAAGTATCTCATAACTTAGCTGTAAGTGATCAAAAGCAGACTGAATTTAAATTTAATGGATATCAAAGCAATGATTTTTCTTAGAGCCTATGTTGTGTATGTATGAAGCATATAGCAATTTACTAAGTAAACTCCTGTGGATTGTGGTGATTTACTAAATACCATCTGCAGATATGTATTTCACACACATCCTTATGTAATATATAAGCAAAACATTTTATTTCTTTTGTTTTTCTTAGAGTGAAGCAGAAAGGAGAAACACTGCTAATCTTGTATTATCTTGTATAACAGGACAATAGAACTTCCTATTGTGTTCTGCATTCAACTGACAAATATTAATTACCTTTTACTGTTTATTTCAGTTTAATACAGCTACACAATAAAATTCATTACACATTGGTTGTGTGAGGAGTAGCTGAGACACATTTTTTAGGTATGTATTTTAGCTTTTTTCACATTCTGTTTCTTAATTGGTGGAATGTGGCTTTTTTTACACTAATCTAACATATTTCAACATATTCCTCCTGGCCATGTGCTCCCTTGGACTGGGGGTTGGCCCCCAATGGGGCTTGATGCGCCTTTCTATCGCCTTCCCTGGCCGTGGGGGCTTGGGGGCTTCCAGGCCGTGGGTCAAGGGTGCTGGGGTGGGCGTGGGCTCGCTGTGGGGAAAGGGGGTGTCCAGGAAACCCACTCCAAGGGCATGGGCCAGTTTCCGGCCCGGGGGGAGGGCGCTGGCCTTCTGGTGCCTGGGGCTGGCGTTGGCCCCACTGGGGGGAAAGGGGGGTGCAGGCTGGTCTGGAGGCAGAGGCGCACCACACCAGCTTCTTTGCGGCCAGGCCCCCATCAGCCGTCCATTCTGGGGCGGTTGCCTGGCTGTCCCGGGGCTTGCTGGCTTCGGGGCATTTGTGCTCTGCGGGAGATGGTGGAACTGTCTTGCTTGCTCGGGGTTTCCAGGGGATGGGGGGGGGGTGCTGTGACCTGCCACCCTCTTTGTATGTTTCCTGGCAAACCCCTCACAAGCACATACTCATTTTACGCACGCTCTCGTACGTGTGAATGCACACACACATATGCTCTTTTACAGGTGTGGATACCAGACTCATGATGAGACGTTTTCAGAAGAAGAAACAGTTTGTCTTCTGTTTGTTTCAGTTTGTTTGTTTGTTTTTTTCTGTTTGCTACCCCCCCCCCCCCCAAAAAAAAATGGGTCTATCATGGGTAAAACAATTTAAATAAAGTATTAAAAGTTATTACAAGAGGAGTCAATGCCTAAATTATATACAGTACATAGATATGTGCTGTATAAAGCTCCTTTTGGCAAAGCAAATCTGTTTGGCACAATAAGGGAAGCAGATTTCTGTTCTGCTTACCTAGCTGCTTGACAGGACAAGGGAAAAAAAATAACATTTCAACATCATATTGATCTCATTCTTAGAGGTCTAACATAAAACACAGACAGAGCATTGAGTATGTGTATACATTACCTGTAAAACTTACCTGTAAAAACTTCACCCCCCACACACACACACACATGCACACACAAAATAATTCTGGGTTCAAATAAAATGTGTCCGCTTTATTCTAAAATCTATAGTTGTCATTAACTGTGGGTTCATGTTAATTATATTACACATAAAGTAGTAAATAATTAGTAATGATAAAGCACGTTAAGCACCATGACACAAATCTAATAATGGAATACTTTTGCTTCTATGTTTTCTATTATTGTGTATTAAATAATTGACAGCTGTTTTGTCAATTTTTTCCAAATATTATGTTATTCTGGCAGATTGACAAATAAAAAGAAAAAATGATTATCAACACTTAAATGTTCTTTGCAAACCCCGCTTATGTGTGAGAGACAGTAATAAGAACACATTTTATTAACATAATAATTCCAAACATTTACAGCCAGACTTTGATGAAACTGTGATGCCTGTATTTTACAGCAGAGAGTGAGCTCTTCTTTTTTTTCTTCTCTTTGTCGCTGTGGCTAAAAATAGCCGCTGCCGGGAAATACAGATGCAGAAGGCAAATACACTTAAACCCGGGAGGTCCGAATGAAAGCGAAATTTGCTGTTTGGCAGTGTTGTCTGCTGCGTGCGCGGTTTTCAAAGAACTAAATAACTTCATAGCGAGGCACATTACATCAACACTTGTTGTTCCGCCACAGCTTCTGCTCTGAGAGGAATTTCTGCAAGCGAAGGAGGAAATGCACCGGGAAAACAATCGGGAGGATGAAACCACACCGATACTGTACCGTGAGGCCACCCCCGTCTCAGCCAATCAGAGGCCGCCGGAGCCAAAACTAAAAAGCTGCCGTGACAACGGCGTTTGGCAGGTGGACAAGGTCGGATCAAGGCACCGGCGCAGAAATAATTGTTTTGAACATTTCTGTGCATAAACAGCTGGGACAAATGTTGTACATAGCTTTTAATAGAACATGAGTCACTGGTTGTGAAAAGGTTGGTGAAACATTTTGAGGTGACTGTTATGTATGAGGAATGAGGGACTGGAGTCTCTTCTGTCATGCAGCGAACCAACCAACTTTCTTCTTCTTCTTCTTTGTGATTTGATTGGCGGTTGGCAACCAGCTTACAGGTGCATTACCGCCACGTACATCACTCTGTATCATCACTCTATATTCTGTCTAAACCAGGTCTCTCAGGAGCTGGAACCAACCAACTTTATTCAGAACACAGAACTATATATACAGAACAACCGTGCCCGCCTGACGTCACTTTAGGGGCGGGTACGGCAACACACACACACGCTGCACAACAATCCCCTCCCCCCTTACAAAAGTGTGAGACCACACACGCAATCGAGACCCTCCCCAATTTAGGACCCGAATCATACACGAAGGAAATAACGGGGAACAGTGAACTAGAATAACCTAACACACTCGTACAAAAAAATAACTAAAACTGGACCATGTCTCTGAAAATATAAAAAAAATAATCCCATAGCGTACATACTCACATGCACACCAGCAGAGTATATGCATATTTAGATGCAAGATTCAAAGGCTTTATTATCATGTGCACAGTTAAGAAATGCTACATTTCCTGAGCAATGAAATTCTTAACTTTGCTCTCCGAACGAATGCCAAGGTAAAAGGTACAGAAACAACAATTCTAAGGTCATGACACACTAACAACAAACACAGTAACTTACATCAACAGTATTTACATCAACCGTATTTAAGTAACACCTATGTCCACCGGCAGCCAGAGGTAAAACCGGCCCAAGGGCCCAGGGCAGCCCAAAGCATGCATGCCCTTGGCCGCTGAAGATAAGACCGGCTCGGAGGCCCCGGGCAGCCCCACGGCATGTGTGCCCCTGGCTGCCGTCTGCCTCCAGGATCAAAACCATCCTCTCCTGCGAAAATATCTCTCTTTGCCACCAACTGCCTCACTCCTTGGGACCTACAGTGCTGCTGTCCAGCACACCGTCCCTCCAAGCCTGTCGGTCCACTCCCGGCCGCTTTCAACACCGCCGTCGTGGTTCCAAACACTCCGACCCCCTGTGGCTGAACTCCGGGGAGACCCGAAGCCTGCTCGTTGGTGCCGCTTGAAAACCTGGGCGTCTCGCCGTAATGCCCAGCACCCTTGTCCAGGGCGGCATGAGCTCCGGCACTGAGACCCTGCCTGACCTCTATGGTGTCTGGCACCTCCTCCCTGTTGTCCGAGGCGCTCCGCTGCGCTGCCTCCGTGCCCAGCTTGCTCACTCCTGGGGTTCACAGCATCACTTTCGCCAGTCTCGTTCACCAACCCAGGCACCTCGCCGCTGCTCCCAGCACCCTCATCCCAGGCGCTCTGCTGGGCTGTCTCCGTGCCCGGCTGTAGCTGCTCCTTCCCGGGGCTCTCAGCATCCCTCTCGTCAGCATCACTCTCCGACCCAGGCGCTTTGTCACTGCTCCCAGCACCCTTGTCCCAGGCGCTCCGATGCGCTGTATCCATGCCCGGCTGTTGCTGCTCCCTTCCGGGGTTCTCAGCTTCAGTCTCGTCAGCGTCACTCTCCGAACCAGGCACTTCATCGCTGCTCTCAGCACCCTCATCCCAGGTGCTCCGCTGCATCGTCTCCATGCCCGGCTGTCGCTGCTCTCTCCCGGGGCTCTCAGCATGCATGCTCCCGCTCTGTTGCTGCCCAGGCTTCAGCTGCGGGGATGACTCCTGCTCTCCGTCTCCACTGTCATCGCTCACCGCACTGTCAAACTCACTAGTGCTACGGTCCTGTACTGTGCTGCACTCCTTGGCTGGCCCACCGTCTTCAGCGACCGGGGACTTCTCCACTCGTGGCCCCAGTCCCACCTTGATGCCTAGCTGGTAGCCTAGAGCTTGTTTTTGGCACACAGTTAGCTTTGTAGCTAACTTGCCCATAGACACTGAGTGGGCCGTTTGCTTCTCCGAGCTAACTAGCCTAGCTCCAGTTGGCACCAACACTCCCGCTACCCACAGCTTCATGGTCCTCGTCTGCTCGGCGAAGTACTCGGCCAGCCACTCCACAGCATCCGCATAGCACTCCACCCAACGTACCGAGAATTCTTCGGCCTTCTGTGCCGAAATGGTGGGCCAGAAGCCCTCGTTTTTGTCTCCCGTCGAGTCGACTTAGGCCCAGCACCCCGATGTAATCCTCGAACATGGCCACCCACTTAGGCCACAGGATCACTGGCTCTCCCGTGTACTCCAGAAATGGTAGCAGGGATGGAGGTAGCCCATACACTCCCATAATTTCTCTCTCATCACCAAAATGTTATGTATGAGGAATGAGGGACTGGAGTCTCTTCTGTCATGCAGCCAACCAACCAACTTTATTGAGAACACAGAACTATATATACAGAACGACCATGCCTGCCTGACGTCAAGTTAGGGGTGGGTACGGCAACACACACACCACACAACAGTGACAAAGGCACAAAGTACAAAACAAAATAATAATAATAAAATTACAAAAGTGTAAAAAGCCACATATAACAAAACTGTACTATTTGTGCAATGTAATCTCATCCTCAGATATCTTATCCACAGTGCAATTAGCCTAGTACTATCTTTGTTCATCTAAATTGCATTCCAGGCTAACAAAAAATATTTAAGGCTTCTACTCTTCCTCCTATGAAGACACAAATGTGTATTTTTTGGTTTATGATTACAATAAACCTGGTGGGACCTTCCTGTGGTAATGTATCGTCACTTCCTGTGTTGCTGACTGTCTGTGGTTTGCTCTCCTTGTTCTCCCGAGGATTTTGCCTTTAATTGTATTTTAATCACTTTTTTCCATCTACCGTTAGCGCTCACTTCTGTTTATCAAGCCTCTTGCACCTGTGTGCGCACTCAGTGTCGTCTAATCACCCTCTTTAGCCTTCTGTTCACCTTTCATCAGTGTTTTTGTTAGCTTCAGGTTAGCCACTAGCTATGGCTACTAGCTCTCCTTCCCCTTCTCCTCTGGTGTGCTCTCTGTCAGATATTTAGCTACACCTCTGCCTCTTTTAGTAATGGTAAATATAATAAATGTTGTCTTTTTGAGGTGCTCGAGGCAAGGTTGTCTGATTTGGAATCCCAGCTCCGCTGCATTGAAACACCGTCTGTGCCAGTTAATCTTGATGGACGTCCCCTAGCTGCAGTGGAGCTCCCTAGCATAGGGCCTGTTAGCGGTCGTCCAGTCCTCCTCAGCAGCGAGGAGACTGGGTGGGTGACGGTGAGAAGGAAGCCTAGTCGCAAGGCCCCAGTTAACCACCAACCTGTTCATGTTTCTAATCATTTTTCCCCGCTCAGTGACACACCCACTGAGGAAAAAACTCTGATCATTGGTGACTCTGTAGTCAGAAACGTGAACCTAGAGACTCCAGTGGCCATAGTCAAATGCATTCCTGGGGCCAGAGCAGGCGACATCGAGTCAAATTTGAAAATGCTGGCTAAAAGTAACTGTAAATACTTCACAGTTGTTATCCACGCCGGCATTAATGATGTCCGACTCCGGCAGTCGGAAGTCACAAAACTTAACATGGAATCAGTGTGTGACTTTGCCAAAACAATGTCTGCCTCTGTAGTATTCTCTGGGCCCCTCCCCAATCTGACCAGTGATGACATGTTTAGCCGCTTGTCATCCTTCAACCGCTGGCTGTCTGTGTAGTGTCCTGCAAACAACGTGGGCTACATAGACAATTGGAGCTCATTTCGGGGAAAACCTGGTCTTATTAGACGAGACGGCGTCCATCCCACTTTGGATGGTGCGTTTCATTTATCTAACAATCTGGCATCATTTTTATCCAAATTTCCAAAACCGTGACAACTCAGAGTTGGGACCAGGAAGCAGAGACGCAGTCTTACATGCCTCTCTGCAGCTCCTCTTCATCCGCCACCCCTCAACTTAGCCCCTGTCTTCCCCATCAGAGAATCATTGTCTGCTCCCTCCAAAGCAAATAAAAATATAATGTATAAGAATCCCAAAGTGATTAAATAGAAAGTTGGTAAAACTCAAATTAAACATGAAGCCTCTAAATTGAATGATTTGGCCTCTGTTCCTCGTCATAATTTAAAAATTAAATGTGGTTTGTTAAATATTAGATCTCTAACTCCCAAGTCTCTGCTAGTCCATGATCTGTTAATTGATCATCAGATTGATTTAATATCCCTTACAGAGACTCGGTTAGGGCAAGAGGATTATGTTGGTTTAAATGAATCAGCTCCCTCTGGTTATTTAAACTGTCAAAATCCCAGAAGTTCTGGTTGTGGAGGAGGAGTAGCAACAATTTACCATTTCAGTTCGATCCCAGCCCCCGAACAACAGTGATCTGTGAGGAGTTTGCACGTTCTCCCCGTGTCTGCATGGGTTTACTCCGGGATATCTCCGGTTTCCTCCCACATGCCAAAAACATGCAAGTTAAGTTAATTGGCATCAAAACTGGGGATCCTAAATTGTCCTTAGGTATGACTGTGAGAGTGAATGATTGTCTGTTTCTCTGTGTTGGCCCTGCGATGGACTGGCGATCTGTCCAGGGTGTACCCTGCCTCTCGCCCAAAGATGCTGGGATAGGCTCCAGCCCCCGCGACCCGAAAAAGGATTAAGCGGAAGAAGATGAATGAATGAATGAAAATTACTAGTTAATGTAAAGCAAAAAACACGTTGTAATTCCTTTGAGGACCTGGTCCTCAGTATTGGGCATTTTAGCAATTTTAGGCAAAACCCAATTTTATTTGCCATAGTTTATTGTCTCCCATCAACCTACTCAGAGTTTTTATCCGAATTTGCCGAATTCTTAGCTGATTTAGTGCTGAAATCAGATAGAATAATTATAGTAGGGTACTTTAATATACATGTAGACGTAGGTAGTGATTACCTTAATATGGCATTTAATTCAATATTAGACACGGTGGGGTTTTCTCAGAAAGTAAGAAATTCTACCCATTATCTCCACCATACGTTGGACCTTGTTCTGACATATGGCATAGAAAGAGAAATGCTGGTAGTGTCTCCTCATAACCCTGTACTGTCAGACCATTGTCTGTTGACCTTTGATTTTACTATTTCTGACCATTTGGCTCCTAAGGAAAAATATTACTACAGTAGATGCCTCTCAGATGATGTTGTTACCAAATTTATGCAGATTGTTTCCTCTATGCCATGTGTCAACACAACAGAAATAAGCTATAGACAGCTTACTCCTTCTGTAATTGATAGCATGGTAGATAGTGTTACAGTTTCTCTGCGTCACTCTAGACATGGTAGCCCCTTTAAAAAAGAAAAAGTCTAATCAGAGATTTCTAACTCCTTGGTTCAACACAGAAACTCATAGCTTAAAACAGAAGACTCGTCAATTAGAAAGAAAATGGCGCTCCACTAATTTAGATGAAATCTATTTAGCTTTGAGAAATCATCTTTCAATTTATAAAAAAAATCTCTGAGAAAAGCTAGAACAAGTTATTATTCTGCATTAATAGACAAGAACAAGAATAATCCCAGGTTTCTTTTTAGCACTGTAGCCAGGCTGACAAAGAGTCAGGGCTCTGTCAATCCTAGCATTCCCTTAGAGCTTACTAGTCAGGACTTTATGAACTTTTTCAATAATAAAATTTCATCTATCAGAGATAAAATCAGTCAGATTCTTCCCACCGTGAACTTAAATACGCTAACTACTACATCTCCTTCAATTGACATCTGTTTGGATCAGTTTACTCCAATTGACCTTTTAGAGTTAGACAAAATAATTTCCTCATCCAAGCCTTCAACTTGTCTTTTAGACCCTATTCCTACCAGGTTATTTAAAGAAGTCTTCCCATTTATTGGTAGCTTTATTCTTCAAATAATCAATTCTTCATTAACTTTAGGCCATGTACCGCAGGCTTTTAAAACGGCTGTAATTAAACCCTTACTCAAAAAGCCAATGCTGGATCCAGGAGTTTTAGCTAACTATAGACCAGGGGTGCTCATTACGTCGATCGCGATCTACTGGTCGATCGCGATCTACTGGTCGATCGCGGAGGTAGTACTGGTCGATCGCAGCGTGACATTAAAAAAAATATTTGTCAGCCTATCAAACATCCCGTCACTTGATTGACATACAGGGCAACCATTCAGATGACAACTGAATTTTGACCTTTAGGTCACCGCTCATGCGTAAACCGACATTGAGCTGAAGTCGAGAGCTCATGGACAGTTCTGGAACTTACTCACAGAGGAAAAGTACCCCAACATGAGGAAATGTGCTACCTCCTTAACTGCATTATTCGGCTCCACTTATTTATGTGAGTCAGCCTTTTCCTACATGAAGATCATTAAGTCCAAATACCGTTCCACCATGACTGATGAACATTTGGAAATGTGCTTGAGGCTGGCTGTCAGCAGCTACTGTCCGGACTATGCATCCCTGGCTGATTCAATTCAGTGTAAGTCATCAAAGTAAACTCAGGTAATTACAAAAAATGTTAATAGTTATTTATTATGTGTGTTGTGCAATATTGGCTTATTCAGTTATGCAAGGTACATCAACATACATTGTACATACAAAGAATCCTTAATACATTTGAAAATAATTATATGTTTTGCATTTTTGTAGTGGGTAGATCATTTTGACTTGGTTGTTTTATAAGTAGCTCGCATGCTGAAAAAGTGTGAGCACCCCTGCTATAGACCAATCTCTAATCTCCCTTCCATTTCAGAAATCTTAGAAAGAGTTGTTGCTACGCAATTATTTGACCACTTGCAGGGAAATTGTTTATTTGAAGAGTTTCAGTCTGGGTTTAGAATCCATCATAGTACTGAAACAGCCTTAGTGAAGGTCACTAATGACCTCCTGATCGCATCTGATAATGGACTTGTTTCTGTACTTGTCCTTTTAGACCTTAGTGCAGCTTTTGATACTATTGATCATAATATTCTACTTGATAGATTAGAACACTATGTTGGACTTAATGGAACTTTGTTGCAGTGGTTTAGATCTTATTTATCTGATAGGTTCCAGTTTGTTCATGTCAGTAATGAGTTTTCTTTCAACTCAAAGCTCAGTCATGGAGTTCCACAGGGATCTGTGCTAGGCCCTACTCTTTTTAGTTTATACAGTGGTACCTCTACTTACGAACGTCTCTACATACGGAATTTTCAGGTTACGACACGCCTCAACGGGAAAATATTGCCTTTTGTTACGAACGAAATTTCAGGATACGAAAGGCAAAAAAAGTACGCGCTCCTCGCAGCTCCCGTAGTTTACCGAACGTAAACATACCTGTAGCTGCTCTGCCATTGGCTATCGCCGAGCATCTTCCTGGTATCCCATTGGCCACGAATCACCCGGAAAAAGTGTTCACTAGTCGGGCTATCGCTCACTATGATGATGTTTGCCTTGCACATTTTCGAAGGATCGTTACAAGCCGACAAAAACAAACGTCCTTGGATCGTTTCTTCACAAAACGTCAGGCAAAAACCACTGATGAGACAGAACATGAACCAAAGGAGGCAAAAGGTGACGCCGACGCCGCCGATCGCAGTTAAAAGGTAAATGAACATAATTTTTATTATTCTTTCTCTTTTATTATTCTTTCTCTCATTTTAAACTCTCATTTTATGTTTATTGTGCAGTAATCTAATTGTAACATGTATTTGTTACATGTTTTGATGCGTTTTTACGATTTATAAAAAATTTATGCCCGAATTTTGGGGGGCTTGGAACGGATTACGGCATTTACATGTAAAACGCGCCTCTACTTACGGAATTTTCACATTACGAGAACTCTTCCGGAACGAATTAATTTCGTAAGTAGCGGTACCACTGTATATGCTTCCGTTAGGCAACATTATTAGGAAGCACTGTATACATTTTCATTGTTATGCAGATGACACACAATTATACCTGTCAATGAAGCCAGATGATAGTAATCAATTAGCCAAGTTAGAAGCCTGTCTTAAGGAAATCAAAGCTTGGATGACTTGTAATTTCCTGCTATTAAATTCAGATAAGACTGAAGTCTTTCTTGTTGGTCCAAAAAACCTTAGAAATACCTTTCCAAATCAAACTTTTAGTTTGGATGCAGTTACTCTTTCTCTTAATAGCTCTGTGAGGAACCTTGGAGTTATTTTTGATCAAGATGTGTTTTTCAATTCACATATTAAATTTGTTTCTAAGACTGCCTTCTGTGGGATAACCCCCACAACAGACTGGGACAGGCACAGCGCTCGGCTAGAGCAATTAACAGAACAGTGAAATGTGTGTATTAATGTCAACAGGCAGCCCAGCTTCGTCTAGCTTTTCCCTGCTCAGTACTGTGATGTTAATGTGCCATTCATGCATTGTGTTCATGCTTCCTGCCCTTACTGTGTCTATACACTGATAACAATATGTAGATGTGCCTTGTAACCTCTTTTGTCCTGCAGCTCCGGAGCAGAGGCGAATTCCAGCCAGTAATCTCCTTATTGTTATGTGTGTCTCTCAAATGCAAATGCCCATACCTACTGCTGTGAATGCCTTTCATGTATTGTCTGTAGTTGGGTATATAAGCTGCATTGCTCTGTAACTCTCTCTCTCTTTGACTACAGCTTCTGACACATGCATTCTGTGTCTCCTCACGGAGAGCCTCCGGGCTCGCTCTGGCGCACATGCACGGCGCCGGAGTGAGTTCTCGTGATGGCGGTATGATTTAATAAACCTACTTAAAACCCTCAGTTCGCTCCTTATTTTATCATCCGCCACACTGGTGACCCGACGCTGAAAAGAACACGCTGCCAGTGAACGCAGCACCCGGCGGTGATGCTCCGACAACAAGCGAACACAGCAGCCTGACGCAAATGATCTGCCCTCCCTTCTGCTTCAGGGAGACCTTGACGCAGAGCCACCACCAGGCGAACTCTCTGGACATCACCCACGACCGGGAAAGCCGCAGCAAACTTCATGGTGAGATCTGCACATCCACGCTGGGACCGGCCGCTCTCACAGCTCCTCCACACGAGAGCGCACGCACCTCGTCCTCTCTCCACGACGGCGACCTCCAGGGCTGACGGAGAACGCAGCGCGTGGACCTGAACGCACCATGACCCAGCACAGCGAACTACCGCAACAATTACAACAGGGATGATTATCGGCGCCGACTACGCTGATCTTCAGCAAGCTCCCTGACCCTGAATCTCCTCCCCAGCGGGCCCACCCACGCACGGAACCCCGGCACACGCACCGGGGAGTTACGAGGACGGCGCACCACGCACGGGACAAATACGGCTCCACAGACCGCCATCGTCCTTCGCCGCTGCACACAGAGCCTTCAGGCTTGCTCGTACACCTGAGGCACGCACACAGCTCGCTCACAGGATTTTCTAATGGTCTTAGCCATGGCGCACAAAGGGAATTCAGCAGTCTGCGGTTCCCGAGGGCTTTAAGGTTGTGCCCGCACCTAAAGTCAACACGCCAAGTCCCTTTGCTTTTGTTTTGTTTGTGTTTTTCTTACAGCTGCCACGCAGCCTCGCCGCTCCTGTTTTTTCTTCACGGCCGCTATTAATCCTTGCAGGACTTAATCGCGAGAGGAGTCAGTGACTAATTTTTTTTTTCTTACAGCCGCTGTGGATCTTCGCACGTTCAACGGGACAGCCCCTCAACATCGCGGATCCACAAGCAATTTTTGCGTGGCCCAGACGATTTCGCCGTCCTGGGCCGGCACTTGCTACCCCCCCCTCCACCTCCGCCTGCACAGAGCTTTCCCTGCTCGCTGCCAAAGCCGGACTATTGAGGCCTCAGCCGCCTGCTGAGCCCTCTGGGGGGAGTAGTGTGGGATAACCCCCACAACAGACTGGGACAGGCACATCGCTCGGCTAGAGCAATTAACAGAACAGTGAAATGTGTGTATTAATGTCAACAGGCAGCCCAGCTTCGTCTAGCTTTTCCCTGCTCAGTACTGTGATGTTAATGTGCCATTCATGCATTGTGTTCATGCTTCCTGCCCTTACTGTGTCTATACACTGATAACAATATGTAGATGTGCCTTGTAACCTCTTTTGTCCTGCAGCTCCGGAGCAGAGGCGAATTCCGGCCAGTAATCTTATTGTTATGTGTGTCTCTCAAATGCAAATGCCCATACCTACTGCTGTGAATGCCTTTCATGTATTGTCTGTAGTTGGGTATATAAGCTGCATTGCTCTGTAACTCTCTCTCTCTCTGACTACAGCTTCTGACACACGTATTCTGTGTCTCCTCACGGAGAGCCTCCGGGCTCGCTCTGGCACGCATGCACGGCGCCGGAGTGAGTTCTCGTGATGGCGGTATGATTTAATAAACCTACTTAAAACCCGCAGCTCGCTGCCTATTTTATCATCCGCCACACCTTCTATCATTTCCATAATATTGCCAAAATTAGAAGCATCTTGTCTCAGAGTGATGCTGAGAAACGGATTCACGCTTTTGTTAGCTCTAGATTAGATTATTGTAACTCTTTATTATCAGGTTGTCCTAAAACATCTCTAAAAAGTCTTCAGTTGATCCAAAATGCTGCTGCAAGAGTTTTAACAGGTACTAGAAAGAGAGCGCATATCTCTCCGGTTCTGGCCTCTCTTCATTGGCTTCCCATAGAGTTTAAAATTAAGTTTAAAATCCTTCTTCTCACTTTCAAAGCTCTAAACAATCAGGCCCCTTTTAATTTAAAAGATCTGATATTACCCTATTATCCTAACAGAGCACTACGCTCCCAAAATGCCAGATTACTTGTAATACCTAGAATCTCCAAATGTACAATGGGGGCAGAGCCTTCAGTTATCAAGCTCCTCTCTTGTGGAACCAGCTGCCAATCTGGATTCGGGAATCAGACTCGATCTCTGTTTTTAAGAATAGGGTTAAAACCTTCCTTTTTGATATAGCCTACAATTAGGGAGGGATCATGTGTTTCTGAATCCTCCCTTAGTTATGCTGCTACTAGGTTTAGACAGCCGGGGGACCTCCAATAATTGCACTGGGCTTTACTCCTTTCTTCACTCTCAATTAAATATTTTTTTTTTCTGGTCATTAATATCTGTTTGTTCTCTGCCATAGATTGAGTCCCCATCGTGCTGTTTGCTCTCTACATGTCTGTTCTTTTCATCTTCTCTATCCCCTCACCCCCCAGCCAGTCGCAGCAGATGACTGCCCCTCCCTGAGCCTGGTTCTGCTGGAGGTTTCGTCCTGTTAAAAGGGAGTTTTTCCTCTCCACCATCGCCAAGCGCTTGCTCATAGGGGATCACCTGATTGCTGGGGTCTTTCTGCAATTGTGGGGGTTTCCCCTACATTAATTTAACCACTTGCGCTCCGTTGTTCCGCGGGCGGGCAAGTCTCTGCGTCCTAGGGCGCATGAGGGCGCACGAGAGCACACTCGTGCGCGCTCGGACACATGATGCATGATATACTGATGATGGTGCAGATGGAGATGGTGCTGGCCTCCAAGCGCCACTGAAAAAAAAAGCTGCAGACAGCCGCGAACAGATTAGTTCATCTGATTGACTTCTCATTCGACTAATAAGAGCCTTGAATTGGGTTTCTGAAACCATGAAGAGCCAATGAATGAAAACCTAGGAAGGAGGACCCGCCTACTGTGAATGCAGGAGCCAATTGAAGCACAGAAATTCGGGCTGGGTGAAGAGATATTTACTGTTGCAGCAGATGAAAACAAAGGATGCTGGACGAACCTGCTACAGACCCAGGCTCACCCAGCAGCATGGAGAACACCCACAAGTGGGACCTGCACTCATTCCAGCAGAATAGGATTAGGATTCTCTTCCGTCATCATAGACCGACGGAGGCCGACGACAAAGGTCGTAAATCATTCACCAAAACCGCAGTATTGGAATTATGTTTTGATCGGGATCCACGAGCGGACCAGCGTCGCGTTCGTCTGACAATGGGGAAGAGAAGTTCACCAGGACTCTGCTGCTGTGAAGAGGTAAGGTGTTATAAGCTAAATTATTATTTCTCCCTGAAAACTGTAATCCAAAAATGACTTTTGACCGATCGGTAAATTACAACTGTACCGCGCACAAAGTACGACGTGCGTGTGCCTCGATAAACGGTTCATTTGCCGTGTTCGGACCGTGAACGCCCCCCCCCCCCCGCTGCAGAAGAGGAGCGGGGGGGGGGGCGTTCATGGTCCGAACACCCCCGGTCTGCGGGGGGAAGCATATGAGTCTATTCCATCATGTAGCGATGGCCGTCTTCTGTAGCGAGGGGGGGGACAACCCCCCCCCCACACACACACACACAGTAGCGAGGGGGGGGGGGCGCTGTGACAGCGTTGCTGTGGAAACATGCAAGGAGTGTAATCCGTCATGTAGCGAGGGCCGAACTCCGTCCTTTGTTGTGGGGGGCACACAGACACAGCCCTGAGTGTGACCTTTCATTAGAGCCCAAAATGAAGATTCTACATTGAATTATTCAAAAGTTACAGACACTTTTCCAAACTCTGCCATTTGGCACAATTTGGCACAGTTCCAAAACGCCTGGGAACAGCCTGAGAACAAAGCTGTGTAAAATATTAATTTTTTGTGGTATTGTTACCAAATTTGGATCTCAGCTTGATAACACTTGGTTCTACATTTCTGTTGCATTTTCCAGCCGGATCGGACAGCTGTGTGTTATTTGCAAGCATTTGTATCCAAAAAAACACTGTGTCCAAATTTATTTTCTTCAAGTTCAGTATGTTTAGATGACTGTAACTCAGTGGCCGGAGCACGTAGAGAGATCATGTTTTTTTTGCCAAAAAATTCAAAGTGTTTTCTTTTAAAAGAGACCAACCCCATGAAGATGCTGCAAAGGGTTGAATAACAGCTTTCGATTTACTTTGGGCACATTTTTTTGGCATTTTTAGGAAAATTGCCCGGAGTGCAAGGGGTTAATTCATTAATTCATTAATTCATTTATTAGTGTAATAAAAGTACAATTAAAATTGTATAAAAACACATCATAACGGATAACAAATATAAAACATAACACACATGTGACACATAACACTCATATGGTGGTGTTTCTCAGGTTACGATTATAGAAGTCATCATAACTATTTTTAAAGGCATTTACATTTGGCGAGAAGACCACATGATACGGTAAACTGTTCCATAGTACAGTGGATCTATTACTAAAAAATCTCTTTCTGACATTCAATTTTGACCTTTCTACTTCTAAACATAGGGGATGACCACGAAGGCCGGCATAACGCCTCAATTCAAAAAATACATTATATTCAATATTCTCAAAACCATGTAAAATTTTGTACATTTCAGTCAGATCACCTCTAATTCTTCTATCCTCAAGTGTGGTTAAACCTAACTCAGAAAGCCTATCTTCATAAGACGTGTTGTAACTCAGGGACCAACTTAGTGGCCCTGCGCTGTACCTTCTCTAGAACAGTTTTATCTTTCTCTAGATAAGGCGACCATGCCTGAACACAGAATTCTAAATGTGGACGGACAAAACTTTTGTATAACACAAGGAAAGAATCTTTGTCTATGTACAAAAAAGTTCGCTTAATCATACCCAAAATACCACTAGCCTTGGCTGCTGATACAGCAATATGCTTTGAAAATGACAAATTATTTGACATGAGGACCCCAAGGTCCTTCTCCTCCGTAACAACCTCTAACTTTTTACCTTTCATAAAATAATCATATCCTGGATTGTTTCTACCAACATGTAACACCTTACATTTATCTTCATTAAAACCTAACAACCAATTCCTTGACCATTCAACTAATTTAACAATATCATTTTGCAATACTTCCATATCGACTAGTGAGAGAATTGGATGATACAGTTTTGTGTCGTCAGCAAAAATTTGATATTTTGACTCAATATTACATGGCAAATCGTTAATAAATAAGAGAAACATTACCGGGCCGATAACCAACCCTTGAGGCACTCCGCTAGTTACATCTAACCATGGGGAACAAATTCCGTTTAAACTCACTCTTTGTTTCCTATCTCTCAGAAAATCTTCTATCCAATTACACAACTTTCCACCAATACCATATTTGCGTAACTTGTAGATTAATCTTGCGTGAGGAACGGAATCAAATGCCTTTCTGAAGTCAAGATATAAAACATCAAAGGCTAAACCATCGTCGTACAACTTTGTCCATTCTTCTAAAGTAACAAGCAAGTTTGTAAGGCAGGATCTTCCCCTGCGGAAACCATGTTGCTCAGTAGCTAGAATCTTTTCAATAAATATCACAATTTTATCTCTCACAAGTTTTTCACACAATTTACAAATCTGTGAAGTCAAACTCACCGGTCTATAATTACCAGTAACCATTTTGTCTCCCTTCTTATGTATCGGAGTTATGTTAGCATACTTCCAAATTTCAGGTAGCTCATTGATCAAGCGACTGCCTTAAGATACAATACAATGGAAAATATATAACATCTGCACACTCTTTAAGCACTCGAGGATGGACCTCATCTGGACCCATTGATTTGTTTGGGTTGGTTACCATTAATAGTTTCTTTACATCATCAGGAGAAAAGAATATGTCATCTAGTACATGGTTATCGACAGTCCTATCAACAAAGTCAAAGGGTTCACAGACATCATCTCCATAGATACGGTGCATGAAGTCATTAAACCAAATCAAGTTCCTATCCTCCTCTTTTTCAAATACCGATTGGAAGAAACTATTCAATTCAGTAGCTATTTCTTGATTACTATTGATTTCAACACCATTAGTACCTCTCAATTTGTTGATTTTTGACCGACTTTTTGTTTTATTATTTACATACATATAAAAGACTTTAGGATTCTTTTTGACTCTTTCACAGAGATTTTTTTCAAAATCTCTCTTTGCAACTCTTACACTTTTGTTGGCAACATTTCTCCTTTTAACATACTCTAGGTATCTAGCATAAGTTCTAGACTCTTGATACCTTTTCCAGGCAAAATACTTTTTCCTGATACTTCTCTTGACTGACAAATTAAACCAACTAGGATTAACCTTACAACCACTTGTTATTTTGACCATAGGTACACATTCTTTTACAGCATTGTCCAACTTCTCATGGAAATAATTCCATGCCGTGTCTACATTAGTAGCTCCTATAACACAAGACCAGTCTGTATTTTTCAAAATTTGACATAGTTTCACATAATCAGCCTTGTTATAATCATATCTGAACACCTCATGGTCACAAGACCTGTTGACAACAGCTTGGAAATCCCAAGTCAACACATTATGATCTGCCTTACCAATAGGGCTAGAAATAACAACATTGCTAACATTTGCTGGTGACGATGAAATTATCAAATCCAGACAATTTGGAGTGTTAGTACCCCTTTGTCTAGTGGGTTCCATTACATGTTGACACAAATACAAGTCACAGAGTTTATCATAGAATTTCTGTGAAAAGGAATTTTCACCTTCATTGACAGTACAATTCGGCCAATCAATATTAGGCAAGTTAAAATCACCATTTACCAATAATTTACCTTTGCAGATTGTGCTAGCAACTTCAAATTGGTTCAACAAGTTTGTATTATAAAGCTCATCAGCATCACCCTTACGGTATACAACACCTAACAAGTTATCATGTCCATCTACAGTCTTCATCCAAACCCATAAAGTATCCTTTACGTTCATATCATTTAATTCATGACACAACTCAACATCAATGTGGTCTCTCACCATCAACATCACACCACCTCTAATTTCAATAGTATCGTTTCGTAGTATTTTAAAACCAGATATATCAATAAAAATATCTTGGACTTCAGCTTTGAGCCAAGTCTCTGTTAAAAATATAACGTCCGGTTTAACCTGCGATACACAGTATCGAAACTCATCAATTTTGTTCATAATACTCTCCAAGTTCGTGGCCATGCATTTGACCACACTTGTAGAAGCAACAGTTCCTGATTTTAATGGCACAGAGTCAGATAAATTGTCATGATGTGTGGCAAGATCCTATTGGCCCTCGTTACCAGCATTCCGCTGACCCCTGTGGGCAAGTCTGTTGTTGGTCACAAGTTTGAAGTTCCTGATAATCAAGTTCTTTTCTCCATTTTGTTTTCTTCTGTTCAGCTCTTCGCGATCCTTCTCCCTCTGAGCCGGCGTGAGGTCAGGGTTGATGAACACCCGCTTGTGCCACTCGGTGGCGGAGTTCCTAAGTACTCGGGCATGTGTTAGAAGTCATCTTCTTGTCTCAGCACTACGTAGCTTCAGGCACACGGGACGGGGTTTTCCATCATTTCTTACAGCACCCAGATGGAACACACCTTCGATGTCATCAGCAACAACACCGATATCAGGGTGTGCAATACCGATTGAAACCAGCTTGGCTCGATCAGCTTCTTTCCTTTCCTGGCCAGTGGTTACTCTGGCTTCACCATCCTCATCTTCTGTTTCCAGGTCAGGTTCGGGTAGGCCATGCACAATCACATTCAGCTTTCTTTTCTCCGTTTCTGCCTCCTCCTTGAAGTGGTCCTGGACTGCTTCCTTAGCCATGGCCTTAACATCGGCTCTACTTTCCAGGGCAGCCAGTCTCTCCTTGATATCAACTATTTCACTTGCAAGCTGGATTATTCCTTGATCACACTTCTTACAGAACCATCTAATTACATCTAGCAAGTCATTGTTCTCTAGGGCTCTGTATTTTGCAGGATCAATGTTACAACAAGGTTTCAAATGAAACCAGCTGAAACATGCTTCACACTGCATGCTAGGGGTGTCTTCTTGGATAACATTTCTGCATTCACCACAGTTCGTACCTCTATTGTCATTTGCATTTCCGTTCTGCTCTCTGTTATTGCCTCTATTAACATTGCGATTCTCATTTCTTCTGTTTCCTCCATTATCGTTCGGTGCGCACTCGAAGTAGCAGACTCCGTTCTCATTTAGACGTCTATTTTTCCCTTTGCCACACCTCAAGCACTTGCCTTTTAGGATCGGCATCCTTCACAGTCCTTTTACAATCTTCCTGTCCGGGCTGGCTCTACGGACAGGTACCTCAGTTTTTCCGCGGCTGTCTCGAGAGGTTCTCAGCAGCAGAGGTTAACACACTAACGTACCTGATAAGATGACTCTTACCAAACAGTCTGAAGTCTTTTACAGTTGAAAGTGCTATGAGATGACTGTTGTTGTGAAATGGTGCTATATAAATAAAGTTGAATTGAATTGAATTGAATTGAATAATAACCATCCAATGTGTTTTACTTGTCTGTGGTTTGATTAGCAGTTGAAAGTAGATCTAAACCAAGATACCCATTCTTCCCTCACCCCAGTCACATACAGCTTCAATATGCAGTGCCTCTAAGGGCAATCCAAGAGGCATTTTATCTCTCCACCATGTTGTGAGTTTGCCCAGGGTCTCCTCCCAGTAGGACACTCCCGCAAAACTTTGTCTAGGAGGCATTCAGGAAACGTCCTGGTCAAATGCCCAAACCACCTCAACTGGCTCTTTTCAACTTTGTGCTCTACTCTGAGCATCTCCCAAATTAAACTGAGCTTCTCAATTATTCATCATTTTTAAAGCTAGTATTTCACGGAGTGGTGAATGCTGACGAATGTTGTGATTTTTGGATTTGCAGACTTTTCTGGTGAATGTTCACGAAAATCAGGGTTCACCTCTGTCATTAGTGGCATTTAGCAATGTTTAGCAACAACAACATTCGCACAAACGTTTGCGAAAGTGTTTGCAAAAGACAGTTGGCGATCATTAGCAACTGTTGGCAAATGTTAGCGACAGTGTTTATGATGATAAGCAACTATTTGCCACTGTATAGGAATGTCTGGGACCTTTTGCCAACTCCAGGTAAATTACCAGGCGAATGTCAGGCAAATATTGGACCCAACCTTATAAAGAGTGTCAGCAAACCCTTCCCAGCATTCAGATTTCTCCTGACCCTAAAAAGGGTTTGTAAAGGTTCTTAAACAGTTTCTATTGTACACTACTTGGCAAACCAAAAAGAACTTTGGGCTCATATTTCATGATGCAGCAAATGCTAAGGAACATTCATGAATGCTGCAATTGTTGGGGTTTTATCAGGGTTTTTAAGAGTTTTTACTGTCACAATAAGTTTACAAGAAAAAGTGGTTGCAGTTTTTAAAGAAAAAGTGCTTGCAACTGTAAAAATTGTTTGTGACTGTTTTGCAACCTTTTACAAACCCTGACAAAACCCCAAAATTGCAACGTTTGTCAGCATTCACTTCGCCGTGAGATACAAGCTTTAAGGATGTTCTCAGCTACACTGTGGAACAAGATCTATATGTTGCTGGATGAGAGAACATAAGTTGACCCCTTAGCTTTCAAGCCTAGCTCTCTACTCCCCATAAGTTGTGGAGAGTGCAATAAGAAGACCAGACTTGGACGGCAGACGAACTTTATTCACTCTCTCACTTCATTCATACACAGAAAAAGCATTCTCCTCATACACCAGGGTCTCTCCTTTTATATCACTCCACTCCTCCCCCCTGCTGCCTAAGATCTTGCATCACAATACATTCAACACATCATTACCCCTACTGTCCCCGCAGCTACTCCTTCCTGCTGCCTGGGGATCTACATCACCATAACTTCTCCCATCACAATACCTATTGTCCTCATCTGTTTACTCCTCCACGCTCTACAGGCAGAGGGACTATTTGCGTCTCCTCTGCTTCCAGTCTGAGATGATTATCCCAGCATGGGTCCCCCCCCCCCCAGAGTCTCAGACTGAGTGTCAACCCTCACGTCCTTTTGGCTTCAGTCTCCTCCCATATCTGCTGTAACGAGGGTTCTTCGGCTCCGCGGCGCTGCTGTGCCGGTGGGGGGCTCCTGGGGGTGTGTCTGTCTGCGGGTGGGCAATGGCAAGGGGGGGGGGCATTCAACTTGCCCGTGTGGCTGCTCTGATGAATCGTTTACCTGGGGAGTTCTCAGTGGCACGCCGAGGAGCTCAAGCCAACATCACTTGCTCGTCCGCCACCACAAAGGCGGGCTTAAGTCTGTCTATACATATTTTCTCCCGACAACCCCCAAAGTCTAACAGAAAATATTTGTCCCCTGGTTCCAGCACTCTGAACGGGCCATCGTAGGGTGGGCGCAATGGGGGGCGGTGGGCATCGTGCCTGACAAACACAAACAACGTGTTCTTCAAAGTTTTTGGCACAAAAGTGCGTGGAAAACAGTGGTGAGCCGGGCCCGGTAGCGTGCCTGTGTCCACGCTATGCTGTGAACGCGGAGACAGATGGTTGTTTGGCACGGGATTATCTGGTAAAAATTCCCCGGGGAGCCGCAGCGGCTGAGAAAGGACCAGCTCCGCCGGGGAAGCCTCCAAATCCTCTTTAAGATAAGATAAGATAAGCCTTTATTAGTCCCACAACGGGGAAATTCCAGGATTGCAACAGCACAGGGATAGCAACACTCAGAGCAACAATCAGAAGGCAAGAAAAAAAACAAGCAAGCAAGAGCAGCTAATATACATATGTACATATTACTATAAAATATATATACACACACACACACACACACACACACACACACACACAGTGCAGAGCATTGTAGCTGGATGGAATAAATATATGAATATATGAACACACAGTGCAGAGCATTGTAGCTAGATGGAATAAATATGTAAATATATAAACACCCACAGTACGGAGCATTGCAGCTAGGTGGAATAAATATGCAAGTATATAAACACACACAGTGCGGAGCAATGTAGCTAGATGGAATAATATGTAGATATATAAAAACACAGTGCGGAGCATTGTAGCTAGATGGAATAAATATATAGATATATAAATATAAACACACCCAGTGCTGAGCATTGTAGCTAGATGGAATAAATATATAGATATATAAATATAAACACACCCAGTGCAGAGCATTGTAGCTAGATGGAATAAATATGTAAATATATAAACACACACAGTGCAGAGCATTGTTGCTAGGTGGGATGAAACAGCATAACCGTCTATTTAGTTATCCTACATGGTATGATTATGTGCCCATACATATTCTCACCCTCCATAGCGACCGGTATGTTCCTAGTTGTATGCCGGAGAGGACCATTGTGTAAGTCTATTGCATCTTTTGCATTCAAAAAAAAAACTATTAGTTTGTTACGTCTTTTTGCTATCTCTGCGAGCAGCCCTGCTTAGGTTGTACAGTCTGACAGCCGTTGGTAGGAAGGACCTACGAAACCTCTCGGTTGTGCACCTGGGATGATGTAGTCTGCTGCTAAATGAGCTCCTCAGTGCATCCAGTATGTCCTGCATAGGGTGGAACTCGGACTCCAGCAGAGATGACAGTTTAGCCACCGTCCTTCTCTCTCCTATCTCCTCCATCGGATCAAGGCGTTGCCCCAGGACAGAGCTAGCTTTCTTAATCAGTTTGTTCAGTCTCTTCCTATCGGCTGCAGTAATGCCACTGCCCCAGCAGACCACTCCAAAAGTGATGGCTGATGCCACCACCGTGTCATAGAATGACTTCAGCAGCACTCCTTGTACACCAAAAGACCTGAGTCTCCTCAGCAGGAACAGCCTGCGCTGTCCCTTCTTGTAGAGTGCGTCAGTATTGTGTGACCAGTCTAGTTTATTGTTCAGATGAATACCCAGGTACTTGTAGGATGTCACCATCTCGATGTCTGTTCCCTGTATATTTACTGGTGCTGTGAGGGGCTGCCCATGCCTGCGGCAGTCCACCACCAGCTCCTTAGTTTTCCTCGCGTTGATCTGGAGGCAGTTCCGATGGCACCAGTCCACAAAGTCCTGGATAAGCCCTCTGTACTCAGCTTCATCTCCGCTAGAGATGAGACCAACGATCGCAGAGTCATCAGAGAACTTCTGTAGATGGCAATGTGTTGTGTTGTGTGAGAAGTCCGCAGTACAAAGAGTGAACAGGAAGGGAGCCAGCACCGTTCCCTGGGGGGCCCCCGTGCTACTGATGATCGTGTCGGAAACACAGTCCCGGGTTCTCACAAACTGAGGCCGGTTCGTGAGGTAGTCCAGGATCCATGATGACAGGTGCTGGTCCACCCCTGCGCGCAGCAGCTTGTCCTTCAGGATCATCGGTTGGATGGTGTTGAAAGCACTGGAGAAGTCAAAGAACATGATCCTCACCATATTCCCGGGCTTCTCCAGGTGGGACAGAGAACGGTGAAGGAGGAAGATCACCGCATCCTCCACCCCAATGCCATGCTGGTAGGCGAACTGGAGTGGATCCATCGCTGGATCCACCAGGGGGCGGAGATGAGCAAGGAGCAGTCTCTCCAGGGTCTTCATCAAGTGGGACGTCAAGGCCACCGGTCTGAAGCTGTTCAGGTCTTTGGGGTGGGAAGTTTTTGGTACAGGTACCACACAAGATGTTTTCCACAGCTGTGGTACCCTCCCCAGTTTCAGGCTCATGTTGAAGATATACGTCACAATCCCACACAGCTGGTCTGCACAGGACTTGAGGAGCTTTGCGCTGATGCCGTCCGGTCCCGACGCCTTCCTCGCCTTGATCTTCCTCAGCTCCGTCCTCACCTGGGTCTTGGTCAGGGTCAGGATGGGGGGCTGTGTGTTGGGAGTGGGGGGGGTGTCGGTGGAGTGGGGAGTGGGCAGCAGGACTTGATTTCTTAGTGGCAGCAGTGGTTGTTGTGCAGACAGGGGGAGGGCGGTTGGTCAAATCTATTGAAAAACAGATTCATGTTGTTCGCCCACTCCCTGCCCCCCGTGGCCTGGGGGGAGGTATTCTGGAGCCCCGAGATGGTTTTGAGGTTTCTCCAGACCCCGCTGATGTCGCTCTGTTGCAGCTTGTCCTCCATCTTCTTCCTGAAGCTGTCCTTGCCTTCTCTGATCTTTCTCCTCAGCTCCCTCTGTACGGACTTCAGCATCTCCCTGTTCCCCGACCTGAAGATCCTCTTCTTCTCTCTCAGAAGTGTTTTTATCTCAGGGTTGATCCAGGGTTTGTTGTTTGAGTGACGCCGTATGGTCTTGGTGGGAACGGATTTGTCCACACAGAAGCTGAGGTAGCCCGTGAAGGTGTGAATGAGGCCATCGATGTCCTCACCATGTGGATCGCAGAGCTGCTTCCAGGCAGTGGCTTCAAAACAGTCCTTTAGAGTGTCCATTGTCTCCTCAGACCATAACTCCACAGTGTGCATGGCCGGAGGTTGTCTGTGCACTAGGGGTTTGTACACCGGTCGGAGATGAACCAAGTTGTGATCCGATCTCCCAAGTGGGGGGAGTTGTGATGAGGTGTACGCCTCCTTAGTGTTTGCGTAGAACAAATCCAGTGTTTTATTGTCTCTAGTGTGGCATGTGACATACTGGGTGAAAGTGGGCAGAATGGGAGACAGTGAAACGTGGTTGAAATCGCCTGAGATGAGGAGAAGAGCATCTGGGTGTTCTGTCTGCAGCCTGCTGGTTACTGAATGGATGACGTCACGCGCTGTCCCAGCGTTCGCCGTCGGATTTGCATAAACAACAATGCAGATCACGTGTGAGTGTTCTCTCGGGAGATATGTAGGCCTCATGCTAACAGCTAGCAACTCAATGTCTTTGCTGCAGTGTCGTTGTTTAACAGTGATATGTCCCGGTCTACACCAGTTGTTGTTAACATACATTATCACTCCACCACCCCTAGTTTTGCCACTCTCTGGTGTTCGGTCAGCTCGTATCATGTGAAAACCCTCCAGCTCAATGTTAGCATCTGCTGCTAGTTCAGTTAGCCACGTCTCAGTAAACAAAAGGAGAGAGCACTCCCGGTAAGTGCTATCATAACGGGAGATAGCCGCTAGCTCATCTAACTTTCCCAGTATCGACCGTACATTTCCCATGACAACAGATGGAAGGGAGGGTCTGTACCTTATATTTTTTGTCCTCCGCCTTACTCCAGCCCGGCAGCCGCGGCGTTTTCGCCTCAGTTCTCTCGGTATGTCGAGTTTTTCCAGTGGGACCGGGTGGCGGTTAAATGCTAGCAGCTCTTCCCTGTTGTATCGAATCCTGCTATAAACAGTGGCTCCGTCCACCGGCTCAGGAGACATTTGGGACGATCTGTGTGTCCGTGATATAAGTGGGGTGAAAAAAAAAGTGATCAAAAGAGAGAGGAAGGGAAAAAAAAACTCGGAATCGAGCCGCTGTTGCAAAAGGCAGCCGACTGGTGTGGCGCCGAGAGAGTGCGCCACACCAGGTGGCGGAATGGAACCCTAACAGAACCCACAGCAACCGGTCTACCCAATTTGCATCCATAAGCGAAGCCCTGAGCGCTGCTTTCAGTGAGCTGTGGAAACGCTCACATAACCCATTGACCCGTGGGTTGTACGCGGTTGTGTGATGAATTGCGACACCCAGGCTACAGGCCATCGTGGTCCAGAGGTCGGAAACAAACTGAGGGCCCCTATTGGACATGATGTCCAAAGGGATGCCAAAATGTGCCACCCATGTTGTCAAAAAGGCACGCACCACGTCCGTGGACGTGGTTGCCGCTAGCGGGACTGCTTCTGGCCATCGTGTGGTGCGGTCCACCACTGTCAGAAGGTGCATGAACCCCTGTGATGGCGGGAGGAGGCCCACAAGGTCCACGTGAACGTGGTCGAACCTCTTAGCCGGGATATGAAACGGCTCCAAAGGGGCCTTTGTGTGCCTGTGCACTTTGGCTCACTGGCACACTATGCAGGCTGCAGCCCACTCTTTTACTTGTTTGTGCAGGCCTGGCCATACGAACTTCACTCCCACCATTTTGACTGACGTGCACACTCCTGGGTGCGCCAGGGCGTGAACTGACTCAAACACGCAACGGCGCCAAGCGACTGGGACCACCGGGTGCGGGCGTCCCGTGGAGACATCACAGATTGGGGGGGGGGGGGCCTCCGTCTTGCAGTGTCCTGCTCTCCAGCCTTAACCCTGTTGGTCCAGACTGGAGCGCGCACACGTCCGCATCGCCAATCTGCTCTGCGGCCATGGCTGTATAATCTATCCCTATGCAGACTGGGGCCACTACTGCGCGCAAGAGGCAGTCTGCCACCAGATTTAGTTTACCGGCCACATGCTGAATATCGGTAGTAAACTCCGAGATCGCGGCTAGCTGTCTCTGCTGCCGGCCCTACCATGGTTCCGAAACCTTGACCATCGCGTATGTTAGCGGCTTGTGGTCCACGAACGCAGTGAAGCTGCGCCCTTCCAGCCAGAACTGGAAGTGGCTTATGGCCAGGTGGAGAGCCAGCAACTCTCTGTTGAACGCGCTGTATTTACGCTCACTGTCGCGCAAAGCCCTGCTAAAAAAAGCGAGCGGCTGCCAAGAACTGGTGATGCGTTGCTCCACGACGGCCCCTATGGCCACGTCCGAGGCGTCGGTAGTGAGCGCCATCCGAGCCGCCGGGTCCGGGTGCGCCAACAGTGCAGCGTTTGCCAGGGCTGTTTTAACCTCAGAGAATGCCTGCTCCCGCTCTGGAGTCCAGTCGACTCTGTCCGCTGGTTTCCGTTTCTTGAGCGCAGCATACAATGACTGCATGAGCTGAGCTGCGCGGGGGAGGAACCGGTTATAAAAGTGAACCATCCCCAAAAACTCTTGCAGCGCCCTGACCGTCTGAGGCCGGGGAAAATTCACCACCGCGCGCACCTTGTCCAGCAAGGGTATCGCTCCCTCTGGTGAGATGCGGTGCCCCAAAAAATCAATCCCCGTCACGCCGAACTGGCATTTTGCCGGGTTGATTATAAATCCGTGCTCCTCCAACCTCCGGAAAACCGTCCTGAGGTGGGTTACATGTTCGTCCTCGGACGCACTGGCCACCAGGATGTCATCCAGGTAGACAAACACAAAAGGCAGATCGCACAACACCGCATCCATCATGCGTTGGAATGTCTGTGCTGCACCTTTTAATCTGAAGGGCATGCGTAAAAACTCAAACAGGCCAAACGGCGTTATTACCGCCATTTTGGGTATGTCCTCCATGCGCACCGGGACCTGGTGATAACCATGGACCAGGTCTATTTTAGAAAAAATACGTGCCCTGGCGAGGTGAATGGAAAAATCCTGAATATGGGGAATCGGGTATCGGTCGTGCGCTGTGGCGTTGTTCAATCTGCGGAAATCTCCGCACAGTCGCCACGATCCCTCAGCCTTAGGGACCATGTGTAGTGGGGATGCCCATGGGCTGTTTGAACGCCTGATGATGCCCAACCTTTCCAAGTTGGCAAACTCCTCGCGCGCTATGGTCAGTTTAGCTGCGTCCAAGCGCCGAGGTCGTGTGAAAACGGGCGACCCAGTGGTGGTGATAAAGTGTTCCACCCCGTGCTTAGTGATGGCCGCCAAAAATGTCGGGACCGTGAGTGTTGGGAACTGTGTGAGCAGTGTGTGGAACTTACCCCCTGGAGCTGTGACGTTGGCTAGTGTTGTTGGCCCGGCTCCTCGAGCTGTACAGGGGAGAGAATGAAGAGACATTGCATCAATCAGGCGTCTGTTAGCAACATCGACTAGCAGCCCGTGTGAACACAAAAAATCAGCGCCCAAGACTGGGAAACTGCATGCCGCTATGACGAATGTCCACTCGTACATACGGCCGTGTAGGGATACAGTCAGTGTCCCCTCACCAAAAGTCCTAATGTCCGAGCCGTTTGCAGCCAACAGCTCGGGGCCGCTAGCTCCCGCTAGCCGGTCGGCGTAGGACGGCAGGATGTGGCTCTTTTGGGAGCCGGTGTCTACGAGGAACCGTCTCCCCGAGCTCGAGTCCGTCACGTAGAGCAGCTTGTTTTCTTCACTGCCGGTCGCAGCTGCTACTGACTGCCGGCCTGGGCATTTCTCGAACGCTTGAATTGGCACGGTGGCACACATCGGCGTGCGTTCACTCCAAAGCGGCGGTGGTAGGAGCAGAGCGTGTCTCTCTGGCGCTTCCTGGCCCTCGCTGCCGCTACCATCGTCGGCTCCTCACTTCTGCAGGCTGTCTCGCTGGGTTCCGACGCCGCTACGTTCACTGAGGGCTCTGGTGGTGAGGATGATCCGATCTGCCTCCTGGGCTAGCGCACGGTAGTCACGCGCGGCCAGCAACGGCGAATTGGCAAGGACCGCTCTTGCCTCTGTTGGGAGGTTCCGGAGGAAAAGTGGGCAAACAGAAAATGCCCACCGCCCATCAACACCAACATCTTCTCCATCAATTCGACCGCCGACCCATCTCCTAACTTGGAACACCTCAGGAGCCTCTTTGCTCTCTTGCAATCCGAGAGTGTGTAGCGCCGGGCCAGCGCGGCTTTGAGAGTCCCGTATTTATCGTGGGCTGGGGGCTGTTGGAGCAGACTTGCTACTTGCTGAGTCGTGCGAGCATCCAGCACTGCGACCACATAGTAATATCTGGTGTCATCGGCCGTTATTCCCTGGAGGGCGAACTGAGCCTCGGTGTGGAGGAACCAAGACTGCGGGTCGTGCAGCCAAAAGTCCGGTAGTTTGACCGAAATGGCGCACATGTTGCTGGGGCTTTCCATCCGGGCCGTCTCTGGGATGCTTGCCGCGTTGCTGGGGCTTCCCGTCCGGGCCGACTCCGGGGTTTTTGCCTCGTGTTCCATAATTCGTCAAGGGTCACCAGTGTGGAGAGTGCAATAAGAAGACCAGACTTGGACGGCAGACGAACTTTATTCACTCTCTCACTTCATTCATACACAGAAAAAGCATTCTCCTCATACACCAGGGTCTCTCCTTTTATATCACTCCACTCCTCCCCCCTGCTGCCTAAGATCTTGCATCACAATACATTCAACACATCACTACCCCAACTGTCCCCGCAGCTACTCCTTCCTGCTGCCTGGGGCTCTACATCACCATAACTTCTCCCATCACAATACCTATTGTCCTCATCTGTTTACTCCCCCACGCTCTACCGGCAGAGGGACTATTTGCGTCTCCTCTGCTTCCAGTCTGAGATGATTATCCCAGCGTGGGTTCCCCACAAAGTAATAGTAACAACAATAATAATAATAATAAGACACAATAGGTTTAAAACTGTTAAAATTGCTTCACAGTAAATGTGGAACTCTGTTACCATAGTGCACATATCCCAATAAATTGTACAGACATACTGTATACTCACACATTTAAGCACACTTCCATACATAAGGACAATACATACTGACATTAATGAGAGCCATTACCAAAATTAAAGAACACATGATTTCATTATTACAGGAAGTAAGCGTGTTTTCATGAAGCCAACCATTTTTGTCTTTAGAGGACATCTCAAACAAACTACTGGTTGGTGTTCCAGAGTTTGGAAGCTAGAATCTGAAAAACGTAGTCGCTGCTAAATTTATAGTAAGAACAGAGGCAGGTATATAAGCCTGAGTCAGTTTATCAGCGACTAAATAATGCCTCAGAAGTTCTGCAATATACACCGCTGTGAAAAAGTATTTGCCCCTTCCTGATTTCTTATACTTTTGCATATCTGTTACACTTAAATGCTTCAGATCAAACAAATTTTAATATTAGACAAAGATAACCCCAAATGCAAAAAAATGCAATTTTTAAATGATGATTTCATTTATTAATGGAAAAAAACTATCCAAACCTACCTGGCCCTACATGAAAAAGTAATTTCCCCCTAAAGCTAATAACTGGTTGTGTCACTCCTGGCAGCAACAACTGCAATCAAGCATTTGTGATAACTGGCAGAGACTTTTACATCACTGTTGAGGAATTTTGACCCACTCTTTTTCAGCCACATTGGGGGGCTTGAACTTGAGGTCATGAACTGATGGTCGGACATTTTTCTTCAGGATTTTCTGGTAGAGAGCAGTTAAGTGACTGCTATTCAAAGTCCATTATTCATGTTCCTGGTGCTGAGGGCTGCGAACCCCAGAATCTGAATGGAAGATATCAGAAGTCACTGGCCTCGTTTTTCACTCACTACAGAGACGTTTTCCGTTTGTGAATTCACATGGTATGTTGTTTAATCTCAATGATAGTTGCTGAAATTATATTCATTTAAACTGTTTGCACGTTTTGAGAGGTTTTGTTTGTGTTTGGTGCATCTGTACAGTTCACTTCTTCAAGACTGTCGAGTAGCCTGCTAGCCTAGCCACTAGCTAAATCTGGGAGTTTTGCACCCCGTTGGGAAGCGGAGTGAGATGTATGATGTATGTATGATATGATGATATGACATATGATGTATGTATGATTTACAATATGCTCATAAATGCAATTGAAGGCCACGCAGTACCCTTTAGTAACTGTTTATAGTGTTTTTTATGCAATATTAAGAGGCTACATGTTGTTTTGGCACCAATTCTGTCATTGTATGTACTTTTATTTTATTTGAGCCAATTAATTCAGCTTAAGTGTTTTCTTTTTATGATTATGTGAGTGCGAATAATGTACTTTAAGTTTTGGGAGGTTTTTTAATTTTAATTTTTGTTTTATTGTGATTTGAGTTTATTTGCCTCTCATTTGTTTGCTATTTAGTTTTCAAGGTGTTCGACGAGAAAGCAATAAATGAGATGGCACCCGTCAGAGACTCTCTGCAGTTATTTCTTTAGATGCCAAGGGGCTGCTACAGTGAAAACTCGACGCCACATCTGACCCTTCTACCACAAGATAACCTGCTGTCATCTTGGCCACCACAGATGCTACGGCTGCTGTGAGAGACCTTGGTTCCATAAAGTTTTAATCCACCACAAATACACATTTAGGATTCAAGCTGGTGTGATGATAACAGCCATGGTATCTGCTGAACTAATTCATTTAATGAGACATTTATAATTTTAATGGCTCAGCTAAATGATTCCAAGAAGGGTTGAGCGTATGATATTAAGTAGTGCAAAACACAGGCCCCTCAGACTGAGTACAATATTTAAGAGTGCACTAAAATTTAATGCCTTCTGTTGAGACCTTAATGCCTAAATAACATTTCAAGGGGAAATTTGTCTTACTTTGAGTAGTGATTTGTTTATGACATTTTGGATTGTTCCTGTTTATTTACCTTTGTGTGTCCATAAAATCTAAATGTATAATGTGAGTGGCAAGATATAGTTTAAAAGAACAGTTAAAGTCGGCACTCATTCAAATTTTAATTAAGACCTAAAACACCCAAAGGCTTTGTAGTACAAACAGGTGTACAAACCAGCAAGATGTTATCTGTGGATGAAGAAGACAACCCTCCAGAGGTCCAGTTCGAGTGAAAGACTTTCAAGAGAAAAGGGCCTAGAATTGCATGAACAGGAAGCTAAGAAAAATGAAAAGGCATTTAATAAAGCCTATGATTCTTGAAAGCAGACAGCAAAGGAGATTAGAGCAAAGCTGAAGACATCCTGTTCACCTGAAGATCTTGAAGATACTCAAAATAACATACAATCTAAATACGCTGTAGTACAGCAACACTATGAGCCCATTCTACGCAACCAAACATCTAGTCCTGACATTGTAAAAAGAATGGATACATGTGTCACTCTGACAGCTGAGGTTTGTGATCTTGTCAGTAAACGACTAGAAAACACAGATAAAGTTTTTAATGACCAACTTGAGAAGGAGAGAGCGAGGAAGGTGTTAAATAAGGATGAGTATGGGTCCATCTTCGGAAATACAAAAGAGACGGTGATCTCCAAGTCATCACAAGGCTCAGCTATCCACTCAGTTGCCACCTCTAGGTCCTCTAGCAAACGTCCAGATGCAGAAGCTGACCTTGCTGCTAAACAAGAGCAGGCAAGGCTATGCAAAATACTACATGCCCAAAAGTCAAGACTTAATAAGATGGAGAACGAATGGAAACTCAAGGAAGCACAAATGTTAGCAGAAATCAAGAAAAAGAAAGCTGAAATGAAAGTAAGGCTAGAGGAGGAGAAAATAAGGATAAAACAGCTACTAGTGGACAGTGAGGTGAAGGTTGCAGCAGCTTGGATAAGAGCATACAACAATTTTAATGGTCTAACAAATTGTGAGGAAGAAAGCAACCACAAACTCCTACATGAGGCCCAAACACTGAGTTCAGAACCAGCGAAATCCATGAGCTATGCATTTCAACCACATCATACACCACCTGACATCCCAGTAACTCAGGATGAAGTCAGCCTAGCCCAGGCACTCACAAGCTCACTTACCTTAAGTCGTCTGCCCATCTCAGAGCCAGCAGTGTTTACTGGTGACCCTTTAAAGTTTATAGACTGGAAAATATCTTTCATGGCACTTAATGGCAGAAACCCCTCCCGTTTGTGAAAAAATGCTTTACCTCAAGAGTTGTCTTGCAAGAGAGGCCCGCAAGGCTGTGGAAGATTTTTCTACCGAGGCTCAGATATGCATATCACGGTGTCTGGGCAGTCCTACAAGACAGGTATGGAAGTCCATTCATTGTCCAAAGGGGCCTCAGAGACAAACTTATGAAGTGGCCCAAGATATCTGCAAATGACCCAACAGCACTTAGAGAGTTTGCAGACTTCCTCCAAGGGTGTGCTGAGGCTATTTCCCATGTTAAGGGCCTGGCCATTCTAAATGACTGTGAGGAAAATCACAAGCTTCTGAAAAACTGCCTGAGTAGTTAGTGCACAGATAGAGCCGTATTGTGTGGAAGAATTAGATAAATCTGGAGACTATCTGAGTTTTGCTCATTTTACTGAGTTCATTAAAGAGAAGCCCAAATAGCCTGTAACCCATTTGCTTCCCCACTTTTGATTAAGCCATAAATCTACTAATGAAGTTTCCAAAAAGAGCCAAAGCACTAAACACAAATGTAAAAGCAAACAACCTCCACCTCAGGGACAATAGAAAACTCCAAGCCAAAACCACTTTGCTTGGTTTGCAAAGATTGAGACACATGATGTTGCTAGTGTCCAGCATTTGCATCAAAGACTATGGATGAGAAGAAAGCCTTCATCTAATGAACACCATCTTTGCTTTGGGTGCTTGAGAAATGGCATACTACCAAAGACGGTAAAAGCGTCACATTGTGGCACATGCGACCATCGTCATCCAACCTGCATGCACATAGAGAGAGAGACAAAACCAGTGGAACCGACAACCACAGATTCCTGCAGTCACAGAAAGACATGTAATCCAGGAGACTCACAAAGTCATGTCTCATTGTGTTAACACGGCATACTTCTACCACTTCCAGCATTGTGCCAGTTCTTGTCTCCACAATGATGGAGCCCCAGAAAGAAATTCTTACATACGCTTTACTTGACACACAAAGGCAATTCTACCTTCATCTTAGAAGATATGGCTGGCTGAGCTAAATGTGAACACTCAAACAGTGCAGCTTAAACTCAGTACCATGACTACAGTCAACAAAGTGATAGCAGCAAAATTGCTGTTGGTATACAAGTTGAGGACTAAACTCTGAAATACATCCATTACAGCAGGCCTACACACGAGATTTTATTCCTTTCGACAGAACACACATCTCTACTAAAAGTACAGCACTCCAGTGGCCTCACCTAAAACATCTGGCAAACAAAATACCACCACTTCAAAACTGTGAGGTGGGACTACATATCATTACAACATGCCCTCAGCACTAGCTCCATTAGAAGTCATCACAGGTGGTGAAAATGAACCCTTTGCGCCCAAAGGACTGTGCTCGGCTGGAGTGTCATAGTTCAGCCAATCCACACTTGGATAGAGAGGGAAATCAGAGCTGTGTACATCGAGTTGCTGTGAAAGAGGTACCAATACCATCAGCCCCAGACGTGCTTAAGGTCCTAGAATCTGACTTTAATCAAAGAAGCTATGAGGACAAGTATGTGTCTCAGGATGATGTTCACTTCATAACATCTTTTGAATGACAACATTAGACAGAAGGAAGATGGGCATTATGAAATACCACTCCCCTTCAAGGGCAGTGATCAACCCATTATTGCCTAACAATAAGAAACTGGCTGCTGTTAGGCGCAACACCTCAAGAGAAGAAATTACAGCCAACAAGCTATTTCACAATCACTACATGGCCTTCATGGAAGAAATTATTGCTACTGTAAAGGTGACGTAGAGCCAACCCCAGCAGCTTCTGTAGGAGAAACTGTATGGTATATCCCACATCATGGGGTATATCATTCTAAAATAACAGACAAACTTAGGGTGGTTTTTGACTGCATCAGCGAAGTTTTGGGGCACTCCCTAAATGACACTCTTGTTAACAGGCCCCGATCTGATCAATTCTCTGGTGGGAGTTCTTTGTCGCTTCAGAAAAGAACTGGTGCTGTTGTCTGCGACATAGAAAAAATGTTCCATCAATTCCATGTCTCACCTGAAGCTCATATTACTGAGGTTTCTATGGTGAAAGGTGGACATTTGGAAATGGAACCACGAGAGTATAGGATGACAGTTCATCTTTTTGGGGGCCGCCTCCTCCCCTGGTTGTGCCACTTTGGCTTAAAGTACTTAGCACAGCAGCATAAGCAGACTACCCTTCAGCATCAGCATTCGTTGGAGAAGACGTCTACGTAAACGATGGACTTACCAGTGTCCCAACAGTTGAAGAGGCTAAGGAGCTGATTGTGAAGCGCAGAGACTGTGCAAATCTGCAGGTCTACATCTGCACAAGTTCAACTCAAATAGAAGGAAGTTCTCTCCTGCGTAGCCCCTTCTGAAGGGCAGTAACAACGGATCCTCTGTCCCTTAACCCTGATGTAACATCAGAAGGACACATACTTGGCATTCAGTGGTCCATAGAGAGGGACACACTCAGCTTCAACAACAGCACAAGGGACCACCCCCTAACTTGCCGTGGTCTCTTATCAGCCGTCTCCTCTTTGTATGACCCACTCAGGTTTGTCGCTCCTTTCACTTTGGTCGGGAAATGCATCCTGCAGAGCTGTGTCGAAAGAGCATACAATGGGAAGATCCGATTCCTGAGTATTTGCAACCACGGTGGGAGGAGTAGAAAAACGGTCTCCAAAGCTAAAAGAAGTCAGCATACCCAGATGTACCTCCTAAAAATTTTGGTAACATTGTGAGAGTGGAACTACACCACTTCTCTGACGCCAGTAATATGGGATATGGGTCATGCTCCTATCTGAGGTACAAGAATGACGAGGGCAAGGTCCATTGCGGCCTCGTAATGGCAAAGGCAAGCGTCGCACTTACTAAGATCTTAAGCATCCCAAGACTTGAACTGTCGGCTGCAGTCACAGCAGCTAAGATGAGTGTTCTGCTCAACGCTGAGCTGGAGAAGAAAATGATGAGGAATTCTTCTGGACTGACCTCAGGTAGTGCTGGCCTACATTAACAATGAAGCACAAAAGTTTCATGTGTTTGTCGCGAATTGTGTCCAACTTATAAGAGAGAGGCACAGCTTTAAATCAATGGCACTATATTGATACAACAAAAACCCAACTGATCATGCCTCTAGAGGCCTACATGTAGCAGACATATCATCAGTTAACTGGTTTCAGGACCAAGTTTCTGTGGGAACCAGAAGTGCTCCCAACCTCTAAGCCATCATGTGAGCTATTCCCTGGTGACCCAGAAGTCAAGTCGATCCAAGTTCTTGCAACCCAGGTCGGCAACCACAGTGATATTCTTAGCCGCTTAAGCCGGTTTTTCCTCCTGGACAACACTTGTTAAGGTAGTGGCAAGAATCAAAAGACTTAGAGCTGAACCAAAGCAGCAAAGAGACCTTGTGACTGTTGAGGAACGTAGGAGAGCTATTGAGGTGGTGATTAAGCTTGTACAAAGGCAAGCCTTTCCACAAGAGTTAAAGGCACTTAGTGGGAGTTCTCAACTAAACAGTCTTCCAAAGTCAAGCCCTCTTCATTGCTTTGACCCCAATTCTGGATGAGGGACTTGTTTGTGTTGGTGGAAGACTGAAAGGCTCTACACTCAGTCATGAACTAAAGCACCCCATCATTCTCCCAAAAGATAGCCACATTACAAAAATGATCCCTTTCTCACTATCATGCCAAGATCTGTCATCAGGGTAGGAGTCAAACCCTCACAAAGCTCAGAGCCAATGGATTTTGGGCTATTGGCGGGGCAAAATGGTTGCTAAAATTATACAAAAAATGTGTGCAATGTCAAAAGTTCAGACGACCAGTTTGAGAAGCAACAGATGTCTGAACTCCCCAAGGAACGGTGTGAGGTCTCACCTCCCTTTGCCTTCACCAGAATGGATTGTTTTGGCCCATTTGTTGTTAAACAGGGGTCGTAAAGAGCACAAGTGATACAGACTCATTTTCATATGCTTTTCTTCTCAAGCAATTCATATCGAATTGCTTGAAGATATGTCCATGGATGCATTCATGAATGCCCCTGAGATGTTTCATTAGTCCTTAGGGGAGCTGTTTTTCAACTTCGCTGTGACCAGGGCCACAAACTTTGTGGGGGCTAAAAATGAGTTCAAAGAAGCCCCTAAAGCAGCGTGATATTAAGGCAGTGGAAGCTTTCCTGATGGACAAACAGTGTGAGTTTGTGTTCAATGCCCATCAGCAAGTCATGCAGGTGGCATCTGGGAGCGGCAAATCCGGACCATCCGCAATGTACTAAATGTTACGATTGCTCAGTGTCCAGGCAGATTGGACAATGCCTCCTTCAGAACACTCTTCTATGAAGCAATGGGCTATAGTAAATAGTCGTCCATTAAATGTTGACACAATCAATGAGCCCTAAGTCTCTTGAGCCCCTATCTCCAAACTATCTCATTCTGATGAAATCCAAGGTCGCTTACCACCTCCTGGAAAGTTTGTGAAAGCAGACATGTATGCTGCAAAAGGTATCTCTAATATCTAACTGAGCAGTTTTGGAGTCGGTGGAAAAGGGAATACCTGTTGAATATTTCCTTAAGACAACTATGGCATAAACCCAAGCACAACCTAAAGGTGAATGACATAGTTATAATCCAGGAAGACACTCTTCCACAGAGTGAGTGGCAATTAGGGTGAGTGGTTGAAGCTTTAGATGCGACTGAAGGTTTTGTTCATCGAGTCAAGATGCAAGTTGGCCAGCAGAAGTCAAGTGGGAACAAAAACTGTCTCAACAAACCCTCAGTCATTGAACGCCCAATTCAGAAGTTAGTACTTCTCCTTGAAAATGAATAAATGACTTGTTTTCAAAGATACACTTACAGACACAATAAGCCCACTGTTTTGCTTAAGGTGACCTATGACCTGTTTGTGTGTGAGACCATGATATTTATGTCTTATCCTTTATTATAACCTAGAAATCCTGCATGATTCACCTTTTGTTCATCTGGTTGGGTTTGTTCATCAGCATGATTTGGTGGAAGTGTAAGTGACTTCAAGGGCTGCTACTCAAAGTCCATTATTCATGTTTCTGGTGCTGGGGGCTGCGAACCTCAGAATCTGAATGAAAGATATCAGAAGTCACTGGCCTTGTTTTTCACTCACTACAGAGATGTTTTCCGTTTGTGAATTCACATGGTTTGTTGTTTAATCTCAATGATAGTTGCTGAAATTATATTCATTTAAACTGTTTGCACATTTTGAGAGGTTTTGTTTGTGTTTGGTGCATCTATACAGTTCATTTCTTCAAGACTGTCGAGTAGCCTGCTAGCCTAACCACTAGCTAAATCTGGGAGTTTTGCACCCCTTTGGCAAGCGGAGCGAGGTATGTGTGATTTACAATATGCTCATAAATGCAATGTAAGGCCACACAGGAACCTTTAATGACTGTTTATAGTGTTTTTTTATGCAATATTAAGAGGCTACGTGCTGTTTTGGCACCAATTCTGTCATTGCATGTACTTTTATTTAAGCCAATTAATTCAGCTGAAGTGTTTTCTTTTTTACGATTATGCGAGTGTGAATATGTACGTTAAGTTTTGGGAGGTTTTTTTAATTTCAATTTTTGTTTTATTGCGATTTGAGTTTATTTGCATCTCATTTGTTTGCTATTTAGTTTTCAAGGCGTTCGACGAGAAAGCAATAAATGAGATGGCACCCGTCAGAGACTCTCTGCAGTTATTTCTTTAGATGCCAAGGGGCTGCTACAAGCAGAATTCATGGTTCCATCAATCATGAAGTCATCTAGGTCCTGAAGGAGCAAAGCAGCCTCAGACCATCACACTACCACCACCATGTTTGACTGTTGGTATGATGTTCTGTTTATGAAATGCTGTTAGTTTTATGCCAGATGTAATGGGACACGCCTTCCAGAAAGTTCAGCTTTTGTCTCATCAATCCACAGAATATTTTCCCAAAAGTCTTGGGGATCATTAAGATGTTTTTTGGCAAATGTGAGATGAGCCTTTGTGTTCTTGTTGGTCAGCAGTGGTTTTTTCGCCTTGGAACTCTCCCACGGATGCCATTTTTGCCAAGTCTGTTTCTTATTACTCAATCATGGACCAGTGTCCAAACTGAGGCAAGTGAGACCTGTAGTTCTTTAGATGCTGTTTTGGGTTTTTGTTTCTCATTTGTTCTTGAATTTCTTTAGATCGTGGCATGATGTGTTGCTTTTTGAGATCTTTTAGCCTACTTCACTTTGTCAGACAGGTTCTATTTTTCTATTTAAATGATTTCATAATCAGGCCTGGGTATGTCTAGTGAAATTGAACTCAGCTTTCCAAAAAATGTGGTTAATCAATTAATTCATGGTGTAGTGGGGGGTACATTTTCACATAGGGTCAGATAGGTTTAACTAGCTCTTTTTCCCTTAATGCTCCTTGCTTGGATTATCTTAGTCAAATAGTAAAATTTGTTTATAATTTGAAACATTTTAAGTGTGACAAATATGCAGAAATAAGGAGGGGGCAAATACTCTTCACAGTACTGTACATGTGGGCCATGCAAGGTGTAACATTCACTTTATACTGTTGGTCTGTAATACCAGAGTAATACCAGAGTGCTGTGTTGTTCTTAGAGCACATTATAGTGTAACACGGGTGGTGGCGTCACCCAGAGTATAAGAGGGCTGTGTGGTGGAGGTGGGAACACATGGAGATGGAGAGGCACTAAGAATCACGAGAAGGGCTGTTTTCTCTTTTTTAAATAATACAAGATTAAGTCATAGAATTTAGGGGTCGGGCTCAAATGACATAATGTTACACACTGTTGTACATTAGGTGGCGGTATGCACCTTTTAATCGTTTGCTATCCGCAAGTAACCGAGAGAAGAAGAAGAAGGGGCGGTCTCTTGACCACCTCTTACCCTGACGGGAGTGTCTCTGTACTGACAGTGAGTTCTATGATAAAGTCACTTTCAGTTCACCACTCTCCTCATTATTGTGCCATGTTTTACAGACATAACACATAGGACGCCATAGGGCGATGCTACTCCCCTTTGGTGTTGACAGTGTAATAACGTAGAGCTAAGCCACAGTAGGAGAACTCTTTAATAAATGGTAGGTGTCGGTCAGGTTGCACATGTTCTGTTAATTCATGTATGAATAAAGATATGTAGCGCCGTGGAGACCTGGCTTAAAATGGTCTTGTTCAGAAGATAGAATAAAGCACCGAGTGGAAGTATATATTCTGTATCTCGTGACTCTCTGTACCGTTAGCTACTCCGGAGCTCATACTAATGTATTAGCCTTGGCCTGCTAGCTCTCCGCTGACGCCTCACCATCCGTTACAACGATTTTAAATAGGATTAACAACATTTTAAACTTAATGGTGTGTTAACTAAAAAATAGTCACGTGTATCTTTAGGCAACTGTAATGAAGAACCCTGTTTGAATAAATGTATCTTCAGTGTCACCCTTTGTGATCTTCACATATGTATAAGATCCATCTGTAGCACTGTTTTGGAGAAAATGTGGAAAAATTGGCGATCATGCACATCTTTTGGGACTGTTCAATACTTAAAGGATTCTGGGAAAAAAGTTAACATGAAATTGAAGACACAGTGAAGGTGAATATAAATTTAGAACCAAATTGGATTTTTAATGGGAGTAATCACCTACAGAGACATTAATTCAGATCAATATTATTACAGTGGTATGAAGAAGTATTTGCCCCCTTCCTGATATCTCATTTTTTTGTATGTTTGTCACACTTAAATGTTTCAGATCATCAAAAAACTTAAATATTAGACAAGGATAACACAAGTAAACACAAAATGCAGTTTTTAAATGAAGGTGTTTATTATTAAGGGGAAAAAAATCCAAACCTACATGGCCCTGTGTGAAAAAGTCCCCTAAACCTTATAACTGCTTGGGCCACCCTTAGCAACACCTGCAATCAAGCATTTGTGATAACTGGGAGTGAGTCTTTTACAGCGCTGTGGAGGAATTTTGGCCCACTCATCTTTGCAGAATTGTTGTAATTCAGCCACACTAGAGGGTTTTCGAGCATGAACCGCCTTTTTAAGGTCATGCCACAGCATCTCAATTGGATTCAGGTCAGGACTTTGACTAGGCCACTCCAAAGTCTTCATTTTGTTTTTCTTAAACCATTCAGAGGTGCACTTGCTGGTGTGTTCTGGATCATTGCCCTGTTGCAGAACCCAAGTGCGCTTCAGCTTGAGATCATGAACAGATGGCCGGACATTCTCCTTCAGGATTTTTTGATAGACAGCAGATTTCATGGTTCCATTTATCACAGCAAGCCTTCCAGTTCCTGAAGCAGCAAAACAACCCCAGACCATCACACTACCACCACCATATTTTACTGTTGGCGTGATGTTCCTTTTCTGAAATACTGTGTTACTTTTACGCCTGATGTAATGGGACACACACCTTCCAAAAAGTTCAACTTTTGTCTCGTAAGTCCACAGAGTATTTTCCCAAAAGTCTTGGGGATCATCAAGATGTTTTCTTGCAAAACTGAGACAAGCCTTTATGTTCTTTTTGCTCAGCAGTGGTTTTCATCTTAGAACTCTGCCATGCAGGCCATTTTTGCCCAGTCTCTTTCTTATGGTGGAGTCATGAACACTGACCTTAACTGAGGCAAGAGAGGCCTGCAGTTCTTTGGATGTTGTTGTGGGGTCTTTTGGATCCTCTTGGATAAGTCGTCGCTGGGCTCTTGGAGTAATTTTGGTTGGTCGGCCACTCCTGGGAAGGTTCACCACTGTTCCATGTTTTCGTCATTCGTGGATAATGGCTCTCACTGTGGTTCGCCTGAGTCCCAAAGCTTTAGAAATGGCTTTATAACCTTTTCCAGACTGATAGATCTCAATTACTTTGTTTGTCATTTGTCCCTGAATTTCTTTGGATCGCAGCATGATGTCTAGCTATTGAAGATCTTTTGGTCTACTTCACTTTGTCAGGCAGGTCCTATTTAAGTGATTTCTTGATTGAGAACAGGTGTGGCAGTAATCAGGCCTGGGTGTGGCTAAAGAAATTTAACTCAGCTTTCCAAAGATGTGATAAACCACAGTTAATTTATGTTTTTACGGGGCTGGGGGGCAATCTCTTTCTCACACAGGGCCATGTATGTTTGGATTTTTTTACCCTTAATAATAAACACCTTAATTTAAAAACTACATTTTGTGTTTACTTGTTTTATCTTTGTCTCATATTTAAATTTGTTTGATGATCTGAAACATTTAAGTGTGACAAACAAAAAAAAGAGAAATCAGGAAGGGGGCAAACACTTTTTCACACCACTGTATATAATTATATTGGAGAAATGCTTTTGGTTGCTAAAAAAGACAATGACATTGAATTGAACAACTACTGTATAAGTGAATGGACTCAGAGACTGAAATTGATCTACCAGATGGATGAGTTGACTGACAGTTCACAAACAAAATGGTTGTCTTTACAGAGGTGGGCTAGTGTTGCCCTATACTTAGGTTTTGAGAAATAAGGGTTGGATTTTGATCATCAAAAATGTCATACCTCCCTGCTCGAAAACATACATTTTTTGAAAGATTATAGTCTATATTTATTGTTATCTCTTGATTAATTTTATATTTTTAATTATAATAAATAAATAAATAATTATTTTTTTTGTCACATTTTGTCTTAGCTTTGTTCTGAATTGTAATCGCTCTTGTTTTGTTTTCCTTTTGAATTCTTGGATGGAATATGGGTGGGCAATATAAGCTGCGGCTTCAGCCATCACCCATTTCAGATAACTTATGTTGAACTGTATAATCAGAGGAGTTAATGTCTAATTTGACCTTGTTGGATTTTCTTTCCCCCTTTGTTATATTCTGTTTCTTTTAATCTGTACTTTTAATCTATCCAAAATAAAGATTGATTGATTGATTGATTGATTGATTGATTGATTGATTGATTGATTGATTGATTGATTGACTGATATCTTGGAATCAATTGCGAAGGATTGCCATGCAGTTTTTGTAAAAACTGTGAAAAAAAAACCCTAAAAGTTTAAATAAAAGGGGGGAATCAATGCATCTTCCACTTGTATATATTTGTTCTGTCACTGTACACTTTGGATTCATGTTAGTATACATTACAGTGCATAGGCTAAATATCCAGCCCATTTACAACATTCTTAGTACATCATGGCTTTATTGTGTCTTTTTTTTTCTACAAGTGTTTTCAGTGTATATGGCTAAATCTGTATCAGCTTTAACGCAAGGCCACGGTGACAGGCATTTACAGCTATGGCAGCATGAACATCAGAGCTTCCTGTTGTGCAGAGCAGCAACAAGTTGCAGTGAATTTCTTTGGTTGGAGCTGAGTCTGGCTTTGCTGCTCACTTCCATCCACTGAAGGGTGCCGTGGCTGCTCCGCACCTGAGGAGCAGAAAATGAGTTAAATGATGGCATCAAAAAATAAAAGTGCATCCATCAAAAAAACCAAACAAAAACAAAACACTTAAGTTGCTCATATTTTAAAAACTACACTATTATTACCATATTGTTGATATCCACCGTGACCTGAGCTGTTGTGGCCAGGTGAATGTTGATGACAGTCGTTTCCACCCAGGCATTATCTGTGTTCCTGAAGTCATCCACATAACCTTCAAACACCTATAAATAAATAAATAAATAAACAAATGGATAAATGACTGAATATATACTGTAAGTCAAAACCAAATTAAGACATACACAAAGTTGGACAGCAGCAAGTTACATTTACTCAAGTAACTTTCACAAAATTGTACTTTGCTAAGCAGTTTTAGTGTAGGATACGTTTTACTCTGAATTTGATTACATGTATAAAGAAAAGTTGAGTTATTTTACTGTTTATTTTACTGTTTACTGTTTTTTGTGATGTAATATAAGATAAGATAAGCCTTTATTATGAGGTGATACAATATGTGATATGATATATGATATGAGGTGATACGATGCAAGATGATATGATGGGATATGATATATGAGGTCATGTGATATGCTACAGACGTGGACAAAATTGTTGGTACCCCTCTGTTAATGAAAGAAAAAACCACAATGGTCACAGAAATAACTTGAATCTGACAAAAGTGGTAATAAATAAAAATTCTATGAAAATTAACCAGTGAAAATCAGACAATGCTTTTGAATTGTGGTTCAACAGAATTATTTTAAAAAACAAACTCCTGGACAAAAATGATGGTACCCTTAACTTAATATTTTGTTGCACAGCCTTTTGAGGCAATCACTGCAATCAAACCATTTCTGTAACTGTCAATGAGACTTCTGCACCTCTCAGCAGGTATTTTGGCCCACTCCTCATGAGCAAACTGCTCCAGTTGTCTCAGGTTTGAAGGGTGCCTTCTCCAGACGCCATGTTTCAGCTCCTTCCACACATGTTCAATAGGATTTAGAACAGGGCTCATAGAAGGCCACTTTAGAATAGTCCAATGTTTCACTCTTAGCCATTCTTGGGTGTTTTTAGCTGTGTGTTTTGGGTCATTATCCTGTTGCAAGACCCTTGAGCTGCGACTGAGACCAAGCTGTCTGACACTGGGCAGCACATTTCTCTCTAGAATACCTTGAGAGTCTTGAGATTTCATTGTACCCTGCACAGATTCAAGAACACCCCTGTGCCAGATGCAGCAAAGCAGCCCCAGAACATAACAGAACCTCCTCCATGTTTCACAGTAGGGACAGTGTTCTTTTCTTGGTATGCTTCATTTTTGCATCTATGAACATAGAGCTGATGTGCCTTGCCAAAAAGTTCCAGTTTTGTCTCGTCTGTCCATAGGACATTCTCCCAGAAGCTTTGTGGCTTGTCAACATGCAGTTTGGCAAATTCCAGTCTGGCTTTTTTATGATTTGTTTTCAACAGTGGTGTCCTCCTTGGTCGTCTCCCATGAAGTCTACTTTGGCTCAAACAACGACGGATGGTGCAATCTGACACTGATGTACCTTGACCGTGGAGTTCACCATGAATGTGTTTAGAGGTTGTTCTGGTTTCTTTTGTTACCATTCGTATTTTCCGTCTCCTCCTGCAGCCACGTCCAGGGAAGTTGGCTACAGTCCCATGGATCTTAAATTTCTGAATAATATGTGCAACTGTAGTCACACGAACATCAAGCTCCTTGGAGATGATCTTATAGCCTTTACCTTTAATATGCTTGTCTATAATTTTCTTTCTAATCTCCTGAGACAACTCTCTCCTTTGCTTCCTCTGGTCCATGTTTAGTGTGGTACACACCATGTCACCAAACAGCACAGTGACTACTTGTAACCCTTTAAATAGGCCAACTGACTGATTACAAGTTTGTAGACACCTGTGATGTTAATTAGAGGACACATCTTGGTTGAACATGTCCCTATGGTCACATTATTTTCAATCTTTTCTAGGGGTACCATCATTTTTGTCCAGGCCTGTTTCATGAGTTTGTTTTTTAAAATAATTCTGTTGACCCACAATTCAAAAGCACTGTCTGATTTTCATGTGTTAATTTTCATAGAATTTTTATTTATTACCACTTTTGTCAGATTCAAGTTATTTCTGTGACCATTGTGGGTTTTTCTTTCATTAACAGAGGGGTACCAACAATTTTGTCCACGTCTGTATATGATATGATATGATGTAATATGAGATGATGCGATATGATACACATTTAAGAAAAAACTCAAATTGATGAATAAAGTTTAAAAAGTTGCAAATTTCTGAATTGCAAATACACAACAAAAAGTGTCTTAGATGTTTCAAATTTAAGTAAAAACACATATCACACAAAAATCAAATGTATTCATTAAAAATGGTACATTTATTTCCAAAATCTCAAGAAAAAAGTCAAGTTTACATGGAAAAAAACTAATTCATAAGAAAAAAATCAAATTATGTGGAAAAAGTTGCAAAAAACGAAACTTTTATGAAAAAAGGTGAATTTAGAAGAAAAAAAGTCACTAATTTATGATAAAAAAAAATCAAAATTTACAAGAAAAGTCTCATTAATTTAGGAGAAAAACCTCAGAAATTAGTAAGAGTAAAGTCATTATTACTTAAATAACTTTATCACTAGATACTTTATTGCTCTTACATTAATAATTTCATTTGTTAGAACTCTTACTTATGCTTGAGTAATTAAAATCACAAGGTAATGCTACTTTTACTTGAATACAATTTATGGATACTCTACCCATGTTTGCTAATACATAAATAAATAAATACAGATTTTTGATCAGTCATATGGCTAGCCTGTTTAGAAACTGTCTCCTGAAAGTAAAACCTTGACTAATTTAAGTCTACAGCATTAAACAAGTATTCCAGTATTATTCATCAATGCAGTTGAAGCTGTTAGACGTTGGCTGCTGATCTGTGTGTTTATTAATGCAGATTCACAAAATTACAAATTAAATTTGGGGCTTCTCATTGTCTAAACATCATTTTTGATCCAGCACTTTCTGCTCTGGTTATTTCTTATTGCTTTATCAACTCTTTGGTTGCTTTAAAGCTCATCACCATTAAAACAATACAAATCATTATCCATACCAACCTTTTTCCCTTCTGATAATTTTGCATTTATTGCTTCATAAAGCTTCTTTTCCATGGTTCTCTTAAGATTGACTGGCAGGTGATCAGCAGAGTCAACAGGTCCCTGAAGGTTTTAAAAATAACAGAACAGGGCATACTTCTAAAAACTGGCAAAAGCTGAAGAGAAAAAGTGAATAAAGAGGTGTACTCACCCCCGGTAACATTAAGATTCCTTGAGTTTCATCCCAAACCGTCAGGTACTCTAAAACTGACCTCTCACTGTCTCTCCAACTATAAATTTATGTTAAAAGTGTTAAACCACACACTGCATTTCAGTGTTAGGAAACAACATTTTAAAATGGCAACACTATAAAAGAGCCCGTGAAGTACATACAGAAAAAAGGTATCCTGTACATAACATGTAGGCACCCTGTAGTTACCATGCTTCAGACTAGTTTAATTATCCAAGTAATTTCCTGTGTAAGTAAATTACCGGGTGTTTACTTGGTTCTAATTTCATAACGATCCCAAAATTACACAAAACTTTTATGGGTTTCAGGCCAGGCCCTTTGGTGACTTTGCTCAGTCTTAACTACCCAATATTTACACAGTACTTACAGAAACTACATCGTAATTATATGGTGTTTTATTATATACTAGTGCATGCCCGTAGAAAGCAAGTATTCTTGTCTGAAAACAGGTAAGCCAATTAGACTTTACAGATCAAAATGTAAGCTGTTTGAAAGTGGAATACAAAGAGGTGTAGCCTATATGTAGGCACTCACACGTTAGACTTTGACAAATATGAAAGGGACTGAACGGCACTAAGATTTGATTGATTGTGTGAATATTAATTACAGAATTACTGGAACATCCAATATTAGCGACTGTTTAAGGACCCTTGTTTATTTTTTGTCAGATCACTTATTTGTGTAATCTTTTATGACTTATATTCATAGTGTTGTATCTTGCACTTTGGGGAATGGGAGTTGTTCAGTCATCATAACTGTTTTAGTTTATATGTGTAGTTTATAGTCTGTCATCAATGAACTCATGCAGTACTATAACAGGACATGTTTACAAATATTTGAGACCCATTCTAGTGCATCCTTTTATATTTTAGGAATATAACAAGTATAATATATATACTGTATATATAAATATAATAATATAATAAGTACAAAACAGCGAACATTATTATACACAGTAGAATGACCTGTTTGGCTGCAACTGTTGCATCAGTGTTGCTCATCTGTCAGTAAATATTTAAATAAAAATTATTTATTTTGTTATCTGGGCGTTTTTGTGTGCAGTTTGGTGACGATTGTCGTTTAATCAAACCATGCATGTGGCAGCATACAATATGCAATTGATCTGGGCATTCTGCTTCACAATCATGGTGGTATTATTATTAACTTTTAATTTTTAGATAGCCGTGCAAGCACACTGAGAGGAGCGCCATCGGTGACAGCGAGTCGTTGTTCTGCAAAGGGACTCCTGTCTACCACCGACCAGGCGGGCCGGGCTTGCTTCCCTGCGAAGGACCACGTTCCGCTCGCTGCTTCTCCAACACTGGTGTTCTTTAGGCACACTCCGGGTCCCCGCTGGCATTCCCCAAATTATTCTTTAGACGTACACAATCACCGCAACATTATAGTATAATTTTTTTAAGCATTACATCTTCACTATTCTCTCTTTCTTGTCAAATTTGTCGATTTTCACTTCCTTTTGTTGTTTGCAAAGCACTGTGGTGACTGACTGGTCGTGGTGCCGTGCATTATCCAGTCAGGATGGCCATGATGCCGTATGTTGTCCAGTCAGCACGGTGTCACATTTCTGAAGCCAGGGCATGAAGAGAGAGCAGTGACAGAGTGGTGGCTAAACTTTTATTGATAAAAATTACATATTTTGACTGAGTGACTCCATACTCAGGGATGCACACCTTCGTAACCTCAGCAAAACACTTTTAAAATCTGAGGTCAACAAACGGTTTGGGAGATATCTGAGGAACACACACACACACACACACACACACACACACACACACACACACACGCACAGAGATTTGGTGCATTTATAGATAGAAGTAAGTCCCAGATAATTTCGGGTACTTACACGTAAGATTAGTTGAACTACTAAACTTGTCTGAAACATACAAACTACAGAGTTCTTCTATACTATCAGGGTACCTATGGTAAGCACAGTATACTTACATGAAAAGTATACAATACATACAGTGGTGTGAAAAAGTGTTTGCCCCCTTCCTGATTTCTCATTTTTTTGAATGTTTGTCACACTTAAATGTTTCAGATCATCAAACAAATTTAAATATGAGACAAAGTTAACATAAGTAAACACAAAATGCAGTTTTTAAATGAAGGTGTTTATTATTAAGGTTAAAAAAAAATCCAAACCTACATGGCCCTGTGTGAAAAAGTGATTTCCACCCCCTTCCCGTTAAAACATAAATTAACAGTGGTTTATCACATCTTTGGAAAGCTGAGTTAAATTTATCTAGCCACACCCAGGCCTAATTACTGCCACACCGGTTCTCAATCAAGAAATCACTTAAATTGACCCTGCCTGACAAAGTGAAGTAGACCAAAAGATCCTCAAAAGCTAGACATCATGCTGCGATCCAAAGAAATTCAGTAGCAAAGGTTATAAAGCCATTTCTAAAGCTTTGGGACTCTGGCAAACCACAGTGAGAGCCATTATCCACAAATGGTGAAAATATGGAACAGTGGTGAACCTTCCCAGGAGTGGCCGGCCAACCAAAATTATCCCAAGAGCGCAGCAACGACTTACCCAAGAGGTCACAAAAGACCCCACAACAACATCCAAAGAACTGCAGGCCTCATGACTCCACTGGCAAAGACTGGCAAAAATGGCATGGCAGAGTCCCAAGACGAAAACCACTGCTGAACAAAACAAACATAAAGGCTTCTCTCAGTTTTGCTAGAAAACATCTTGATGATCCCCAAGACTTTTGGGAAAATACTCTGTGGACTGACAAGACAAAAGTTGAACTTTTTGGGAAGATGTGTGTCCCATTACATCTGGCTTAAAAGTAACACAGCATTTCAGAAAAGGAATATCATACCGGTGTGGGGAGTCAGGTTATGCAGCATCTCAGACAGAGACAGTGAATAAACATGGAAGAACAATGCCCAGGGGGTTCCTGAGGATACAGCAGGAAAGAGTCAGGAACATAGGGGGTTGAAAGCAGTGTTATGTAAATGTCATGCTGTGTGATGAGAAATACCATGTAAACGTGTGAAGAGTGAGTTGGGTAAAAGTGGAGATCGTGCTGTAATCATTCAGTCTCTTCTGTGCTTGAGAGATGTGTGTGTGGGGAATAAATCGTCTGTCCATAAACCTGCCTCTTTATTCACACACTCCACACTGGTGACCCCAGACGAATTATGGAACACGGGGCAAGAACCTTGGAGCCGGCCCGGTCGGGAAGCTCCAGCGACGCAGCAGCCATCCCACAGACAGCCCGGACTGGAACCCTCAGCAACACGTGTGCGGTTTCAGTCAAGCTACCGGACTTTTGGCAGCACAACCCGCACTGTTGGTTCCATCACACTGAGGCCCAGTTCGTCCTCCGGGGAGTAACGGCAGACGACACCAAGTTCTACCATGTGGTAGCAGCACTGGACGCTCGCACAGCCCAGCAGGTAGCGAGCCTGCTCGATCAGCCTCCAGCCCGCAACAAATACGAGGCGCTCAAGGCTGCGCTGACCCGGCACTACATGCTCTTGGAATGTGAGAGAGCGGAGAGGCTCCTGGGGCGGACCGAGTTAGGAGATGGTTCAGCCGTCGACCTGATGGAGAAGATGCTGGCGTTAATGGGCACGGACGATGGGCACTTTCTGTTTGCCCACCTTTTCCTCCGGAACCTTCCAACAGAGGCGAGAGCGGTTCTGGCCAATTCGCCGTTGCTGGCCATGTGTGACTACAATGCGCTAGCCCAGGAGGCAGACTGGATCATCCTCACCACCAGGGCGATCACAGTCAACACGGCGGCGGCGGAGCCCAGCGAGATGACCAGAGGAGGCGAGGAGCCACCAACGGTAGCGGCAGCGGGGGCCAAGGAGCGCCAGAGAGACACACCCTGCTTCTACCACTGCCGCTTCGGAGAGAACGCGCGCAGATGTGCGCCACCGTGCCAGTTCAAGTGCTCGGGAAACGCCAAGGCCGGCAGCCGGTAGCAGCTGCGACCGCCGGTGAAGAGAACAAGCTGCTCTACGTGACGGACTCGCACTCGGGGAGACGCTTCCTCGTCGACACCGGAGCCCAGAAGAGCGTCATCCTGCCGTCCTACACTGACCGGCTGGCAGGACCTAGCGGCTCCGGACTTGTGGCAGTAAACGGCTTGGAGATTAAGACGTTCGGTGAGAGAACACTGGTCTTATCTCTACATGGCCGCTCATATGAGTGGACTTTTGTCATAGCAGCACTGTGTTGCCTGCTCCTGGGCGCTGATTTTCTGTGTGCGCATGGTTTACTTGTGGATGTTGCTAACAGGCGCCTGGTTAATGCACTGTCCTTTGACTCTCTCCCTGTATAGCTCGAGGGACCCGGCCAACAGCACAAGCCAACGTCACAGCTCCAGGCGGTAAGTTCCACGCACTGCTCACTCAGTTCCCAGCACTCACGGTCCCGACGTTTTCGGCGGCCATCGCTAAACACGGGGTGGAGCACTTTATCACCACCACCGGGCCGCCCGTTTTTGCAAGACCTCGGCGCTTGGACGCAGCTAAACTGGCCATAGCGCGCGAGGGGTTCACCAACCTGGAAAGGTTGGGCATCATCAGGCGATCGAACAGCCCATGGGCGTCCCCGCTACAAATGGTCCCTAAGGCGGAGGGGTCGTGGCGACCATGCGGTGATTTCCGCAGGTTGAACAACGCCACAGCACACGACCGCTACCCGATTCCCCACATACAGGATTTTTCCGTTCACCTCGCCGGAGCGGGCATTTTTTCCAAAATAGACCTGGTCCGTGGTTACCACCAGGTCCCGGTGCGCACGGAGGACATACCCAAAACAGTGGTAATAACCCCGTTCGGCTTATTCAAGTTCCTGCGTATGCCATTCGGGTTAAAAAGAGCGGCACAGACATTCCAGCGCATGATGGATGCAGTGCTGGCGATCTCCCGTTCGTGTTCGTCTACCTGGACGATATCCTGGTAGCCAGTGCTTCCGAAGACGAACACGTAACTCACCTCAGGATGGTTTTCCGGAGGTTGGAGGAGCACGGGTTAATAATCAACCCGGCAAAATGCCAGTTCGGCGTGACGGAGATTGACTTTTTGGGGCACCGCGTGTCTCCGGAAGGAGTGATCCCGTTGCCCGACAAAGTGCGCGCCGTGGCGGATTTTCCCCGGCCTCAGACGGTCAGGGCGCTACAAGAATTTTTGGGGATGTGAACTTTTATAACCGTTTCCTTCCCCATGTGGCGCGGCTCATGCAACCATTGTACGCCGCGCTCAAGAGACAGAAACCCGCGGATGGGGTCGAATGGACCCCGGAGCGAGAGCGGGCGTTCTCGGAGGTTAGAGCAGCCCTGGCAAACGCCGCACTGCTGGCGCATCCGGACCCAGCGGCCCGCATAGCGCTCACCACCGACGCTTCAGACGTGGCCATAGGGGCTGTCGTGGAGCAGCGTGTCGCTGGGGCTTGGCAGCCGCTCGCCTTTTTCAGCAGAACTTTGCGTGACAGTGAACGTAAATACAGTGCGTTCGACAGAGAGTTGCTGGCTCTCCATCTGGCCATACGCCACTTCCAGTTCTGGCTGGAAGGGTGCAGCTTCACCGCGTTCGTGGACCACAAGCCACTAACGTTCACGATGGCCAAGGTTTCAGAACTATGGTCGGGCCAGCAGCAGAGACAGCTGGCCGCGATCTCAGAGTTTACTACCGATATTCAGCATGTGTCGGGCAAACTGAATGTGGTGGCGAACTTCCTGTCGCGCGCCGTGGTGGCCCGGTCTATGTGGGGATAGATTACGCAGCCATGGCCGCGGAGCAGATTAGCGATGCAGATGTGCGCGCGCTCCAGTCTGGACCAACAGGGTTAAGGCTGGAGAGCAGGGTACTGCAAGACGGCATGCCCCCCCAATCTGCGATGTCTCCACGGGACGCCCGCGTCTGGTGGTCCCGGTCACGTGGCGCCGCCGCGTGTTTGAGTCGGTTCACACTCTGGCGCACCCAGGAGTGCGCGCGTCAGTCAAAATGGTGGGAGAGAAGTTCGTGTGGCCGAGCCTACGCAAACAAGTAAAAGAGTGGGCTGCAGCCTGCGTGGCATGCCAACAAGCCAAGGTACACAGACACACGAGGGCCCCCTTGGAGCCGTTTCGGGTACCGGCTAAGAGGTTCGACCATGGTCACGTGGACCTCGTGGGCCCCCTCCCGCCATCACAGGGGTGCATGCACCTCCTGACAGTGGTGGACCGCACTACGTGCTGGCCAGAAGCAGTCCCGCTGGTGGCAACCACGTCCGCGGACGTGGCACGCGCTTTTTTAACAGCATGGGTGGCGCGTTTTGGAGTCCCGTCGGACATTATGTCCGACAGGGACCCTCAATTTGTTTTCGACCTCTGGTCCGCGATGGCCCGCAGCCTGGGTGTTGCAATTCATCGCACAACCGCGTACAACCCACAGGCCAATGGGTTATGCGAGTGTTTTCATAGATCATTGAAAGCAGCACTCAGGGCTTCACTGACGGATGCAAATTGGGTAGACAGGTTGCCGTGGGCTTTATTGGGGTTGCGCTCCGCGCCAAAAGAAGATTTGGGAGCTTCCCCGGCACAGCTGGTTTTTGCGCAGCCCCTACGGCTGCCCGGGGAATTTCTGCCAGATAATCCCGCACCGGACAGCTGCCCATCTCAGCTTTTGCAGCGTAGTGCAAACACAGGCACGCTGCCGGGCCCGGCCCACCACTGTTTTCCGCTTGCCTTCGTGCCTAAAACTTTGAAGAACGCAGAGTTCATGTTTGTCAGACACAACGCCCACCGCCCTCCATTGTGCCCACCCTATGATGGACCGTTCAGAATGCTGGAGACAGGGGATAAGCATTTTTTGCTAGACTTGGGGGGTCGGCGGGAGAAAATTGGCATAGACAGACTCAAACCCGCCTTTGTAGTGGCGGACGAGCAAGTGCTGTTGGCTAGGGCCCCTCGGCGTGGAAGACCCCCACGGAGAGCTCCCCAGGGAAACGATTCACCAGGGCAGCCACACGGACAGACTGAAGTCCCCCCCCTCGCCACGGCCCACCCGCAGTCAGACACACTCCCAGCAGCCCCCCACCGGCACAGCAGCACCACGGAGGCAGTAAACCCCAGTTACAGCAGATATGGGAGGAGACTGAAGCCAAAAGAGCGTGTTGACTGATGTTCTATCTAAGATGCTGGGGGGGGGGGCGGTGTGGGGAGTCAGGTTATGCAGCATCTCAGACAGAGACAGTGAATAAACATGGGAGAACAATGCCCAGGGGGTTCCTGGGGATAGAGCAAGAAGGAGTCAGGAACATAGGGGGTTGAAAGCAGTGTAATGTAAATGTCATGCTGTGTGATGAGAAATGCCATGTCAACGTGTGAAGAGTGAGTTGGGTAAAAGTCAGAATCAGAATCAGAATCAGAATCAGGTTTATTGCCATTGTTCATGTAGTACACAAACTAGGAATTTGTCTCGGTACAATGCTGCAACATTAAACATGATAAGATAAGAGAAATAAACTATACATGTAATAAAGTGTAGGATAAGATTAAGTGATACTGGTCAACAGTTAAAATATATATTAGCCAGCAGCAGATACTGTGGAGAACTATATAGTGCAGTCGGTAATGCAGGAAGAAAACAGTGATGATTGACATGAGTCTGGTTGAGCTGCTGTACATGGTGCACGAGAGTCACTTAGTGTTCAGCAGTCTAATGGCAGAGGGGAAGAAGCTGTTCATGTGACGGGAGGTTTTAGTCTGGATGGACCGAAGTCTTCTACCAGAGGGGAGGGGGGCAAACAGTACGTGACCAGGGTGTGAGGGATCGGCTATGATCCGGCCAGCACGCCTCCGGGTCCTGGAGATGTACAGATCCTGGAGAGATGGGAGCTTGCAGCCGATCACCTTCTCAGCAGTGCGCACGACGCGCTGCAGCCTTAGTCTGTCCCTGGCAGTGGCTCCTGCGTACCACACGGTTATGGAGGTGGTGAGGATGGACTCGATGATGGCTGTGTAGAACTGCACTAACATCTTGGTGGGTAGCTTGAGCTTCCTCAGCTGCCGCAGGAAGAACATCCTCTGCTGGGCTTTTTTGATGAGTGAGCTGATGGTCAGCTCCCATTTGAGGTCCCTGGTGATGGTAGTGCCTAGGAAGCGGAAGGAATCAGCAGTGGTGATGGGAGAGCCTGAGAGGGTGAGGGGGGGCAGAGGAGTAGTGACTTTCCTGAAGTCTACAATCATCTCCACTGTCTTCAGAGCGTTCAGCTGCAGGTTGTTATTGCTGCACCAGGACGCCAGCTGGGCCACCTCTCTCCTGTAGGCGGACTCGTCGCCGTTGGAGATGAGCCCGATGAGGGTGGTGTCGTCCGCAAACTTGATCAACTTGACAGACTGGTGGCTGGAGGTGCAGGAGTTGGTGTAAAGGGAGAAGAGTAGGGGGGAAAGTACACAGCCCTGGGGTGATCCGGTGCTGATGCTAGTATAGTCTGAGACAGTCTTTCCCAGCCGCACATGCTGCCTCCGGTCCGTCAGGAAGTCGATGATCCACCTGCAGAGGGAGTCAGGCACGTTGAGCAGGGACAGCTTGTCCCGGAGCAGAGCGGGGCGGATGGTGTTGAATGCGGAGCTGAAGTCCACAAACAGGATCCTGGCGTAGGTTCCCGGGGAGTCCAGGTGCTGCAGGATGGAGTGGAGGGCCAGGTTGACTGCATCGTCTACAGACCTGTTGGCTCGGTAGGCAAACTGCAGCGGGTCCAGGAGAGGGGTGGTGATGGACTTGAGGTGGGACAGGACCAGGCGCTCAAAGGACTTCATGACTACAGAGGTGAGCGCTACAGGTCTGTAGTCATTAAGTCCAGTGATCCGTGGCTTCTTGGGGACAGGGATGATGGTGGAGGATTTGAGGCAGGATGGCACGTGGCATAACTTAAGGGAGGTGTTAAAAATGTCTGTGAATACAGGAGCCAGCTGTTTCGCACAGAGTCTCAGGGTGGAGGGAGACACGCCGTCTGGGCCAGGGGCCTTGCGCGGGTTCAGTCTGGAGAACTGTTTGAGCACATCCTGCTCACTGATGATAAGGGGAGGGGGGGAGGAGGGGGGGGGGGTGCCTTAAATGAAGTAGGGAATGTGGAGGCTGTGGAGCTGGAGGGAGGGGGGGAGTTGGACACAGATGACGAGGTGTCAAAACGGGCATAGTGTTGGGACAGTCTCTGACAAAGGGCTTTGTCATCCTGACCTTTAGGAGCCTTAGGTCGATAGTTGGTGATTTGCCTCAGTCCTCTCCACACAGAAGCCGAATCATTAGCAGTGAACTGCTGCTGGAGTCTCTCTGAGTATAGAGATTTAGCCCTCTTCAGCTCTCTGTTAAACCGGTATTTAACCTCCCTGTAGCAGTCCCTGTCTCCACTTTTCAGCGCTGCTTCCTTCTCCTTCCTGATCTCTCTGAGCTTAGCTGTGAACCAGGGTTCACAGCTGGAGATCGTGCTGTAATCATTCAGTCTCTTCTGTGCTTGAGAGATGTGTGAGTGTGGAATAAATCGTCTGTCCATAAACCTGCCTCTTTATTCACACACTCCACACCAACAGTAAAATATGATGGTGGTAGTGTGATGGTCTGGGGCTGTTTTGCTGCTCCAGGACCTGGAAGACTTGCTGTGATAAATGGAACCATGAATTCTGCTGTCTTCCAAAAAATCCTGAAGGAGAATGTCCGACCATCTGTTCGTGACCTCAAGCTGAAGCGCACTTGGGTTCTGCAGCAGGACAATGATCCAAAACACACCAGCAAGTCCAACTCTGAATGGCTTAAGAAGAACAAAATGAAGACTTTGGAGTGGCCTAGTCAAAGTCCTGACCTGAATCTGATTGAAATGCTGTGGCATGACCTTTAAAAGGTGGTTCATGCTCAAAAAACGCTCCAGTGTGGCTGAATTACAACAATTCTGCAAAGATGAGTGGGCCAAAATTCCTCCACAGCGCTGTAAAAGACTCATTGACAGTTATTGCAAATGCTTAATTGCAGTTGTTGCTGCTAAGGGTGGCCCAAGCAGTTATTAGGTTTAGGGGGCAATCACTTTTTCACACAGGGCCATGTAGGTTTGGATTTTTTTCCCCTTAATAATAAACATCTTAATACAAAAACTGCATTTTGTGTTTACTTGTTATCTTTGTCTAATATTTAAATTTATTTGATGATCTGAAACATTTAAGTGTGACAAACATACAAAAAATGAGAAATCAGGAAGGGGGAAAACACTTTTTCACACCACTGTATTTGGCAACAACAGAGAACTTTCATGGTGAAAACAGGGGTTGGAACATGTAACTACCCTGAGCTTAAGTACTACCCTGAGCAAAAGTAAACAGTGATTTCATAGAATTTCAAGGGCGATGCTTTAAAGTGTTAACTTTAGAAAGTGTTAAAAATCTCTGCAATGACATGAAATGACCCAGACCCACCGTGTAAGAACAAGGTCTAGATTTCGGTTTGGTCCCAGACATTTGAGTACACCTCGTCCCCTCATGCCCGTCCTCCCTCCTGGGTTTCTAGGATAAGATGACCAACATCAGACACAAAGACGTGCTTGTGAGGTTTCAAAGTGCTATTTGAGAGCATGTGTATCATAGCTTGTAACAGACCTGTAATTATCTAGAGCTTCTGGTTCTGATCTGTGAGGAGAAATAAGAGAGGGGAAACAGATGAAGATTGAAGAGTGTTTTCATGTAGTTAAACAGTGGCACTTGGAACTCTTTGCGATCTAAATTTAAAACAGCAAAATAAGCAAACATTTCCTGAAAAGACAACATGCATACTGAATATTATCAGATAATGTCCACAAGTCATGTTGGCAGTCAGTTGCTTTATGTTTTTCATTTTTCAGAGAGATTGTGCCTTTTTTGGGGGCAGGAGATGTTCCATCTTCTGTAGTTCTTATACTTTGTGTCATGGGGGGCCTGTTTAGTGAACATGTAACACCCCCTTGACTTATTGTTTATGTTGGACTTGCAGTTATTCTGGTCTAGGTTCTTTTTTGTGTTTAATGTGTTTCTCGTCTTAGTCTTGTCTAGCTTAGTTCCATTGCTCCTAGTTTAGTTTCGTAAATCTCTCCTGTGTCATTCTCATTTCAGTCTAACATCTTCAGTCTTTATTCTTAGAATATAATCTTATTTAGTCTTGTCTCCTGGCTCTCCATGTCTCCCAGTTTGTATGCTTCTTCAGTTTATTCCTCTTATGTTCAGTTTAGGTCTGTTTGTTTCCAGCTCCCATGCTGTCATTTATGTGACAGGTGAGTCAATGTTTTATTAGTTTGTTGTTTTCTGTAAAAAAAAAATTAAAAAAAAATACCTTGCTTGGACATTGTTTGCATCCTTGGGTCCTTTCTCTGTGCCTGCCCTGACTCATGTCACTTTGATGTTACCAGGGATTTGCTTAGTGTGTTTTTCCATTTATTTCTTTACAAGGGCTCCTATCACCACTGATAACATTGGTGGCTTTCATTCCCCACATTCAGTGAAGCTCAGTTTCATGATCTTTACATTGTGACAGTTTTCTCAGTTACTTTCACTAGGGTGTTCCTGTTAGTTTGTGATACACATGTCGATTAGTAGGCAGCAGTTTTCTCTTCTTTTTTTTTGTCTTAATGACGACATCTGGTCTTTTGGCCCTTATCTTGTCTTGAATGTGATGTTCTGTTTCCCCTGATAGCATTTGGGCTTCATGCTCATACTACTTTTCTTTTGTGTTTAATTTGTTGCAGATGTTCCAATGCAGATATGTTGTGTCCATACACATTACAGTATATATTCAGTAGAGATGTAGACATTTTAATCAGGTCAGGGCTTCCTGCCACGATATGATCAGTGGTTTCCTGGAAATGACCACATACCCCATTTGATGAGCCCGTGCCATCTTTGTGGATTTGTGGAATTCTGATAATTGTTGGTCTTGATGACTTGGTGTTGGGCTGGAAAGACTAAGCCCTCAGTTTCAGATTTCAACCCAGGGTTATGTGAGTGAAAATAAATTTTATACATCCAGAGATGCCGCTCAAAGGGAGGGAAATTCAAAATATGTCTGGAAAAAAAAGTGGTAAAATGTGGCTTAAAAAATTATTTTGTCTAGTAAATTTGCAATGGCATTTCTCTGTAAAGCGCTCTGGTCATCCAGAGATGAGAAAAAAGCACTATACACTGTAAGTGAACAACATTTACCATTTACATATTAGCAACTTTTAAAAACACTTTTTTATCTCATTAATTTGAGACTTTTTAAATGTAAGACTTTTTAGTCAGAAATTTAAGACTTTTTACTTGTAATTTGGGGAATTTATTCTGTTTGTACAAAGATTTTTATTGCAAATCTAAATGTGTTTTCTTGCAAATTTGAGACAAAAAAGTCACTTTAAGCATCAGTGATATCCACATATCAAAGCCCAGCATTACGGATGGGCTTCAGATATCAAAACATACCCGTCCACATGGTCATCACTGTCTTGAGCATAATAATTCGGCGAGTATAAACTGAAGCTGACCTGAAAAAAAAAGAACATTAAAAACCACATCAGTCTAATAATCCTAGGTAATCTTTTTATGCAGTGATTTTCTAAGGATGAGCCACAGATGACTTCATGAAATACCTTCCATGGCACCTTCTCCTCAGGTACAGGAAAGCGTGTGACTTTAGTGTTCGGGTAGTGAAACTGACGGGAGTTGACATGGATACCTCCTTCTGTCGCTGATGTTTTGCTTAAATAGTCGGGGGTCTCATCTGCTGGAGCTGATGCTGCAGCAAAAGTGGGAGCAAACAACAGGAGAGATGATCTGCAGTGTAAAATAACCTCACTTAACTCTTCGCGTTACTTTTGATTTTACAGATTTGAAAACTGGTTAGAATGTGCTTGTTTCTACAGTAATGACCAGACATGGCAACATCTTTATTCATTTTAGCTGTTTCAGTTTAATCATTTCATTTTATTAAGTGGAAAAATGATTCATTCAGTAAATATCTAAGTTATTACTGTCTACTCTTACTTGATACAATTTAGATCATATTAGAGGCGATATATGAATATTTTATATTTTGTTTTCTTCGGCCTAAAGTCATTTCAGATGAAAACAACTTCCAAATTGAGTGAAGCTGCAGATTCATGAGAAAAAGTTATACATTTTTTTAACAAAAAGTTGCAAATTTCTCACAAAAAGTAACACATTTATATGTAATGTCATAGATTATAAGAAAAATATCAAATTTTCAGTTCTCAGATGAAAAAGATAAGTGTCACAAGTTTACAATAAAAAGCAAATTTATGTGCAAAAGATTAAATTTGGGGCACCCAGTGGCCTAACAGCTACGAACGTATTCTGCATGAGCATTCTGCTCTGCAGTGATCCCAGGTTCACTTTCTAGCTGGAGCAGTCCTTCCTAACTGACATCACTCTTCATCACTGTTTACTGTCTCTCTTCACTGTTTCTGTTTAGATAAATGTCTAGAAGGCCCAAAAAAGTTGCAAATTTACAAGGAAAAAGAAGCAAATTTAAAAGAAAGTTTAAAAAAAGAGACAAAATAACAGCAAATTTATGAGAAGAGAGAAAATTTTAACAGAAAAACTTTACAAACTGACAAAAGTGATTACACACAACTCAAATTACGTTTTTAAATAAATACTTTCCACTCAGGCCCTGTAATGAACTGGCGATCGGTCCAGGGTGTAACCTGCCTCTCGCCCAAAGACGCTGGGATAGACTCCACACCCCCCATGACCCAAAAAGGATTAAGTGGTAGAAGATGGATGGATAGACTTTCCACTCAAGAAACTCTTCTGGTGAACAGTCCAACTTCCACTGGAGTAATTATTATCATAATGTAACACCACTTTTACTTGAGTAAAACTTCTGGCCACTCTTCCCATCTCTGGCAAAAGAAAAAAAAATGTATGTAATAATGAATATAAAATATGATATCTGACTCGGTGATTGTGTTTCCTTCACAGAAAATCCCTGAGACTTCAGACTGTCCATAATCCACTGCAGGGCTTTGGTTGACTGGTTGACCTGAAGAGAAAAGATAAAAACAAATACACTTGAATGCATCAATAAGTGTGCCATAGCTTTCTGCATAAAATTTCTACACATGCAGGTACAATGTCAATGAGAACCTGCTCTTCTAGTTGGACCAGTCTTTTCATTATAGCAGCTGAGACCGTTTCTTCTTCTCTCTCCAGCAGATCAGTAATGGTGGTAACCCTCAGGAAGAAAAACAGACCAGATCACTCCCAGAATGATAATTTAATATCAACCACAAGCCAGGCTAATCTAATTGCTTCCTGCCTTTACATTCAGCAGACTGACTTCAAAGCAGTGCGAGTCATATCTTACAATCCTTTGCAACAGACATATTTGAGATATTTCTGTCAGGTGTGTTTCTGACGAAATGCCGGTGTTACAAAGGGGACATATTGCCTCCCTTTTCCACACTTTAACAGTTCCCAGAAGTCTTAATGAAATATTTGTTGCAGGTTTTGGTACTACAGTAGGCTGCCATTTTCCAACTAAATTAAGCACAGGCTAATATTGGCCAACTAGCTACGGTTATTACACCTTATAATAAAACAATTACTGTTGTTGAGCCTCCCGGGGTAAATGGCATCAACAAGAGTCCTCCAGAGCTTTCTGTCCTGTGCATTTGCTTCAAGCTGGCTCCAGGTGATACTCATCTTCTTTGTCTGCCTGGAGGTCTCAGCGCCAGGTGTTTCTCAGCCTGCTCCTACTCCGTTTTCCCTGGGGGTTCCAAGACAAGGCCTGCCTGGTGGTACTGGAAGTTACCTTTCTCAGTGTGTGTCCAATCCATCCCCATCTTCTTGTCCCGATTTCATGTTCTGCCGGTATCTGCTGTGTCCTCTCCCATAGGCTGATGTTGCTGATTTTCTCTGGCCAGTAGATTGTCAGGATTCTTCTCAGACAGCTGTTGATTAAGGACTACACTTTGCTGATGGTGGTTTTTGTCATACACCATGTCTCTGCACTATAAAGTTGTATTGCTTTGTTGTGAGAGCTCTGTGGAACTCCACACATTCTTCAGCTGTAGCAAGGCTGCTCTAGCTTTGCCAGTCCTTGCTTTGATGTCTGCATCTGATCCACTCTGCTTGTTAATGATGCTCCCAAGATAGGTGAAAGACTCCACCTCCTCCAGTGGGCTACCGTCAAACATGACTGGTTCTGTGTTAATTTCATTCAGTTTACTAATCTTGGTTTTTTTTTGGCGGCGATTCAAGCCTACTTGAGACGAGACATCTGCAAGCCTCATGATCTTTTCCTGCATCTGCTGATGGTTGAAGGACAGTAGTGCCATCTCATCTGCAAAATCAAGGTTGTCCAGCTGTGTCCAGAGTTACCACTGGATCCCATTCTTTCTCTGCTCTGTGGTTGTTTCCATGACCAAATGTATGGTCAGTTGGAAGAGGAATGGAGACAGCAAACACCCCAGTCCTGACCTCAAGCTCTCTGGCGAACTGACCTTTGCTGATTACTCCACAAGCTATCCCGCTGTAGCTGCTCTTGATCAGGCTGATGAGCTTAATGGCTGTGCCGTAGTGTCGTAACAGTTTTCACAGTCTCTCTGTCCACACTATCAAAGGCTTTCTTGTAATCCACAAAGTTGACTTACAGCAAGGCATTCCACCCCAGGGACTGTCCCACAATAATGCAGAGCGTGGGGATCTGGTCTACACATGATCTATTACTTTTTAATCCTGTTTGCTGGTCTCTAACCTGGAGGTCAACACCGTTCCTCATCCTCTCCAGGATTACCCTGTTAAAACCTTTTGCTGGTACAGACAGTAAGATGAATAAACAATTAGAAAGTGAGCTAAAATAATGTCTAGGATTGAGATATAAGGTCAAGTGTTGGTAGTCGAGCTAGTTGGGATCATGGATGTTGGATGGGGTGAGTGAGTTACGCCTGGAGAAGTCATAGACTAATTTGGCTAGCATGTCTGTTATTGTAATTACAGGTCAATCTTGGTCAAAATAAAATAAAACAGGTCAGAATAACAACCACAAGCAAAATCTATGATTGACTTTGAAATAATAAACAAGTTGGGATCAGGCCTAGTGGGATGAGTAAAATGCATAGGAGGTGCCATAAAAACTGCAATTGCTCCACAAAGCTAACTAGGCTAGCTGTGCTGTGTGAGGTTTCAGATTTTGGACATTCACAGGGACACAATGAGTGGAGATATAGATGAGTTCTGCTAATTATGTGACAGCCAGAGGCAAATCTCAACAACTCACTGAGCTCATTTGGTGCCTAGTGAGACCATGGTGAACCCTTAAAGGGGTCACTGACTACACTTTTTCCACATTTTAACAGCTTACACATCTTAATGAAATGTTTGTGACATAGTGGGTTTTTTTTTTATCATTGAAGAAAATTTGTTCTGTATTTGTCATGGCTTTCTTGAAATACTGCAATTTAAAGCTTTACTTTCACTTTAAGAAATATCCTTCACCTATTCAACTTTGCCCTCCCTCTTACATCAGTTAGCCATTAGCTGACTAGTTTCTAGCTTTCAGATTTTAGCGTCCTTCTAGTTCGGATGAACAGTGCTGATTCACTGATTTACAGTCAGCGGTGCAGCGTGTGCCACCTCAGCCCACTCCCCAACAACCTCGCCGTGACTCCACAGCAAATCGCCAGCACCGCACACCGGGCAGCTCCTTAGTTGCTGCAATTGACTTGGCCTGAGAATTGAGGCTTCTGACCGGAGGCCAAACCGAAGTGAAGCTTGCTGAGCCAAGCCGCTGAGCCACGGGATTTCAAAGGGCAATGTCCTGCTCCATGGGACTCTGCTCCTGCAGCCAGCCGGGAGAAGTCCCTTCATGAGGCGGTTACCCTACACTGCCCGCGAGAGCAGAGTCACACAGAGCCCCAGAGGATGGTGAGGAAACTGGCTGTGAGAGCCAGCCGGCTCCAGCCAGCAGCCTTTGGTCCCGGGCCATTTTGATTGCAGCAATCAGTGTGCCGGTGCTTGCAACCTACTGTGGAATCATGACGAAAACACTGGGAAATGGGCCAGAGTGATGAGAGGCACACCGGCAAATGAGGTGGTAACAGGGATGACTATTAGGGTGAGTAAGATCTGAAGAAAATAACAATACTAGAAAAGCACTCAGAACACATACCTCTGCCAAGGCTCCTTCTGTTCCTCATGGATCACCTTCAAAATGTAATGGGTCTGTGTGCAGGCCACAAGGCAGTTCTGGTGAAAACTGCATCAAAGTCTGTCCATTAGTTTTGGAGTATTGTTGCTAACACTCTGTGAGAAGGGCCTTGGTGGAGGTATGCATTCTCAGTGTTATGATCCGAGTGCCGGTTCTGATCGCGCTCGGGCTAAGTTCTACTCGCTGCCGGCCTTGACAGCTGCGGGCTGTATTCTGGCCTCACCGGGCTCTTATTGTGAAGGTGCTCGGTGGGGCTTCCGCCTGTCAAGGCTGGTCAGCTGTTTGTCATTACCGTCGTTAGTGCTTCGCCTTTATAAACCCGGCACTAGCGACGGTAAGATGCAGGAGTATCGTCAAACTTTCCTTGCCAGACGTTGTCAACGCTTCGTCAAACCTTCATGTCAGGTTTGTGAACTTTGCTCATGTCACAGTTTAGCTCGTAGTGGCTGGGGTAGCCCCACGAGCCCAAGTCTCGTGTAATGTGTGTTTTTACCCTGAGGGGTTCATAGTCTTGTCTTGTCACGTGTGTAAATAAATTAACATCATTGCCAAACTCACTGGTGGACTCTTTGGCGTCTCTTGGTGATCCGCGAGGATCACCACACGACAGTATACTCCTGCCAGGTCGTCTAAACAGAGGCGCCACACCGAGACGCCGTTTCACCGTGAGTTTGTGCCTAAACTTGACTGTTGTTCTTCCCTGTCTGGGTGCCTGTTGCTAGGAGAATGCCGTCATCCAGGGGCCGTGGTCGGCGCCTGGGCAGAAAGTTAGCGGAGGCGCTGGAGTACGTCGACGGGGCACTCCTCGCCGCTACTTTCGACGTCACCTCCAGCTACATGCGCTGGCACTTGGACTGTGCTGAGGATTTTCTGGACAATCTTCCCCCCGATTGTGACGATCACCCGGAGGTGATAATGCGGTGGGAAGAACTCGCCACGTAGCGCGAGAGACTTCGTGGGCTGGAGGAGAAAGACAGCAGGAAGCAGAGGAGGAGGCATCCTCGCTCCCTGCGTTGGAGTTCCGTCCCCGTCCCGGAGTTGGTCCAGGAGTGTGCACCGTCTGGGGGCCGACGACGACGTCGGCGCAACGGTACGGGCAATTCGCAGCATAATCCCCGGCTGGACTTGCTGCCGGCAGAGCCCGTCAGCGAACCTCCAAGAGCGGCCCCACCTCATCTTCCCAGGGGGCCCTCTGTTGCCATCCAGCGGGGAGAAGGAGGAACGACGTCCCCCACAGCAGGAACCATCTCAACCCCGGGAGGAAGGCAAGTGCACGATAATTTGTTACACCTTGATTTTGTTCTGCCTTGTCTGACTCCTGGTGGTGGAGTTCGGGGTTCGCAGCCCCCCGAGCTCCCTCCACCTGCTGTGGATGAAATTACTAAACCTGCTGCCTCTGTGCTCTCCCCCGCCGAGCGGTCTGCGACGCCAGGCCAGCGTCATCGGATGAAGAGGGCCCCCGCAGTGCTAGAAAGCCTGGATCCGGCCCTGCAGCCACGCCGTGGACGGAGGAGAGGAGCGGACTGCGGCCCGGAGCCTGAGCCGACGGAGAAGCGTCCCCGGGTCTCCTCGCCAGAGCGGTCCGAGCCAGTGGGTCGAGGGTCCCCTGCCCCCACGCCATACGGGTCATCGGCGTGGACAGCAGCGTGGGGGGAACCTCGGGCTGCAGATGAGATCTTCCCAGCTGCGGAGCCCGATGCAGCTGAGTGTGAGTCTGCTGATGAGAGTCACCCTGAACCTGGATCGTCGGAGTCCTGGGTGGCAACGGAACCCGAGTGCAGGCAAGTGCTCCCTCTTGTGTCTCTGTCCCCTGTTTTGGAGCATTTTTGCCTGCCTCTCGGGGAGGCGAGTGAGGAGCAGCCGCCTGCTGCGCCCAAGCTCGTCTCGCTGGGTTCCGCTGCTACCGGTGATTCTGATCCCAGTTTTCCTGTCTCTGAGCTTTATTGCAGTGTCACCGGCGGGGAACGGGTCGGAGTCACCGAGTTGGAGGTCCCAGGTTCGGGGGTGGAGATCGTCAGCGGAGCTGCACCGACCCAATCGGGGTCCATCGCGGGTGCACCGGAGGCCCAATCGGAGTCCACCGCGGGTGCGGTTCTGGCCCAATCGGGGTCCACCGCGGGTGCGGTTCTGGCCCAATCGGGGTCCACTGCGGGTGCACCGGAGGCCCAATCGGGGTCCACCGCGGGTGCGGTTCTGGCCCAATCGGGGTCCGACGTGGGTGTGTCGGAGGCCCTATCGGGGTCCACCGCGGGTGCGGTTTCAGCCCAATCGGGGTCCAACGTGGGTGCACCAGAGGCCCAATCGGGGTCCACCGCGGGTGCGGTTCTGGCCCAATCGGGGTCCGACGTGGGTGCGTCGGAGGCCCAATCGGGGTCCACTGCGGGTGCGGTTCTGGCCCAATCGGGGCCCAACGTGGGTGCAGCTGGGACCCAATCGGGGTCCAACGGCGGTGCAGTGCCAGCTTGGTCCACGGACGGGGGAGGAGCTGCAGAACTTTCTCCGTCCAGCGGATTACAAGCTCGCCCTGCTCGTCTGTCCTTTTTGGGTCACCGCCCCTGTGCGTCATCGCCGGGGGCCGTGGGGGCTTCTGTTCGCTCGCCCCGGCTCTCCCGAGCTTTGTCCTCGTTAGGGAGGCCGCCGCGGGTTGTTGTTGTTGCCCTGGACTGGTGGCTGAGGGACACGGGTCGGCCTCCGGAGGGACTGTTTCGCCGGTTCGGCGCCTAGGTTCGGCCACCCGACCTGTTGTGTGTGCCTTTGGGCAACCTAGTTCGACCACCGGAGGAGTGGACGTGCTGGGTTTTGGACTCTGGTGAGCCGCCTGGTCCGCCTCCTGTGACCACCGGCCGGCTGTTGGACGCGGGGAGACCACCTGTACTGTTCCTGTGGCACTTGGTCTCTGCCGGTCGATATAAACTGTCGGGGGGGTAGTGGTCCCTGGGTTTGTCTGTCAGTGTTTGTGCTTTTTTTTTCTCTTCGTCCTGGTTGTATTTTGTATTTGGCGTTTCATGCCTTGCCTTAGGTGATATATGTATAGTCTGGTATGAGCGAGTAATGCTCTGTTTTTGTATTTAGTTTTTTCGGAAACTCTCATGAGAATTCACACAGGTGGGAAGTCATTTTTTTCTGGTTGTAACTTGTGGGTCAAGACCTTTTTTTTCTCTCGTATTTATCCCGTGCTCCCTGTAACAGAGTTGAGACTTTTTGGCAAGTTGTGTTTTGTTCTATGCTGCCTTATTTGCCTCTGAGTTTTTTTTTCTCTTTTGATGTAAACACTTGGTAGTTCGTCATAGTCTTGTATTTAGTTTATCTGACCCTGTAGTTCTGGTCCTTTGTTCTTCCCCATGTGTATTTTTTCTTGTGTTTATCTGAGTATTTTTTTTCGTGTCATCGCCCTGTTTTTGAATATTTGGTGTTTTTGTTTCAGTAGTCTGGTTTTTTGTCTATGTGATTTTGTCCGAGTTGTTGCCGTGTCATTGTTCTGTATGTTTTTCTGTCTGTTTTGTTCCTGGTTTGGTTTCTCTCCCTCCACACCTGTCCCCAGCCTCCCACCCTGGGGGGGTGGGGGGGCAGGGTGGTTCCTTGGGGCATTCTGAGTCCGCCCGTGGAAGGAGGGTACTGTTATGACCCGAGCGCCGGTTCTGATCACGCTCGGGCTAAGTTCTACTCACTGCCAGCCTTGACAGCTGCGGGCTGTATTCTGGCCTCACTGGGCTCTTATTGTGAAGGTGCTCGGTGGGGCTTCTGCCTGTCAAGGCTGGTCAGCTGTTTGTCATTACCGTCGTTAGTGCTTCGCCTTTATAAACCCGGCACTAGCGACGGTAAGACGAAGGAGTATCGTCAAACTTTCCTTGCCAGACGTTGTCAACGCTTCGTCAAACCTTTATGTCAGGTTTGTGAACTTTGTTCATGTCACAGTTTAGCTCGCAGTGGCTGGGGTAGCCCCACGAGCCCAAGTCTCGTGTAATGTGTGTTTTTGCCCTGAGGGGTTCATAGTCTTGTCTTGTCACGTGTGTAAATAAATTAACATCATTGCCAAACTCACTGGTGGACTCTTTGGCGTCTCTTGGTGATCCGCGAGGATCACCACATGACACTCAGATCATCACCAAAACGTAATGGCTTCCTCTCTAGCCCAAGGACCACCTCTGGTGAAAATTTCATCTAAATCCATCCAGCAATTTTTGTGTAATCCTGCTGCACATATACAATCAAAGCCCTTGGTGGAGGTATACACTCTCAAATCAACACCAAAATCTAACCATCTGTTCCCCATGCCATTACACACCTTTCCTGAAGATTTCATCAAAATCTGTTCATAACTTTTTGAGTTATGTTGCTAACAGACAGACAGACAAGCCAGCAAACAAGCTAGTGCTGGAAAAAACACAACTTCCCTGGCGGAGGTAATAAGCCGTGCTTACAGCGAGAATTCTGTTGCCAGTGTTAGATCGGGGACTAATAGCTCAGGGGCTAATAGGCTACTGTGATGTATCAAGGGTTCACACAATAATGAGAGAGGATTTGGAACGTAGCAGGCATTTACTGTATTTCAACTCACAAATTATGCAGAACAGAGGGGAGATCATTCGCACACAGTCACTTCACTCAGAGTGACACAGATACGTAATCTCTTAGACGCAGGGAAAACAACACTATCACAATCAGACTTATAACACCATTATAACATTACAACAATAATGCTCAGAACACAAGAATTCTAATTGTCTTGGAATCCCTAGCGGCGCAGAGTATTCCATGAGAATTCCCCGCCCCTAATCACAGCCCCAACGTTACACTGTCTCCCTCTGAACTAGTTTCTCTCACCAGAATAATAGTCCAACTCAAAAGTCCAATACAAACCCATCTAGGCATTGGGGCGCACACTGTTGCCAGCAGCTGGCATGCATGGGCCTGCTAGTGCCCATTCAAGCCTTGACCGGGGTTTCCGGTTGGGATGGGGCAGCTGGCTGGTAAGGGGCGAGGCGGTGAAGCACCACCACCCAGTTCCTGTTCTGCAGCCTCACCCTCTACATGACGTCTGACAGTCTCTGTAGGACCACGCACAGTCCCGACCAGTGGCTCGCCAGCTTTGGTGACAATCCCTTTTTCTGCTCCGGGCAGAAAACCCAGACTTGAGCCCCAGGTGCAAAGTTTCTCCCCTGGCAGCGGGAGTCATACTTCTGTCGACTCCCTGCCGCTACCAGGGCCTCCTAAGTCAGTTCGTACACTGTGTGAAGACGTTCTCTCAAGCAAAACAAATAATTCAACCCTGGTTTACCCTCCACCTCTGGCTCCAGGGGAGGGTCGAACACCAAGTCCACCGGGGTGTGCCGCTCACGTCCAAACATCAGTGCTGCCGGGGTGCACCAGGTGGATTCTTCAACTGCTGTCCGATATTCCCACAGAACCAGGGGCAGGTGTAGGTCCCAGTCTCGCTGTTGGTGGTCCACTTGGATGGCGAGCTGGGTGATCAGGATCCGGTTAAAGCGTTAACCAGGCCTTCGCTCTGTGGGTGCAGCGGGGTGGTCCAGGTCTTCTGGATGCCCAGTTGCCTGCAGACCTCCCCAAAGACCTCTGCCTCGAAGTTCCATCCCTAGTTGCTGTGCAGCTCCTCCGGAGCGCCGAACCGACAAACATCTCATCCACCAGCTTTCATGCTGTGATAGTGCCGCTCTGATCAGAGACCGCGTACGCCTCTGGCCACTTGGTGAAGTAATCCATTGCGACCACAACATAACGGTTCCCCTGATCCGTGGTTGGTAAAGGCCCCAGAATGTCCACCCCCACATGCTCTATGGGTGCCCCTACCTGGTACTGCTGCAAGGGGGCATGGGATCGCTGTGTTGGCCCTTTCTGAGCCATGCAAGTGTCACAGTGGTGGACATGGAGCTCCACATCCTGACAACACCCCGGCCAGTAGAACTGGGCCCGCAGATGCTGCAGGGTCTTCGTCACCCCGAAGTGGCCCACCCCCACTGACTTGTGGATCAAGTGGAGCACCAGCAGCTGCCAGACATGACGCTGCCCCGCTAGAGACTGCCACCGCCAGTAGACAATATCCTCACAACAACAGAGGTTGGACCACTGGGAATGCAGGGCCTTGGTTGCTGGGTCGCAGATTCAGCCTCCCAGGCTGGCCACTGGTCCATGTCCAGCCAGTGCCGGACCTGGGAGATGACAGGATCGCCATCCTTTTTGATCCGAAGCTGCTGCGTGCTGGGGGCCTCTGTGATGCTATTGCTGGGGAGAGCTGGCTGATGATCTACGGAGGAGCAGTGAGCTGCTGCGCTGTCCCCCACTGCAGTGGTCTGGAGAGCAGCAGCCTGTGAGACTGCTGGGTCATGATCCTCGGCCCGCTCCACAGCACAGGTGTGCCAGGACAACGCGTCAAGCATTGGCCTGGAGGCAGCGTGCTTGATGCACAATCTGAAAGTCATAATCCTGCAATGCCCCCCATCATCTTGCTAACTGTCCATCCGGCTCCTTAAAGTTCAGTAACCAGGTCAGGGAAGCATGGTCTGTCCTGAGCTGAAAACTCCCCCCGTAAATATACCGGCGGAAATGGCAGAGCCCTTGGATGACTGCCAGCAGCTCTCGGCGGGTGATGCAATAATTCCTTTCGGCTCTGCTAAGAGTGCGGCTGAAAAAGGCAACCGCCTGCTCTCCGTGTTCTCCCTCCTGGGATAACACCACTCCAATGCCCTGGTTGCTAGCATCTGTGTCCACAATGAAGGGACGGTTCGAGTTGGGAAACCGCAGCACAGGGGCTCCGATGAGCGCTGAGCAGAGCTGGGAAAAAGCAGCAGCACAGTCCTCGCTCCACTCAAACATGCGGCCCTTCTGTGTCAGTTGATGCAGTGGATTGGCGATGGTGGCGAAATCCTTCACAAACCTCCTATAATAGGAGGCCAGTCTGAGGAAGCTCCACAGCTCTCCTATGTCCCACGGGACCGGCCAGTTTCTCACCGCTGCCACCTTCGCTGGGTCAGTGGCAACTCCCGCAGCACTGACGATGTGGCCCAGGAAGGTGGTTTCTCACCGACACAGGTGGTATTTCCAAGGGTGAAGCCACAGCCCGGCCCGGCAGATGGCATCCAACACCTCCCGGAGGTTGGACAGGGCGCCACCAAAATCAGCTGTGTGAACCAGCAGGTTGTCGAGACAAACAATGCAGTGGCTCCGGGGGACGTGGGACAGCACTCCCTCCATCAGGCGTTCAGAGGTGGCTGAGGCATTGCAAAGTCCAAACGGTATCACCTTGAATTGCCACAGTCCCTGTCCGATGGAGAAGGCTGTTTTCTGGCGGGCCTCTGGTGACAACTCCACCTGCCAATAGCCACTGCGGCGGTCAAGTGAGCTGAACCAGCTGAAGTTGGCAATGTAATCCAGCACGTCGTCAATGCAGGGCAGAGGGTAGAAATCCTTATGGGTGACGTCAGTCAGGCACCAGTAGTCCACACAGAACCACCACGAACTGTCCTTCTTCTTGACCAGAACCACCGGCACCACCCAGGGGCTACTGGAAGGTTCAATGACATTCACCTCCAGCAACTCTTGAATGCTTTGTTCTGCCACCGCCGACCTTGAAAAAGACAGACGGAGGGGGTAGAGCCAAATTGGCCTGGTCTCACCGGTGTCGATCTGGTGCTGCACCAAGCTGGTTCGGGTGCACTCTTCATCCCTGGTGGCGAAGACGTCGACGTAGCAGTCCAGCAGCTGGTGTCTGCCCTGGCTCTAACCCCCTGCAGCTCCGCTGGAACAGCTCCTCGACTGCCTGCTGGGTTTCTGATAACGTTGTTCTTCTGGCGGCCCCCCTTGCTGCTGTCTCTGGCTGCAATGACGATCTTTCCACTTGCGCTGGTGGTGCTGCAGCGGTCGGCTCTGGCAGCAATCCCCTCAGCTCAGCCTGCATTGATGACTCCTCCATTGCGCGGGTCCCCTAGTTCCCCGTCTGTCTTTTGCCACAGAGCGTGATGGTCTTAGCCCCCAGCAGGAGAGAAGAGCTGGTGGTGTCGATCTTTGCGCCCCATGCTGTGAGTAGATCTGGTCCAATGATGCAGGGGTCTTGGATGTCAGCTAGCCAGAATGGCTGGTTCGTGTTCTGACCGGCCACTCCCACGACAAGGAATTGTCGCCCTCCCAATCTGGCGTGCTCACCGGTGGCTGTGGTGACGCAGCGCCCGGTGGGTTCCCATCCCTGCAGTCTGAGTTCATCTGTACCGGGCAGCGCCCCAGGTCAGACCAGGGAGATGGTGGAACCGGTGTCGATCAGGGCTCAGATTGGAGTGCTGTCCAGGCTGCATGGCAGGTACAGCCCTGGCGAGTGTCCAAGTTGGCCCAGATGTGGTGAGAGTTCTTTGGGGAAAATGTTTGTGAGAGGCAGCAGGTCCCCCTCTGTGCTACCTCGCTCTAGTTTAAAGCCGGTGAGGGGGCTGGTTGTCATGGGGTAGGTGCAGGGCAGTGGTGTGTAACATGGCCTGGCTTCCCACAGTGGAAGCATCCCTCCTTGTGCCCCTGTCGTACTCTGGCTGGCTGTGCAGCTGTGGTCTGGTGCAGCTCCTCCTCGTCCTTGCTCTCACCCATAGCCTGGAAAACTCTTTGCCTTGGTGATGAAACATCAGCCACGCACTCCAGCATGGGCTCTACACACTCCGCCTCTGCCACGGCCAACTCCCAGCTGCTCGTGGTGTGAATCTGGACATGTTCTTGAAGCCGGGCTGGGTGGAGCCTTAGGATGAAACTCTGAAGGGCGAGCTTCTTCATCGCCTCTGGCTCGAAGTCCGGGTAACTGCGCTGTGTCAGCACGACTGGCCAGCTGTTCCCGGGCATGGTCAGCATGGGTTGCCCTCCCAAACTGCCTCTGAAGTGCTCCCTGTAGCGCTGGCTAGCTGTGATGTTCCTCAGGTCGGAGATCAGACAGCCTGCAGAGAGCTTCACCTTCCAGAGCGAGTGCGACCTGCACAGCTGTCTCTTCAGATGTGTAGCTGTTGAATGTGGCAGCCAGATCAACCTGGACAAGGTAGTCATCCAGCGAGGTTTCGCCGCCAAAGCGGGGAAGCTTGGCCAGTTGGCGGGTCGGCAGTACTGGAGTTTGGATGGTCACCTCTGTGCTGATCACTGCCCTCAGCTGCAGTGGGATGGCTGGCTTGTAGTTTCCCCGCTGGCACGCCACATACTGCCTTGAAAAAGGCGGAACACAGGACGCGCCTGCTCCATCCGGCCCTCTTCCTCATTCTTTGCGGCGAGCAGCTCTGGGGACTGGCGTGTCTGCTCTGCTGTCCATCTCCATCTGGGCAATCAGCTGTTCGAGCTGCCAAATCTGAGATGAGATGAGATGAGATTCAACTTTATTGTCATTACACATGTATGAATACAAGGTAACGAAACGTGACTTGGCATTTGGGCACGCTCTGCAGAGCGCATCCAAGGCCGGGGCAGCCGCTAGGCGCCAGTCATATCTCTGTCTTGTCATAAATCTCTGTCTTGATCCTCGCTTCCATCTCTCAATTATCCCACTTCTGACACCAGTGTGACATTTCAAGGGTTTCACAAATAGCAGGCATTTATTTCAATTCACAAATTATGCAGAACAGAGCGGAAGTCATTCGTACACACACTCACTTCACTCAGGGTGACACAGACACATAATCTCTCACATGCAGGGAAAACAACACGATCACAATCAGACTTATAACACCATTATAACATTACAACAATAACGCTGAGAACACTAGAATTATAATCATCTTTGACCCCCCCCCCCCCGTGCAAAGCATGCTGGGAAAATTCCCTGCTCCTTATCACAACCCCAACGTTACACTACCTTTCCCCCCCCCCCCTTCCATCTACATGACAGACAACTAGGCGGGCCAATAATACAGCAGTGGGTGGGTCTTTAGGACGACGGTGGGTTGGCTTTTTCTCACTGTGACGCATACAATTTAGCCGGAAGAGTCAAAAACGTTTCTGGCATTTGTGGGAGAGAAAAATGAGATAAAGGCTGTGTGTGTGTGTTTATTTTAAGCAAATTGACCATTTTGAATTTTTTTTTATAATTACGTGACCAGTAGACTCATTTCAGACAGTTAAAACCTACAAACACACCACATTTCAGTCAATGACCCCTTTAAGGCCTGTACACACCAATGACAATAAAGATCACGATATTAATTATGTACTATAAAGATAAAAATGTGAGCGTCCACACTGATTGAATATCTCTCAATAACAGCTGAGTCAAACAGGAGCTGGATGCTCCACCAGCTTCACACCGTATCACACCTGTCTTTCTCCTGCTGTGGCATGAGACCTTTTATGCTACTGCTGCAATCAGAGAATCTTAAAGGTTTTTTACTAGACCTGTGCTTTGGGCAGACGAAAAACCAAAGAAAAGTAAAACAGAGTGTGGCTTTCATAAAGATTTTCAGCAGATTATTCTCTCAGTCATCCAGGACAGGCTCAGAGTGGAACCGCTGCTCCTCCATATTGAAAGGAGCCAGTTGAGGTGGTTTGGGCATCTGATCAGGATGCCTTCTGGATGACTCCCACTTGAGGTGTTTTGGGCAAGTCCCACTGGGAAGAGACCCCGGGGCAGACCCAGGACTGGCCTGGGAACGTCTTGGTATCCTCTCTGAAGAGCTGGAGCAGGTGGCCGGGGAGAGGGAAGTCCAAGCTTCTCTGCTTGAGCTACTGCCTCCATGACCTGGACCTCCGGAAAAGCGGTAGAAGATGGATGGAAATTCTCTCAGCTCCAGAGCTTTTTCAGACTAGCACAGGTAGGGCGAAGTGAGTACATGATGCAAAGCAGAATCATATGGGCTTGCAAATAAATAATAATAGCCTAAAAGTAATAATAATAATTTCAACTTGGATGCATACAGCTGTTTCAGAGGGCCATTTCATACATCCAGTCATTTCTCCTCCACACTCTGCACTCAGCATCCAGCTGAAAGCAGGTCAGATGTACTGAGAAGACAACTTGTAGATAAATTTAAAACTGATGGCTGGATATTTTCTGATTGGCTGAAAGAGTTTTTATCATTCATAAAATTGCTCAGAAAGTGATCCCAACGATTTCATCTGCCACGTTCATTATGGTTATAATGATAACATTATAATAGTGTGGACTCTGTCAACCATCTGAGAACGATTTTTAAAACTATAATTTTAGTTGTTTTTAGTTGTAGTTATTGTTATCTTTATTGTGCTTGTTGTGGATGGCTCTTTAGTGACAAGGGCAGGAAGAAGACACCAAACGCATGCTGTGAGTTTGCAACATTTCTTTAACTTAAAGACAGACACCACATAACACTTAAGCAGGATGGTGAGAGGAATGCTGGAGGAGAACGGGGCTCACGTCTGATGGGAAAAGAGAACAGCCTGGACGGACCCAGGCTGAGGCGCTCAGATATGCTGGGGAAAAAGAGACAAAACAAGACGGAGTCACACCCGAAAGGAAACGGGGCTCACGTCTGCCAGGAAAAAATGGGAGAAAAGGATAAATCCAAGACGGAGTCACACCCGTTCACCTCTGCTGAAAACCACTTACATTCAAGAGTAAGAGCAGGTCACTCTGAGTGGACAAACAGTAGGACACAGCAACGGGAAACGCTGTCGTGTCCTTAAATAGGTTAATGGGAAATGCACCATGAATGACAGGTGTGGGTCACAAGAGTGAGGAAATGATTGAACACAATCTGTGACGTGTGCAGCCTGCGAAGCAAAGTTTGACAGCAGGATGTACACAAACCCTGTCAAAATAAAAGCCCAGACCGGAAATAATAAATAATGATACAAAGGGTAAAATTGTCATGGTCTGAGCGCTGATATCGTCCGCGCTCGGGTCATGCAGTATTTTTCCTCCCGTTCTGTAGCAGTTTTCCTTATGGCCTTTCTGGGCTCTTATTTTGACAGCGTCTTGGTGGGGCTCCTGGCTGTCAGAGCAGAGTTCCTCTGTGACAGCTGTTTGCCATTTCAGCTGATGACATCCTCATCAGCTGATTATTCCTCTTCCCTATTTAAGGGGCAGCTTAGGTTACTCCGGGCTGTGACCTCCCCTTTTCCTGACTGGTTTCCCTACGCCCGAAGACAGTTCCTTTTAGCGTTAGGTTCCGCCCTCGCTATCCATAAGTAAGTGTTGTATCCTCGTCTCCCGTCAGTCTCCCTAGTTCTCTGTTTATCATTGGTGTGTTCTAGTCACAGTCTTTATTTGTGTTTTGCCCCACATGGCTCATTATTTTGTACCTTGTTCCTTCCTTTAATAAATACGCAAAATCACTGGTCACCTATAGCGTCTCATTGGTGGTCCGCCAGGAACGCACCATGACAAAAATAACACAACCCCAAGAGATACAAATAATACAAGATAATACACAAATACATAGACAAGACTATAATGACAAAACTAAGCATACAAAACAACTTATAACTAATCACAGACAAAAAAACACCCAGAGACAACACACAGAAGTGCATAAAACCCCCCAACCTAAGATAACCATAATAAATACAAAATAAACAGATACAGAAATACAAAAGATAAAGAATTTGGAGGCTGAGCACGACACCCACCCGTGCTCACGACCATGATAGGGTTTTTGGAGCTGTTGAATTAGCAGCCACTCCAGATACCCAAATTCATGCGCAAAACCACTGTAAAAGTGAAAATTTTATATGTCCCCTTTAATAGGTTAAAATGCACCTGACTAATGATGAATTAAAATAAACCATGACTTCATTTAAAAAAAAAATGTTCAGAAAGTGCAATAACTGAGTGGAATGCTGTTCACAATTCAAAAGTTATTTAAATGTGTGATGAGCCGTGAATAGCAGTAAGATGGTCACACATTCTCAACAATCCTGTGGGGTTTTACTTTTGGGCTGTATCCAGGATGCGTCTCTCCATGCTTTGGCTCTGCTCCTGTTGTGTAGACAGCAGGTATCTGTCCTTCATCAAGGCCTCCCAGGACAGCAGCTCCTCATCTTCAATGTGACCGAGGTCTTTCTCTGAACAAAAGAAAAAAAGTCACATCCTTTCCATCACTACCTAATTTAACGCTATCTGCACATGAATTACATTCAATTAAACTCAAAAGGACAAACTTTAGCACATTTAAAAGTGTACAAGAATGCAATAAAGAAAGCTGGATTCAAATAGAAACATAAACACAAAAAACATGGTATGAACTGTGAAAGGGTTAGCAATCACTGACCCAGGGATGGTGGACAAATTTAGAAAGACTATTTAGTAAGTGTCAAAATGTTATTATTATAAATGGTATTATGAGGTGGAGGGTGGAGCTGGAGGGTGGTAGCTGGAGGGTGCTCCTCTTGGAGACTCCATTGTCCTACTGGGGGACTTCAACGCGCACGTTGGCAACAACAATGAAACCTGGAAGGGGGTGATTGGGAGGAACGGCCTGCCCGATCTGAACCCAAGTGGTGTTCAGTTATTGGACTTCTGTGCTAACCACAGTTTGTCCTTAACGAACACCATGTTCAAGCATAATGGTGTCCATATGTGCACCTGGCACCAGGACACCCTAGGTCGCAGGTCGATGATCGATTTTGTTATCATGTCATCAGACCTGCGACCGTATGTCTTGGACACTCGGGTAAAGAGAGGTGCAGAGCTGTCAACTGATCACCACCTGGTGGTGAGTTGGATCCGATGGCAGGGGAGGATGCCATTCAGACCTGGTAGACCCAAACGTATAGTGAGGGTGTGCTGGGAACGTCTGGCTGAGGCCCCTGTCTGGGAGGTCTTCAACTCCCACCTCCAGAAGAACTTCAACCACATTCCGAGGGAGTCTGGAGACATGGAGTCTGAATGGGCCATGTTCTCCACCTCTGTTGTTGAAGCAGCGGCCCAGAGCTGCGGCCGCAAAGTGGTCAGTGCATCTCGTGGTGGCAACCCCCGAACCAAGTGGTGGACACCAGTGGTGAGGGGGGCCATTAAGCTGAAGAAGGAGTCCTATCAGGCTTGGTTGGCTTGTGGGACTCCCAAAGCAGCTGAGGTGTACCAGCAGGCCAAGCGGAGTGCAGCTCGAGTGGTTGCTGAAGCAAAAACCCGGGTATGGAAGGAGTTCGGTGAGGCCATGGAATGAGACTTTTGGTCGGCTTCGAAGAGATTCTGGCAAACTGTCCGGCGGCTCAGGAGGGGGAAGCAGCTCCCTGTCCACATTGTGTATGGTGCGGATGGGGCACTGTTGACTTCGACTGGGGATATCGTCGGGTGGTGGAAGGAATACTTTGAGGAGCTCCTCAATCCCACTGATACGCCTTCCACAGAGGAAGCAGGGCTTGTGGACGAGGGGGATGACTCGCCTATCACAGGGGCTGAGGTCGCCAAGGTGGTTAAAAATCTCTTTGGTGGCCAGGCCCCGGGGGTGGACGAGATTCGCCCTGAGTACCTCAAGGCCCTGGATGTTGTAGGGCTGTCATGGTTGACACGCCTCTGCAACATTGCGTGGAGGTTGGGGCCAGTGCCTTTGGCATGGCAAACTGGGGTAGTGGTTCCTCTTTTCAAAAAAGGGGACCGGAGGGTGTGCTCCAACTTTAGAGGGATCACACTTCTCAGCCTCCCTGGGAAGGTCTATGCCAAGGTACTGGAGAGGAGAGTCCGGCCGTTGGTCGAACCTCGGATTCAGGAGGAACAATGTGGTTTTCGTCCTGGCCGTGGCACATCAGACCAGCTCTTTACCCTCTCGAGAATTCTCGAGGGTTCGTGGGAGTTTGCCCAACCAGTTTAAATGTGTTTTGTGGACTTGGAGAAGGCATTCAACTGTGTCCCTCGTGGTTTTTTGTGGGGGTGCTTCGGGAGTATGGGGTATTGGGCTTGTTGTTACGAGCTATTCGGTCTCTGTACGACCATTGTGAGAGTTTAGTTCATATTGCCAACACTCGGTCGGACTCATTCCCAGTGAGAGTTGGACTCTGCCAGGGCTGCCCTTTGTCACCGATCCTGTTCATAATTTTTATGGACAGGATTTCTAGGCGCAGCTAGGGAATGGAGGATGTCATGCTTGGTGACCACAGGATCTCATCTCTGTTGTTTGCAGATGATGTTGTCCTTTTGGCTTCATCCAGCAATGACCTACAGTTCTTGCTGGGACGGTTTGCCGCTGAGTGTGAAGTGGCTGGGATGAGAATCAGCACCTCCAAGTCCGAGTCCATGGTCCTCAGCCGGAAAAAGGTGGATTGTCCTCTCCGGGTTGGGGACAGTTTAAGGAGGAGTTTAAGTATCTTGGGGTCTTATTTACGAGTGAGGAGAGAATGGAGCAAGAGATTGACAGACGGATGGGAGCAGCATCTGCAGTGATGCGGACATTGTACCAGTCCGTTGTGGTGAAGAGGGAGCTGAGTTCTAAGGCAAAGCTGTCGATTTACCAGTCAATCTACGTTCCTACTCTTACCTATGGTCAGGAGCTTTGGGTAATGACCGAAAGAACGAGATCGCGGATACAAGCGGCTGAAATGAGCTTTCTCCGTAGGATTGCTGGGCTCACCCTTAGAGATAGGGTGACGAGCTCAGTTATCCGGGAGAGGCTCAGAGTAGAACCGCTGCTCCTCCACATTGAAAGGAGTCAGTTGAGGTGGTATGGGCATCTGATTAGGATGCCTCCTGGACGCCTCCCACTTGAGGTGTTTTGGGCACGTCCCACTGGGAGGAGACCCCGGGGCAGACCCAGGACTCGGTGGAGAGACTATGTCTCCCAGCTGGTCTGGGAACACCTTGGTATACTCTCTGAAGAGCTGGAGCAGGTGGCTGGAGAGAGGGAAGTCTGGGCTTCTCTGTTTGAACTGCTGCCTCCGCAACCCGGACCTCCGGAAAAGCGGTAGAAGATGGATGGATGGTATTAGGTAATACTATTATATTTCTGTAAAATATACAGAAAGTACAACGATCAGGTAAACAGTCATAAAAAAGAAAAAGGAATTCAAAATATTGAGTAAACTACACTATAAAAGTGTTAAAGGAAATATCATCAGTGTAAAGTTGTGTATGAATGCATGGTCCTACATCAGACTTGCATTCTAAAGTCAAAACCAAACCAAAGATAATGCAACCAAAAAGTAATAAATAAGTGCAGATGACTCAGGCACTCAAGGTTGAGTTTAAAAAGTCATGCAACAACACTGTAGTTATTATTACTCAGGTCCATTCAGCACAATATCAAGAGGGTTTCCAGACCCTGACACAAGTGTACGTTGAGCTCAAGATTTTTTAAATTAATTTTTTGGCAAACTTGCATTATTAAAACTGGTGGCAAGCCCAACTGTGAACAAGCTGAATTTTGGCCATGGGGTAACTTAACTGCCTGGAATGCAGTACCAGGTGATTTTACATATGATACAAATTACAATAACAAATTTATCACTCAGTGTTTGTCATCTGTGTCGAACTAACTTGTCTTATGTTGTTGTTTTTTTTAACTTTTTTTTGTCTGCTGGTATTGTTTATTTTTTCTTCAAGGGCACCATTAAAATGACAAAAGTTGGTTCCTAATTAAAATCAACAAGGCAGTCCTCAAACAAATATATTTTCATTGGTGCACTAAAATCTTTTCTCTCTACAAGGCTAATTTCCACATAGAGATTAAAACAATTTAGCACTTACTGAATCCCTTGTATGTATTGGGAGGCCTCCGCAGCACCACGCTCCTGATGAAGAGGTAGATGTGACTTAGGATAATGAAGGGAGGTGGGGCTGCAGGGCGACTGTGGTACTCCTTAATGAGCTCATATCTTTGAAACTTCCATATTCTGTCTGTGTTGTCCTGGACTTCCTGAAATGTAAAGCTGTCCAAAAACAAAGACGATGGCAACAGGACAATGACTACGACATGGCATCATCTACACAAAAATGGATTTAAATTAGTGGCATGCAGAAGAGAAAATGTCGAAGAACTCACTTGAAGATTGCTATGAGCAGATTGAGCAGCAGTATGTTAGCAAACAGCAAGTAAACACAAAGCATGATGATGGTGAGCCACCCAGGGAATGCTGGTGTTTGGCTGTCATTTAGGATGGGGCATTTGGGCTTCAGAGGATCGGTGCCATTAATGCTGCAAGAGTCTACATCAAACTCAGCATCTGTGCAAAGCAAAAAGCTTAGACTATGAAATACTTTAAAAAATTATACAAATTCATAAACATTCTCTAAAGCATTTCAGCTACAAATGAGATTTACTATTCTCTAACTTTACTCACTATCAATATTTCTGGGAACGTTCCCAAATATGATGAGGTACGGCTCATAAACCACTCCACGGATAATCCAGTCCAGTCGATCTTCATTGTGAATGAGGATGCCCTGCGTGGCCACCCCGTACGCCACGACCCAGATGCTCAGTAGGAACATGAAGAAGAACAGATCCATCATCTGTGGGACAAGAAGGCACCCGTCACTCACAAGCAAATAGGCAGGCAAAATTGCAGAGGTGTCCATGTTGGCGTTACAGGATCATGGCCTTGTGACCTTGATTTTGACCGCAAAAGCATAACTGCAGATGCTAGACCTAAGGTCAACCTGTGTGCCAAATTTGGTAACCCAGCTGCATTGTGTCAACTTAAGCGACAGTCACAAAATAAATGACAATCATTATTGTAAGGTGAAAAATCTTCGATTCAGCATTTTGGCCTACAGGGTGTCATGGGGGCATGCTTTGTGAGCATGCCCCATCCTTTCAGTATTGTTGACTTTGGACTTATGATTTATCGTATCTAGTTCTTGGTTTATGTTGTACACCCCTTGTGTCTTCCCTGTCTTGTCAGTCTCCCTTGTCCTTAGTCTAGTTTGGTAGTACCCCTTGTCTTACCTTTGCATTTATATTGTCTTATTTTGATGTTAGGTATATGTTTAATAATATTTCCTATTCTTGTTTTAGCTTAAGGTCTCCCAATCTTGCTTATCCTAAAAGTATTTCTTGAATTGTTCTTGGCTAGTTTAGTTTCTGTGGGTCTTAGGTTTTGTTCTCAAAGTACTTCCTGTTGTGGTTTCATTTAGTTTCCTGCAACTTAATCCCCCATTTTATCTTGGTCACAGTTGGTTCTTAGTCATGACTCGCAGATGATGTTTTGTATTAGACAACCTTGTTTAGCCTGACCCCACCGTGGATCACCACCTTGTTGTGGTGGAGGGGTTTGAGTGCCCGAACGATCCCAGGAGCTATGCTGTCGGGGGCAACTTGCCCCTGGTAGAGTCTCCCAAGGGAAACTGGTCCTGGGTGAAGGGCCAGACTAAGAGCGGTCCAGTGGATTTCCATGAAAAACATTACATCAAGGACTCAGTGTACCCAAAGGAGCCATATGGGTCTGTCCTCCAGTGGGCTCACCACCAGGAGGAGGGATCATGGTGCTGTGTGAACCAAGCAGACTGTCTGGGCTACTCTGCATAGACTGGTGCTCCTAGTTAAGTGGTAGAAGATGGATGGATGGATGGATGGATGGATGTTTAGCCCAATTCCTTGCTCCTCTGTGCTCCAGCTGTTTCATATGTCTAATTATTAGTTTGTGTATAATTTTGCCTCTGTCCTCCTTACCTGTGCTGTGTCGTTGTTTCTGTCAGTGTGGATGTGTCCTCGTGTCTCCCTGTATTCTCCTGGTTCTGTGCTCCTGGTTAGTACTATATTATTATTATTATTTGTGCTTTAGTTAGTTATTATTTATTGGTTTCTTTGTTTCGTGTTTCAATAAATCTCTGAACTGGATTGTTGCCTGCAACTGGGTCTTTCCTCTGCCGATCCAACCCCATTGTGACACAGAGCAAATCATGGGTTTTATCAATAACTTTAAACACATTTACCTTTAATAATGTTATGATGACAGGATCAAGTTTTCCTCTTTGTTTATCTATTGTGTAGTAAAAGTAGTAGTGTTTAAAGTAGTGAAGCAGATATGCAGTATTTTGTTACAGTGCCTCCTTGGTTCATCATGGAAACCTGTTCTAACTACTGTGTTAGCATCCATTACATTTGTATACAACACTCTCACCATCCTTTTGACTATGATGATTTTGGGTCCCAGAGTTCGACTTATTGTGAAGATGGCCATGAGACGGAGGCAGAAAACCACAAAGTCGATGCAAAGGAATATTTTACCCGCGTAGAAGAGCTTAGTTGTCAGCCTGCAGTAGAAAAAAAAGATGATTTTAAATATGATCCAGTGAGGTGGACTATAGTGGCCCAAAGTGCTGTCCAAGAAGGAGGTCTTACCTAAATACAAGGCCAACAATAAACAGGAAGATGGAGAGGACATCTAAGATATTCCACAAGTCACTGATGTACATATTGGCTTTCTTATGAAACCCAAAACCGTCAGGATCATGAAACATCTGAAACAGCAAGGACATGAATTCATATTAGCTGTCACCTCTCAGATATACAATATGAAAAAGGGTTTTGGTTGAAGTGGGTTCTTTCTATGAGAAGTTTGAATGCTTCTGTCCCTTTGTAGGTTTTCTCTGATGGCCCTGATTTTTTCCCCACTCTAACAAACTCAATTGAGTAATTGGTGATTCTGAACTGGATCTAACAGTGTGTGTTTGTTCAGCTATGTGGACCTGCAATGGAGAAACCCATTCATTTTCAATTCAATGTCCTATATACACATATCACAATGAAATTTGCACTTGAGAACAAATAGAATTCTTCAAATTTTCACAATACAAGAAAAGTGACCGGCATTAAAAATTAGTCTAAATTTTGAAAGAAATTTATATAATTTGGAATCAAACCAGTTGTAAAATCGAGCAACGCAGTGATCGCAGGCTTGTTTTACCCTTGTCTCAGTTGCGTCTCTCACCTGTCGGACCTCTTCACACACCAACGAGAGCAGCCAGACGTAAAGCACCAACTCTCCAGAAGAGGGTGTGGTCTGGAAGTCAATCATCAGGACAACAGCAAACAGCAGGAGGAAGGCGAAGTAAAACAAAATATTTGAGTAAAACTTAACCTGTGGGGAGTTATACAGGTATACCAGTCTGGACCAGCAAGTCAGAGATTTCAGACGTTTTGAGCTGTGGACAGAAAAATCACTGGAGTCAGAAACAGTTGACTTTTTCAGTTGTAATTATTTCATTAAGAAGCATCTGTCTACTTACAGGGCATGGCGATTAGTTCGAAGCGTGCTTCCTGTCACTGATTCCACTGACTTTTGCTCCTCGTGTTTCTCTGCTTCTCTCTGAAGGATTTCATCACGTCTACGGACAAATTCATTCATTCAAAAGTCATGTGTGAAAACAGCATAAAGCTGGAGTAGTAGGCAGAATAATTTTGTTTGAATATTAAAATTAACCAGTTATTATCCTATAGCAGATTGTCAGACAAGGGGTCTGACAGCACAGCTACACCACAGCACCTCCTCTGGGCTCGGTTCAGTCCACAGAAAGTTTCACCCCATGATGATTTTTTTTTTTGCCCAGTCAGAGGCTTTACTATTGCCTGCTCTACAAAAGTCAATGTGCCTCACATACAGAATGTGTACTTCAGATGAGGAGTGGCTTAGGACAGGGAAGAGAGGGAGAACTGCTGGCTATTTCAGCTTTAAATGAAGCTTCTTCAAAGGTGAAAGCTTTTCAGTTATTTAGAAGTTGGAGGTAGATGCTATACTTGGTAAAAGTTTGATGACGATGCATTTTTGTTTTTTTTATCTTGTACTTAGGAAACATTTTCTTATTTGGTATTCACTGTGATATAATAAGATTAGGTTTTTTACATTAGCTGCTATAACAATAAATGTAAACTTAAAGGGTTCAGGTTCAGGTTCCTTTATTTGTACCCGTAGGTAGGGAGTCATTGAATGCACTTTTTTCCACATTTTAACAGCTCACACATGTCTTAATGAAATGTTTGAAACATTTTGTTCAAATTTTCTTTAATTTTTTAATTATTGCAGCATATTTGCTTTTATTTTTCCCAGCCTTTGTGAAAACAGCCGGTTTCAGGATTTGGAACTTTACGATCTCAGATACCACCTTCAACTCTACCCTCCCTCCTATGTTACTATTGTAAACATTAGCCAGCACTATTATTGAATGTGGCTGCCCGTAGCTGACTAGCTCGAGCCAACTAACGTGAATGTGAATGAATGAATGAATGAATGAATGAATGAAATAATGCATCACTGGTGGGCAGTGGTGAGTGGTTTCAATGGCTAATAGCATATGACCGATCCTGGAATACAATAAACACAGAAACGTGTGAATGAGTGGCTAAGGTACATACTCCACAAGAACAGAGATTTTTTTTTTTCTTTTTCTTGAGATGGCAAGAACAAGAACAAAGTTTTTCTGGCTAGGGCATTTCATACTTCACAAGAAACTCAAGCACAGAACTCCTGGGAAATTCAAATTTCTGACCAATCACACAACAGTTCTCAGACACCATGCAAGAAAAAGTTCTGTCACAATGATGTGTCAAGAACAAGCTGCAAGAACTCCCAAACCGGGGCTGCAAGAACAAAATTACGCCATTTTGTTCTTGCAGCCCTGGAAGAGAGGAACAAATTTATCTGTTCTTGCAGAGTATATAAAGGCCTTTCTAGCTTTGGCTAGTCGGTTGAACTGCAAGGTGGCTGAGAAAATAAAACTTTAACTACATTAAAATAACAAGTGTTGTTAGATGAACAAAGATTCCAGTGTGGGTGAATAGAGTTTATAGAAAATAGCTATCAAAACCAGCCGGATCCAGGCAGTCTGTCCGGCACCTCCTCCCCGCAGAAGCAAGCAGAGTTTCAGTTACAGTGATCGACTCGGACCACCTACAGTGCATCCCAGAAGTCTTCACAGCGCTTCACTTTTTACACATTTTATTTTGTTACAGCCTTATTCCAAAATGGATTAAATTATTTTTTTTCCTCAAAATTCTACACACAATACCCCATAATGACAATGTGAAAAAAGTTTTTTTTTTAGATTTTTGCAAATTTATTAAAAATAATAAACTAAGAAATCACATGTACATACAGTGGGGTAAAAAGTATTTAGTCAGCCACCAATTGTGCAAGTTCTCCCACTTAAAAGATGAGAGAGGTCTCCAATTTTCATCATCGGTATACTTCAACTATGAGAGACAAAATGAGAAAAAAAAATCCAGAAAATCACATTGAAGGATTTTTAATGAATTAATTGGTAAATGGATCGTCACCTTATCGTGGTGGGGGGGTTTGCGTGCCCCAGTGATCCCAGGAGCTATGTTGTCCGGGGCAATTTGCCTCTGATAGGGTCTCCCAAGACAAACTGGTCCTGGGTGAAGGGCCAGACGAAGAACGATCCAACAGACTCTCATGATAAATTGTATATCAAGGATTCAGTGTACCCCGCCCGGTATGGGGTTACCGGGGCCCCACCCTGGAGCCAGGCCTGGGGGAGGGGCTCGAAGGCTAGCGTCTGGTGGCCGGGTTTCCACCCATGGGACCCGGCCGGGCTCAGCCCGAAGGAGTTACATGGGTCCGCCCTCCAGTAGGTTCACCACCTGTAGGAGGGATCATGGAAGTCCGGTGCTATGTGGATTAGGTGGCAGTCAAAGGCGGAGACCTTGGCGGACTGATCCCAAGCTTTCTAAACTGGCTTTTGGTACGTGGAATGTCACCTCTCTGGTGGGGAAGGAGCCTGAGCTGGTGTACGAGATTGAGCGATACCGGCTAGATATAGTCGGCCTCACCTCAACACACAGCTCCGGTTCCGGAACCAGTCTCCTGGAGAGGGGCTGGAGCTTGGCCTTTTCTGGAGTTGCCCCGGGCGAGAGGCGACGAGCAGGGGTAGGTATTCTTGTATCGCCCCACCTTGCTGCCTCTATATTGGAGTTTTCCCCGGTGGACGAAAGGGTTGCTTCCCTGCGCCTTCGGGTTGGGAAACGGGTCCTGACCATCATTTGTGCCTATGCACCAAATGATGTTTCAGAGTACCCACCCTTTTTGGAGTCTGTGACTGGGGTGCTGGAGGGTGCTCCTCCTGGAGACTCCATTGTCCTACTGGGGGACTTCAATGCGCACGTGGGCAACGACAGTGAAACCTGGAGGGGGGTGATTGGGAGGAACGGCCTGCCCGATCTGAACCCGAGTGGTGTTCAGTTATTGGACTTCTGTGCTAACCACAGTCTGTCTATAACGAACACCATGTTCAAGCATAAGGGTGTCCATATGTGCACCTGGCACCAGGACACCCTAGGCCGCAGGTCGATGATCGATTTTGTTATCGTATCATCAGACCTGCGACCGTATGTCTTGGACACCCGAGTAAAGAGAGGTGCAGAGCTGTCAACTGATCACCACCTGGTGGTGAGTTGGATCCGATGGCAGGGGAGGAAGCCATTCAGACCTGGTAGACCCAAACGTATAGTGAGGGTGTGCTGGGAGCGTCTGGCTGAGGCCCCTGTCCGGGAGGTCTTCAACTCCCACCTCCGGAAGAACTTCAACCACATTCCGAGGGAGTCTGGAGACATGGAGTCTGAATGGGCCATGTTCTCCACCTCTGTTGTTGAAGCGGCAGCCCAGAGCTGCGGCCGCAAGGTGGTCGGTGCATCTCGTGGTGGCAACCCCCGAACCAAGTGGTGGACACCAGTGGTGAGGGGGGCCATTAAGCTGAAGAAGGAGTCCTATCAAGCTTGGTTGGCTTGTGGGACTCCCGAAGCAGCTGAGGTGTACCGGCAGGCCAAGCGGAGTGCAGCTCGGGTGGTTGCTGAAGCAAAAACCCGGGTATGGGAGGAGTTCGGTGAGGCCATGGAACAAGACTTTCGGTCGGCTTCAAAGAGATTCTGGCAAACTGTTCGGCGGCTCAGGAGGGGAAAGCAGCTCCCCGTCCACACTGTGTATGGTGCGGATGGGACACTGTTGACTTCAACTGGGGATATCGTCGGGCGGTGGAAGGAATACTTCGAGGATCTCCTCAATCCCACTGATACGCCTTCCACAGAGGAAGCAGGGTTTGGGGACGAGGGGGATGACTCGCCTATCACAGGGGCTGAGGTCGCCAAGGTGGTTAAAAATCTCCTTGGTGGCCGGGCCCCGGGGGTGGACGAGATTCGCCCCGAGTACCTCAAGGCCCTGGATGTTGTTGGGTTGTCATGGTTGACACGCCTCTGCAACATTGCGTGGAGGTCGGGGGCAGTGCCTTTGGCATGGCAAACCGGGGTGGTGGTTCCTCTCTTCAAAAAAGGGGACCGGAGGGTGTGCTCCAACTTTAGAGGGATCACACTCCTCAGCCTCCCTGGGAAGGTCTATGCCAAGGTACTGGAGAGGAGAGTCCGGCCGTTGGTCGAACCTCGGATTCAGGAGGAGCAATGTGGTTTTCGTCCTGGCCGTGGCACATCGGACCAGCTCTTTACCCTCTCGAGAATTCTTGAGGGTTCGTGGGAGTTTGCCCAACCAGTTTAAATGTGTTTTGTGGACTTGGAGAAGGCATTTGACCGCGTCCCTCGTGGATTTTTGTGGGGGGTGCTTCGGGAGTATGGGGTATCGGGCTTGTTGTTACGAGCTATTCGGTCTCTGTACGACCGTTGTGAGAGTTTAGTTCGCATTGACAACACTCGGTCGGAGTCATTCCCAGTGAGAGTTGGACTCCGCCAGGGCTGCCCTTTGTCACCGGTCCTGTTCATAATTTTTATGGACAGGATTTCTAGGCGCAGCCAGGGAATGGAGGGTGTCATGCTTGGTGACCACAGGATCTCATCTCTGTTGTTTGCAGATGATGTTGTCCTGTTGGCTTCATCCAGCAATGACCTACAGCTCTTGCTGGGACGGTTTGCCGCTGAGTGTGAAGCGGCTGGGATGAGAATCAGCACCTCCAAGTCCGAGCCCATGGTCCTCAGCCGGAAAAAGGTGGATTGTCCTCTCCGGGTTGGGGACAGGCTCCTGCCCCAAGTGGAGGAGTTTAAGTATCTTGGGGTCTTGTTCACGAGTGAGGGGAAAATGGAGCGAGAGATCGACAGACGGATTGGAGCAGCATCTGCAGTGATGCGGACGTTGTACCGGTCTGTTGTGGTGAAGAGGGAGCTTAGTTCTAAGGCAAAGCTGTCGATTTACCAGTCAATCTACGTTCCTACTCTCACCTATGGTCACGAGCTTTGGGTAATGACCGAAAGAACGAGATCGCGGATACAAGCGGCTGAAATGAGCTTTCTCCGTAGGATTGCTGGACTCACCCTCAGAGATAGGGTGAGGAGCTCAGTCATCCGGGAGAGGCTCAGAGTAGAACCGCTGCTCCTCCACATTGAAAGGAGTCAGTTGAGGTGGTATGGGCATCTGATTAGGATGCCTCCTGGACGCCTCCCACTTGAGGTGTTTCAGGCACGTCCCACTGGGAGGAGACCCCGGGGCAGACCCAGGACTCGGTGGAGAGACTATGTCTCCCAGCTAGTCTGGGAACGCCTTGGTATCCCCTCTGAAGAGCTGGAGCAGGTGGCTGGGGAGAGGGAAGCCTGGGCTTCTCTGCTTGAACTGCTGCCTCCGCGACCCGGACCTCCGGAAAAGCGGTAGAAGATGGATGGATGGATGGATAATTGGTAAATTCCTCGGTAAAATAAGTATTTGGTCACCTACAAACAAGCAAGATTTCTGGCTCTCACAGACCTGTAACTTCTTCTTTAAGAGGCTCCTCTGTCCTCCACTCGTTAAAATAAGTATTTGGTCACCTACAAACAAGCAAGATTTCTGGCTCTCACAGACCTGTAACTTCTTCTTTAAGAGGCTCCTCTGTCCTCCACTCGTTACCTGTATTAATGGCACCTGTTTGAACTCGTTATCAGTATAAAAGACACCTGTCCACAACCTCAAACAGTCAGACTCCAGATTCCACTATGGCCAAGACCAAAGAGCTGTCAAAGGACACCAGAAACAAAATTGTAGACCTGTACCAGGCTGGGAAGACTGAATCTGCAATAGGTAAGCAGCTTGGTGTGAAGAAATCAACTGTGGGAGCAATTATTAGAAAATGGAAGACATACAAGACCACTGATAATCTCCCTCCATCTGGGGCTCCACGCAAGATCTCACCCCGTGGGGTCAAAATTATCACAAGAACGGTGAGCAAATATCCCAGAACCACATGGGGGGACCTAGTGAATGACCTGCAGAGAGCTGGGACCAAAGTAACAAAGGCTACAACAGAAACACGCTACGCCGCCAGGGACTCAAATCCTGCAGTGCCAGACGTGTCCCCCTGCTTAAGCCAGTACATGTCCAGGCCCGTCTGAAGTTTGCTAGAGAGCATTTGGATGATCCAGAAGAGGACTGGGAGAATGTCATATGGTCAGATGAAACCAAAATAGAACTTTTTGGTAAAAACTCAACTTGTTGTGTTTGGAGGAGAAAGAACACCATACCTACTGTGAAGCATGGGGGTGGAAACATCACACTTTGGGGCTGTTTTTCTGCAAAGGGACCAGGACGACTGAGCCGTGTAAAGGAAAGAATGAATGGGGCCATGTATTGTGAGATTTTGAGTGAAACCTCCTTCCACCAGCAAGGGCATTGAAGATGAAACTTGGCTGGGTCTTTCAGCATGACAATGATCCCAAACACACTGCCCGGGTAATGAAGGAGTGGCTTCGTAAGAAGCATTTCAAGGTCCTGGAGTGGCGTAGCCAGTCTCCAGATCTCAACCCCATACAAAATCTTTGGAGGGAGTTGAAAGTCTGTGTTGCCCAGCGACAGCCCCAAAACATCATTGCTCTAGAGGAGATCTGCATGGAGGAATGGGCCAAAATACCAGCAACAGTGTGTGAAAACCTTGTGAAGACTTAGAGAAAACGTTTGACCTCTGTCATTGCCAACAAAGTGTATATAACAAAGTATTGAGATGAACTTTTGTTATTGACCAAATACTTATTTTACCGAGGAATTTACCAATTAATTCATTAAAAATCCTTCAATGTGATTTTCTGGATTTTTTTTTTCTTATTTTGTCTCTCATAGTTGAGGTATACCTATGATGAAAATTGGAGACCTTTCTCATCTTTTAAGTGGGAGAACTTGCACAATTGGTGGCTGACTAAATACTTTTTTACCCCACTGTAAGTATTCACAGCCTTTGCCATGAGGCTCAAAATAGAGCTCAGGTGCATCCTGTTTCTACTGATCATCCTTGAGATGTTTCTACAGCTTAACTGGAGTCCACCTGTGGTAAATTCAGTTGATTGGACATGATTTGGAAAGGCACATAACTGTCTATATAAGGTCCCACAGTTGACAGTGCATGTCAGAGCACAAACCAAGCATGAAATCAAAGGAACTGTCTGTAGACCTCTGAGACAGGATTGTCTTGAGGCACAAATCTGGGGATGGGTACAGAAAAATTTCTGCTCCTTTGAAGGTCCCAATGAGCAAAGTGGCCTCCATCATCCATAAATGGAAGAAGTTTGGAACTACCAGGACTCTTCCTAGAGCTGGCCGGCTGTCTAAACTGAGCAATCGGGGGAGAATGGATTTAGTCAGGGAGGTGACCAAGAACCTGATGGTTACTCTGTCAAAGCTCCAGCGTTCCTCTGTGGAGGGAGGAGAACCTTCCAGAAGGACAACCATCTCTGCAGCAATCCATCAATCAGGCCTATATGGTACAGTGGCCAGACGGAAGCCATTCCTTGGTAAAAGGCACATGACAGCCCACCTGGAGTTTGCGAAAAGGCACTTGAAGGAATCTTAGACCATGAGAAACAAAATTCTCTGATGAGACAAAGATCAAACTCTTTGACGTGAATGACAGGCATCATGTTTGGAGCAAACCAGGCACCGCTCTTCACCAGGCCAATGCCATCACTACAGTGAAGCATGGTGGTGGCAGCATCATGCTGTGGAGATGTTTTTCAGCGGCAGGAATTGGGAGACTAGTTAGGATAGAGGGAAAGATGAATGCAGCAATGTACAGAGACATCCTGGATGAAAACCTGCTCCAGAGCACTCAACCTCAGACTGGGTTGATGGTTCATCTTTCACCAGGACAACGATCCTAAGCACACAGCCAAGATATCAAAGGAGTGGCTTCAGGACAACTCTGTGAATGTCCTAGAGTGGTCCAGCCAGAGCCCAGACTTGAATCCAATTGAACATCTCTGGAGAGATCTGAAAATGGCTGTGCACTGACGCTTCCCATCCAACCTGATGGAGCTTGAGAGGTGCTGCAAAGAGGAATGGGCAAAACTGCCCAAAGATAGGTGTGCCAAGCTTGTGGTATCATATTCAAAGAGACTTGAGGCTGTAATTGCTGTCAAAGGTGCATCAACAAAGTATTGAGCAAAGGCTGTGAATACTTATATGATTTCTTAATTTTTTTATTTTTAATAAATTTGCAAAAATCTAAAAAAATAAATAAATTTCACAGTCATTATGGGGTATTGTGTGTAGAATTTTGAGGAAAAAAAATGAATTTAATCCATTTTGGAATAAGGCTGAAACATAAAATGTGGAAAAAGTGAAGCGCTGTGAAGACTTTCCGGATGCACTGTAGTATGCTACTGCTAACAGTTCAATGTAAACTTGTGGTGAAAATATAACAAAATAAGTCAGACTGATGCAAGATATGTTATCGACTGTGGATTGGTGAACAAGGTGGAAATAGGGATGGCTATTAGGGTGATCCCATTTTTTTGTCAGGTCAGGCGTTGGCTTGCTTGCTACTAGATAACCATGAAAACCGGTACTACCTGTCTCATGGGTCGGGCCATCGGCGACTCAACCGGCATCCCCGCCCTTCCAAGGGCGTGGAGGGTGAAACAGGGCATCCTGGCAGAACTAAAAACAATATCTGCCACAGGTCTGTGGTGGACCACTCCTAGTTACACGGGGTGAGACTGGACATCCTGGCAGATAAACACATCTGTCATAAGGTTTGTGGTGGACTGTGCCAGTCGGTGCATTGTGACATGCATTACACAAAGAGCAGAGATAAACAAACCTAAACAAACCTGGAGTCAGTTTGTCTTGGCTTGTCCTTGCTACTGATAATACATTTATCTGCCAAGAATGTGCTGCTAGTCCAGCAAAAGCTAGCAGTACTCAAATACTTTGCAAGCAGTTTCATGAAATGGTCAATCAGACCATTTCATGGTCAATCAGTCAATCAGACCATTTCACTTCCGCCCTCCCAAGAGAGTAGACGCTTTTTTCTTCTCTCCTGCTGACTTTTTCCTCCCCTCCTACTACTGGATCCCAGCTTGCTGTTGTCTGTCTGCGTCTAACTGCGACCGCCGAAAAGAAATTACGGAGTTAATAAGCTGGGCTTTGAACACAATTGACACTATTTTTTCAACAAGGAAAAGTGCTCCGGGGGAAGCTGTCTGCCCCGCTGGAACGGCTCCAGTGGGCTATTTATGTGACACAGGTAATTGGAAAATGCTGTGTCTCTCTAATCTCTCTATCGAAGATATTGAAGATTTGTTTATCTTCGTAATTTTGGTGATTGGGATAATTCTGATTGGGACGGGAATTGTCTTGGTTTACCGCAAATTGCTGAAGATGGATTCAACCTATCAAAATGCTGGCCAGGCGAGGTGCATCCAACAAATTGAAAAACTGGAGAAGACCCTGATAGCGACTACTGGAGAACTGTCTCGTAAGGTGGATTACATCATGGGTTCGCTCAGGTCTTTCCACGACGAATTCAAAGCTGCGCAATGAAGGATTAATGTACTGAATCTACAGAAGAAATACAAGTCTTCTCTGTGATCAGTCCTATTTGGCATTATTATTCCCCATGAAAATTCCTCCTGGCTGTCTGCAGACTGTGTTTTTTCAAAATCATGAGCACAAGGCCTTGGACAGCCAGCTGCAGCGCCAGATAAGACTGGGCGCCAGACAGACAAAACATCTTCTGCCAAGGGTCCTTGGGTCTCTCTTATTATCATCAACACTGCTCAACACCGCACACACATTGATTCATGAACTGAATAAAGATATACTGTACACTGCTCTCTTGTGTCTTGTGAAATTCTGAGTGTAGCGAATGTATGTGCATTGAGAGCTTTTTTTTCCCTTGAACTCTTAATATTGATTAAGTATGTAACCAGTATTTTGAATCAATGATTTTTTTGCTCCTTCCCATTGTATTATCTTTATGCTTCCTGTATCCTCCTGCTGATAGGCGCGTTTCAGATGCGCCGCGGCACGGAAATGCAGGTCATTACTGTGTCAAGTCAAATTCTCTCGTATGTTATCAGTGTTCTGTTAATGTACTTGGCAATAAATCCTTTTCTGATTCTGATTTCTGATCAGAAAGCAACTCATACCGGCTTGGACGTCGCCCAGGCTTACAAGGTCCGCACTGATCTGTTCACACTCTGACAGGCAGCGAAAAGTAAGCTAGGAGCAGGAAGACAAAAGAAGAGGAAAACAGCAGCCTTGTGTGTAGCAGAATGGAATGTATGCACTCTGTTGGACAGAACAATATCACAGCGCCCAGAAAGACAGACCGCGCTTGTGGCCCAGGAAATGAACAAGTACAATGTAGACATAGCTGCACTTAGTGAAACAAGATTGTCTGGATATGACAGCTTGGAAGACCATGGGTACTGTCACGCCGCACCATTCATCAGCGGCGCCACCTGCCCACGCACCTGCTACTCGTCAGCGGCGAAGGATAAAAGCCGCCTCGCCCTGAGCGTCGGCCTGAAGCCGTAGACTTCATTTCCCTTGCATGGACTTCTACCACATTCTCTTCAGCATCCTCTTTACCGGTAAGAAGATCACTTACCTCATCTCTCCAGTTTGCTCCCCTGTGCACAGGTGGATTCCTCGGCGGCGGACAATCCCGTCCCTCGTCTCTCCTCGCTGCTGCACCGAGCCCTGCAGGTGGCTGTCTCCCGGGCTTCCATCCTTGAAGCGCCAGTCATCTGCCCAAACAAGTAAGCTTCTCTCCCTCGCCTATTCTCCTCCTGTGTTGGTGTGTGCTCATCACCCTGTGTCCAATTTCTCCCATAGGGTTGCCGGCTGAACGGTCTCCTGCCTCTGGGTCCGAAGCAGACGCCACCACCAACACATTAACATTCCGCAGACACGCACCCAAACATCCCTGTTGTTAATAAACAGTTTGAACTACTCTGAGCCTGTGTGTGTGCGTCTCCTGAGCCGAACGTTATGTCAGTACGGCTTCAGCAGAGCGGCTCGGCGGACGGCGGGCTCGCACACCGGTTTACCATCCTCGAGGCTCGGGTGGATCAGATTGTTTATCAGCAACAGGTGGTTCTTAATCAATTATTAGAACTGACTAACCGATTGAACCGCTTGGACCCCCAACAGCCGTTCCTCCCGACTCGCCAGGGTGGCGCGGCTCCTGCTGTTCCAGCGGCCGTCCAGCCGGCTCCAGTGGCACCGGTTCGGCTCACGCCGATTCCGACCCCCGCCCGCTTTAGCGGTAAGCTCGGCGGAGCGCGGGGGTTTATTATGCAGTGTGAGTCCGTGTTCCACCGTGTGCCCGGAGATTTTCCCTCGGATCACAGCCGAATTGGTTACATAGGGAATCTTCTGGAGGGGCGTGCGTTAACCTGGACCTACGCCGTAATGGCGAGGCCCAGTTATGCCACCCTCACCTATGACCAATTCGTGAGGCGCTTTCTGGAGGTCTTTGACCACTCACAAACCGAAACGGTCCAGGTCGATCGGCTTCTCGCTCTCCAGCAGGGAAGCCGGTCGGCAGCGGACCACTCGGTCGACTTCCGGGTAGCGGCGGAGGAATTGGGCTGGGAGGAACGCTCCCTCTGTGGCCTGTTCCTCCGCAGCCTCAATAGTGATCTGAGGGATGAACTGGCTGGTCGGGATATCCCTGGGACGCTAGCGGAGCTGACATCCTTAGCGATAAGTTTGGATAACAGGCTGCGCGAGCGCTCCTCGGGGCGGAGGTCTTCTTCTTCTCGCCCTCGTGGAGCCTCGCCGCACCTGTTCCAAGCTCGCCCCCTGGCGGCGCCGCCAGCATCGCGCCCCGAGGAGTCGGAGCCGATGGTGACGGGCTGGACTAAACTTTCCCCTGTGGAGAAACAACGCCGCCGTGAGTTGGGCCTCTGCATGTATTGCGGAGGCGACCAACACACCGTGGAGCGTTGTCCACGGAAAGCCAGTCGGTGGGGTCCGCGAGTCACTGTTGGAAGCCTCGCGGATGTCAATCGGTTAGGATCACTTACTCAATTGAAGCTGCCCATCCGTTTCTGCCATAACCCTACTGGGCACCTCACCCACGCACTGGTGGATTCGGGCGCAGAAGGCAGCTTCATTTCACAAAGCCTGGCAACCCGATTGGGCATCCGCTGCCAGGCACTCAACACTCCCATCTCCCTGATCCACCTCTCCCGTGCCACCCTCGGGAGAGTGACACATCAAACTGTTCCCCTACCGGTCATCATCTCGGGAAACCACCGGGAGGAGATGACCTTTTACGTCCTTCCCAACTCTGTGTCGCCCGTCATCCTGGGGTATCCCTGGCTCCGCCTTCACAATCCGGTCCTGGATTGGAAATCAGCTGGGATCTCGGCATGGAGTACGTTCTGTATGGGCACCTGCCTTCAGTCCGCTGCCTGCTCTCCGTCCGCTCCTCCCCCTGCGACGGACGCTGCACCCCCGGACCTGTCTCTGGTGCCCCCAGAATTTCACGACCTGGGTATGGTGTTCAGCAAAGCGAAAGCTATGTCTCTTCCCCCTCATCGGCCCTATGACTGCGCCATCAACCTCCGCCAGGGGGCTCCCTTACCTTCTGGTCGCCTTTACAGCCTGTCTGCGCCGGAGAAGGAGACGATGAACGCCTACCTGAAGGAATCATTAAGTGCTGGGATTATTCGCCCATCATCGTCACCCGTGGGGGCAGGGTTCTTCTTCGTGGGGAAAAAGGATGGGTCCCTCCGCCCTTGTATCGACTACCGGGCCCTCAATAATATCACGGAGAGGGACCGTTACACCCTGCCTCTCATGGACACTGCTTTCCACTCCCTCCAGGGGGCGACCTGGTTCACCAAGCTGGACCTACGCAGCGCTTACCACCTCGTCCGGATCCGGGAGGGAGATGAGTGGAAAACGGCCTTCCGTACCCCGAACGGCCACTTTGAATATCTGGTGATGCCGTTCGGGTTGACCAACGCTCCTGCAGTCTTCCAGCGCCTCATTAATGACGTCCTCCGGGACTTCATTGGCCTTTTCGTGTTCGTCTACCTGGACGATATCCTCATCTTCTCCAAGTCCAGGGATGAGCACCAGGTCCACGTGAGGCGGGTCCTCCAAAGGCTGCTGGAGAACCGTCTGTACGTTAAGGCAGAAAAGTGTGAATTTTACGCCAGGAGTACGTCCTTCCTGGGGTTCACCATCGCCCACGATAAGGTGCTCCCCGACCCAGAGAAGGTAAAGGCGGTGGTGGAATGGCCTACACCTGCATCCCGGAAGCAGGTGCAGCAATTTGTTGGCTTCGCCAATTTCTACCGCCGCTTTGTTCCCAACTTCAGTGCCATCGTTGGACCACTGACCCGCCTCACGTCCCCGAAGGTCCCGTTCCGGTGGACCGAAGAGGTCGCTGCCGCCTTTGAGGCGCTGAAGGCGGAATTCTCCTCCTCCCGGGTCCTTCGCCAGGTCGACCCCGCGTTGCAGTGCATTGTAGAGGTAGACGCCTCGGACACGGGAGTGGGAGCAGTGCTGTCCCAGCGGTCACCGGACGATGGCGCCAAGCGACCGTGCGCCTTCTTCTCCCGGCGCTTGTCCCCGGCGGAGAGAAACTACGATGTGGGGGACAGAGAGCTCTTGGCCATCAAGCTCGCCCTGCAGGAGTGGCGCCACTGGTTAGAGGGGGCAAGCCTGCCGTTTGTGGTCCTCACGGACCACAAGAACCTGGAATACTTACGGTCTGCCAAGCGCCTGAACGCCCGCCAGGCGCGCTGGTCCCTGTTCTTCGCCAGGTTCCAATTTTCCATCACCTTCAGGCCTGGCTCTAAGAACGTCCTGCCTGACGCCCTCTCCAGGCAGTTCGCCCCCGTGGAGTCGGAGGAGGCGCCCCACTCCATCCTGCCCAGGTCGTGCGTCGTGGGAGCCATCTCGTGGGACATTGAGAGCAAGATCCGGAAGGCACAGGAGGTGGAACCTGACCCTGGCGGCGGACCGGAGGGGAGGCTGTTCGTGCCATCCGCGGTCCGAGGAGAGGTCATCCACTGGCTCCAAACCTCCAAGCTCACCTGTCACCCTGGCACCTCCCGGATGATAGATCTCCTCCAACGGTCCTTTTGGTGGCCAGGCCTGCGGAGGGATGCAGCCCGCTACGCCCGGGCTTGCCCAATCTGTGCCACCTGCAAGTCGGGAAATGCCCCTCCAGCGGGTCTGCTCCAGCCCCTGCCCGTCCCTGGCAGGCCCTGGTCGCACATCGCTCTGGATTTCGTCACCGGACTCCCCATCTCCAACTCCTATGACACCATCCTGACCATCGTGGACCGCTTCTCCAAGGCCGTGCACTTCGTCCCCCTGCGAGGCCTCCCTACTGCCCTGGAGACGGCGGACCTCCTCGTCCAACACGTGGTCAGGCTGCATGGGATTCCGGTGGACGTGGTCTCGGACCGGGGCCCCCAGTTTTCATCTGAGGTTTGGAGGTCTTTCTGCAACGCCATCGGAGCCAAGGTGAGCCTCTCCTCTGGCCATCACCCCCAATCCAACGGGCAGTGTGAGAGGACCAACCAGGAGCTGGAGGCTGCGCTCCGCTGTGTGTCCAGATCCAAACCCGCGTCCTGGAGCAACCATCTTGCCTGGGTTGAATATGCCCACAACACCGCTCGCTCTTCTGCTACAGGGATGTCCCCCTTCAAAGCGTCCCTGGGTTACGACCCCCCGCTGTTTCCGGAGCAGGAGAGTGAAGTAACTGTCCCGTCAGTCAGGGCCCATCTCAGGCAGTTCCGCTCCACCTGGGCTGCCGCGCGCCATGCGCTATTGCGCACAGCGGAGCGCAACAGGACTGTGGCGGACCGGCGTAGGAGACCTGCCCCGGCGTACAGAGTTGGGCAGCTTGTTTACATTTCCACCCAGGACGTCACTCTAAAAGGCGAGAGGAGAAAGCTGGCACAGCGCTTCATGGGTCCCTACCCCATCACCCGGATCATCAACCCGGTGGCTGTGCGCGTGGCTATTCCCCCCTCCCTCCGCATTCATCCTACTTTCCACGTGTCGAAGGTGAAACTGGCGGTTACTGACCCCCTTTGCCCTCCTCCTGCAGCGCAACCCGCACCCCGGATGATTGGTGGCCATCCGGCCTGGTCCGCCTCCTCCATCCTGGACTCCCGGCGCCGGGGTCGTGGGTTGCAATACTTGGTGGACTGGGAGGGCTATGGGCCCGAGCATCGACAGTGGGTGCCCCCGTCGTTTGTGTTGGACCCATCGCTCATCACGGACTTCCACCGAGCGCACCCGGATAAGCCATCGCCAGGAGGCGCTGCTAGAGGGGGGAGTACTGTCACGCCGCGCCATTCATCAGCGGCGCCACCTGCCCACGCACCTGCTACTCGTCAGCGGCGAAGGATAAAAGCCGCCTCGCCCTGAGCGTCGGCCTGAAGCCGTAGACTTCATTTCCCTTGCATGGACTTCTACCACATTCTCTTCAGCATCCTCTTTACCGGTAAGAAGATCACTTACCTCATCTCTCCAGTTTGCTCCCCTGTGCACAGGTGGATTCCTCGGCGGCGGACAATCCCGTCCCTCGTCTCTCCTCGCTGCTGCACCGAGCCCTGCAGGTGGCTGTCTCCCGGGCTTCCATCCTTGAAGCGCCAGTCATCTGCCCAAACAAGTAAGCTTCTCTCCCTCGCCTATTCTCCTCCTGTGTTGGTGTGTGCTCATCACCCTGTGTCCAATTTCTCCCATAGGGTTGCCGGCTGAACGGTCTCCTGCCTCTGGGTCCGAAGCAGACGCCACCACCAACACATTAACATTCCGCAGACACGCACCCAAACATCCCTGTTGTTAATAAACAGTTTGAACTACTCTGAGCCTGTGTGTGTGCGTCTCCTGAGCCGAACGTTATGTCAGGTACATCTTCTTTTGGAGTGGGAGATCAACTCAAGAAAGAAGAGAAGCAGGGGTAGGCTTTGCAGTTAGAAAGGAGATAGCAGCAATGCTTGATGAGGAACCAGTGCCAATGAACAACAGGATAATGACTATGAGACTCCCACTACAGCGGAAGATGTATGCCACACTCATCAGTGTATATGCGCCAACAATGACCAACACAGAGGAGGTGAAGGAAGAGTTCTACAGTGATTTACGTGAGACTATCAGGCGTGTAGCGACTGATGACAGGCTGATACTCGTTGGAGTTTTTTTTTTTTTTTTTTGTAACTTTGTTTTTTATTCATTTTTCATCATACATATTACATTCAGATCACAGTCTCTTTATTTAAAAAAGGAGCTAACCATACAGTCAAAAAGAAAAAAAAAAAAGAAAAAAGAGGGAAAGAAAAAAAAGGAAAAAAAAAAGGGGGGAACAAATGTTGGAGCATCAAGTTTTTAGTTTCCATCTCTAAATTCTTCTGGTTTTTCCAGTGTCTTTGGTTATTCTTTCAATTTCTGTCTTGTTGCACTTTGTAGTGTGTCCATTTCCACCATTTTTTTCATATTGTCCTTCTTGCATTCTCTGTCGATATGCTAGTTTTTCCATTAGACGTATATCCTCAACAATGTCTGTCCATTGCTCTTGGTCAGGAAGAACTTCTGATTGCCATTTTCTTGTGATTGTTTTTTTTTACATGCAATCAGCATGATTTTAACTAAATATCTGTCCTCAGCCTGTATTACATTGTCTCTTTTAAGATCACATAAATACATCAAGTTACAGTTCATTGGTATATTATATCCTAATATCCTCTGTATTGTCACATGTATAGATTTCCAGAATGATGAGATTTTGCTGCATTTCCAAAACATATGCGAGTGGTCTGCATTTTGAGCCCCACAGCCCCTCCAGCATAAAGATTGGGTATTTGTGTATTTTCTTTGGATCTGTGGTGTAATGAAATAGCGAATCAGGTTTTTCCATCGAAATTCCCTCCATGTCCTTGAACTTGTTGATGTGTGTTGTGTTTTCCATATTTCTTGCCAGTTTTCTTCTGTTATGTTTAAATTTAGCTCTTTCTCCCATCTCTCCTTTATATAGTTACTTGAATGTTTGTTTGCCATAAGTTTCTGATATAGCTTTGAAATAATTCTTATTTTATTTCCTGCATACGAGCTTAAAATGAATTGTATAATCTCACTCACATCTGTGTGGAGGTTATGCCTAATCCTTCTCATATAATAATCTCTCATCTGCAGATATCTGAAGAATTCCGATTTTTCTAGTTTAAATTTTCTTCTCATATTTACAAAACTCCCAAAATCTTTTTTTCCCATAATGCCCCATGCTGTGATTCCCTTGTTCACCAGATTTTTGTATCCCCTATCTTGCTTTGCCGGTTCAAACTGACTGTCAAATGCTACCCATTTCAATAGTTTTATGTCCTCCTTTATATTATACTTTTGTACTATTTTATACCACAGTTCCAAAATAAATTTAGTGATTGGGTCTATTTGTTTGATTTGCTTATATGCATCCTTATCTCCCATTATGCTTTGCACTGGGAGTCCCTCAATTTCCTTTTCCATTTCTTTCCATTTTGCCTCATATCGTCCGTCACACCAACATACTGTATATCTTATTTGTGCTGAGTAGTAATATTCTTTTAGACTCGGTAGACCCATGCTGCCTTTCTCTTTTGGTAACTGGAGAGTTTTATATTTCACTCTTGGTTTTTTCCCTCCCCAAACAAATCTTGATATCATCCTGTCCCACTTTGAGAACTGGGCACCAGGAATCTCTGTTGGTAGAGCTTGGAAGAGGTAAAGCAGTCTAGGTTGTATGCTGATTTTGACTGTCTTAATTTTTGAATTCAGATCCATGTTTAAGATTGACCACCTATCGATATCTTTTTTTATTTCTTGTTCTAACCTATCATAGTTTGCTTTATAGATTTTACTTAAATCTTTGGGTATGTTCACTCCAAGGTATTTTATTTATTTTCGTTTCCAGTTTAGTTTGATCTTATCAGTTATCTGGTTTAAAGGGTTATAGTGGAATGTCAGTATTTGTGCTTTTGGTATGTTTATCTTGTATCCTGATAATTTTCCAAAATTTTCTATCAAGTCCATCATTTCCATTATTGATTCATCTGGGTGTTCAAGATAAACTATAATATCGTCTGCAAACAGCCCAATCTTGTGTTACGCTCCCTTTATTGTTACACCTTTTAATTTCTTATTTTGTCACACCGCTTGTGCCAGTGGCTCTATGAACAGAGCAAACGAGGTGGGCGATAGGCAGCATCCCTGTCTAGTTGATCTTCACATATTTACTTTGTCTGTTAAGCTACCATTTATCTTGATTCTTGCCACAGGTTTTTGATACAGTGTCTTTATGCATTGCACTGACTTTTCATTAAATCCAAAGCATTCCAGCACATTATAGAGAAACATCCAATCAACCCTATCAAATGCTTTTTCTGCGTCTAAACTCATTATTACTGCGCTTTTCTTTTCTTTATGTATTTGACTAATTATGTGTATTGTTCTCCTGATATTATCATGTGTTTGGTGTCCCTCTATGAAACCAGTTTGATCATCCTCTATCAATTCTGTCAAGAATGTCTTTATTCGTTTACAGATAATTGTTGTATATATTTTATAATCCACATTTAATAAAGAGATTGGCCTATAGTTTCCACATTGTTCCTTATCTTTTCCTGGCTTTAAAATAACTGAAATAATGGCTTCGTTCCATGATGGAGGTATTTTGTTGTTGTTTAATGTCCAATTAAATGACTTTAGGAGCTGTGGCATGAGTCCTTCTATAAACAGTTTATAGAACAGATGGGTATCCATTTTTTAGTGACTTAATCACATCTTTAATCTCTTGTGTTGTTATTTCTGCTGTTAGCTTTTCATTTTGTTGATTTCCTATTGATGGCAAGTCCAATGTGTATAGAAATTTTTTTATATCCTTAACATTTGTCTCTTTGGGTGGCGAGTATAGTTCTTGATAAAATTTATGGAATATTTCTTCGATGTTTTCTGGGGTAACTGTAGATTTATTTGTGATGGGGTCCTTAATCTTATATACATTATTCACTGTTTGTTGTTTTTTTAACCATTTTGCCAACAGTTTTGTGGCCTTTGGCCCGTTTCATAATATTTTTGTTTTAAATATCTATTTTTCTTTTCAATTTCATCTATTTGTATTTCTTTTATCTTTATTTTTTCTTCCTTAATTTCTTGATATATTTTTGGGTCATTTGTGTTTTGATATTTACGTTCTAATTCTCTCAGTCTCTCACATCTTTGTTTTTTTCCACGATATCTTTATTGAACCTTTTTTTTTAACAAACATGATACAAACAATCAAACACTAACACTAAAGTACTACACAAAAAAAATGCACTAAAAACACCAACAACCACCAACAAAATCAAGTCTTCAACAATGCTCCTCTGCTTAGTCTAGACAATCCAATACATAAGTATACATATTATGTTCACCAGTTTGGAATTTACAAGGTCCACACACATCATTCACCTTCTTCTTCAAGAGTTATGTTTAAATTTTTTACATAATCAATAAAAGGTCTCCATATATTCTCAAACACAATTTCCTTTGATTTCAGTATATATGTTATTCTTTCTAATGGAAGGTTTGTTAACATCTGTCTTAACCACTGAGTCACATCTGGTCTATGAGTCTTTTTCCATAATAGTGCAATACATTTTTTGGCATTAAGCAAACTGAGGTCTATGAATGTTCTTTCACTTTTATTAAAATTATGCTTTTCTGGGTACAGACCCAACAAAAACAGTTTAGGATTCAATATGATTTGTTTTGAGATTATTTTTTCAATTGTTACCCTCACCTCTTCCCAAAACATTCTTATTAATCTACATTCCCATAAACAATGAAATAGGGTTCCTTTACTTTCCATGCATTTTGTGCATGTATCTGGTATATTTTTGTTATATCTATTTATATGCATTTTGTGCATGTATCTGGTATATTTTTGTTATATCTATTTATATCTATTTAACTCCTCCGGTGTAACATACATCCGCATTAACCATTTGAAATGTATCAATTTAAGGCGTACATTTATTGATTTGGTTTGAGCTTCTGTACAAGCCAATTCCCATTGTTCCTCTGAAATTTCAGTTTGCAGATCTTCTTTCCAGTAGTTTAATCTTTTCAGTGAATTTTCACTTGAAGATAGTGTCAATGAGTTATAAAACTCTGAAATAATACCCTTTCTTTTACTATCTTTCATCATCATTTTTTCCAAGGATGAGTAAATAGGTCGAGTGAGAGCTTTATTTTGATTTGATCGAATAAAGTTTCTAAGTTGAAGATATTTAAAAAAATGTGTTCTATTGAGATTAAATTTGATCCTCAGCTCTTCAAAAGACATTATGTTATCTGCACATGGCAAATACTGTATAAATCCTGAATCTTTTGTATCCCTTTTAAATTCCATACTTTAAATACAGCGTCCGCTCTCCCTGGTTTAAAATATTGATTACCCCATATTGGACTAAATTGTGACAATAACTGTGGTTCTTTTAAATAGTTTTTAGCTTCACACCATATTTTGATCATATGCTTTACAAATGGATTTTTAACTTGTTTTTGTAATTTTTTTGCCGAATCTGAGTATATGAATATGGGAAGAGGTAAAGGTAAATTGAATGATTCCATTTCAGTCCAGTGAGGGAGATCATTTGAAGAAAAATAATATGTCATAGACCTCAGTTGTGCCGACCAATAATACAACATAAAATTTGGACATTTCAGACCTCCACGATCAAATGGTAAATATAATAAAGACAGACGTAATCTAGCCCTCCTGTTGTTCCATATAAATTCCACTAACTTTTTTTTTATTCTTGAGAATAGATCTAAAGGTGGTGATAAGGGAATGTATTGAAATAAATAAAGTATTTTAGGTAAAATATTACTTTTAAGTATATTGATTCTCCCGATCATCGACATTGGTAGTGACATCCATCTCTGAGTTAACTCATTGATATCTGACATTAAGGCTTCATAGTTGACACTGGCGACTGATTCTAGCTTAGGCACAATTTGGATTCCTAAATATTTAAACTGATTTACAACATTGAATTGATTTACCTCAGGGGCTGGGTAATTTCTCTGGGTCTCATTTAGCATTAATATTGAAGATTTAGTTTTATTTATTTTATATCCTGATATTTCCCCAAAATTCTTTATTAAATTCAACAAGGTTGGAATTGATTTTTTTAGATTCGACATAAACAAAATTATGTCATCGGCGTACAGGGAGATTTTATGTTCTGTTGGTCCAACTTTAATTCCATATATTTGTGAATGTAAACGTATCGCTATCGCTAAAGGTTCAATTGCCATAGTAAACAGTAAAGGTGAAAGTGGACAGCCTTGTCGACATCCTCTATTGATTTTTATTGGTTTTGAAATATTGTTATTTGTTAGGATTTCTGCTGTAGCATTATTGTATATTATTTGAACCCATTTTATGAAATTATTTCCAAGTCCAAACCTTTGTAGGACTTCAAAAAGAAAGGGCCATTCAACTCTATCAAAGGCCTTTTCGGCGTCCAGTGATAGGAGAGCTGTATCCGGTGCTTCTTTATTAAAATAAATAATATTAAATAGTCTTCTTACATTATGGAAGCCCTGTCTACCCTTTATAAAGCCATTCTGATCTCGATTAATAATATTTGGTAAAATTTCTTGTATTCGTCTTGCTAAAATTTTACAGATTATCTTAAGGTCGGCGTTTAATAGGCTTATTGGTCTCATATTTTCACATTTATTAGAGGGCTTACCTGGTTTTGGCAGCAGTATAATTAAGGCATTATTTATGTATGATGGTAAATTATTATTTTGAAATGCTTCTAAAACCATTTCCAAAAAAGGTTTTATTAATTTATTCTTAATTTTTTTATAAAGGTCAACTGGAAGACCATCTGGTCCTGCACTTTTTCCTGATTTCATATTATCAATGGCTAGCCCAACTTCTTCTTGACTAATTTTAGACTCCAATATCTCCCTGTTTTCATTTGGAATACACGGTATAGATAGTTCGTTCAAAAACCCATTTAGTTTTGTTAAATCAGATTCATTTTTGGTATCATATAATTTTTCATAGTAATCTCTAAAGGCTCTATTAATTTCTAAAGGATCTATAACTACCTGTCCGTTACTTATAATACTGGTAATTGGTGTTTTAATTTCCAATTGTTTAATCTGCCATGCTAATAATTTTCCTGATTTTTCACCTTGTTCATAAAAAGATTGTTTCAATCTTAGAAGACTCGAGGCAGCTCTATTCGCTGATTTTTTGTCGTATTCAGCTCTCAAAATCAGTAATTCATTCTCCAACCTTGGGTCACTTCCTGCATACACTTTTTCCTGAAGACTTTTTATTTTATGTTCCAATTTAGCTCTCTCCTCTCGAGTCTTCTTAGATTTTGATCCTGTATAACTAATAATATGTCCCCTAATAAAAGCTTTGAAAGCCTCCCACTTTACACATGCTGATGTTTGTGTAGTATTGATGTCAAAGAACTCGTCTATCTGTTTTTCTATATACTTGACAAATTCCTCATCCTGAAGCCATTTATGCTGAAATTGCCATCTACCTGATTCCTTTGTCAATTTTTTATCTACATATATTAGACAACAGGGTGCATGATCAGAGATCACGATGTTATCATAAAAGCAGTTTTGAATCTTGGACCTTAATTCTGTGGAAATCAAAAAATAATCAATACGTGAGAATGTCTTGTAGGTACTGGAATAACAAGAATAGGCTTTAACTTGTGGTTTCATTTCTCTCCATATATCTAACAATCTCAATTCTTTCATAAAATGATTAATAGTCATCCTACATCCAATGTGCGTGCAATCCAGTCCTGTTGATCTATCTATACCTGGATTCAATGTACAATTAAAATCCCCTGCTATTATATGTTGCCCTGTAAGTGATGATAAGATAAGAAATAAATTAGCAAAGAACTTCTGATCATCTATATTGGGACCATATAAGTTCACAAGATTTATATTTTCTAATAGCAAAGAACCTTGAATGATTACATATCTTCCAAATTTGTCTCCAATTACATTTTTCACTTGAAAAGGAACTGATTTATGTATGAGAGTCATAACTCCCCTGGCCCGGGATGAGAATGATGAGGTGAAGACACTTCCTTGCCATCTACTCCTAATTCTTTTTATATCCTCCTCTATTAAATGAGTTTCTTGTAAAAACACAATTTTTGAACCCATGTCTTTTATTTTATTCATAACTTGTTTAAGTTTTTTTAAATTTTGTAGACCTCTGCAATTCCATGAAGTTAAATTAAGATTAACACTTTGGTTTATGATCAATAGAGAGTTTGGGATTACCTTGCAGTGTAAACATGCTCATACAGAGAAGCAAAAACATGAGTGGTTGAACATTCATCCTACAAACTACACACAAACAAATTTCCCCTTCCCACACTTGTGGGAAACCCCCCAAAATCAAAAGAAAAATTCCGTCTCCCGATATAGCCATCGACCGCTCCACACCCACGGGGAACAGCCTAAGCCACTCCTTCTTCATCCTCCCAATCACCCTAACTCTACTGCTTTTAATGACGTAACATTAACTCTCCTCTGTAGTTTTCCAACTTAACTCCAAAATTTTTAACAACTTTGTACATCATAGTTTTTTTTTGTTTGTTTTGTTTTTTTTTTTGTTTTTTTTTAATATATAATACAATCTATATTTTGTAAACTTACTATTTACTTCAAGTCAGTCAGATGCCTGTGCAAATGCTTAATTATTCTACCTTATATTTTGTTCATGCTTAGCTCCCACCAGTCTCTTCTTCTTCTTTGATCTTCTTGATGAACTCCTGCGCCTCCTCTGGGGTCTTGAAGATGTGGGTTCTGCCCTCATACGTGGTCAGCAGTCTCGCAGGATAGATTACACCATGACGAATCCCAAGGTTGCGCAGCTCCTTACGTATGGGATCAAACTGCTTCCTCAATTGTTGGATTCCTGTGGCCAAATCTGGGTAGAACCGCACCTGCTGGTCCTGGTGTTTAATCTCTCCTTTAGCTCGTGCAGCGTTGAAGATCTTCATCCTGTCTCTGTTGCTAAGAAACTTCATAATTAAGGTCCTCGGCGGTCCCTTATCTCTCCGTGGGCCAATACGATGTGCATTTTCCAGAACCACTGCTGATTGCAACTCCTCGCTGCCCAGCACCTCCGGAATCCACTTTTCCAGAAAGGAACATACGTCCCGACCTTCTGATTCCTCTGGAAGACCCACCAGCCTCAAGTTATTCTGTCTCGACCGAGATTCCAAATCCAAAATATTATTTTCCAGAGATTTATTTTTTTTTTCCAAAGTGCGCACCTTTAATTGAAGACGGGTGACGTCATCTTCAGCACTAGCGAGACGGAGCTCCATCTGCGCCGTTCGTTCTACACAGTCACCCAATTCCTTTCTTATTCCTTCCAACGCTGTCATAATCCCATCAAATCTAGAGGAAAAGTCCGCTCTCATTGAACTCATGGCAGCCATCAGCGCATCTGCGCCTCTCCCCGCAGACATCGCACCGTTGCCAGCCTCCTCCGCCATATATGGAGTTTTATTTGCTGCGTCACAGACCTGAAAGTCCGTTAATTTGGACTGTTTCGGCGGCTCGCTTTTTCCTTTACCTGGTTTTCCAGCCTTAGGCTTCGCCGACATATCCTCGCCCAGACGCTGGGATACGTTCTGTCCCAAATGAGAGAGTTATTTGCCGATTTTTTTTCTCCAGGAGCAGAGCAGAGTGAGACACATCCGTCCTACGTGGCAGCCATAACCGGAAGTCAAACGTTTGGGACATCTTTGTTTATATGATTCCAGTTTAGACTTTTTTGCTTTTCCTGATTCAGCAATTAATTTACCCCTTAACACGGCTTTTAGTGCGTCCCATAGTATTGTTGGGTCCAATTCTCCATTACCATTCTCCTCGATATACTCATTTATGTTTAACTTTATTCTTTCTTTCATTTTCTCATCATTTAATAGTCCTACATTAAGTTTCCATGTTGTTTGTCGTTTTCTATTGTTTAAATATATTTCCATGTACTGTATATAGGATTATGATCTGATATTTCTGCCCCTCCAATCCGACAATTTCTCACCCTGTGTCTGTCACCTTCATTCATAAGTAAGTAATCTATTCTAGAGTGTACTTTATGGACTGCTGAATAATGTGTATAGTCTTTTTCGAGTGGGTGCAGGTCCCTCCATATGTCTACCATACCCATTTCTGCCAGTGAGGTTCTTATGAACTTTGTTACATGTTTTTTTGTCTTCTTAACACTTGTTGTGCCAACTTCATGATCCATGACGGCATTTAAGTCTCCTCCACAAATTAGGACTCCTTCACTGTGTGTTGCTATTAGGTCAAACAAATGTTGAAAAAAGCCCTTGTCACTTTCTGGTGGAGCATACGTAGATGTTCACTAATGTGATCTGCATACTATCTATTCTTCCCTTTACTATTGCGTATCTGCCTTCTTTATCCTGGATTTCTTGTTCACATTCAAATTGTATTTTATTTGAAATTAGTATCATAACCCCCCTTTTAGTTCCTCCCTTAAATGAACTGTAGTAGGGGTTCTTATAGCTAAATCGCTTTAATTTCTCATGTTCTGTCTTGTTCAAATGTGTCTCTTGCATAAATATAATTTCGGCTTTTTCCTTCTTGAATTTTCTTATTATTCTTTCCCTTTTAACAGGTGAGTTCAGACCATTCACGTTTAATGTCATTATCTTAAGATTTTTAACCATATTTACGTTTTTCCATTTTTTTTAACTTGTGCTCCTAGCCCCTTTAACAACAAAACTAACACATATATGTACAAAAACACATTAACGAACCTCGACCTCCAAACTTTGGGTCTTTCTTCTGCCCACTGGTCCCTGTTGGAGGGTGGAGGGAATGTCCTCACCGAGTGAGGGGCCCTCCCTAGACCTGTATTTACTATCCAAGTAATAATCATTAGTCTAGAAATGTCCAACAAAAATCACTTTAACCTCTCCCAGTCGTTTGTTTCTCTTTTACCTTGTCTTCTTGGCCTTCATTTCTTCTATGCCCTTCTTAATCTTTGTTATAATCTAAGCTTTCCATTGAAAGCCTTGCAGTTTTTCTTGGGCTCGGTGCATCACGTCCGTCTCCCGTCCTCTGCCGCTCACTCGCCTCCACTCCGGTCGTCTCAGTGCGCTCTGTGCCGCCGCTGCTTCAGCCGCTTCCTCGGGTACGCTCACCACAAAGCCTCGCTCCTTCATGTCCCATGCTGCCTCCCTGGCCGTGTTGTAGGTTTTCACGCCACCATCCCAATGAATTCTCATCTTCGCTAGCAGCGTTTGGAATCTAATTTTTTTCTCTTTCAGCATTTTTTTAATGTTGGCATATTTCTTTCGCTGCTGCACAATTTCTGTCGGGTAGTCACGATCAAAGAATATCTCTTTGTCGCCAACTTGTATCTTTTTTTTCCACGGTTGTGTCAGAATTCTTTCCTTTACATCGTATTTTAAAAAGTTTACCACAACTGACCTGGGTGCAGAGTTTGAGTTCGGTTTCTGTGCCAAGTCTCTGTGCGCACGTTGGATCTGCAGGTCTGTTTCATTGGGCAACTCAAGCTCTTTTTTTAAGAACTAATCTATGAATTTCGCCATCGAGTTGCCTTCAGTGCCCTCCGGTATCCCGAAGATGCGTATATTGCTCCGTCTGGACCTGCTCTCCAGGTCGGTTATTTTTTCCTGCATCCTCTGTGTTTGTGTCGTCAGGGTCTGTAGCAGCTCGCTTGCCTCGGTCTTCCAGTCTTCCAACTCTGATATTCGAGCTTGTGCTTCTGCCATTCACACCCGTTGAGTGCGCAGCTCCTCCATGTTTTCTGCTAGCTTGCGGTCCATTTCTTTTCGGAGACCCATAATTTCCTCCTTCACCTCTTTTTTCAGTTCTTCCTTAAGAGCCGTTAAATCCTGTTGGAGTCGTCACTTGAGGTCTTTTATGTCCTTACTTATATTGGTGAAGCCAGTGTTCATAACATCAAGGTTGGTATCCTCCATTTTCTCTGAAGTCTCCTCGTTTTTGTTGGCCTCGTGTTCAGCGATTTCTCCAGTGTTGTTGAAGAGGGATTCTTTAGTTTTACCCTGCTTTTTTCAGTGTGCCCGGCTTCTTCGTGTTTTCATCCCTTGGTTTATTGACCTATTTATGTCGAGTTGGCCATTTAGCAAAGATTTTTAATCAGACTAGGGAGAGCTCTATGTTTAAGAGTTATGCCTCTCCGCCATCTTCCCGGAAGTCTCACTCGTTAGAGATTTTAATGCCAGAGTTGGTTCGGACACTGAGAAATGGAAAGGAGTGCTAGGCAGTCATGGAGTAGGCAAGTGCAATGCTAATGGAGAGCTTCTACTTGCACTATGTTCAGAGTACAACCTTGTGATAACCAACACTCTATTTAAGCACAAGGACACACACAAGAAGACATGGATGCACCCAAAATCCAAGCACTGGCACTTATTAGACTACATCATAGTCAGGCAGAGAGACATAATGGATATATTGGACACCAGAGCAATGAGAGGCGCGGACTGTGGTACTGATCATGTTATGCTGAGATCTAGATTAAGGATTTGGAGACAAAAACAGCACTGCAGGATGGGTGCGGAGCCACCACAGAAGCTAAACATTAGTTCACTGAAAGGTCAAAAGAAGCAGGTAGAACTTACACAGGAAATGGATGAAAACTTGAAAGACTGGGACAGCAACAACTCAGAGAATGACACAGAAGAGAAATGGGCAACACTGAAGGATACGGTGTATCAGACTGCGAGTGATGTATTAGGCTACCCTGAGAGGAAACATCAAGATTGTTAGATTGTGTTAGCATCCTTTGTGTTAGTGCCCTGCTTTTATGTTCTCTTGCTGTACAGCACTTTGTGTAGCGAGTGTTGCTTTTAAAGTGCTTTATAAATAAAGTTGATTGATTGATTGATTGAAGATTGGTTTGATGAGCATGATGAACACCTGAAGAAACTACTATAAGCGAGGAATACAGCTAGGCAGGAAAACCTACAGTGTAACACAAGGTCGAAGAAGAAGAAATACTCAAAGGCTCAGAGTGAGCTACAGAAGTACACCAGAGAGATGAAGTCCAACTGATGGGATGAAAAAGCGAAGGAACTTCAAACTGCAGCAGACAGGAAGGACATGAAAACATTCTTCACAGGTTTGAGAGAAATCTACGGCCCTAAACCAAAAGGATTGATCCAACTAAAGGCTATGGATGGTGAAATGGTTTTGCAGGAGAAAGACAAGATCCTGGACAGATTTGCAGACCACTTTGACCAACTGCTAAACAACCCTGGAGATCTCACTGAAGAGGCTAAAGAAGCTCTAGTGCAGCGACCAGCTGTATCAAGTCTGGATGAACCACCAAATTTTGATGAACTAATGGCAGCTATCAGGACAACACAGGATGGTAAAGCTCCAGGAAGGGATGGAATTCCAGCAGAAGTGTGAAAATTTGGTGGTGTTCAGCTGACCAACTGCCTGCACAAGCTCATCCAAGAGATATGGGATGCCCAGAAAGTACCTCAAGACTGGAAGGATGCAAGTATTGTGCCTTTGTTCAAGAAAGGTGACAGGAAAGATTGTGGAAATTACCGAGGTATATCACTGCTAGCCACTGTTGGTAAGATTCTCTCACGTGTCACTACTGAACAGACTCAATGAACACATCTCGCAGAATGTACTACTGGAAACCCAATGTGGCTTTAGAAGTGGAAGAAGCACAATGGACATGATTTTCTGCTTGAAACAGGTTCAAGAAAAGTGTATCGAACAGAACATGCCGCTTTTGTAGTCTTCATAGACTTCAGTAAAGCCTACGATACTGTTTCGCGACAAGGACTTTGGCAGGTACTCAAGAAATATGGTTGTACGGAGAAGTTTGTCAGTCTGATTGAGGCACTCCATACAGGTATGCAAGCAAACGTGGCAATGAGTGGTTCAGTATCTAAAGACTTTTCAGTAAGCAACAGGGTGAAACAAGGGTGTGTGCTGGCACCTACACTCTTCTCGCTATATCTGGCAGCCATGCTTGAGGTGGCCTTCAAAGACACTTCAGAAGGAGTATACATTCAAACAAGGAAAGAAACAGACTTGTTCAGTGTGGCACAGTTTAAAGCCAAGAGTAAGACATCAATAAAGGTAGTAAGAGAAATGCTCTTTGCCGACAACAGTGCTCTAGTTGCACACAGTGTGGAAGATATGCAAACTTTAGTGGAGAAATTTGCAAGAACATCTAGCCAATTCAGCCTCCAAATCAACATCAAGAAGACAGAGTGCCTTTATCAACCACCACAGTTCCAGTTATCAACATCACTACCAGTAGAGATCAGCATTGGTACAGAGCCACTAGTCAAGTGCAAGACTTTCAAGTATCTAGGGAGTACTGTTTCAGAGAATGCTAGGCTGGAGGATGAACTATCTCTCAGAATGGGAAGAGCGAGCACTGTGCTTGGAAACTTGAGGGAGAGACTGTGGAACAATCGACATGTGTCTATCCGTGTGAAATGCAAAGTGTACAGAGCGACAGTACTGGCTACTCTATTGTACGGTGCTGAAACTTGGACTGTCTACAGAGTGCAGGTGAAGAAACTCCACGCATACATGATGAGACACCTTCGAGCCATAATGAACATCTCATGGAAAGACAAGTTAACCAACATAGAAGTGTTGAAACGAGCTGGTCTACCATCAATGGAGGACTTGCTAATACAGATGAAGCTGAGATGGCTCGGACATGTTGAGAGGATGGACCACCATCGTCTCCCTCGGCAGTTACTCTACTCACAGTTATGCGAGGGCAAACGCAATCAGGGTAGACCAAGGCTCAGATTTAAAGACACTGTAAAAAGAAACTTGAAGAAGTTGGACATAGACAGGAGTTCCTGGCAGCGGAAGGCTAAGGACAGAGCTGTGTGGAGGAATCTGACCAGACCTAAATGAAACAGTCATTGTCGCCCACGACAGACTGCTATGATGGTGATGATGATGATGATGATTAGGGTGATTGAAATCTAAAGAAAATAACAATATAAAGCAGGCTCGGTGTGAGCTTCCCAGTACCACTGTTAGCTTGAAAACACCTTTGGCTTCCCACCCATCTACATGGGAGACAGACTGGCCAATAATAAAGCAGCGCGCAGGTATCCAAAACTAGTGACATTTACCTTTTGGTGACGTTTCCTTTTTCTTGACGTACAAGAAAATTCCCAGAAGAGTCAAAACAGTTTATTGGAGAGAAAAATAATAATAAAGTCTGTGTATATTTTTGTATAGTTCTGATGTTTTGATGAAAACGTGACCAATAGATGCATTTCAGAAGATTAAAACCTACAAAAAACACACAGTTTTTAGTCAATAACCCTTTAAATCTGAATGTGAAGTAATTTTAGTTACTTTTCAGTTTTCAGTTCGGCATTGGCATACTACTGCAGCAGTATGCCGATGCGGGTGTTGAAGACAATTCAATCAGCCTAGCCCCACCCACAATCAGTGAGTTGTCAGATACCATCAAGAAGCTCCCCTCCGGGAGAGACCCCAGCGCTGATGGAGTTATGGCAGAGATGATGAAAGCCGCCCTCACCTCTGTCATCCCTCGGCTGGAACATCTGTGCTGCTTCATCTAGGCAGAGGAATGCGTCCCTGAGGAGTGCAGGGATGGGATGATTCTGTCCTTCTATAAGAACAAGGGCGACCATCGGAGCACAGCCAGCTATCGTCCCATCACGTTGCTGTCCATCCCTGGCAAGGCAGTCACCACTGTCATCCTGAGCCGCATCCACCCCCTGCTCCTTGCCAAGCGCTGTCGCCACCAGGCCGGCTTCACCCCTCGCCGATCCACAGCGGACTGCATCCTTGCCTTGAGTGTCCTGGCACAGCAACGGCGGGAGTACCATCAACCTCTATATGCGGCTGACGTTGACCTCAAAGCTGCCTTCATCTCCCTAGACAGGAATGCCCTCTGGCAACTCTTTTGTGGTATTGGAGTCCCGCCCAAGTACATCAACATTCTCCGGGATCTCTACACCAACACCATGTGCAGAGTACGCGCTGACGGTGATATGTCAGACCCTTTAGTCACCACGTCTGGAGTCCGACAGGGATGCATGGCCGCACCAAACCTCTTCAATGTTGCGGTTGACTACTGGATCAAGAACGCAACGGAACGCTGCCCCAATCTCGGAATTGATTTCCACCCCCACTTCACAGACCTGTGCTATGCGGATGACGTGGTACTTTTTGCCACGCACATAGACATAATCTCTGAGGCACTGGAGCTGTTTGCAGAGGAAGCATCACCCCTGGGCCCTACCATCAGCTGGGCAAAGACAAAGATCCAGTCACTGTCAGACTTCTTACCACCACCACCACCACAAGTCGTCACCATCAAAGACGAGCTGGTTGAGACTGTCAATGGCTTTGTCTACCCCAGATCTAAGATCACCAGCTAAAGCTCACCAGGCCCAGAGATTATTCGCCAGCTGCAGCTGTCTCCCAATGCTTTCAGCCGCCTCCAGAGAGTGTGGTGGAGCGGAAAGATCTGCACGACCACAAAGCTGTGAATCTTTAACACCTGTGTGATCCCTGTCCTCCTTTACGGGTCCGAGACCTGGACCCTCTCCACCACAACCACCCACCATCTGGATACATTCCATCAGACCTGCCTCTGTAACATCCTCGGCATCAGATGGTTCCACCACACCATAAACGATGAGGTCTACAGGAGGGCAGGCTGTCCTGTCCCCATCTCCACCATCATCAGAAGAGGGAGGCTGCGGCTCCTTGGTCACGTGGCTAGGCTGGAAGATGGGACACCAGCCAAGCAGGCCCACTCTGCCAGCGCTCATCCACTCCTTCAGGGCTGGCATCGCTCCCGAGGTCGGCCCAGACTGTCCTGGACGACCCAGATTGCAATGATAAGACCTCTGGCTGACCTCATCGCCCTAGCCCAAGATCGCCCTGCCTTCAGATGATTGGCCGCAACAGTCACTTAAGTGGCCAGGTGAGGATTAAGTTAAGTAAGTCAGCTCAGTTTCAGTTCAGCAGCTTTCTATTTAGTATTTTTGTAAAATATCTGTCCTTTTGGTAAGTCTATGATCAGACTCATTTTGAAGGTGCAATTTAAAAAGCATTTTACACTTTTGTATTAAAATTGATGAATATTTCCATGAAATGGCAATGGTGAGTGCTGTCAGCCACTCCATGTAACTGACTCTCTTTCGCTCTCCTTGTGCTGATTCCACAGGTTGATTCTCAGACTTTTATTTACACTGCCGGCCTAGCCATCCAATTTTCTAATGCCCTGCCCTTGAAACCTTTAGCCCATCTCTTTATAGTAAAGAGGCAAGAAAGCAATGGTGTCTTCCAGATTCCAACAAAGCAGACCATTTAGGCTTTCCACCCCCAAAAAGCAATGTTCAGCAGTGAGAATACTCACAGATAAAGAGACACTGCAAACACAAGTTAGCATAGGAATGGCTTTACCAAAATGGAAAGCATTATGGGGAGCAACTACGACCCTTCTGTAGTGAGCAGGCATGCCTCCCACGATCTTCCACATTTTCTAAAAGCTATGTTTTTGCTGCAGAAGATGACCCTGGATGACGTGAGTATTATATAGAACTGCATTCTAGTAGGGGAATCTCCTCTTCAGGTAAAATGCTGTATTTAACTTGATTTAGCCAATTAACTTGTATGTACTCATTGTGGTCGTAGCTACCATGTTGTTTACTTCTCTTAAAGTGACACTCTGGCAAAAATCAAGTTTTTTTTCTGTTGTTAACATGTCTATGACATTGTTTTTTGTGACTTACAAGACATATCAAGTGCAAAATCTCACCATAGTCCCAAATCTGTGTTTTTTTGCTATGAATTTCCAGGTTGATAACGCCCCACTGAAACGAGCGAGTTTGGACAGACTGTTTCTATCTATGTAAGCATTCCTGCTTAGCCTGGTTGGTTATAACATTAACCAATCAGACGGATACTCTTGGCTATCTTGGGGGAAGATGGAAGAGCGAAGGAGCAGCAGGATTGACACAGAGTGGGTTGGGGTGGCAGCAGAGAGAGAGAGCGGAGCGAGGCGGGGGGGGCGGACTTGATTTGTGAATGTGGATTGGCGAGACCCACATTTAAATTGAGCTGCTCTCAGCTCACTTCTTTGGCAGACGGGGCGCCACGCTGTGAGCTGAGTGCAGCCACATTCAAATCGGGTCCCCCTCCTGTGGTGTATGTAATGTGCTGCACTGCAGGCACACACAAAGGCAGGTTTAGTGTGTGTGAAGACAGTGCTGTGCTGTACACATGTGTTCTTGGCTCAATAAAGCTAACCTCAGCACATGGTTGTGCCTGCCCATTCTTCAGACATAACACCCCCATCTCCCCTCCCTGCTCAGTCGCCGGTGGACGGGGGACTGGTTGTTATTAAAAGGTAAACACATATTTGGCAACTACACATTTATCTCTCGCCTCAACCGTTTTCAAAAAAATGTTTTTCTTTTTACTTTTGAAGATATAGGCAAAATTTTAACGCCCCAAAGCATCGTGAACAGACTAGCAGCCCACCGACCAGGAGTAGTGTCAACCAATCATGTGCAATCCCTGCAGGCCACTAATTAGAATGATCATAGAGCTGCGCACACTTAAGTAGGTGAAAGACTTAAAAGCTCTTTCCAAGCAATTCTAAGGCAATGAAGTTTTTTTGTGTGAAAAAAGCCACAATATACTATTCTGGGCAATACACATTTGTTTTTGAGGTGGTTTTAGAGCCACTGGAGTGTGTCTTTAAAAAATATTTGCACATTTCTAATAACATTGCATGGGCTCTAATGAACCTGTGAAACACACATAAACATCATACTCCCAGCTATTGTCTGAGTTATTTTTAACTTACAGTATGTGCACAGCATCCATTGGTTATAATTGTTAGCCACCCCTGATCATTGTGGGTTCGATTCCACCCCCAGACCATTGGTGACCTTTCTGTGTGGAGTTTGCATGTTCTCCTCATGTCTGCGTGGGTTTACTCCAGGTACTCCAGTTTCCTCCCACAGGCCAAAGACATGCAGGTTAGGTTAACTGGCATCAACTGGGGATTCTGTGTGAATGTGGGAGTGAATGGCTGTCTGTCTCTCTGTTTTGGCCCTGTGATGGACTGGCGATCTGTCCAGGGTGTACCCTATCTTTTGCCCAAAGGTGCTGGGATAGGTTCCAGCCCCCCCGCAACCCGAAAAGGATTAAGCGGTAGAAGATGGATGGATGGATGGATGTTAGTCCAGTTAGTTTTGCATTGTTAGGGTGTTATTGATTTCTCTTCTTCTCCTTTCGGCTGTTCTCTTTAGAAGTCACCTCAAAGGATCATCGATTGACTTCTCTTATTAAACTTTAATCCACTTGTAATGATACAGCATGTTCTCAAATGAACCTGGGGAACATGTTAGACGTGGCTTTTGCAAGGATTCTGCTAGAACTTGTTAGACAATTACAATGAGTAAGATGAGCACTGATGGCAGGTGCTAGAAGGTGTGGCCAAATTATTTAGTTTTGGTTTAAGCGCAGCGCTCTAGTGCGACATCCAGTATGGGTGAAAAATCCTTAAAGCCCCTTTAATGTCAGATTGTCTGGTCTCTTCTCAAGCTATTCCATCAATGGTTCTTACAATGTGCATGGAATTTGTATTTTCTTGATCAAAACGAGCAACAGACAGTAGAACTCACCTAAAAACCAAAAAGCCAGTGTAGATCAGTGGGAAGAAAACCATACAGATCAAAACTCTCCACACAGAGTTGTCTACAGAGAGTTCACCACACCAGATCTGAGTCAGCAGAGCCTGAAAAACAAATATTTTAACCACTTGTGTTTCCATGGCCCCTGAAGTAAAATCAGAATTCAGGCTCTACCTGAACACCCGAATGCGCTATGAAGTTTTTATTGTCTGCCTCCAGTGCTAGCCGCAGACATGTTGTTCGCCCCCAAAAGCCTGACATTCGAACTAACAACTTTCGAGCTCGCTCTTCGTCACTGTTATGGCACTCGCTGAACACACCTGAGAGACACACACACACACAATATGAATTATATCCATGTACAAGTCACTATCAGTGAAAGTTACTCCTTCATACCAATGGCGTGTTTCTCATAATGACTGCTGAGCTCTTGCATGTCTTGTGCCTCATCTGCATTACTCCCTTCTACTGCCATTTTCTTTAGGATCTGGCTGGCAGCCAGAGCAGCAGATATGCAGTCTTTACACTTTGGACATTCAAATAAAAAGATGCAAGATTATACACACATACATGCAGTAACAATAACTACATTCAGACTCTGATTGAAGTGTTTTCATCACCTGCTCCCAGGCTATTTCAGCCAGTTCCTTGTTGTTTTGCAAGACAGCCCAAAGGAAGAGGTCTCTGCCCGCGTCCCTCTGCCCCTCCATATGATCCTCCCTTAGTTGACATTGGGAGCCTCCCTGACTTTTACAAGGCTGAGGGACAGATGAGGGAGAGTGCTGTATTTTCTGAATGCATTTTTATATCATAAATATATATTCGCTCTGTAAAAGCTTATATTTAAGATTTATTTGAATTTGCTGTAGGGTTGGGTTTTCTTTTCAAAACAACTGGTTATATTAAATAAAGCTGCATTTAGTTTTAAGGAAGCCACAATTAAAAAGTATTGAATCATTGAATGCTACCATTAAATGTAAAACAAACAAAAAAACAAGCTATAGCTACTCACTGACATTGAACTGTCATCCATCGACATGTCGAAGTGGGATGTCATGGTGGAAGGAGGGTAAAGGGGCTGCGTGAACTTTCCCAGCAGGTGATGCACCTCATCAGAGACGTGAGTTAAAGAAATCTTTTCACCTTGGCCTGAGCGACCTCGAGCTCTGATCCCAAAAACTTTCCTCCTGCGGCGACAGGCACTGTGGACCCGCTTGGATAGCTTGCGCAGAAAGAAGCAGTTGGGCATCTGCTTGTAAAGTTCACACAGAGTTTCCTCATCTTCCAGGAAGTCCCTCAGGCTCACACCATTCTCCAGCAGCAGACTCACAAACTGAGGCTTGTTGCTCACCAGGGCCAAGAACATGGCCCAATGAAGGTCACTGGACTAAAAAGGCAAAAGGACAGAAGCAAATCCAAATTTCAGTTTCAATAAAGACTTTCTTCTATTTCAGAAGAGGAAGATGAAAAAGAAAAATGTAGAGGTCGTAATTTAAAAGTTCAGATGATGGTATCAGGTAGCCCGGCACTTAATAAGGTCACACCTTTTCTAATTTAAGTCCATTACATTTATCTTATAATACAGACAGGTGATAAGAGATAGCATATTGACCTTCTGGCCAGTAGGTGTCTTGCTCCAACTGCTTAATAGAGACACGTGACGTCAACCCAGTTATGCTATTGGCTGCGACTGGCTGTGGCATCTTTACCGGCCATAGATGTACAGTATGTAAACACTAGATAGGATATGGCGAGCTGCAAGGTTAATCACATTCCAAATACTGTGCGTGCATAGCTTATATGATTACAACAAATACAATTGTTTGTGTATACTGTTATCACAATGCTGCAGGTGCTGTCAACCATTATAATTACCTACAGAATATGGTGCCTCCGATTGCCATGAAAATGTTAGCCATGCCCCATCTAGTGTTTTTTGAAGAATATAAAGACTGTTAACCACTAAAGTGCTAACCACTGCACTCAGTGGCGCACAGCAAGAAGGTCACAGGATCGATTCCACCCCTGACCATCGTGGGTTCAATCCCACCCCCTGACCATCAGTGACCCTTCTGTGTGGAGTTTGCATGTTTTTCCCATGTCTGTGTGGGTTTACTCCAGGTATGATTGTGAGAGTGAATGGTTGGCTGTCTCTATGTGCTGGCCCTACGATGGACTGATGATCTGTCCAGGGTGTACCCTACCTCTCGTCCAAAAAGGATTAAGCAGTAGAAGATGGATGAATGGATGAAAATACTGTCTTGTGCACCTTTAAAAAACATTTCTTAAAATGAACAATTGGTGAACTTACCTTCCACTGACTCTCCTCAGTGAAGATCTCTGTGTTCGCTATGTCCACGCGGTTCCAGGCTATAGCCAGCTCCAACTGCCTTTTCCAACAATCAGTTGATGTGCTGGCTCTTGAAGCTGAATGGAAAATGAATACTATGACCTCTGACTGAACAAACCATCAACCAAGACAATAAAGAATTTGGATTGTCAAAATATAATTACTCAGATACTAATCCATTCTAAAAATCTGTATCAGATTACAGGATAAATACTTGCATTGCCATCTTTTCTTTCTCCAGAGGACACTACACAGCACCACCATAGACAGGGAGGTACAGAATCCTTCTCCTGACTAGGTGTTGAACACATGCATGCTATCTGCCACTGAAGGGCCTTCTTTTAACCAACAGCCACTTGAGCAATCCGTTCAGTTATCCTTATGCAACCAACTACCATCTATAACTATATATACCATCTATAACTATAACTGGGCGGTGCAGTGGCGCAGTGGTTAGCACTGCGGCAGCACAGCAACTCACCCTTGGCCATGGGATCCCTGGTCCGATCCCAGCCCCTGACCAACAGTAATCTGTGTGGAGTGTGCATGTTCTCCCCGTATCTGTGTGGGTTTACTCCGGGATTTCTCCGGTTTCCTCCCACAGGCCAAAAACATGCAGGTTAGGTTAACTGGAGACTCTAAAGTGGCCCTGGGTGTGAATGTGTGTGTGAATGGTTAAGGGACAGCGCCGTATCGTGGCTGCTTCATCCATCCAGGTGGATGCCCTCAATTTCCCCTCTGGGGATCAATAAAATATACAAAATCAAAAAAAACCCCAAAAAACTAACAATAAAATGATTAACGTCAATGGGATATACTGTATGCAGTTGTTACGACCCACTTTCTGGGCCAAGGCCAGAATTGCCTATTTCAGCCTGGGATCACCAAGTCCGTATCAAGGTGGATCAACCTATAGTTGATTTTCACCCACAGGGAAGGTAGACTAACACCTACACAGTCTCTTTTGCACACAGCAAGGCAGACATACACCTACAGTATATCCCAGGCTGGGATTCAAACCCATGACACCGTGATCTAAATCCTCCCGCTCTTACCACTGAGCCAAAAAGGAATTCCTCTCTAGCACTTGGCATGTAGCGGAGGTGTACTCTAAGCTGTCAGGGACTGCACCACTGATTAATTCCCTATGGAGGGATGCGCAACACAGTTCAAACAACCCCTTAAATAAACAAGTTTACTACCACCCAACCATATTACATGACATCCTCCTTTCTCATCCACCATGCCCTGCCCCAGATTATCAAGAGGGCTTACCGGGGCAGGAGCCCTGGGGCCCCGGCTTATTTGAGGCACTGAAAGAAACACTTTTTTTTTGCCATTTCTGCCATGCCCAACATTTATTGGAGGATTTGTTTTGGCGTATCAACTTTTTATTTGTCGAGGTGTACGTCTGTCCAGTCTGCTTAATTTAATTGGTTAAGAGTTGACATTTGACCTGATTTGTCACGATTTGCCCTTCAGGGCAGGAAGTGACACCCACGCGCTGAACTGTGAGTTTGGCAGATTTATTGGTGGAACAACAAACATAAAGACTAAACCGTGCTCAGAACACAAAAATACAAATGAGGAAGTAAACTTACTGATAGCGCACCAGGGCAGGGCTCTGGTGGAGACAAGGAGAATACAAACAAGACTGCAGCGATGAGAAAATGAAAATACACACCTTAAAGACTTCCAGCTGGCCCGCTGCATCCGCGGAGAGAGAGCTTAGACTTTCTGCTGCACATCCACCAGCCATAATGCTCTGCACTGTGTGTCTATATATATACATTTATAGTAATATGGACATATGTTTGCTAGATGTTGTTTTTTCTTGCCTTCTGATTGTTGCTCTGAGTGTTGCTATCCCTGTGCTGTTGCAATCCTGGAATTTCCCCATTGTGGGACTAATAAAGGCTTATCTTATCTTATCTTATCTTAAATAGGCTCAAAAACCATTTACAAAATCAATGATAGGTGTGGATTATCTGAGCTGGCTGGAGACAGCAATGAAACATAATTAGGACCAGCTGGGGGCAGTGAGAGAGGAGCGACCCAAAGTTGACAGCTGACAGGGCAACACTCACACTGAGCACAATCCCACTGACAGCTGTCAACCAGCAAAAGAACAACAGTGAAGATATAAAGAATAAAATATCAACCCAAGCAGACTAAATTTTTCCACAATATCTTTATTGAACCTTTTTTTTTAACAAACATGATACAAACAACCAAACACTAACACTAAAGTACTACAAAAAAAAAAAAAATGCACCAAAAAACACCAACAACCACCAACAAAATCAAATCTTCAACAATGCTCCTCTGCTTAGTCTAGACAATCCAACACACAAGTATACATATTATGTTCACCAGTTTGGAATTTACAAGGTCCACACACATCATTCACCTTCTTCTTCAAGAGTTATGTTTAAATTTTTTACATAATCAATAAAATGTCTCCATATATTCTCAAACACAATTTCCTTTGATTTCAGTATATATGTTATTCTTTCTAATGGAAGGTTTGTTAACATCTGTCTTAACCACTGAGTCACATCTGGTCTATGAGTCTTTTTCCATAATAGTGCAATACATTTTTTGGCATTAAGCAAACTGAGGTCTATGAATGTTCTTTCACTTTTATTAAAATTATGCTTTTCTGGGTACAGACCCAACAAAAACAGTTTAGGATTCAATATGATTTGTTTTGAGATTATTTTTTCAATTGTTACCCTCACCTCTTCCCAAAACATTCTTATTAATCTACATTCCCATACACAATGAAATAGGGTTCCTTTACTTTCCATGCATTTTGTGCATGTATCTGGTATATTTTTGTTATATCTATTTAACTCCTCAGGTGTAACATACATCCGCATTAACCATTTGAAATGTATCAATTTAAGGCGTACATTTATTGATTTGGTTTGAGCTTCTGCACAAGCCAATTCCCATTGTTCCTCTGAAATTTCAGTTTGCAGATCTTCTTTCCAGTAGTTTAATCTTTTCAGTGAATTTTCACTTGAAGATAGTGTCAATGAGTTATAAAACTCTGAAATAATACCCTTTCTTTTACTATCTTTAATCAACATTTTTTCCAAGGATGAATAAATAGGTCGAGTGAGAGCTTTATTTTGATTTGATCGAATAAAGTTTCTAAGTTGAAGAATTTAAAAAAATGTGTTCTATTGAGATTAAATTTGATCCTCAGCTCTTCAAAAGACATTATGTTTTCTGCACATGGCAAATATAAATCCTGAATCTTTTGTATCCCTTTTAAATTCCATACTTTAAATACAGCGTCCGCTCTCCCTGGTTTAAAATATTGATTACCCCATATTGGGCTAAATTGTGACAATAAGTGTGGTTCTTTTAAATAGTTTTTAGCTTCACACCATATTTTAATCATATGCTTTACAAATGGATTTTTAACTTGTTTTTGTAATTTTTTTGCCGAATCTGAGTATATGAATATGGGAAGAGGTAAAGGTAAATTGTATGATTCCATTTCAGTCCAGTGAGGGAGATCATTTGATGAAAAATAATATGTCATAGACCTCAGTTGTGCCGACCAATAATACAACATAAAATTTGGACATTTCAGACCTCCACGATCAAATGGTAAATATAATAAAGACAGACGTAATCTAGCCCTCCTGTTGTTCCATATAAATTCCACTAACTTTTTTTTAATTCTTGAGAATACATCTAAAGGTGGTGGTAAGGGAATGTATTGAAATAAATAAAGTATTTTAGGTAAGATATTACTTTTAAGTATATTAATTCTCCCGATCATCGACATTGGTAGTGACATCCATCTCTGAAGTAACTCATCAATATCTGTCATTAAGGCTTCATAATTGACACTGGCGATTGATTCTAGCTTAGGCACAATTTGGATTCCTAAATATTTAAACTGATTTACAACATTGAATTGATTTACCTCAGGGGCTGGGTAATTTCTCTGGGTCTCATTTAGCATTAATATTGAAGATTTAGTTTTATTTATTTTATATCCTGATATTTCCCCAAAATTCTTTATTAAATTCAACACGGTCGGAATTGATTTTTTAAGATTCGACATAAACAAAATTATGTTATCGGCATACAGGGAGATTTTATGTTCTGTTGGTCCAACTTTAATTCCATATATTTGTGACTGTAGACGTATCGCCATCGCTAAAGGTTCAATTGCCGACTTCCGGTTATGGCTGCCACGTAGGACGGACGTGTCTCGCTCTGCTCTGCTCCTGGAAAAAAAAAAATCGGCAAATAACTCTCTCATTTGGGACAGAACGTATCCCAGCATTTGGGCGAAGATATGTCGGCGAAGCCTAAGGCTGGAAAACCAGGAAAAGGAAAAAGCGAGCCGCTGAAACAGTCCAAATTAACGGACTTTCAGGTCTGTGACGCAGTAAACAAAACTCCATATATGGCGGAGGAGGCTGGCAACGCTGCGATATCTGCGGGGAATGGCGCAGATGCGCTGATGGCTGCCATGAGTTCAATGAGAGCGGACTTTTCCTCTAGATTTGATGGGATTATGACAGCGTTGGAAGGAATAAGAAAGGAATTGGGTGACTGTGTAGAACGAATGGCGCAGATGGAGCTCCGTCTCGCTAGTGCTGAAGATGACGTCACCCGTCTTCAATTAAAGGTGCGCACTTTGGAAAAAAAAAATAAATCTCTGGAAGATAATATTTTGGATTTGGAATCTCGGTCGAGACAGAATAATTTGAGGCTGGTGGGTCTTCCAGAGGAATCAGAAGGTCGAGACGTATGTTCCTTTCTGGAAAAGTGGATTCCGGAGGTGCTGGGCAGCGAGGAGTTGCAATCAGCAGTGGTTCTGGAAAAAGCACATCGTATTGGCCCACGGAGAGATAAGGGACCGCCGAGGACCTTAATTATGAAGTTTCTTAGCAACAGAGACAGGATGAAGATCTTCAACGCTGCACGAGCTAAAAAAGGAGAGATTAAACACCAGGACCAGCAGGTGCGGTTCTACCCAGATTTGGCCACAGGAATCCAGCAATTGAGGAAGCAGTTTGATCCCGTACGTGAGGAGCTGCGCAACCTTGGGATTCGTCATGGTGTAATCTATCCTGCGAGACTGCTGACCACGTATGAGGGCAGAACCCACATCTTCAAGACCCCAGAGGAGGCGCAGGAGTTCATCAAGAAGATCAAAGAAGAAGAAGAGACTGGTGGGAGCTAAGCATGAACAAAATATAAGGTAGAATAATTAAGCATTTGCACAGGCATCTGACTGACTTGAAGTAAATAGTAAGTTTACAAAATATAGATTGTATTATATATTAAAAAAACAAAACAAAAACAAAACAAACAAAAAAAAAAACTATGATGTACAAAGTTGTTAAAAATTTTGGAGTTAAGTTGGAAAACTACAGAGGAGAGTTAATGTTACGTCATTAAAAGCAGTAGAGTTAGGGTGATTGGGAGGATGAAGAAGGAGTGGCTTAGGCTGTTCCCCGTGGGTGTGGAACGGTCGATGGCTATATCGGGAGACAGAATTTTTCTTTTGATTTTGGGGGGTTTGCCACAAGTGTGGGAAGGGGAAATTTGTTTGTGTGTAGTTTGTAGGATGAATGTTCAACCACTCATGTTTTTGCTTCTCTGTATGAGCATGTTTACACTGCAAGGTAATCCCAAACTCTCTATTGATCATGGACCAAAGTGTTAATCTCAATTTAACTTCATGGAATTGCAGAGGTCTACAAAATTTAAAAAAACTTAAACAAGTTATGAATAAAATAAAGGACATGGGTTCAAGAATTGTGTTTTTACAAGAAACTCATCTGATAGAGGAGGATGTTAAAAGAATTAGGAGTAGATGGCAGGGAAGTGTATTCACCTCTTCATTTTCATCCCGAGCCAGGGGAGTTATGACTCTCATACATAAATCAGTTCCTTTTCAAGTGAAAAATGTAATTGGAGACAAATTTGGAAGATATGTAATCATTCAAGGTTCTTTGCTATTAGAAAATATAAATCTTGTGAACTTATATGGTCCCAATATAGATGATCAGAAGTTCTTTGCTAATTTATTTCTCATCTTATCATCACTTACAGGGCAACATATAATAGCAGGGGATTTTAATTGTACATTGAATCCAGGTGTGGATAGATCAACAGGACTGGATTGTACGCACACTGGATGTAGGATGACTATTAATCATTTTATGAAAGAATTGAGATTGTTAGATATATGGAGAGAAATGAAACCACAAGTTAAAGCCTATTCTTGTTATTCCAGTACCTACAAGACATTCTCACGTATTGATTATTTTTTGATTTCCACAGAATTAAGGTCCAAGATTCAAAACTGCTTTTATGATAACATCGTGATCTCTGATCATGCACCCTGTTGTCTAATATATGTAGATAAAAAATTGACAAAGGAATCAGGTAGATGGCAATTTCAGCATAAATGGCTTCAGGATGAGGAATTTGTCAAGTATATAGAAAAACAGATAGACGAGTTCTTTGACATCAATACTACACAAACATCAGCATGTGTAAAGTGGGAGGCTTTCAAAGCTTTTATTAGGGGACATATTATTAGTTATACAGGATCAAAATCTAAGAAGACTCGAGAGGAGAGAGCTAAATTGGAACATAAAATAAAAAGTCTTCAGGAAAAAGTGTATGCAGGAAGTGACCCAAGGTTGGAGAATGAATTACTGATTTTGAGAGCTGAATACGACAAAAAATCAGCGAATAGAGCTGCCTCGAGTCTTCTAAGATTGAAACAATCTTTTTATGAACAAGGTGAAAAATCAGGAAAATTATTAGCATGGCAGATTAAACAATTGGAAATTAAAACACCAATTACCAGTATTATAAGTAAGGGACAGGTAGTTATAGATCCTTTAGAAATTAATAGAGCCTTTAGAGATTACTATGAAAAATTATATGATACCAAAAATGAACCTGATTTAACAAAACTAAATGGGTTTTTGAACGAACTATCTATACCGTGTATACCAAATGAAAACAGGGAGATATTGGAGTCTAAAATTAGTCAAGAAGAAGTTGGGCTAGCCATTGATAATATGAAATCAGGAAAAAGTGCAGGACCAGATGGTCTTCCAGTTGACCTTTATAAAAAATTTAAGAATAAATTAATAAAACCTTTTTTGGAAATGGTTTTAGAAGCATTTCAAAATAATAATTTACCATCATACATAAATAATGCCTTAATTATACTGCTGCCAAAACCAGGTAAGCCCTCTAATAAATGTGAAAATATGAGACCAATAAGCCTATTAAACGCCGACCTTAAGATAATCTGTAAAATTTTAGCAAGACGAATACAAGAAATTTTACCAAATATTATTAATCGAGATCAGAATGGCTTTATAAAGGGTAGACAAGGCTTCCATAATGTAAGAAGACTATTTAATATTATTTATTTTAATAAAGAAGCACCGGATACAGCTCTCCTATCATTGGACGCCGAAAAGGCCTTTGATAGAGTTGAATGGCCCTTTCTTTTTGAAGTCCTACAAAGGTTTGGACTTGGAAATAATTTCATAAAATGGGTTCAAATAATATATAATAATGCTACAGCAGAAATCCTAACAAATAACAATATTTCAAAACCAATAAAAATCAATAGAGGATGTCGACAAGGCTGTCCACTTTCACCTTTACTGTTTACTATGGCAATTGAACCTTTAGCGATAGCGATACGTTTACATTCACAAATATATGGAATTAAAGTTGGACCAACAGAACATAAAATCTCCCTGTACGCCGATGATATAATTTTGTTTATGTCGAATCTAAAAAAATCAATTCCAACCTTGTTGAATTTAATAAAGAATTTTGGGGAAATATCAGGATATAAAATAAATAAAACTAAATCTTCAATATTAATGCTAAATGAGACCCAGAGAAATTACCCAGCCCCTGAGGCAAATCAATTCAATGTTGTAAATCAGTTTAAATATTTAGGAATCCAAATTATGCCTAAGCTAGAATCAGTCGCCAGCGTCAACTATGAAGCCTTAATGTCAGATATCAATGAGTTAACTCAGAGATGGATGTCACTACCAATGTCGATGATCGGGAGAATCAATATACTTAAAAGTAATATTTTACCTAAAATACTTTATTTATTTCAATACATTCCCTTATCACCACCTTTAGATCTATTCTCAAGAATAAAAAAAAAGTTAGTGGAATTTATATGGAACAACAGGAGGGCTAGATTACGTCTGTCTTTATTATATTTACCATTTGATCGTGGAGGTCTGAAATGTCCAAATTTTATGTTGTATTATTGGTCGGCACAACTGAGGTCTATGACATATTATTTTTCATCAAATGATCTCCCTCACTGGACTGAAATGGAATCATACAATTTACCTTTACCTCTTCCCATATTCATATACTCAGATTCGGCAAAAAAATTACAAAAACAAGTTAAAAATCCATTTGTAAAGCATATGATCAAAATATGGTGTGAAGCTAAAAACTATTTAAAAGAACCACAGTTATTGTCACAATTTAGTCCAATATGGGGTAATCAATATTTTAAACCAGGGAGAGCGGACGCTGTATTTAAAGTATGGAATTTAAAAGGGATACAAAAGATTCAGGATTTATATTTGCCATGTGCAGACAACATAATGTCTTTTGAAGAGCTGAGGATCAAATTTAATCTCAATAGAACACATTTTTTTAAATATCTTCAACTTAGAAACTTTATTTGATCAAATCAAAATAAAGCTCTCACTCGACCTATTTATTCATCCTTGGAAAAAATGATGATGAAAGATAGTAAAAGAAAGGGTATTATTTCAGAGTTTTATAACTCATTGACACTATCTTCAAGTGAAAATTCACTGAAAAGATTAAACTACTGGAAAGAAGATCTGCAAATTGAAATTTCAGAGGAACAATGGGAATTGGCTTGTACAGAAGCTCAAACCAAATCAATAAATGCACGCCTTAAATTGATACATTTCAAATGGTTAATGCGGATGTATGTTACACCGGAGGAGTTAAATAGATATAACAAAAATATACCAGATACATGCACAAAATGCATGGAAAGTAAAGGAACCCTATTTCATTGTTTATGGGAATGTAGATTAATAAGAATGTTTTGGGAAGAGGTGAGGGTAACAATTGAAAAAATAATCTCAAAACAAATCATACTGAATCCTAAACTGTTTTTGTTGGGTCTGTACCCAGAAAAGCATAATTTTAATAAAAGTGAAAGAACATTCATAGACCTCAGTTTGCTTAATGCCAAAAAATGTATTGCACTATTATGGAAAAAGACTCATAGACCAGATGTGACTCAGTGGTTAAGACAGATGTTAACAAACCTTCCATTAGAAAGAATAACATATATACTGAAATCAAAGGAAATTGTGTTTGAGAATATATGGAGACCTTTTATTGATTATGTAAAAAATTTAAACATAACTCTTGAAGAAGAAGGTGAATGATGTGTGTGGACCTTGTAAATTCCAACTGGTGAACATAATATGTATACTTATGTATTGGATTGTCTAGACTAAACAGAGGAGCATTGTTGAAGACTTGATTTTGTTGGTGGTTGTTGGTGTTTTTAGTGCATTTTTTTTTTTTGTAGTACTTTAGCGTTAGTGTTTGATTGTTTGTATCATGTTTGTTAAAAAAAAAAAGGTTCAATAAAGATATTGTGGAAAAAAAAAGGTTCAATTGCCATAGTAAACAGTAAAGGTGAAAGTGGACAGCCTTGTCGACATCCTCTATTGATTTTTATTGATTTTGAAATATTGTTATTTGTTAGGATTTCTGCTGTAGCATTATTATATATTATCTGAACCCATTTTATGAAATTATTTCCAAGTCCAAACCTTTGTAAGACTTCAAAAAGAAAGGGCCATTCAACTCTATCAAAGGCTTTTTCGGCATCCAGTGATAAGAGAGCTGTATCCGGTGCTTCTTTATTAGAATAAATAATATTAAATAGTCTTCTTACATTATGGAAGCCTTGTCTTCCCTTTATAAAGCCATTCTGATCTCGATTAATAATATTTGGTAAAATTTCTTGTATTCGTCTTGCTAAAATTTTACAGATTATCTTAAGGTCGGCATTTAATAGGCTTATTGGTCTCATATTTTCACATTTATTAGAGGGCTTACCTGGTTTTGGCAACAGTATAATTAAGGTATTATTCATATATGATGGTAAATTACTATTTTGAAATGCTTCTAAAACCATTTCCAAAAAAGGTTTTGTTAATTTATTCTTAAATTTTTTACAAAGGTCAACTGGAAGACCATCTGGTCCTGCACTTTTTCCTGATTTCATATTATCAATGGCTAGTCCAACTTCTTCTTGACTAATTTTAGACTCCAGTATCTCCCTATTTTCATTTGGAATACACGGTATAAATAGTTCGTTCAAAAACCCATGTAGTTTTGTTAAGTCAGATTCATTTTTGGTATCATATAATTTTTCATAGTAATCTCTAAAGGATCTATTAATTTCTAAAGGATCTATAACTACCTGTCCGTTACTTATAATACTGGTAATTGGTGTTTTAGATTCTAATTGTTTAATCTGCCATGCCAATAACTTTCCTGATTTTTCACCTTGTTCATAAAAAGATTGTTTCAATCTTAGAAGACTCGAGGCAGCTCTATTCGCTGATTTTTTGTCATATTCAGCTCTCAAAATCAGTAATTCGTTCTCCAACCTTGGATCTCTTCCTGCATACACTCTTTCTTGAAGGATTTTTATTTTATGTTCCAATTGGACTCTCTCCTCTCGAGTCTTCTTAGATTTTGAACCTGTATAACTAATAATATGTCCCCTAATAAAAGCTTTGAAAGCCTCCCACTTTACACATGCTGATGTTTGTGTAGTATTGATGTCAAAGAACTCATCTATCTGTTTTTCTATGTATTTAACAAATTCCTCATCCTGAAGCCATTTATGCTGAAATTGCCATCTACCTGGTTCCTTTGTCAATTTCTTATCTACATATATTAGACAGCAGGGTGCATGATCAGAGATCACGATGTTATCATAAAAACAGTTTTGAATCTTGGACCTTAATTCTGTGGAGATCAAAAAATAATCAATACGTGAGAATGTCTTGTAGGTATTGGAATAACAAGAGTATGCTTTAACTTGTGGTTTCATTTCTCTCCATATATCTATCAATTTCAATTCTTTCATAAAATGATTAATGGTCATCCTACATCCATTGTGCGTACAGTCCAGTCCTGTTGATCTATCTATACCGGGATTCAATGTACAATTAAAATCCCCTGCTATTATATGTTGCCCTGTAAGTGATGATAAGATAAGAAATAAATTAGCAAAGAACTTTTGATCATCTATATTGGGACCATATAAGTTCACCAAATTTATATTTTCTAATAGCAAAGATCCTTGAATGATTACATATCTTCCAAATTTGTCTCCAATTACATTTTTCACTTGAAATGGGACTGATTTATGTATGAGAGTCATAACTCCCCTGGCTCGGGATGAAAATGATGAGGTGAAAACATTTCCTTGCCATCTACTCCTAATTCTTTTTACATCCTCCTCTATTAGATGAGTTTCTTGTAAAAACACAATTTTTGAACCCATGTCTTTTATTTTATTCATAACTTGTTTAAGTTTTTTTAAATTTTGTAGACCTCTGCAATTCCATGAAGTTAAATTAAGATTAACGCTTTGATTTATGATCAATAGGGAGTTTGGGATTACCTTGCAGTGTAAACATGCTCAAACAGAAAAGCAAAAAAATGAGTGGTTGAACATTCACCCTACAAACTACACACAAACAAATTCCCCCTTCCCACATTTGTGGCAATCCCCCCAAAAACAAAAGAAAAATTCCGTCTCCCGATATAGCCATCGACCGTTCCACACCCACGAGGATCAGCCAAAGCCACTCCTTCTTCATCCTCCCAATCACCCTAACTCTACTGCTTTTAATAACGTAACATTAACTCTCTTCTGTAATTTTCCAATTTAACTCTAAAATTTTATAGCAATTTTGTACTTTTTTTTTTAAATTTTTTTTTAATATGTAATACAATCTATATTTTGTAATCTTGTCATATGCTTCTAATCAGTTAAATGCTCAAATATTCTACCCTATATTCTGTTCATGCTTAGCTCCCACCAGTCGCTTCCTGGATCTTCTTGATGAGCTCCTGCGCCTCCTCGGGGGTATTGAAGATGTGTGTTCTGCCCTCATATGTGACCATTAGTCTTGCAGGGTGAATCACTCCATGACGAATCTCAAGGTTGCGCAGTTCTTTACGGATGGGGTCAAACTGCTTCCTTAATTGTTGGATTCCTGAGGCCAAATCTGGGTAGAACCGCACCTGCTGATCTTGGTATTTAATTTCTCCTTTGGCCCGCACCGCGTTGGAGATCGTCATCCTGTCTCTATAGCTGAGAAACTTCATAATTAACGTCCTCGGTGCTGCCTTGTTACCTAAAGGAGCATGAATCACGACCTTCGGCTCCCTCCGGTAAACCCACCAGCCTCAGGTTGTTCCGTCTGGACCGGGAGTCCAAGTCCAGAACGTTATTTTCCAGATCTTTATTTTTTTTTTCCAAAGTGCGCACCTTTATTTGAAGTCCGCTGATTTCATCCTCCGCACTGGAAACACGAAGCTCCGCCTGCGTCACTCGCTCCACGCAGTCACCCAACTCCTTTCTCATTGCATCCAACGCTGCCATAATCCCATCAAGTTTAGCGGAAAAGTCTGCTCTCATTGAGCTAATGGCAGCCAGCACTGCACCTGTGCCGCCATCGTCAGCAGTTACCGCACCACCGCTAGTTTCATCCGCCATATCCGCAGCTTTTTCTACTGCGCCACAAACTTTAAAGTCCGTTAATTTGGACTGCTTCGGCGATTCAGTTTTTCCCCCGCTTGATTTCCCAGCCTTAGTCTTCCCCGGCATATCCTCACCCAAACGCTGGGAAAAGTTCTGTTCCAAATGAGAGAGTTATTTGCCGAATCTTTATTTCCAGGAGCAGAGCAGAGTGATACGTGTCCTTCTAGGCGGCCGCCATAACCGGAAGTCCAAGCAGACTAAATTAATACAAAATAAAAGTGTAACAAAACTAGAAGACAAACAGGAAAATGGCAAACAGTACATGAATACAGAAACCCAAAAAGCATAAAATACAACAAATATGTACACTACCGTTCAAAAGTTTGGGGTCACTTAGAAATTTCCTTATTTTTGAAAGAAAAGCACTGTTTTTTTTCAATGAAGATAACTTTAAACTAATCAGAAATACACTCTAATATCTAATATACATTGCTAATGTGGTAAATGACTATTCTAGCTGCAAATGTCTGGTTTTTGGTGCAATATCTACATAGGTGTATAGAGGCCCATTTCCAGCAACTATCACTCCAGTGTTCTAATGGTACAATGTGTCTGCTCATTGCGTCAGAAGGCTAATGGATGATTAGAAAACCCTTGTGCAATCATGTTAGCACAGCTGAAAACAGTTTAGCTGGTTAGAGAAGCTCTAAAACTGACCTTCCTTTGAGCACGTTGAGTATCTGGAAAAAATTATTATTTCAAATACAAATCATTATTTCTGACCTTGTCAATGTCTTGACTATATTTTCTATTCATTTTACAACTCATGGTGGTAAATAAGTGTGACTTTTCATGGAGAACACAAAATAATTGTCTGGGTGACCCCAAACTTTTGAACGGTAGTGTAAATATAAGGAAAAAGCCATGAGACCGAGCCTGGCGGAAACCTCCAGCTCTCGGCTTATGACAGAGCCCCCCTCTCAAGGGGTGGTAGCCAGACACCCCAGGGTACCATCAAAAGAAAAAGAAGGACCCCTCCCCCCCAATAGGAGCACAACAATGACCCACCCCACGAGGGTGGTGGGGGGAACAGGTTAGGAAGGAATGAAACAACCCCGCTCAGGACCCACACCAGCAAAACCCCAACTATCTAGGCCCCCTGGATCAAAGAGCTGGGCAGTTCAGGTGGGCGGCCAAAGTCCCAGGCCCGGCAGATGGCATGTTCGAAAGAGTCGGGTGCACTACCAGAGAATGTGGGCCACCCCACCCTGCAGCACAGTTTGTCGGGCGGTCTGCCAGAGTTTTTAAGCCACCTGAACAGAAAGGTGATCCTTGAGGTGGCTGCCCAACCGGAAGAACCAATGGTGGGCACGATGAAGAAGTTGGGGAACCTGAGCCGACATCAGGGTAAGGAGATGGAACCATGACAACCTCGGGCAAAGGAGATGGAACCACAACGACCTCGGGCAGAGGAGAGGGAACCACGGCGAACTCAGGCAGAGGCGAGGGAACCACGACGGTCTCGGGCAGAGGAGAGGGAACCACGACGGCATCAGGCAGAGGAGAGGGGACCACAACAGTGTCTGGCGAAGGAGAGGGAACCATGAAGCCCTTGGACTGGTCAGCAGCACCCTTGGTGGTCCCGGGCAGGGACATAGTAGCACCCACGGTGGCTCCGGACTGGAGCGAGGTTGCACCCGCGGTGGTTCCGGGCTGGGACACGGTTGCACCCGCAGAGGCTCCGGACTGGAGTGAGGTTGCACCCATGGTGGTCCCGGATTGGGACAAGGTTGCACCCGCGGAGGCCCAGGACTGGAGCACAGCAGCACCTGCGGTGGCTCTGGACCGGAGCACAGCAGCACCCACGGTGGCTCCAGGCCAGAGCACAGCAGCACCCACGGTGGCTCTGGGCCGGAGCACAACAGCACCCATGGTGGACCAGGACTGGGCCAAAGCTGCACCCGTGGTGGCTCTGGGCTGGACGTAGCTGCACTCTCAGTGGACCCGAACTGGGCCAGAGCTGTACCCTTGCAAGCCCCGGGCTGGGACGGGGCACCCGCGACGACCTCAGCAGGAAGGGAAGCAGCACCCTCAGAGGGCCTGGACTGGGCAAGAGCTGCACCCTCGGAGGTTCCGGGCTGGGACGGAGCTTCCTCGACACCTCAGCGGGGGGGAACTGGACCCACGGTGATCTTGGGTGGTGAGCCGGGGCCCACGGAGACTTCTGGTCGAGCTGGACAGTCCTCGGTGACCCTGGGGAAAAGCTCAGGCAAGAGATGCAAAGACACAGGGTCAGGGTCACCGGCGGCAGCGGAGGCTGGCAAGGTGAGCTCAGGTGCAGCTGATGGCTGCACTTGGCTCTTCCCACCAAGAGCCAGTCAAAATTTCTCCAAAAGAGAGACAACAGAGACAAAGGAGAGCACTTGCCTGATCTCAAGCGCCACCGCCATCCAGGACTCCGACAATCCAGGTGGTGGTTCTAAGGGCCCGGCCCTCTGGAGGTCCAACTCCGGCTCTGCTGCGGTGGCACCTGCAGCAGACATGGTGGTAAGTTCAGTCCTGGGACCCCACAGCGAGGTGACCCACGCAGGTGGCTCACCCTGCATGGTGACAGGAGGTGGATCTCCTGCTGGCGCTGAATCCTGCTCAGCTGGAGCTCGGGGCCGCTCTTTCATCGGCGCAGGCGTCGGCTCGGTTTCAGCGCTGACCCTCCATCCAGAGCATGGCTGCGGGGCTGGAACCAGGTCCTCCAGGGCCACAGGCTCCTCCAACATCTGGCCCCTCAATCCTGGGGCCGGCGTACACTCAGGAGGCCAACGAGGAGACATGGAAAGAGCAGGTGACAAGTCTTTAGCTGCAGCAGCTGGTGAGAGCTCACATGGCTGCGGGGACTGAGCCTCACCACCGGGAATCAGGCAAGACAATTCATACAAAGGTAATAAAGAATGAAAAGCCACTTGCCTGTATTCCCGGGGCATGATGTTTTTTGCTGCAGCTGGTTGGAAATCAGCCCTCTCTGTGACTTCAATGGTCATAGGGCCCTCAGAGTAATGTGGTGGAGCTGCCCCTGCTGGCACAGTTTCGGTCGGAGCTGGGGAAAAAACAGCTCAGCTCTCAGCAGCGGGAGGAGGTGTTGAGGAGAAGCAGAGAACAGCAATGGCAGAGAGGGAAGAGGCTGACAATACAGCTGAAGAAAAACTCGGAGGGTGCACTGCTGAGGGAGGCTTCTGTCTCAGCGTAGGAGAAGCTGCCGACTGAGAGGTGGGAGCATTCTTCCGGCCGGATTTCCTAGAACAACGGCGAGGAGTGGGAGGCGGAGGCGGATGATCAAGGTGGAGAGGGAGAGGCTCCGGAGTCAGGGGATGCTCACTCATCGGCTCAAACTCCGGGTGCCTTGGTGAAATCTCCTCCAGCTCCTGAGAAAGATCTGGGAGGAGCCATGGCTTAACTTCCAGGAGGACCTCAGTCTCTGCCAGTAAAACCTGCCTGTGCTCCTCCAGCTCCTTGGCCGATGGAGCCGGCCAGTACTCGGGAGGAGGAGGTAGAGCTGCCGCTGGAGAGTGGTGAGAGGCTGGAGGCCTCTGTATGTGCGAGCGCTTGCTCTTCATTGGCGCAGGCACAGGCATCGGAGCTGATTCCCCCAGCTCATTACTCGTAGGCTGAGGAAGAAATATGGAGAGGAGTAGGTCTGTGAGCTCCGGGTGATTCCACAGGCTGGGGCATGCCTCAAGTACCTGCGCGCCGCGCCCTCCAGACACTCTCGGGCTGCCTCGGGAGTACAGGAAGTTCAAGCCTGCAACAGAATATCCTCCAGAACACACACAGACCACCGCTCCACTTCGTCCAGTCTCAGGGTGGACACTTCTAGGGTGGCACGCATAGTTAATCCTGGGTGTGAAAAGAAAACCAAATGGGAAAAACAGAGAAAACCTACGAGCTTTCGCCACCGCTGGAGTGAAAGAAACAGCCAAAAAAATCAACAAACTCACAGCAGCTGGGTCTCTACTGGCTGCAGTCTTCTGTCATGGTTTGCCCTTCGGGGCAGGAAGATGAGACCCACGTGCTGAACTGTGAGTTTGGCAGATTTATTGGTGGAACAACAAACATCAAGACTAAACCGTGCTCAGAACACAAAAATACAAATGAGGAAGTAAACTTACTGATAGCACACCAGGGCAGGGCTCTGGTGGAGACAAGGAGAATACAAACAAGACTGCGGTGATGAGAAAATGAAAATACAGCTCTTAAATAGGATCAAAAACCATTTACAAAATCAATGACAGGTGTGGGTTATCTGAGCTGGCAGGAGACAGCAATGAAACATAATTAGGACCAGCTGGGGGCATTGAGAGAGGAGTGAACTGAAGCTGGCAGCTGACAGGGCAAGGCCCACACGGAGCATCATGCCACTGACAGCTGTCAACCAGCAAAAGAACAACAGTGAAGATATAAAGAATAAAATATCAACTCAAGCAGACTAAATTAATACAAAATAAAAATGTAACAAAACTAGAAGACAAACAGGAAAATGGCAAACAGTACACAAATACAGAAACCCAAAAAGCATAAAATACAACAAATATGTAAATATAAGGAAAAAGCCATGAGACCGAGCCTGGCGGAAACCTCCAGCTCTCAGCTCATGACAGAGCCCCCCTCTCAAGGGGTGGATGCCAGACACCCCAGGGTACTATCAAAAGAAAAAGAAGGACCCCTCCCCCCCAATAGGAGCACAACAATGACCCACCCCACGAGGGTGGTGGGGGGAACAGGCTAGGAAGGAATGAAACAACCCCGCTCAGGACCCACACCAGCAAAACCCCAACCATCTAGGCCCCCTGGATCAAAGAGCTGGGCAGTTCAGGTGGGCGGTCAAAGTCCCAGGCCCGGCAGATGGCATGTTCGAAAGAGTCGGGTGCACTACCAGAGAATGTGGGCCACCCCACCCTGCAGCACAGTTTGTCGGGTGGTCTGCCAGAGTTTTTAAGCCACCTGAACAGAAAGGTGATCAGAAGACAAACAAGAAAATGGCAAACAGTACGCAAATACAGAAACCCAAAAAGCATAAAATACAACAAATACTGTATGTAAATATAAGGAAAAAGCCATGAGACCGAGCCTGGCGGAAACCTCCAGCTCTCGGCTCATGATATGATTAAGGTTGGACGTGGGCCGGTAGTGAATCCGTGGATGAATGAATGTAATGGTGTACGATAGCGGCGTCCAAAAGAGAAAGAAGAAAGAAAAACAGGAACGTGAGAAGGAGGTTTTAAAAAAAAACTCCTAAACTGACAGGATTTTTTTAAAGTTGCAATACAGCCGGGCAGTGTCAACTTTACAGTCACAACAAGATGTTTGTCAAACTGTTAGCATTACAAATGCTAACATGGGACGCACCAGTGGAGCCGCTGTCTGAAAATCTGTCAGTCACAGTGGGTAGAAGCTCCAGGTCATCAAAGTTGTAAAACACCCATTGGAAGTGTTAAAGATACGCAGCCACCGGGAATACTGATCCAGAACAGGACTGAATAGCTGCCAGAATAAGGACCCAGATATCAGAGCATCTGAGCATTTCTACTAACAGCAGAAACATTTTTCTCCAGGTGCCATTTCAATCGCAAACTTCCAAATAGTGAATATGTTTCAAGGCAATGGCTTCTACAGTATCTCACAAAAGTGAGTACACCCCTCATATTTTTGTAAATATTTTATTATATATTTTCATGGGACAACACTGAAGATATGACACTTTGATACAATGTAGTCAGCGTACAGCTTGTATAACAGTGTAAATTTGCTGTCCCCTCAAAATAACTCAACACACAGCCATTAATGTCTAAACCACTGGCAACAAACGTGAGTACCACCCTAAGTGAAAATGTCCAAATTATGCCCAAAGTGTCAATATTTTGTGTGGACACCATTATTTTCCAGCACTGCCTTAACTCTCTTGGGCATGGAGTCCACTAGTGCTTCACAGGTTGCCACTGGAATCCTCTTCCACTCTTCCATGATGACATCACGGAGCTGGTGGATGTTAGAGACCTTGTGCTCCTCCATCTTCCATTTGAGGATGCCCCACAGATGCTCAATACGGTTTAGGTGTGGAGACATGCTTGGCCAGTCCATCACCTTTACCCTCAGTTTCTTTAGCAAGGCAGTGGTCATCTTGGAGGCATGTTTGGGGTCGTTATCATGTTGGAATACTGCCCTGCAGCCCAGTTTCTGAAGGGAAGGGACCATGCTCTGCTTCATTATGTAACAGTACATGTTGGCATTCATGGTTCCCTCAGTGAACTGGAGCTCCCCAGTGCCAGCAGCACTCATGCAGCCCCAAACCATGACACTCCACCACTGTGCTTGACTGTGGGCAAGACACACTTGTCTTTGTACTCCTCACCTGGTTGCTGCCACACACGCTCAACACCATCTGAACCAAATAAGTTTATCTTGGTCTCATCAGACCACAGGACATGGTTCCAGTAATCCATGTCCTTAGTCTGCTTGTCTTCAGCAAACTGTTTGCAGCCTTTCTTGTGCATCATCTTTAAAAAGGACTTCCTTCTGGGACAACAGCCATGCAGACCAATTTGATGCAGTGTGCAGCGTATGATCTGAGCACTGACAGGCTGACCCCCCCACCCCTTCAACCTCTGCAACAATGCTGGCAGCACTCATACGTCTATTTTCAAAAGACAACCTCTGGATATGACGCTGAGTATGTACACTCAACTTCTTTGGTCGATCATGGCGAGGCCTGTTCTGAGTGGAACCTGTCCTGTTAAACCGCTGTATGGTCTTGGCCACCATGCTGCAGCTCAGTTTCAGGGTGTTGGCAATCTTATCGCCAAGGCAATCTTTATGTAGAGCAACAATTTTTTTTTTCAGATCCTCAGAGAGTTCTTTGCTATGAGGTGCCATGTTGAACTTCCAGTGACCAGTATGAGAGAGTGCGAGAGCGATAACACCAAATTTAACACACCTGCTCCCCATTCACACCTGAGACCTCGTAACACTAGCGAATCACATGACACCAGGGAGGAAAAATGGCTAATTGGGCACAATCTGGACATTTTCACGAAGGGGTGTACTCACTTTTGTTGCCAGCGGTTTAGACATTAATGGCTGTGTGTTGAGTTATTTTGAGGGGACAGCAAATTTACACTGTTATACAAGCCGTACACTAACTACTTTACATTGTATCAAAGTGTCATATTGTGGAGAATGTAAATAACGAGACTGATTCATATAGCAGACGACTTTATTCACTCTCACATCAGTCATACACAGAAAAAGCATGTCTCAATACACCATGGGTTCTCCTTTTATACCAACCGCCCATCTCACATCTGCATGACATCTCACATCACAATACCTTCATCCTTTCTCCCCCCAACTCCTTCTTCCTGCTACCTCACCCTAATCTCCATAGCTATTGTCCTTCTCTGTTTACCCTCTGCATCCAGTCTGAGATGATTAACCCAGTCTCTACAAGCCCCCCCCCCCCCCCCCCAGAATCTCAGACCGAGTTTCAGTCCTCACGTCCTTTTGGCTTCAGTCTCCTCCCATATCTGAACGGGGGTTTACCGCCTCCGCGGTGCTGCTGTGCCGGCGGGGGGCTCCTGGGGGAGTGTCTGTCTGCGGGTGGGCCATGGCGAGGGGGGGGGGGAAACCTTCGACTTGCCCGTGTGGCTGCTCTGATGAATTGTTTACCTGGGGAGTTCTCAGTGGGGGTCTTCCACACCGAGGGGCCTGAGTCAACAGCACTTGCTCGTCCGCCAGCACAAAGGCGGGCTTAAGTCTGTCTATGCATATTTTCTCCCGACAACCCCCCCAAGTCTAACAAAAAATGTTTGTCCCTGTTTCCACCACTCTGAACGGGCCATCGTAGGGTGGGCACAATGGAGGGCAGTGGGCATCGTGCCTGACAAACACGAACGCCGCGTTCTTCAAAGTTTTTGGCACAAAAGTGCGTGGAAAACAGTGGTGGGCCGGGCCCAGCAGCATGCCTGTGTCTGCACTATGCTGCAAACGCTGAGACGGGCAGCTGTCCGGCACGGGATTATCTGGCAAAAATTCCCTGGGCAGCCGCAGTGGCTGAGAAAAAACAAGCTCCGCCGGGGAAGCCTCCAAATCCTCTTTTGGTGCGGAACACAACCCCAATAAAACCCACGACAACCGGTCTACCCAATTTGCATCCGTCAGTGAAGCCCTGAGCGCTGCTTTCAGTGACCTATGAAAACGCTCACATAACCCATTGGCCTGTGGGTTGTACGCGGTTGTGCGACGAATTGCAACACCCAGGCTACGGGCCATCGCGGACCAGAGGTCGGAAACAAACTGAGGGCCCCTATCGGACGTGATGTCCGACAGGATTCCAAAATGCGCCACCCATGTCATCAAAAAAGCGCATGCCACATTCGCAGACGTGGTTGCTGCCAGCGGGACTGCTTCTGGCCAGCGTGTGGTGCGGTCCACCACTGTCAGAAGGTGCGTGCACCCCTGCGATGGCAGGAGGGGGCCCACGAGGTCCACGTGAACATGGTCGAACCTCTTAGCCGGTATACGAAATGGCTCCAAAGGAGCCTTCGTGTGTCTGTGTACTTTGGCTCGTTGGCACGCTACGCAGGCTGCAGCCCACTCTTTCACTTGTTTGCGCAGGCCTGGCCACACGAACTTCGCTCCCACCATTTTGACTGACGTGCGCACTCCTGGGTGCGCCAGAGTGTGAACTGACTCAAACACGTGGCGGCGCCAAGCAGCTGGGACCACCGGGCGCGGGTGTCCCGTGGAGACGTCGCAGATTGGGGGGGGGCTGCCGTCCTGCAGTACTCTGCTCTCCAGCCTGGACCCTGTTGGTCCAGACTGGAGCGCGCACACGTCCATATCGCCAATCTGCTCTGTGGCCATGGCTGTATAATCTATCCCCACGCAGACCGGGGCCACTACTGCGCACAAGAGGCAGTCTGCCACCACATTCAGTTTACCTGACACATGCTGAATATCAGTCGTAAATTCTGAGATCGCGGCCAGCTGTCTCTGCTGCCGGCCCGACCATGGTTCCGAAACCTTGGCCATCGCGAACGTTAGCGGCTTGTGGTCCACGAACGCGGTGAAGCTGCGCGCTTCCAGCCAGAACTGGAAGTGGCGTATGGCCAGGTGGAGAGCCAGCAACTCTCTGTCGAACGCGCTGTATTTACGCTCACTGTCGCGCAAAGCCCTGCAGAAAAAAGCGAGTGGCTGCCAAGAACCGGCGACACGTTGCTCCACGACGGCCCCTATGGCCACGTCCGAGGCGTCGGTAGTGAGAGCTATCCGGGGTGCTGGGTCCGGGATGCGCCAACAGTGCAGCGTTTGCCAGGGCTGTTTTAACCTCAGAGAACGCCTGCTCTCGCTCCGGAGTCCATTCGACTCTGTCCGCGGGTTTCCGTCTCTTGAGCGCGGCGTACAATGACTGCATGAGTTGAGCTGTGCGGGGGAGGAACTGGTTATAAAAGTTAACCATCCCCAAAAATTCTTGCAGCGCCCTGACCGTCTGAGGCTGGGGAAAATTCGCCACGGCACGCACTTTGTCGGGCAAGGGTATCGCTCTCTCCGGTGAGATGCGGTGCCCCAAAAAATCAATCACCGTCACGCCGAACTGGCATTTTGCCGGGTTGATTATTAGCCCGTGCTCCTCCAACATCCGGAAAACCGTCCTGAGGTGGGTTACCAGTTCGTCCTCAGACGTGCTGGCCATCAGGATGTCATCCAAGTAGACGAACGCAAAGGGCAGACTGCGCAACACCACATCCATCATGCGTTGGAATGTCTGTGCCGCTCCTCTTAATCTGAAGTTGCATGCGTAAAAACTCAAACAAGCCTGTCATGACTCGCCGCTCATCAGCGGCGCCAGCTGCGCGCACACCTGCTCCTCGTCAGCGGCGAGGTATTTAATCCACTCTGCCCTGGGCTTCGGCCTGAAGCCGTCTCTCTTTTTCGGCATCGTTTGCTACTACGGTACTCAAGCCAGCTAGCAAGATTATCTGGGTAAGCTCCCCTTACCTCTTTCCTCCAGCCTTTTCCCCTGTGCACAGGTGGACTCTCCCGGCGGCGGACTTCCTCATCTCGCCGCTGTCTCTACGCTGCTGCCACAGGCACTGCAGGTCGCTGTCTCCCGGGCTATGCCCTTGTCAACGCCAGCCACCTGTCGTAACCAAGTAAGCCAGCATAACCATCATTATCCTCTGTATTGGTGTGGTGCCCGTTACCCTTCTTCCTCTGCTTCCTCCCATAGGGTTGTCCGGCTGTACGGTCTCCTGCCCCCGTGCCTGACGCAGACGCCACCACCAATACATTCTTATTCCACAGACACGCAGCCACACATCCCTGTTTGTCAATAAAGCTGTTAAATCCATCCTGAGCCTGCGTGTGTGTCTCCTGAGCCGTGCATTATGTCAGTACGGCTTCAGCAGAGCGGCTCGGCAGACAGCGGGCTCGCACGCCGTCTTTCCACCCTCGAGGCTCGGGTGGATTTAATAGCCCATCAACAACAGGTGATATTAAACCAATTGACTATTATTACTAACCGATTAGACCGCTTGGACCCCCAGCAGCCGTTCCCCTCGGCTCGTCCGGGTGGCGCAGCTCCCGCTGCTCCGGCGGCTGTCCAGCTTACTCCGGGTGCGCCGGCACGGCTCACACCAATCCCCACTCCTGCTCGCTTTAGCGGTAAGCTTGGTGGAGCTCGGGGTTTTATCATGCAGTGTGAGTCCGTGTTCCTTCGCGTTCCTGGAGACTTCCCCTCAGACCACAGCCGGATTGGCTATATTGGTAATCTCCTGGAGGGTTGTGCGCTTACCTGGGCTTACGCCATCATGGCGAGGTCCAGCTACGCCACCCTCACCTATGGCCAATTCGTGCGACAATTTCTGGAAGTGTTCGATCATTCGCGTTTGGACAGTGTCCAGGTCGACCGCCTTCTCGGCCTCCAACAGGGGAGCCGATCGGCGGCCGAATACGCGATCGACTTCCGGGTTACCGCGGAGGAAGTTGGCTGGGAAGAGCGTGCGCTCTGCGGCATCTTCCTCCGCAGCCTAAGTTCTGGTCTGAGAGATGAGCTGGCCGGCCGGGATACCCCGGAGACGCTGGCGGAGCTGATTTCCCTAGCCATCAGCTTGGATAACAGGCTGCGTGAGCGCGCCTCAGAGCGGAAGCAGTCTTCTCGCTCGCGGGGCGCCTCTGCGCGCTTGCCCCAAGCTCGCCACCTGGCGTTGCCGCCGCCAGAGGTTTCCGAGGAGTCGGAGCCGGTGGTGACGGGCCGGACAAAGCTCCCCCTGGCGGAGAAACAACACCGCCGTGATCTGGGCCTTTGCATGTATTGCGGGGGTAGCCAGCACATGGTGGAGCATTGTCCGGAGAAGCCAAACGAGGAGGTCCGCGAGTCCCTGTAGGGGGCCTCGCGGATGCTAATCGGTTAAATCCCCTCACACATTTGACGCTGCCCATCCGCTTCTGTCACAGCCTCACAGGGCATCTCACACATGCACTGGTGGATTCAGGCGCGGAGGGTAGCTTTATTTCACAGAGCCTGGCAACCCGACTGGGCATCCGTTGTCACCCCCTCGACCCTCCTCTCGCCCTGGTTAATCTCTCCCGAGTCTCACTGAGAAAGGTGACCCACCGGACATCTCCCATTCCGGTGATCATGTCAGGAAACCACCGGGAGGATATCTCCTTCTACGTCCTGCCCACCTCGGTCACTCCTGTCATTCTCGGATACCCCTGGCTCCGCCTCCACAACCCCGCCTTGGACTGGAAGACCGGAAAAGTGTCAGCTTGGAGCACCTTCTGTATGGGTACCTGTCTCCAATCCGCTGCCTGCGCCCCGTCCTCGCCTCTCACAGCCAAGGACACCGCGCCTCCGGATCTCACCCTTGTGCCTTCAGAGTTCCACGACCTGGGTGCAGTCTTCAGCAAGTCCAAGGCGATGTCTCTGCCTCCTCACCGGCCCTATGACTGTGCCATCAACATCCGCCAGGGGCGCCCCTACCCTCAGGACGCCTCTATAGCCTATCAGCGCCAGAGAAGGAGGCCATGAACACCTACTTGAAGGAGTCGCTCAGCGCCGGGATTATCCGACCATCTTCCTCTCCAGTAGGCGCAGGGTTCTTCTTCGTGGGAAAGAAGGATGGCTCCCTTCGTCCTTGCATTGATTATCGAGCGCTCAATGACATCACGGAGAAGGACCGGTACACTCTGCCCCTCATGGATACCGCCTTCCACTCCCTCCAGGGGGCGACCTGGTTTACTAAGCTGGATCTCCGCAGCGCTTGCCACCTCGTCCGGATCCGGGAGGGAGATGAGTGGAAGACAGCCTTCCGCACCCCTAACGGTCATTTTGAATATCTAGTGATGCCGTTTGGGTTGACCAACGCTCCAGCCGTCTTCCAGCGCCTCATTAATGACGTCCTCCGGGATTTCATCGGCCTGTTTGTGTTCGTCTACCTGGACGACATCCTCATCTTCTCCAGGTCCAGGGATGAGCACCGGGTCCACGTGAGGCGGGTCCTGCAGAGGCTGTTGGAGAATCGCCTATATGTCAAGGCGGAGAAGTGTGAATTCTACGCCAAAACAACTTCCTTCCTGGGGTTCGTCATCTCCCATGACCAGGTGCTTCCGGACCCAGCGAAGATTAAAGCGGTGGTGGATTGGCCCACACCTACCTCTAGGAAACAGGTTCAGCAGTTCGGCGGGTTCGCCAATTTCTACCGCTGCTTTGTCCCGAACTTTGGAGCCATCGTCGGGCCTCTGACCCGCCTCACCTCCCCTAAGACCCCGTTCCGGTGGACTGAAGAGGCCGCAACGGCCTTCCAGGCGCTGAAGACGGAGTTTTCCTCCTCCCGGGTCCTCAGCCAGGTCGATCCCGCGCTGCAGTGCATAGTGGAGGTGGACGCTTCGGACACGGGGGTGGGGGCGGTGCTGTCCCAGCGGTCTCCAGCCGACGGAGTCAAGCGACCCTGCGCCTTCTTCTCTCGACGCCTGTCCCCGGCGGAGCGTAATTATGACATGGGGGACAGAGAGCTTCTAGCCATCAAGCTTGAGCTTCAGGAGTGGCGTCATTGGCTGGAGGGGGCCGCCTTGCCTTTTGTGGTCCTAACTGACCACAAGAACTTGGAATACCTAAGATCTGCCAAGCGTCTGAACGCCCGCCAGGCGTGCTGGTCCCTGTTCTTTGCAAGGTTTAAATTTAACATCACCTACAGGCCTGGCTCCAAGAACGGCCTGCCCGACGCCCTCTCCAGGCAATTTGCCCCGGAGGCCATGGAAGACGCTGTTCACACCATCCTGCCCAGGTCGTGCATCGTAGGGGCTGTTTCCTGGGACATAGAGGATAAGATCCGGAGGGCGCAGGAGTCGGAACCGGACCCTGGCGGCGGACCGGAGGGGAGGCTCTTCGTGCCATCTGCCGTCCGGGGGGACGTTATTCACTAGCTCCACACCTCTAAGCTCACCTGCCATCCTGGAGCTTCACGGATGATCGACCTCCTCCAGCGATCCTTTTGGTGGCCAGGTCTGCGGAAGGATGCCTCCCGTTACACCCGGGCCTGCCCCGTCTGCGCCACCAGTAAGTCAGGTAATGCTCCCCCTGCGGGCCTGCTCCAGCCCCTGCCCATCCCTGGCAGGCCCTGGTCGCACATCGCCCTAGACTTCGTCACCGGGCTTCCTGTCTCCAACAACTTCGACACAGTTCTGACCATCGTAGACCGTTTTTCCAAGGCCGCCCACTTTGTGCCCCTACGTGGACTCCCCTCAGCCTTGGAGACGGCGGACCTCCTCATCCAACACGTGGTCAGACTGCACGGAATACCGGTCGACGTGGTCTCCGATCGTGGCCCCCAGTTCTCTTCGGACGTCTGGAGGTCTTTTTGCAACGCCCTGGGAGCTAAAGTAAGCCTCACCTCTGGCCATCACCCCCAGTCTAACGGGCAGTGTGAACGGACCAATCAGGAGCTGGAAGCTGCGCTCCGCTGCGTTACCACATCCAAGCCCACGTCCTGGAGTTCTCACCTCGCCTGGGTGGAGTACGCCCACAACACCTCTCGCTCGTCTGCCATCGGGATGTCTCCCTTTAAGGCATCCCTGGGTTACGATCCACCTCTATTCCCCGCGCAGGAGAGCGAGTTGGCTGTCCCCTCTGTCCAGGCGCACTTTAGGCGGTGTCGCTCCCTTTGGACTACGGCGCGCAATGCGCTTTTACGCACGGCGGAGCGCAATAAATCCACGGCGGACCGGCACAAGAGACCTGCCCCGGCCTACCAGGTGGGACAACAAGTCTGGGTATCCACACAGGACGTCAACCTAAAGGGTGAGAGGAGGAAGCTGGCCCAACGATTCATTGGCCCATTTCCCATAACTAGGATTATCAACCCGGTGGCTGTGCGTGTGGCTATTCCCTCCTCCCTTCGCATCCATCCCACCTTCCACGTCTCCAGAGTCAAACCGGTGGTTTCTGACCCCCTCTGCCCTCCACCTGCAGTGCACCCCGCTCCCCGGATGATTGGTGGCCATCCGGCCTGGACTGTCTCTGAGATCTTGGACGCCCGGCGCCGGGGTCGCGGGTTGCAGTACCTGGTGGACTGGGAGGGCTATGGACCCGAGTGGAGACAATGGGTGCCTTCCTCGCTGGTGTTGGACCGGTCCCTCATCACTGAGTTCCATCGAGCGCACCCGGAGAAACCATCGCCAGGAGGCGCTGCTAGAGGGGGGAGTACTGTCATGACTCGCCGCTCATCAGCGGCGCCAGCTGCGCGCACACCTGCTCCTCGTCAGTGGCGAGGTATTTAATCCACTCTGCCCTGGGCTTCGGCCTGAAGCCGTCTCTCTTCTTCGGCATCGTTTGCTACTACGGTACTCAAGCCAGCTAGTAAGATTATCTGGGTAAGCTCCCCTTACCTCTTTCCTCCAGCCTTTTCCCCTGTGCACAGGTGGACTCTCCCGGCGGCGGACTTCCTCATCTCGCCGCTGTCTCTACGCTGCTGCCACAGGCACTGCAGGTCACTGTCTCCCGGGCTACGCCCTTGTCAACGCCAGCCACCTGTCGTAACCAAGTAAGCCAGCATAACCATCATTATCCTCTGTATTGGTGTGGTGCCCGTTACCCTTCTTCCTCTGCTTCCTCCCATAGGGTTGTCCGGCTGTACGGTCTCCTGCCCCCGTGCCTGACGCAGACGTCACCACCAATACATTCTTATTCCACAGACACGTAGCCACACATCCCTGTTTGTCAATAAAGCTGTTAAATCCATCCTGAGCCTGCGTGTGTGTCTCCTGAGCCGTGCATTATGTCAAAGCCAAACAGAGTTATTACCGCTGTTTTGGGTATGTCCTCCGCGCACTGGGACCTGGTGGTAACTGCGGACCAGGTCTATTTTAGAAAAAATGCATGCTGAATATGGAGACTCGGGTAGTGGTCGTGCGATGTGGCGTTATTCAATCTGGGGAAATCTCCGCACGGTCGCCATGATCCCTCGGACTTAGGGACCATGTGTAGCGGAGGTGCCCATGGGCTGTTCGATTGCCTGATGATGCCCAACCTTTCCAGGTTGGCAAACTCCTCGCGCGCTATGGCCAGTTTAGCTGCGTCCAAGCGCCGAGGTCGTGCGAAAACGGGCGGCCCGGTGGTGGTGATAAAGTGTTCCACCCCGTGTTTAGCGATGGCGGCCGAAAACGTGGGGACCGTGAGTGCTGGGAACTTGGTGAGCAGTGTGTGGAACTTACCGCCTGGAGCTGTGATGCTGGCTTGTGTTATTGGCCCGGCCCCTCGAGCTGTACAGGGGAGAGAATCAAAAGACAGTGCATTAACCAGGCGCCTGTTAGCCACATCGACTAGTAACCCATGTGCACACAGAAAATCAGCTCCCAGGATTGGGAAACTCAGTGCCGCTATGACAAAAGTCCACTCGTACATACGGCCGTGTAGGGATAAAGTCAGTGTTCTCTCACCAAAAGTCTTAATGTCCGAGCCGTTTACTGCTACCGGCCCGGGGCCACTAGCTCCTGCTAGCCGGTCGGCGTAAGACGGCAGGATGATGCTCTTCTGGGCTCCAGTGTCTACGAGGAACCGTCTCCCCAAGCGCAAATTGGTCACGTAGAGCAGCTTGTTCTCTTCAACGGCGGTCGCAGCTGCTACTGACTGCCGGCCTTGTCGTTTCCCGAGCGCTTGAATTGGCACAGTGGCACACATCTGCGTGCGTTCTCTCCAAAGCGGCGGTGGTAGAAGCAAAGCGTGTCTCTCTGGCGCTTCCTGGCCTCCGCTGCCGCTACCGTCGGCAGCTCCTTGCCTCCGCTGGTCGTCCCGCTGGGTTCCAATGCCGCTGCGTTCACTGTGAGGGCTCTGGTGGTGAGGATGATCCGATCTGCCTCCTGGGCTAGCTCACGGTAGTCACGCGCGGCCAGCAACGGCGAATTGGCAAGAACCGCTCTCGCCTCTGTTGGGAGGTTCCGGAGGAAAAGGTGGGCAAACAGAAAATGCCCGTCGTCCGTGCCCATTAACACCAACATCCTCTCCATCAGTTCGACCGCCGATCCATCTCCTAACTCGGAGCGCCTCAGGAGCCTCTCTGCTCTCTCACAGTCCGAGAGCGTGTAGCGCCGGGTCAGCGCAGCCTTGAGAGTCCCGTATTTGTTGTGGGCTGGAGGCTGTTGGAGCAGGCTCGCTACTTGCTGAGACGTGCGAGCGTCCAGCGCTGCGACCACATAGTAATATTTGGTGTCGTCTGCCGTTATTCCCTGGAGGGCGAACTGAGCCTCGGTGTGGTGGAACCAAGACTGCGGGTCGTGCTGCCAAAAGTCCAGTAGTTTGACTGAAACAGCGCACGTGTTGCTGGGGGTTCCCGTCCGGGCCGTCTCTGGGACGCTTGCCGCGTCGCTGGGGCTTCCCGTCCGGGCCGACTCCAGGGTTCTTGCCTTGTGTTCCATAATTCGTCAAGGGGTCACCAGTGTGGAGAGTGTAAATAACGAAACTGATTCATGTAGCAGACGACTTTATTCACTCTCACATCAGTCATACACAGAAAAAGCATGTCTCAATACACCATGGGTTCTCCTTTTATACCAACCGCCCATCTCACATCTGCCATCTGCATGACATCTCACATCACAATACCTTCATCCTTTCTCCCTCCAACTCCTTCTTCCTGCTACCTCACCCTAATCTCCATAGCTGTTGTCCTTCTCTGTTTACCCTCTGAATCCAGTCTGAGATGATTAACCCAGTCTCTACAATATCTTCAGTGTTGTCCCATGAAAAGATATAATAAAATATTTACAAAAATGTGAGGGGTGTACTCACTTTTGTGAGATGCTGTATTTTCTCCTTCCATGGCTGTCTGTATTGTTTTGCCTGCCGCATATACAGCGATTTTTTCCCCCACTAAGTTGGGTTCACACTATAGCGTTTGGACTGACTTTTACAGATGTTTTGACAAATCTGAGAAATTAGTCCAAATGTTGTGAAATTACGTTCGTGGGCAATTTTTTTTAATCCAGCGCACGCCAACTTTTACAAATTTTAAAGGAGCTCTTTAACTCTACAGCCTTGCTTGGCCATGGATGAGAGCTGTCCGCTACAATTAAGAGACGATGTCAGTCTTTTTCTTTGTCCAGTTGTGAAATTTCTTATAGTTAAATTATCGTTCATCTTAGCCAGGGTTCTATTAATCTGCTCTGGTGAATGCAAAATTGTAGACTTAATTCAAAACAACTGTCGGGATATTTTCATTTTGAATCACTTTTTAAAAGAATGACAGTGAATGAGGTTAACATTGTAAAAACTTTCATTAGATAATGAATATCAGGTTTGTGCGCACATAGCCTACTCTTCTCCTGGGTTGTGGAAAAGAACAGCTGTTTTCCCAGTTGGGCAGACTGGTCAGGTAATGTTTTTTTTTTTCCCTCTGTATAGTGAAAAACCCTGTTCTGGATTCAAATAGTCAATATTTAACCCTTGAACAGAAAACACCACTGAGCATGTTTTTTCATTGTCATAATTGAAGTTGTGGGTTGATAAAAGATATTTGTTGGTTGTTAGCCCAGATGGCACTATATTTTTCTGCTATTCGAGCTAGACCTAAAACTTTGTGGTCGTTCATTTTATTTAGTAATTGGCAGTGGCTATGGATATGGAAACTGTATCCCTATATGAAATGTCTGTTGGTATGGAAGAGTTGACAATCTGACAAAACCTTTTCAGATCAGCTCCAAGCCAACTGCTGCTGTGGCTTAGGTAGATAATATGTTGGGTCTATGATCAGAAGGTTGCTGTTTTGCATTCTGCTATCGGCACCTTGTCCAAGCCATTTTACTATGAGATGAAATTTAGACAACATTAAGAGGTTAGCCTTCAGATTTGGGAGTGGGTGAGATTAAAAAGGTAGTAAATAGATACTGATTAAAATTTTGAAACAAATAAATGCCTCAGATTTCCGTACCTGTAGCCTGCTGCTTTTAAGATACGCATTAATAGAATGTACTGGCCAATCAGATTTGAGCTGTATCTGTAACAAGAATTCTATGGGTACAGTTCCGTAGCCATAGCCAAAGGACAAATTTCTCTCAAAATGTGCTTTTAAAAACTGCCATCATTTCATGGACATTTTTCAGAAGACCACAGCTGTCTACAGACAGGCCACTATCATTTAACTTGCTTTCACCCATTATTTTATTAAGCTCGCGTTTTAGCTGCTTTTAGCTCTGAATTAATTTTTAAACAAAAAAATTTTAAAATGGATCCTTTGTTCAATTTCAAAAAAATATGTAATTTAAAATTTTATAATACAGGAGAATACTAAATGTGTTTGTTGACTCCAAAAAAATAGGTTTAAAATTCTAAAATCTACAACTAAAATCCTAAAAATGCTTTCCAGGAGAACACAAACTAAACTGTGTTGCATTTAAAAAAAGATTAATATCTAAAAAACAACATTTCACAAAAGTCCATTTCTATACAATATTGTCAGTGCAGAAAAACTGCTTCAAACTGTAAGACAAAAAAAACAAACGGACAAAATATAATTCTGTACTACAGAATTCCTCCAACATTTTTTTTTTATCTCAACAGTAAACTGTGCTACAACATGGATAGAGCTGTAACTCCATGATTACAGGCAAAGGGGAGGTGGAACTTTTACTGAGTTTTTACATGATATCGGAGGCTACAAAAAGGGCCTCCATAATCAGTGACCTCACCTCTGCATCCCAGCATGGACTATTCTGGGCAGAATAAAGGAAGGAGTACCCCGGTAAATACATTGAATTTCAAAACAGTGCTTCATTTCGTGGATACAGATCTTAAATGAAGTGTGTCTGTCTGGGGTGGATGTCCTGGCTGTCGGCCTTGAGTCTGGGATGAGGGGATTGGGGGGGTGCAGTGAACCGTGATTTTGCGACCTGCTGCATATATTCTGCAGCAGATGGAGCTGCAGAGTGAGAGTGGCGTTCGTGGGTGAGCCAAGGGGGGAGTCTGCAGAAGGACAGCGCCCAAGGGCTTGTGCCATAATCTGTCTGGGCGTTGCCAATACAGCAGTTCAGTTCCACTTTTTTCCCCATCAAATCAAAACAGTTTCCCTTTTTCCCAAATTGTATCAAAAGGCTTCGGGTCCAGACAGAGGACTCTTGGGGTCCGGATCTGGACCGGAGTCCGCCAGTTAGTGACCCCTGTGATAAAGGTTTAAAAGTGACGCTCTGCCAAAAATCGAGTTTTTTTCCGGGTTCACATGTCTGAAACATGTTTTTTTTTATGACTTTCACAGGACAGGTGTTTCCCACCCGTCCTGTGTTATTTTGATTACTCCCTTGTCCATATATGTTCATCTCAGTCTGTGTCATGTGTGGCGTCCTTGGCATTTGTGTGATTGTTTTGACTGCCCTGGCCTTGTACCCCCACCACCCACCTGGTGAGGGTTTTTTGTTTTGTTTTTTGTTGATATTATGCTTTGGGATGTCTGGTATCTGACCCTTTAAAGGGGGGTACTGTCAGGGTTTGAACATGACTGTGCTCATATCCTCGCTTTATGTTTTGTTTTCTTTAATAAAACTCACAAACCAAGTTCCTGTGTGTGGGGCCTCCATTCCGCCCCGGAGGGGCTCAACCCTGGCAAACAGCTGCTTTGAAAACTTGACCCAAATTCAGATGGGTTTTTACCATTAAACTGCTTTTAAGGACTGATACAGTTTTGGTCCTTATCCTGGGCCACTATGCATACAATTGGGCATGTCCTTCAACCGGTAAGTCTTTTTATCATAGGATTTATTCTGTTGAAGGTAGCACTCGCCACTGTCAGCCTTGTGGGATGTGGGTGGGAGTATTCACAGAACCTGCCATTTGAAGGAGGAGGAAAAGTGATTTTGACACAAATTTGTAAGACAATGAAAGGCTTTGTTTGTAGAAAAAAGGGCATAAGATACCATTTTAGACAATGTTCATTTGTTTCTATAGGGGATTTTTAGCCACTGAGTGCATCTTTAAAGAAAGGGAATTCATGACCCTGTAGTAGAATAGTAACCAGGAAAATGACTGGATAATGGATTTTAATTACTTAAATGGAGCTACATAAGTGCTGGAAACTCCAAACAAAGCAGTTGTGCTAGAATGATGACTCATCATGTAAGTCAGAGAGTGACCAGTGTAGTGGGCTCATTTTAGCACACTATTCTACACAGTGTGCATTAAGCTGAATCTAAATTGGTTTACTATAGATCTTTCATAAAGATCATCATTAAGCTGAAATTGTCTAGAAGAAGCATCACATTAAATGCAGCTATCAAAAGGAATGATTAAAGTCAAGAGAATCTTGGCTGGTTTTCCATCAGAGGACATTTAATACCACAATCTAGTAACTTATTTTCTCTGAGAGACTGTTAGATTTTTTAAGAGCTGTTTTGGCAGCAAGCCCAAAGATCTACATACTTGATACTTGGGCTGTTTGGTCTAGTCAGTCCAAAAAGACACTGAGCATCAAACCTACAGACTTACCTTTGAGGAGTGCTTGAAGAATGGCCACATCTACGTCCCCACGATTGTCATCATTCATTCTAAATATTGTTAACAAGTGAGGCATCCGGATGATGTCCTGAATCTGGGAAAAAACAAAAAAATACACCTTGTGTACTGACATTTCATCTTTTAGATGCAGGAAGGATAGAGCATTCCTCCAATAATACCTGAGGAGAATTTTGTTTTAGTTTTGTGCATTTTAGCAATATTCCATAGTCCTCTGTATCAATACAGCACTAATATTCAGTTCTCACACTATCAAACAAATATTTAAAGGGGCCATTGATTGCACTTCCACATTTTAATAGCTCACACATGTATTAATGAAATGTTTGCAAACTATTTCAGTCAAATTTCCTTTAATTATTTAATTATTGCAACAAATTTGTTTTTCTTCTTTTCCAGCCTTCGGAGAACACTTGGTTTCAGTGCATGTCTTAAATCTCTCAGACCACTTTCAACTCTGCTCTCACTCTTACGTCACCATGGCTAACATTAGCTGTCTAGCGTGATTCCAGCCTGATGATCTAATTTAAATATGTCTCAAAGAATGAATGAAATAAAGCATCACTGGTGGGTAGGGGTGAGTGGTTTCAGTGGTCGATAGGATATGACCGGTCCTGGAGTCCAATAAGAACAGAAGCATTCATGAATGAGCCAAGACAAATGGCTAAACTGCTAGCTTCAGCTAGCTGCCCCTGAGGTACTAATGATGTAGCATCATGGCAAAAATATTACAAAATAAGCCAGAGTGACAGTGGCAAGATATATTATAAACTGTGGATTAGTGCGTTGCTTTTCCAAACAGGATTCCTTGGAACCCGGAGGTTCTGTGAGAGTATGTTCAGGGTTCTGCTGGAAATGGTCTAATTTTACTTCTTAATTGGTCCAAAATATTGCAAATATTTTTCAGTTGTTGTATAATTCTTTTCTATACCCACTGTACTGGTGGATTAACCATGAAGAGATTAAAGCTGTTTTAGCACCTAATATCACCAAGCAGGAACATTTATGATCTCATTGTGAGGTCGAGTAGACAGTTGCACTGTACTTGCACTTCTGTTGACTTGTGTCGATTTTTATTCTCAGTTGTTTATTCATGTATTGGTTGTATGTACTGTATAGGTTTTGTTGTACAGCAGACCCCTCTGTCCAAGACAAATCTCTCCCGAGGGAGACCAATAAAGGTAGATGACTTTGAATAGTATTTTATGCAGAATTTATTATTATTACTATTATTATTATTCAATTTTTGTCTGTGTATGGCTGATCCTGATCATCGTTTTCTACCAGCCCATCAAGTTGGTCTATATTTGGCACTTCTTGTCCTTGGTTTCCACCACGTGCTTGTCCATGAGTACTAAACTAAACAACGCCACACAACTTTTCATTGCTCTTGCTCTGCTGAGTGGCCAATCCCCATAAAAAGCTCTGACAAATTTTAGGATAAACTCATGGCAGGAGATATTTGTCCAATTCAAATTATCATAATGACACACATAATATGGAGCTGGGTGTTATGTCTGGATATGGAGCCAAGGACGAATCCTGGTGTCGAACTGAACATACGTTTATTAAAGAGGCACAGGTGCAACATACACAGCCGCCAGGCAGGGGAAGTGGCCAAGAGACTGTCCCTCCTGCCTACAGCCCTTTTATAGCCACAGGTGGTGGCATGACTTGAAGGCGGAGCCACCAATGCCACACAAATAAGAGCACCAAATACCTATACAACACTGGGGTCATAAATTATCTCACTCAGTCACTTGAAGTTTAAACCAACAGATAATGACCAAACCACTCTTTTTCCTGTCTGCTACTACAAAGTTTAAATGATAGCTATAGGAAAAATATCCCAGAAACAGCTGGAAAATTTAATTTCTGTGGTGCTCAGAGGATGCATTATATCAATTTAGATCTTTTCTCATTGGTCAAAAGTGGCTTGTAAACTGGTCTCAAATTGTTTAGTTCATTATAATGTTCACATACCTTCTTTGTCCATTCTATAATCTTTTGGTCAGAAAAATTTTCAAACTCTTGACCAAAAAAACGTTTCATCAGCTGTTGAATGAGGGCAATTGTGACTTGAATCATGGGTAACCCTGACACCAGGGCAATGACATCCGCTGTCCTCCCCGAGCCCTCAAAGATCACACATGGAGTGCCATTCAGCATAGCATTGTAGATGGTCTGAAAGGAGACACGGGAATTAGATAGGAGAGACAGACAGATGGAGAGATGGGAAACTGCTGACTCACATCCAGCGTGCCTGGACCGCCATTCAAAACCACACACACCACAGGGATGGTCATACCACTGTCTGAAGGTTGAATAACATAAAATCAATATTAAAGGTGGGCAGATAAAAATAATTCAATCTGAGATGCCTTTGGTTCTGTAGATACTGCATCTGTTATCTTTAACCTTTTATTCCAAGACGCTTTCCAGAGATGCATTTCTCAAGACGACTACGCAACTCGATCTCCACACCATAATGTCCATGAGTTCCATCATCCACCAGCAGGAAGTGGGTGTGGTTGTTGTCAAGACAGGAAAGATGACCCTGACCCATTTGATCCATCAAATAATGGGCAGGAAAGCAGCCCTAAGGAGGGAAAAGAGGATGTGTGAGAAGTATTAACAACAAGCAACATGATGTATAAATGTTATCTTACCTCTGAATGCACTAAGGTGCCCCTATTGTGAATCACTCCCCATGTTGCTACTCCAATAGCTACAATCTTCCCCTGCATGGAGTGGCTCAGGGCATAATCCTGGACGGCCTGGCCTACATGTTTCATCACACCTGTGTGGGTACCACCAGTGATGATCCATGCCCCTGCGTACGATGCAGCATGCAGCATGAGTTCACCAAAACAGCTGTCAGACATTAAAAGTAACTTTTCCCATATTATCAAAGGTAGAAGTAGCATATTTTGATACATAGCTGCAGCAATATTGTGTCAGTTCACAGAGACTAGCTTCGCAATACTTTATTAAAAATTATTCATAAATGTTACAGATACAAGCTCAGCTTTTTGAATACAAGAGTAATAGAAAAATGGGGGATGAGAAATCACATTATATGATATAGCATCATCATTATAGCAGTCTGTGGTGGGCGACAATGACTGTTTCATTTAGGTCTGATCAGATTCCTCCACACAGCTCTGTCCTTAGCCTTCCACTGCCAGGAATTCCTGTCTATATCCACCTTCTTCAAGTTTCTTTTTACAGTGTCTTTAAATCTGAGCCTTGGTCTACCCTGATTGCGTTTGCCCTCACATAACTGTGAGTAGAGTAACTGCCGAGGGAGACGCTGGTGGTCCATCCTCTCAACATGTCCGAGCCATCTCAGGTTCGTCTGTATTAGCATGTCCTGCATTGATGGTAGACCAGCTTGTTTCAACACTTCTATGTTGGTTATCTTGTCTTTCCATGAGATGTTCACTATGGCTCGAAGGTGTCTCATCATGTACGCGTGGAGTTTCTTCACCTGTACTCTGTAGACAGTCCAAGTTTCAGCACGGTACAATAGTGTAGCCAGTACTGTCACTCTGTACACTTTGCATTTCACACGGATAGACACATGTTGATTGTTCCACAGTCTCTCCCTCAAGTTTCCAAACACAGCGCTCGCTCTTCCCATTCTGAGAGATAGTTCATCTTCCAACCTAGCATTCTCTGAAACAGTACTCCCTAGATACTTGAAAGTCTTGCACTTGACTAGTGGCTCTGTACCAATGCTGATCTCTACTGGTAGTGATGTTGATAATTGGAACTTTGGTGGTTCATAAAGGCGCTCTGTCTTCTTGATGTTGATTTTGAGGCTGAATTGGCTAGCTGCTCTTGCAAATTTCTCCACTAAACAATGCATATCTTCCACACTGTGTGCAACTAGAGCACTGTCGTCGGCAAAGAGCATTTCTCTTACTACCTTTATCAATGTCTTACTCTTGGCTTTAAACTGTGCCATATTGAACAAGTCTGCTTCTTTCCTTGTTTGAATGTATACTCCTTCTGAAGTGTCTTTGAAGGCCACCTCAAGCATGGCTGCCAGATATAGCGAGAAGAGTGTAGGTGCCAGCACACACCCTTGTTTCACCCCGTTGCTTACTGAAAAGTCTTTAGATACTGAACCACTCATTGCCACATTTGCTTGCATATCTGTATGGAGTGCCTTGATCAGGCTGACAAACTTTTCTGTACAGCCATATTTCTTGAGTACCTGCCAAAGTCCTTGTCGCGAAACAGTATCGAAGGCTTTACTGAAGTCTATGAAGACTACATAAAGCGGCATGTTCTGTTCGATACACTTTTCTTGAACCTGTTTCAAGCAGAAAATCATGTCCATTGTGCTTCTTCCACTTCTAAAGCCGCACTGGGTTTCCGGTAGTACATTCTGCGAGATGTGTTCATTGAGTCTGTTCAGTAGTACACGTGAGAGAATCTTACCAACAGTGGTTAGCAGTGATATACCTTGGTAATTTCCACAATCTTTCCTGTCACCTTTCTTGAACAAAGGCACAATACTTGCATCCTTCCAGTCTTGAGGTACTTTCTGGGAATCCCATATCTCTTGGATGAGCTTGTGCAGGTGGTTGGTCAGCTGAACACCACCAAATTTCCACACTTCTGCTGGAATTCCATCCCTTTCTGGAGCTTTACCATCCTGTGTTGTCCTGATAGCTGCCATTCGTTCATCAAAATTTGGTGGTTCATCCAGACTTGATACAGCTGGTCGCTGCACTAGAGCTTCTTTAGCCTCTTCAGTGAGATCTCCAGGGTTGTTTAGCAGTTGGTCAAAGTGGTCTGCAAATCTGTCCAGGATCTTGTCTTTCTCCTGCAAAACCATTTCACCATCCATAGCCTTTAGTTGGATCAATCCTTTTGGTTTAGGGCCGTAGATTTCTCTCAAACCTGTGAAGAATGTTTTCATGTCCTTCCTGTCTGCTGCAGTTTGAAGTTCCTTCGCTTTTTCATCCCATCAGTTGGACTTCATCTCTCTGGTGTACTTCTGTAGCTCACTCTGAGCCTTTGAGTATTTCTTCTTCTTCGACCTTGTGTTACACTGTAGGTTTTCCTGCCTAGCTGTATTCCTCGCTTCTAGTAGTTTCTTCAGGTGTTCATCATGCTCATCAAACCAATCTTGATGTTTCCTCGCAGGGTGGCCTAATAATTAAATTCAACTTTATTTATATAGCACCACTTCACAACAACAGTCATCTCATAGCACTTTCAACTGTAGGGGGAACCCCCACAGTTGCAGACAGACCCCAGCAATCAGGCAATCCCCTGTGAGCAAGCGCTTGGCGACGGTGGAGAGGAAAAACTCCCTTTTAACAGGAAGAAACCTCCAGTAGAACCAGGCTCAGGGAGGGGCAGTCATCTGCTGCGACTGGCTGGGGGGTGAGGGGATAGAGAAGATGAAAAGAACAGACGTAGAGAGCAAACAGCACGATGGGGACTCAATCTATGGGAAAGAACAAACAGATGTTAATGACCAGCAAAAAAAAAAAAAAATTCATTGAGAGTGAAGAAAGGAGTGAGGCCCAGTGCATTATTGGAGGTCCCCCGGCTGACTAAACCGATTAGCAACATAACTAAGGGAGGGTTCAGAAACACATGATCCCTCCCTAATTGTAGGCTATATCAAAAAGGAAGGTTTTAACCCTATTCTTAAAAACAGAGATCGAGTCTGACTCCCGAATCCAGATTGGCAGCTGGTTCCACAGGAGAGGAGCTTGATAACTGAAGGCTCTGCCTCCCATTGCACTTTTGGAGATTCTAGGTATTACAAGTAATCCTGCATTTTGGGAGCGTAGTGCTCTGTTAGGATAATACGGTAGTATCAGATCTTTTAAATAAAAAGGGGCCTGATTGTTTAGAGCTTTGTAAGTAAGAAGAAGGATTTTAAACTTAATTTTAAACTCTATGGGAAGACAATGAAGGGAGGCCAGAGCCAGAGAGATATGATCTCTCTTTCTAGTACCTGTTAAAACTCTTGCTGCAGCATTTTGGATCAGCTGAAGACTTTTTAAAGATGTTTTAGGACAATAATCTAATCTACAGCTAACAAAAGCGTGGATCAGTTTCTCAGCATCACTCTGAGACAAAATGCTCCTAATCTTGGCAATATTACGCAAATGATAGAAGGCAGTCTTAGAAACAAATTTAATATGTGAATTGAAAGACAGATCTTGATCAAAAATAATTCCAAGGTTCCTCACAGAGCTATTAAGAGAAACAGTAACCGCATCCAAACTGAAAGTTTGATTTGGAAAGGTATTTCTAAGGTTTTTTGGACCAACAAGAATGACTTCAGTCTTATCTGAATTTAATAGCAGGAAATTACAAGTCATCCAAGCTTTGATTTCCTTAAGACAGGCTTCCAACTTGGCTAATTGATTTCTATCATCTGGCTTCATTGACAGGTATAATTGTGTGCCATCTGCAAAACAATGAAAATGTATACAGTGCTTTCTAATAATGTTGCCTAAAGGAAGCATATATAAACTAAAAAGAGTAGGGCCTAGCACAGATCCCTGTGGAACTCCATGACTGAGCTTTGAGTTGAAAGAAAACTCATTACTGACATGAACAAACTGGAACCTATCAGATAAATAAGATCTAAACCACTGCAACGAAGTTCCATTAAGTCCAACATAGTGTTCTAATCTATCAAGTAGAATATTATGATCAATAGTATCAAAAGCTGCACTAAGGTCTAAAAGTACAAGTACAGAAACAAGTCCATTATCAGATGCGATGAGGAGGTCGTTAGTGACCTTCCCTAAGGCTGTTTCAGTACTACGATGGATTCTAAACCCAGATTGAAACTCTTCAAGTAAACCATTTCCCTGCAGGTGGTCAAATAATTGCGTAGCAACAACTCTTTCTAAGATTTTTGAAATGAAAGGGAGATTAGAGACTGGTCTATAGTTAGTAAAGCTCCTGGATCCAGCGTTGGCTTTTTGAGTAAGGGTTTAATTACAGCCATTTTAAAAGCCTGCGGTACATGGCCTAAAGTTAATGGAGAATTGATTAAATGAAGAATAAAGCTATCAATAAGTGGGAAGACTTCTTTAAATAACCTGGTAGGAATAGTGTCTAAAAGGCAAGTTGAAGGCTTGGATGAGGAAACTATTTTGTCTAACTCTAAAAGGTCAATTGGAGTAAACTCTTCAAGACAGATATCAACACACATCACTCACAGTCTGATACACCGTATTCTTCAGTGTTGCCCATTTCTCTTCTATGTCATTCTCTGAGTTGTTGCTGTCCCAGTCTTTCAAGTTTTCATCCATTTCCTGTGTAAGTTCTTCCTGCTTCTTTTGGCCTTTCAGTGCACTAGTGTTTAGCTTCCGTGGTGGCTTTGCACCTGTCCTGCAGTGCTGTTTTCGTCACCAAATCCTTAATCTAGATCTCAGCATAACATGATCAGTACCACAGTCCGCGCCTCTCATTGCTCTGGTGTCCAATACATCCCTTATGTCTCTCTGCCTGACTATGATGTAGTCTAATAAGTGCCAGTGCTTAAATCTTGGGTGCATCCATGTCTTCTTGTGTGTGTCCTTGTGCTTAAATAGAGTGTTGGTTATCACAAGGTTGTACTCTGAACATAGTGCAAGTAGATGTTCTCCATTAGCGTTGCACTTGCCTACTCCATGACTGCCTAGCACTCCTTTCCATTTCTCAGTGTCCGAACCAACTCCGGCATTAAAATCTCCAACGAGTATCAGCCTGTCATCAGAATCAGAATCAGAATCAGAATCAGGTTTATTGCCATTGTTCATGTAGTACACAAACTAGGAATTTGTCTCGGTACAATGCTGCAACATTAAACATGATAAGATAAGAGAAATAAACTATACATGTAATAAGTGTAGGATAAGATTAAGTGATACTGGTCAACAGTTAAAATATATATTAGCCAGCAGCAGATACTGTGGAGAACTATATAGTGCAGTCGGTAATGCAGGAAGAAAACAGTGATGATTGACATGAGTCTGGTTGAGCTGCTGTACATGGTGCACGAGAGTCACTTAGTGTTCAGCAGTCTAATGGCAGAGGGGAAGAAGCTGTTCATGTGACGGGAGGTTTTAGTCTGGATGGACCGAAGTCTTCTACCAGAGGGGAGGGGGGCAAACAGTACATGACCAGGGTGTGAGGGATCGGCTATGATCCGGCCAGCACGCCTCCGGGTCCTGGAGATGTACAGATCCTGGAGAGATGGGAGCTTGCAGCCGATCACCTTCTCAGCAGTGCGCACGACGCGCTGCAGCCTTAGTCTGTCCCTGGCAGTGGCTCCTGCGTACCACACGGTTATGGAGGTGGTGAGGATGGACTCGATGATGGCTGTGTAGAACTGCACTAACATCTTGGTGGGTAGCTTGAGCTTCCTCAGCTGCCGCAGGAAGAACATCCTCTGCTGGGCTTTTTTGATGAGTGAGCTGATGGTCGGCTCCCATTTGAGGTCCCTGGTGATGGTAGTGCCTAGGAAGCGGAAGGAATCAGCAGTGGTGATGGGAGAGCCTGAGAGGGTGAGGGGGGGCAGAGGAGTAGTGACTTTCCTGAAGTCTACAATCATCTCCACTGTCTTCAGAGCGTTCAGCTGCAGGTTGTTATTGCTGCACCAGGACGCCAGCTGGGCCACCTCTCTCCTGTAGGCGGACTCGTCGCCGTTGGAGATGAGCCCGATGAGGGTGGTGTCGTCCGCAAACTTGATCAACCTGACAGACTGGTGGCTGGAGGTGCAGGAGTTGGTGTAAAGGGAGAAGAGTAGGGGGGAAAGTACACAGCCCTGGGGTGATCCGGTGCTGATGCTAGTATAGTCTGAGACAGTCTTTCCCAGCCGCACATGCTGCCTCCGGTCCGTCAGGAAGTCGATGATCCACCTGCAGAGGGAGTCAGGCACGTTGAGCAGGGACAGCTTGTCCCGGAGCAGAGCGGGGCGGATGGTGTTGAATGCGGAGCTGAAGTCCACAAACAGGATACTGGCGTAGGTTCCCGGGGAGTCCAGGTGCTGCAGGATGGAGTGGAGGGCCAGGTTGACTGCATCGTCTACAGACCTGTTGGCTCGGTAGGCAAACTGCAGCGGGTCCAGGAGAGGGGTGGTGATGGACTTGAGGTGGGACAGGACCAGGCGCTCAAAGGACTTCATGACTACAGAGGTGAGCGCTACAGGTCTGTAGTCATTAAGTCCAGTGATCCGTGGCTTCTTGGGGACAGGGATGATGGTGGAGGATTTGAGGCAGGACGGCACGTGGCATAACTTAAGGGAGGTGTTAAAAATGTCTGTGAATACAGGAGCCAGCTGTTTCGCACAGAGTCTCAGGGTGGAGGGAGACACGCCGTCTGGGCCGGGGGCCTTGCGCGGGTTCAGTCTGGAGAACTGTTTGAGCACATCCTGCTCACTGATGATAAGGGGAGGGGGGGAGGTGGGGGGGGGTGCCTTAAATGAAGTAGGGAATGTGGAGGCTGTGGAGCTGGAGGGAGGGGGGGAGTTGGACACAGATGACGAGGTGTCAAAACGGGCATAGTGTTGGGACAGTCTCTGACAAAGGGCTTTGTCATCCTGACCTTTAGGAGCCTGAGGCCGATAGTTGGTGATCTGCCTCAGTCCTCTCCACACGGAAGCCGAATCATTAGCAGTGAACTGCTGCTGGAGTCTCTCTGAGTACACAGATTTAGCCCTCTTCAGCTCTCTGTTAAACCGGTATTTAACCTCCCTGTAGCAGTCCCTGTCTCCACTTTTCAGCGCTGCTTCCTTCTCCTTCCTGATCTGTCTGAGCTTAGCTGTGAACCAGGGTTTGTCATTAGAGTAACTCACCCTGGTGCGTGATGGAAGAATGTTCTCTTCACAAAAGTGGATATATGAGTTCACAGTGTCCGTGTACTCATCCAGATCATGCGTGGCTCCTTTAAGCATGCCCCAGTCAGATATTTCCATGCACGTTTCCAGCTTCTCCTCAGCATCACTGGTCCGTATCTTCGTAGTGCTCACAACAGGTTTAGTGAGCTTCAATCTCTGTCTGTATGTGGGAATGAGGTGAACCATCACGTGATCAGATAATCCCAGTGCAGCTCGAGGGACAGCGCGATATGCGTCTTTCACTGTGGTGTAACAGTGATCCAGTGTGTTTAATCCTCTGGTGGGGCATTTAATAAACTGTTTGTAGCGGGGGAGATCGTGGCTCAGATTGCACTGATTAAAGTCGCCAGCCACAATAATCAGCGAGTCTGGAAAACTCCGCTCTGTGTGTTGAATGTGATCCGCGAGCACGCGCTGAGCTTCGCGCGTGTCCGCGTCGGGAGGGGCGTACACAGCGATCAGTATAAAAGAAGCAAACTCCCGTGGGGAATAAAAAGGCTTGCAGTTGATAACAAGAAATTCCAAGGCAGGAGAACAGTGTTTGGAAATTTCCGTTACATCAGAGCACCAGCTACAGTTGATGTAGAAGCAGACTCCGCCTCCTGTGGTCTTGCCGGAAAGCTCTGTGTCACGATCAGCACGGAAGAGCTGGAAGCCGTCGAGGCGCAGCGCGCTGTCCGGTATATTTTCCCGGAGCCAGGTCTCAGTAAAGCAGAGGACAGCTGAGGAGGCGAGGTCCTTAAAACGCATCAGCAGTCTCAGTTCATCCACCTTGTTAGAGAGAGAGTTGGTATTGGACAGAAATATGCCAGGCAGCGCCGTTCGCGAGCCTCTCCTGCGAAGTCGTACGAGAGCGCCCGCTCGTCTTCCTCTCTTCCGCCGTCTCACTTTCCGAGCCAAACAATAAACCAGATCGGCGGCAGGGGCTAGAAAAACTGGGAGGAGGTCCGTGGGGGTCAAAGTCCTGATATTTAAAAGTTCTTCACGGGTATAAGTGCAAGCAGACACACAATTGACAAACAAAAACAAACAAAGAGCGCAGCGAAGCACCATGTCGACCGCTGTGGGCGCCATCGTCATCAGTCGGTACACGCCTGATAGTCTCACATAAATCGCTGTAGAACTCTTCCTTCACCTCCTCTGTGTTGGTCATTGTTGGGGCATATACACTGATGATGGCGTTCCATTTTATACTGAGCCCATTATTGTATGTTATTGTTGTTACAAGAGCGCCGAGTGTCTGCTGATCTGTATATACTTTTATTTATTTATTTATCTATTTTCTACTCATTTTAGTTTTGCTCTTAATATGAACCCTGAGTTTGAAATAAACATTTGAATTTGAATTTGAATTTATAGCTTCTCTAACCAGCTAAACTGTTTTCAGCTGTGCTAACATGATTGCACAAGGGTTTTCTAATCATCCATTAGCCTTCTGATGCAATGAGCAAACACATTGTACCATTAGAACACTGGAGTGATAGTTGCTGGAAATGGGCCTCTATACACCTATGTAGATATTGCACCAAAAACCAGACATTTGCAGCTAGAATAGTCATTTACCACATTAGCAATGTATATTAGATATTAGAGTGTATTTCTGATTAGTTTAAAGTTATCTTCATTGAAAAAAACTGTGCTTTTCTTTCAAAAATAAGGAAATTTCTAAGTGACCCCAAACTTTTGAACGGTAGTGTATATTGCTGAATAATTTAACTGCTTAATAGATCTGTTAATACTATTTTACTTATTTAACTGTAAAAAAAAACAACTACTTACCTTTTTAAACTTTTGTACTGTGTATATACCATTTTTTGCCATTTTTTTTTTGTTCGCTGAGTGCTGTTATCCTTTTGCTGCTCCAACACTGTAAATTTCCCCATTATGGGACTAATAAAGTCTTATCTTATTTATCATGTTGCAGTCTAATATCTCACTGTCAACATCCAACATGTTTTCTATGTTCTGTTGTGAATAAAATGGCATTTTATGCAATCTGTTTTTAGATTTTAAACCAAGTCACAACCTTTTTTGGAATTAGAAGTGTATATTCATGTATCTAAGCTGTGTTGTTTTTATGATATACAACAGTGGTCCTCAACCTGTGGCCCATGACAACCACATGGTAGGAACCTTTATACTGCTTCAATTATTTCAACTGTATCTGAAAAATTGTGTATTGTGAATCAGGCCATAGTTGTCAATTAAAAGCACAGATAACACTAGTTACATAGTATATCACAAAACCATGATAACAGTGTATTGTGACAAAGTATCAGAATAATATTGGAGTGGCCTAGTCTTAGAACAGCCACCTATACCTGGGAGGCTGTGGACACCCTGGTCAGGTCATGCCAAAGACCATATAAAAATGGTACTTTCTGCAATCTAACTTCGTGCTCAGCATTACAGAATGGGGAAAGGAAAGGGTTCACACACAGAGCTACCAGAGAACTGACCCCCACTGTAGCTTCACTACTCTATTGTTATCATAGCTGTGTGGCCTAGGGTCATTCAAATGGAGAAAGGCACCACCCCATACACCACATGCTGTGCAAGGGAATTAACTTATCAGAATAATATTGTATCGTGAGGCCTCTGACGATTCTCACTTCTATTAAAAATCAGGAAGGCCTGAGTGTTCTGGTAGTCTAATGGCTGGGATGTATACCTGAAGAGAAGGGCGCTCAACTTTGGTAATTCCTGGTTCAGTTTCCAGAAAGGATGATCTCTTCTGTGTGTCTTAGCACTGCTCTTTGCCCCAGTTCCTGTCTCTCTTTTAATTTATTTATTTAGCGAATGCAAAGTCCTTAAGCCAAGCAGTTGCCTCCTGGTTTGCTGTATGGAGGGTGTGTAATCCTCCTTCCAGTCTTTGGAGCGGGCAAGCCTCTATGATGTGTTCCATTGTTTGCTCCTCTCCACATGCGCACAGTGGGCTAGGGCTACTGCCCCATCTGTGAAGGCTGGCCAAGCAGGGGCCATGTCCAGTCCTGAAGCGACTGAGTGTAGACCACTGTCTCCTTGGGAGGTTGGTGCCCAGGACCTGTTGGCTGGGGTTTATCACCAGCTGTTTGTTTGGGACCTCCTTGGTTTCCCATTCCTCTTGCCAAGCTGTCTGGATGGTAAAGTCAGCTGGGGGAGGGTTTTTCCAAATCGGCCGTCTGGATGAAAGTCGGGCAGTGGGTGGGGTGTAGATATCTGCATGGATTGGTAAGTGAGGAGAATCTTTTACTTTTTGGAGCATCCTTTGAGTTAATGCTGCTCGCCGGATGTGTGGAGGGGCTATGTTTGACAGTACAGAGAGCCAGGGGAGTGGTGTTGAGCGGATTGTTCCAGTTATAGTTCTCATGGTTGAGTTGAGCTGGGTGTCTACATGGTGTGTGTAAGATGACCTGGACCAGACAGGGGCACAATATTCTGCTACAGAGTATGAAAGGGCCAGTGCTGAGGTGCGCAGGGTGGAGACTGCCGCCCCCCATTTTGCACCAGCGAGCTTGCAGAGCAGGTTGTTTCGTACCTTCACCTTAGCAGCCGTCCCCTTTAGATGTTCCTTGAAGGATAAGGTCCTATCAAGGGTCACTCCAAGATAAGTTGGATTTGGGGCATGCTTAAGCTTGAGTCCGCTCAGGTGGATGTTTAGTTCTCTGGCAGCTTTTGCATTGTGGAGATGGAATACACTGGAGACGGTTTTTGCTGGGCTTGGTTTCTCTTTTAATTGTATGCAGGCAAAAATTTAAAAAAAAAAAATGCTGGAAGACTGAAGCCGTTTCATAACTTAATTTTCAGGAAATACTGTTGGTTTACAATTTTTTGGTGGGGAGGATAAATAACAACAACAAAAAAAACTTTAAATAGGCTTGACTTGGCAGCGACAGATCCACAAAGTTGTTGCTGTGTGTAGACCACTGTTCTTCTAGATGCTGATTATGATGGTGATGTTCAGATAATTAGCAAAGGCTTAATTTTTTACTGCATGAAAATTAGTGGAGGGTGAAAAAGTCACATTTTACATGCACCAATATCAGGAATTGGCCAATACTGAATTTTGAGTTTCCCTTTGAGAGCAACAACATACACTCACTGTCACTGAAAACGCAACACAATTTTTGTATAAATATTTTTGGGTCCAACCTATCCAAGTTTGAGTAATAGTGTTTGTATGACTCAATTTCATGTTGAACTTTGTTTTTAAGGCAGATGTTTTGTTGTGATTTTGGAAAGTCAGGGTGCTTATGTTTTGTTCAATTTTGAAAATTGTTGAAACACAGATTTTCACTTATCGATCTGATATTGTTTTGAAGATGTCTAAAAATAATATGCATCCTTTAATTGACCATTCCCAGAAAAATTAAGTCTTCTTCTTCTTCTTTCGGCTGCTCCCTTTAGGCGTCGCCACAGCGGATCATCTGTCTCCATCTCACCTTATCCCTTGCATCTTCCTCTGTAACACTAACCCTCTCCATGTCCTCCTTCACTGCATCCATGAATCTTCTGCCTGGCAGCTCCAACTTCAACATCCTTTGCCCAATATAGCCACTATCCCTCCTCTGCACATGTCCAAACCATCTCAGCCTTGCCTCTCTTACTTTGTCTCCAAACCTCTCAACCTGAGCTGTAACTCTGATATACTCATTTCTAATCTTGTCCCTCCTAGTCACTCCCAATGAAAATCTTAGCATCGTCAACTCTGCCACGTCCAGCTCCACCTCCTGTCTTTTTCACTCTTGCTGCTACCTTTCAGTCACAAATCACCCCTGACACTCATCTCCACCCACTCCACCCTGCCTGCACTCTCTTCTTCAGCCAGAAGAAGCCAGATGATAGTAATCAATTAGCCAAGTTAGAAGCCTGTCTTAAGGAAATCAAAGCTTGGATGACTTGTAATTTCCTGCTATTAAATTCAGATAAGACTGAAGTCATTCTTGTTGGTCCAAAAAACCTTAGAAATTCCTTTCCAAATCAAACTTTCAGTTTGGATGCAGTTACTCTTTCTCTTAATAGCTCTGTGAGGAACCTTGGAATTATTTTTGATCAAGATCTGTCCTTCAATTCACATATTAAATTTGTTTCTAAGAGTGCCTTCTATCATTTAATAATTATAATAATAATACATCAGTCTTATATAGCGCTTTTCTAAATACTCAAAGACGCTTTACAAAGCAGCATAGGGACAAACATACAGAGAACAGGTAAACACATACACATAGGTACACATAGGTAGAAGAGGCAGTCAGTTTTTATAGGTTGATTTAAAAAGATGGGTTTTGAGTTGACTTTTAAAAGAAGCAAGTGTGTTGGCAGACCGGATGTGAAGGGGCAAGGAATTCCAGAGGGTTGGTGCGGCGATGGCGAATGATCTATCACCCAGGGTGCGGAATTTTGTCTTGGTGATGGGGGTAAGAAGGTGAGCGTCAGCAGAGCGGAGGAGACGAGTGGGAGAATGACGAGACAGAAAGTCCATTAGGTATGAGGGGGCGAGGTTATGAAGAGCTTTATAGGTGATGAGGAGGATCTTGAAGTTGATGCGCTGTTGAATGGGGAGCCAGTGGAGCTGACGGAGGAGAGGAGTGATGTGGTCTCTGGAGCGGGAGTGAGTAAGTAGGCAGGCGGCTGAGTTTTGGACATACTGTAGTTTTTGGAGGATGGTGGAAGGAAGTCCATACAGAATGCTGTTACAGTAATCAAGTCTGGAGGTGATTTGTCACCTCCAGTGACTTGTCATTTGTGTAATATTGCCAAGATTAGGAGCACCTCGTCTCAGAGTGATGCTGAGAAACTGATCCACGCTTTTGTTAGCTCGAGATTAGATTATTGTAATTCTTTATTATCAGGCTGTCCTAAAACATCTTTAAAAAGTCTTCAGCTGATCCAAAATGCTGCAGCAAGAGTTTTAACAGGTACTAGAAAGTGAGATCATATCTCTCCGGTTCTGGCCTCCCTTCATTGGCTTCCCATAGAGTTTAGAATTAAGTTTAAAATCCTTCTTCTTACTTACAAAGTTCTAAACAATCAGGTGTAGCGGTTTGATTCAACCCCCACAACACAGAGACAGAGCACAGAGACAGTCAGCTCGTACTCCTGGGTTTTTTCCGCTGCATGCTGCGTTTACAGCTGTGAGGTTAAAGTGTCATCCATGCATTGTGTTCATGCATCCTGTCTGTACCTCTGATATGCAAATGCCCAGATTGACTGCTGTGAAGGTCCTTTGATCTATTGTTTGAGTTGAGTATATATGCTGCACTGTGCTGTAAATCTGCCTCTCATTCACTCACTCTGATTCTGCATCTGCTGCGAGACACACACACTGTCTCCTCTTTGAGAGCTGGAGGAACGAAGCGGCAGCCTGCTCAAACCATGGGCTGTAGCCGAGTTCTGATGAAGGCGGGTGATAATAAAGCTATTTAAAAATCCAACGCTGCCTTTATTTTATCATCCTCTTCACTGGTGACCCCGGAATGCACACGTTTTGTGCAAACACAACCTTCAGATCTGAACAGCCACGCTGGCGACCCGAGACTGAAGAAAACGAGCGGCCAGCGAACGCAGCACCCGGGCATGAATGCTCCGTCACAGCGGCCTGACTGGTCTTCCCTCCCTGCTGCCTCAGGGAGACCTCGACGCAGAGCCCACGGCGGGCGAGCCGCTCTCAGGACATCAGCCAAGACCGGGTAAGCGGCAGAGAACGTCATGGCGCGCCCTCGCCGAGATCGGCACATCCATGCGGGACCGGCCGCGCAGCATCTCCACATCAGAGCACATGAGGGCGACTCCCATGGCCGACGGAGCACATGTGGACCTGAACGCACCATGACTAATCTGCAGCCACGGCTCGTCAGAGATGTTTTTCGGCGCAGACTGCGCCGATCTCCACCAAGTTTCCGACCCTGATTTCCTCTCCAGCGGGCCCACCCAAGCACGGAGCCCTGGCACGCACACCGGGGGTGACGAGGACGGCGCACCACGCACGGGACAAATACGGCTTTTCCGACCGCCTTCCTTCTGCTGCACACTGGCCCTTCAGGCTTGCTTGTACACCTGAGGCCCGCAGTTTGCTCATTGGATTTTATGGTCTTAGCCACGGCACACAAGGGGAATTCAGCTGTCTGCGGTTCCCGAGGCTGTAGGGTTACGTCTGCCCTAAAGTCAACACGCCAGTCCCTCTGCTTTTATTTTTTTCTTGCCGCCGCTCCTGCTTTTCTTCATGGTCACGAGAGGAGTCAGAGACTAATTTTTTTCTTCTTCTTATCTCCGCATGTTCAGACGGGACATCGCGGAGCAGCAAACACTTTTGCGCGACTCGAACGATTTTCTCACGCCCGGTCAGCATTTGCTACCCCCCCCCTCCTCCTGCACAGAGCTTTTCCCTGCTCGCTGCCCAAACTGCAACATCGAGGTCACGGTCCCCTACCGTGCCCTCTGGGGGGGAGCAGTGTAGCGGTTTGATTCAACCCCCACAACACAGAGACAGAACACAGAGACAGTCAGCTCGTACTCCTGGGTTTCTTCCGCTGCATGCTGCGTTTACAGCTGTGAGGTTAAAGTGTCATCCATGCATTGTGTTCATGCATCCTGTCTGTACCTCTGATATGCAAATGCCCAGACTGACTGCTGTGAAGGTCCTTTGATCTATTGTTTGAGTTGAGTATATATGCTGCACTGTGCTGTAAATCTGCCTCTCATTCACTCACTCTGATTCTGCATCTGCTGCGACACACACACTGTCTCCTCTTTGAGAGCTGGAGGAACGAAGCGGCAGCCTTCTCAAACCATGGGCTGTAGCCGAGTTCTGATGAAGGCGGGTGATAATTAAGCTATTTAAAAATCCAACGCTGCCTTTATTTTATCATCCTCTTCACAGGCTCCTTTTTATTTAAAAGATCTGATACTACCGTATTATCCTAACAGAGCACTACGCTCCCAAAATGCAGGATTACTTGTAATACCTAGAATCTCCAAAAGTACAATGGGAGGCAGAGCCTTCAGTTATCAAGCTCCTCTCCTGTGGAACCAGCTGCCAATCTGGATTCGGGAGTCAGAGTCGATCTCTGTTTTTAAGAATAGGGCTAAAACCTACCTTTTTGATATAGCCTACAATTAGGGAGGGATCATGTGTTTCTGAACCCTCCCTTAGTTATGCTGCTAATAGGTTTAGTCAGCCGGGGGACCTCCAGTAATGCACTGGGCCTCACTCCTTTCTTCGCTCTCAATGAAATATTTTTTTTGCTGGTCATTAACATTTGTTTGTTCTCTCCCATAGATTGAGTCCCCATCGTGCTGTTTGCTCTCTACATGTCTGTTCTTTTCATCTTCTCTATCCCCTCACCCCCCAGCCAGTCGCAGCAGATGACTGCCCCTCCCTGAGCCTGGTTCTGCTGGAGGTTTCTTCCTGATAAAAGGGAGTTTTTCCTCTCCACCGTCGCCAAGTGCTTGCTCACAGGGGATCGCCTGATTGCCGGGGTCTTTCTGCAACTGTGGGGGTTCCCCCTACAGTTGATAGTGCTATGAGATGACTGTTGTTGTGAAATGGCGCTATATAAATAAAGTTGAATTGAATTGAATTGAATCTCTCTTGTGCATTTTCCATTACATTGGATGGTTGATGGTAGGTATTTAAACTCATCTACTTTCACTACCGCTTCTCCTTCCATCTTCACCGTTAAACCTGTCTCCCTCTCATTCACACTCATGTATTCTGTCTTGCTTCTACTGGCTTTCATTCCTCTTCTCTCCAGAGCATACCTCCACCTCTCCAGGTTGTCTTCCACCTGCTCCGTACTCTCACTGCAGATCACAATGTTGTCTGCAAACATCATGGTCCACGGAGACTCCTGCCTGACCTCGTCTGTCAGCCTGTCCATCACCATAGCAAACAAGAAGAGGCTCAGAGCCTATCCCTGATATAATCCCACCCCCACCTTGAATCCATCTGTCACTCTACAGCGCACTTCACCACTGTCTCACTGTCCTCATACATGTCCTGCACCACCCTCACATACTTCTCTGCCACTCCTGACTTCCTCATACAGTACCACCACTTCCTGTTTTGGCACCCTATCATATGGTTTCTCTAGATCCACAAAGACACAGTGCAACTCCTTCTGACCATCTCTATACTTCTCCATCAGCACTCTTAAAGCAAACATTGCACCTGCAGTCCTCTTTCTTGGCATGAAACCATACTGCTGCTCACTGATTGTCACCTCTCCCCTTAACCTGGCTTCAACAACTCGTTCCCATATCTTCATAGTGTGGCTGATCAACTTTATGTCTCTGTAGTTACTACAGCTCTGAGCATCACCTTTGTTCTTGAAAATTGGTACCAAAATACTTCTTCTCCACTCCTCAGGCATCCTCTCACTCTCCAAGACTGCGTTAAACAATCTGGTTTAAAAGTCCACTGTCATCTCTCCTAAACACCTCTATACCTCCACAGGTTAGTCATCTGGACCAACTGCCTTTCCATTCTTCATCCTCTTCAAAGTTGCCCTCACTTCTGCCTTGCTAATCATCCGGACTTCCTTGTTCACCATCTTTCCTTCATCCAGCCTCCTCTCGCTCTCATTTTCTTTATTCATCAGCTCAACTCCTTCTGTCATGAATCGCCCTTCAGAGCAGAGAGGAGAGAGCCACACGCTGGACTGCAGTTTGTGATATTTATTAACCAGAACACAAAATCCCAAACAGTGCAAAAACAGAAAATCCAAACTGAAATACAAGCAGACTTACAGCACACCAGAACAGGGCCAGGATTCTGGTGGAGATGATAACTGAGACTCTAGCAAGGAGAAATGAAAATAACTGCCCGTAAATAAGGCTAGAAACAATCAAACACAAATAGCACCTAGTGTGAATGACATGAGTGGGCTGGGGAGAAAATGACAATCAGCTGTGAGTCATAAGGAGAGGAGGCGGAGCTGACAGTTTGACAGGAGCACCACCCACAACCAGGAAGTGCCCATGACAACTGTAGCTCCCGAGAAAGAAAGAGAAAGAGAAGAGACTGGCAAAATTAAAGTGGAAACAAATAAAGACAACTAAACCCAAATATGTAAACAAAACTACACTGAACGTAAACAGGAAAATAAATCATACAAAGAAATAATTGTGAAAACAAACTAGAAATAACATCACAGCTTTCTTTTTGAAGTCCTACAAAGGTTTGGACTTGGAAATAATTTCATAAAATGGGTTCAAATAATATACAATAATGCTACAGCAGAAATCCTAACAAATAACAATATTTCAAAACCAATAAAAATCAATAGAGGATGTCGACAAGGCTGTCCACTTTCACCTTTACTGTTTACTATGGCAATTGAACCTTTAGCGATAGCGATACGTTTACATTCACAAATATATGGAATTAAAGTTGGACCAACAGAACATAAAATCTCCCTGTACGCCGATGATATAATTTTGTTTATGTCGAATCTAAAAAAATCAATTCCAACCTTGTTGAATTTAATAAAGAATTTTGGGGAAATATCAGGATATAAAATAAATAAAACTAAATCTTCAATATTAAGATAAGATAAGATAAGATAAGATAAGCCTTTATCAGTCCCACAATGGGGAAATTCCAGGATTGCAACAGCACAGGGATAGCAACACTCAGAGCAACAATCAGAAGGCAAGAAAAAACAACATCTAGTAAACATATGTCCATATTACTATAAATGTATATATATAGACACACAGTGCAGAGCATTATGGCTGGTGAATGTGCAGCAGAAAGTCTAAGTTCTCTCTCCGCGGATGCAGCGGGCCAGCTGGAAGTCTTTGGGCATGATGGTGACCCCCTTAGCGAAGAAGAGACCACCAGGTGGGTCTCGCTGGTCTCCTGCAGAGCCATGACGGCGAAACTCAGGAAACGCAGGACGGTCTTGAAGTCCTGAGCGATCTCCCTCACCAGGCGCTGGACGGGCAGCTTACGGATGAGCAGCTCCGTGGATTTCTGGTAGCGACGGATCTCTCTCAGAGCCACGGACCTGTGACGGCGAGGCCTCTTCACTCTGCCGGTGGCCAGAGCGCCTCTCCGAGCAGCCCTGGTGGCTAGCTGTCTCATGGGGGGCTTCTTCCTCCAGTAGATTTTACGGGCGGTCTGCTTGGTTCTTGCCATCGCTCTTTATTATTCTGTCTTATATTTCTTTCACGCCGCCTAAACTCCAGCCCGGCACCCGCTTCGTTTTCGCTACAGCTCCCGGTATGTCGAGTTTCCCATTAGCACCGGGCGGCGGCCAAGTGCTAGCTAGCACTAGCTCCTCCCCGCAGTAACGTCTCCCGCTGCAAACCGTGGCTCCGTCCGCCGACCCGGGAGACCCCCGGGGCGATCCGTGCGTCCGTGATATATATACAGAGTGAAAGGTGTAGAAAGAAGAAGGAAGATAAAAAAAAAGGCTGTTGCAACAGGCAGCCCACTCGTGTGGCGCCGCCGGTCCGGCAGAGCCGGAACCGGAAAAATAATGCTAAATGAGACCCAGAGAAATTACCCAGCCCCTGAGGTAAATCAATTCAATGTTGTAAATCAGTTTAAATATTTAGGAATCCAAATTATGCCTAAGCTAGAATCAGTCGCCAGTGTCAACTATGAAGCCTTAATGTCAGATATCAGTGAGTTAACTCAGAGATGGATGTCACTACCAATGTCGATGATCGGGAGAATCAATATACTTAAAAGTAATATTTTACCTAAAATACTTTATTTATTTCAATACATTCCCTTATCACCACCTTTAGATCTATTCTCAAGAATAAAAAAAAAGTTAGTGGAATTTATATGGAACAACAGGAGGGCTAGATTACGTTTGTCTTTATTATATTTACCATTTGATCGTGGAGGTCTGAAATGTCCAAATTTTATGTTGTATTATTGGTCGGCACAACTGAGGTCTATGACATATTATTTTTCATCAAATGATCTCCCTCACTGGACTGAAATGGAATCATACAATTTACCTTTACCTCTTCCCATATTCATATACTCAGATTCGGCAAAAAAATTACAAAAACAAGTTAAAAATCCATTTGTAAAGCATATGATCAAAATATGGTGTGAAGCTAAAAACTATTTAAAAGAACCACAGTTATTGTCACAATTTAGTCCAATATGGGGTAATCAATATTTTAAACCAGGGAGAGCGGACGCTGTATTTAAAGTATGGAATTTAAAAGGGATACAAAAGATTCAGGATTTATATTTGCCAGGTGCAGACAACATAATGTCTTTTGAAGAGCTGAGGATCAAATTTAATCTCAATAGAACACATTTTTTTAAATATCTTCAACTTAGAAACTTTATTCGATCAAATCAAAATAAAGCTCTCACTCGACCTATTTATTCATCCTTGGAAAAAATGATGATGAAAGATAGTAAAAGAAAGGGTATTATTTCAGAGTTTTATAACTCATTGACACTATCTTCAAGTGAAAATTCACTGAAAAGATTAAACTACTGGAAAGAAGATCTGCAAATTGAAATTTCAGAGGAACAATGGGAATTGGCTTGTACAGAAGCTCAAACCAAATCAATAAATGCACGCCTTAAATTGATACATTTCAAATGGTTAATGCGGATGTATGTTACACCGGAGGAGTTAAATAGGTATAACAAAAATATACCAGATACATGCACAAAATGCATGGAAAGTAAAGGAACCCTATTTCATTGTTTATGGGAATGTAGATTAATAAGAATGTTTTGGGAAGAGGTGAGGGTAACAATTGAAAAAATAATCTCAAAACAAATCATATTGAATCCTAAACTGTTTTTGTTGGGTCTGTACCCAGAAAAGCATAATTTTAATAAAAGTGAAAGAACATTCATAGACCTCAGTTTGCTTAATGCCAAAAAATGTATTGCACTATTATGGAAAAAGACTCATAGACCAGATGTGACTCAGTGGTTAAGACAGATGTTAACAAACCTTCCATTAGAAAGAATAACATATATACTAAAATCAAAGGAAATTGTGTTTGAGAATATATGGAGACCTTTTATTGATTATGTAAAAAATTTAAACATAACTCTTGAAGAAGAAGGTGAATGATGTGTGTGGACCTTGTAAATTCCAAACTGGTGAACATAATATGTATACTTATGTATTGGATTGTCTAGACTAAACAGAGGAGCATTGTTGAAGACTTGATTTTGTTGGTGGTTGTTGGTGTTTTTAGTGCATTTTTTTTTTTTTGTAGTACTTTAGTGTTAGTGTTTGATTGTTTGTATCATGTTTGTTAAAAAAAAAAAAAGGTTCAATAAAGATATTGTGGGAAAAAAAGAAATAACATCACAGGCAAATAAACCAAAATACAATATTATTCAAATAAGGAAAAACAAAAAAGCAGAGAAAAAGCATGGTGGAATTCCCCCCACCCGCCCCGTGCTCAGATCTTGACAGAGCCCCCCCCCCCCCCCCAAGGGGTGGTTACCAGACACCCCGGGCAGCATTAAAAGGAGAACAAGAACCCACCCCACCAAAAGACAAGAAAACAACCCCACCTCGGGCAGGAGGAGGGTGATCCAGGCATGGAGGGACCGAAACAAACCAGAGAAAATAATAAGAACTCCCATGACTTATATCCCGGCAGAATCCAGGCTAGGAGAAGACAAAAAACAAAAAAAAAAACCCACCCAGGATCCACACCAGGCAGAACCAGGGACTTAGGCCCCCTGGACCAAAGAGCTAGACAGTTCCGGTGGCTGGCCGAAGTCCCAGGCTTGGCAGACAACGAGGTGGAAAAAGTTGGGTGGCCTGCCGGAGAATATGAACCACCCAACCCAATGGCACAGTCTGTCAGGCGGTCGGCCAGAGTTCTTTAACCACCAAAACAGGAAAGGCGGTCCAGGGGGCGGCCGCCCAACCGGGGCGACCAGAGACAAGGAGGATGGAGGAATAGGGGGAACCACAACAATGTCAGGCAGAGGAGGGGGAACCATGACGGCATCTGACACAGGAGGGGGAACCACGACAGCATCTCTCACAGGAGAGGGGACCACGACAGCATCTGTCACAGGAGAGGGGACCATGACAGCATCTGTCACAGGAGAGGGGACCACGACAGCATCTGGCAGAGGAAGGGGAACCACGATGGTGTCTGTTGAAGGAGAGGGAACCACGTTTCCCTTGGACTCGCCAGCAGCACCCTCGGTGGACCCGGACTGGGACATAGTTGCACCCGCGGAGGCTCCAGACTGGAGCGAAGCAGCACCTGCAGTGGCTCCGGGCTGAAGCAAAGCTGCACCTGCGGTGGCTCCGGGCTGGAGCAAAGCTGTACCCGCAGTGGCTCCGCGCTGGAGCAAAGCTGTACCTGCAGTGGTTCCGAGCTGGAGCAAGCTGCATCCACGGTGGCTCCGGGCTGGAGCAAAGCTGCACCCATGGTGGCTCCAGTCTGGAGCAAAGCTGCACCCTCGGTGGGCCCGGACTGGGCCAAGGCTGCACCCGCAGTGGACCCAGACTGGGCCAAAGCTGCACCCACGGAGGACCCGGACTGGGCCAATGCTGCACCCTTGGATGCCCCGGGCTGGAACGGAGCACCCGCGATGACCTCCTAAGAAAAGTTAGCAGCACCCTTGAAGACCTCAGCCGGAGGGGGAACAGCACCCATGGAGGTCCCGGGCTGGGACGGAGCGCCCATGATGACCTCAGCGGGAGGAGCTGAACACACGATGATCTCGGGCGGCGAACCTGGACCCACGGAGACATCTGGCAGATCTGGAATATCTTCGGCGACCCTGGGGAAAAGCTCAGGCAGGAGATGCAAAGATACAGGGTCAGGGTCACCGGTGGCAGTGGAGCCCGGCAAGGTGAGCTCAGGTGCAGCTGATGGCTGCACTTGGCTCTCCTCACCAAGAGCCAGGCAAGATTTCTCTAAAAGAGAGACAACAGACAAAGGAAAGCATTTGCCTGGGCTCAAGCTCCACCGCCATCCAGGACTCTGTCAATCCAGACAAAGACTTCTCGGGCTCGGCCCTGTTGAAGTTCAGCTCAGACTCTGCTGTGGTCTCCCCAGCAGCAGGCATGGTGGTCGATGCAGTCCCGGAACCCCCTAGCGATGTGACCCACGCAGGTGGGTCGCCCGACGTGGACACAGGAGGTCGGCTTCCTGCTGGCGCTGGATCCTGTTCTGCTGGAGCCAGGGGATGCTCCATCATCGGCACAGGCTTCAGTTCAGTAGCAGCGCTCTCTCTCCATCCAGATTGTGACTGCAGGGCTGGGACCAGGCTCTCCAGGACCACAGGCTCCTCCAACGTCCGGCGGCTTAATCCCAGGGCCAGTGGACACTCAGGGGAGAGAGGAGGAAACAGGGAGGTAGCAGGTGAACAACTAATGTCTGCAGCAGGCGGTGAGGACTCAGCAGACTGCACCAGCTGAGCCCCACCACCGGGAATCAGGAAAGATAACTCATTTTTAGGTAACTGGAAATGAAAAGACACTTGACTGAATTTCCGGAGCATGATGGTTTCTGCTGCAGCAGGCCCAACGTCTTCCCTCTCAGTGGCTGCAGCGGTAATGGGCCCCTCAGAAGAGCATGGAGGAGCCTCCCCTGCAGACTCAATGGCGGGCAGAGCTGGGGATGAAGAAGCCGAACTGTCAGCAGCAGGGGGAAACACCATGGAGGTGAGGGAAGCAGCATCAGCAGAGGGAGAGGGAGTTGACGGAACAGCCAGCACAGAGGAGCTCGGACAAGAAGAGTAGGCTTCTGCAGAAATTTTTTGACACGGCAGAGGAGGAACTGCTGGCAGAGAGATGCAGGCATTCTTCCAGTGGGATCTCCCAGGGTGATGCGGGGAGCGGGAGGTGGAGACGTCGGTTCATGGCAAGGTGGAAGAGGATCCGGTGAACCCTCCTCCAGTTCCTGGGCGAGATCCGGAAGGAGCCATGGTTTATATTCTAGTAGGAGCTCTGTCTCCGCTAATTGGACCAGCCTGCACTCCTCCAGCTACTTGGCCAATGGAGTGGGCCACAGTTCAGAGAGAGAAGGCGGGGCTGCTGTGTCGGGACTGGACGGTGTCCATTTGGGACCTCCAGGGACCGTCTGATGAATAAACAAGGGTTCAGGTTCCGGACAGGATGAGCAAGTCTTCTGTCCCCGGGTGCGCTTCTTCTTGAGCCCTGGTGGTGCTGAAGGGAAGATCCCTGCCTGGGCACAGAGTTGGCGGTGTGTGTTGACCACTGAGGCGAGAAAAACTGTGAGGCCCGGGTAGCTCCAGAGACTGGGATGATCCTCGATCACCTGGGCCGCGCCGTCCATGAACCTCCAAACCTCCTCCGGAGAGCGGGAGGCTCCAGCCCCCGAAGCAAAACTGGCGAGGAGTGTAGCCGCCACACACTCCTCGCTCAGCTCCAGAGCTGAAAAATCTAAGGCTGCAGAACCCAATGGTGGCGAAGGTAGCCTTTCCTTCTTCTTCCCCCCAAACCCAGGTAAAAAACAAAAACTGGGGGGAAGAAGAAGGAAAGGCTACCTTCGCCGCCACTGGTGAATAAAGTTGGCTGGGTAGTTTCTGGCCACATCAACTCCCAGAAATTGCCAACCCACAGACGAGAGAAACAACAAACTGCAGCCGCTGGATCTCTGACTGGCTAGAGTCTACTGTCATGAATTGCCCTTCAGGGCAGAGAGGAGAGAGCCACACGCTGGACTGCAGTTTGTGATATTTATTAACCAGAACACAAAATCCCAAACAGTGCAAAAACAGAAAATCCAAACTGAAATACAAGCAGACTTACAGCACACCAGAACAGGGCCAGGATTCTGGTGGAGACGATAACTGAGACTCCAGCAAGGAGAAATGAAAATAACAGCCCTAAAATAAGGCTAGAAACAATCAAACACAAAGAGTACCCGGTGTGAATGACATGAGCGGGCTGGGGAGAAAATGACAACCAGCTGTGAGTCATGAGGAGAGGAGGCGGAGCTGACAGTTTGACAGGAGCACTACCTACAACCAGGGAGTGCCCATGACAACTGTAGCTCCTGAGAGAGAAAGAAAGAGAAGACACTGGCAAAATTAAAGTGGAAACAAATAAAGACAACTAAACCCAAATATGTAAACAAAACTACACTGAATGTAGACAGGAAAATAAATCATACAAAGAAACAATTGTGAAAACAAACTAGAAATAACATCACAGGCAAATAACTCCAAAATACAATATTATACAAATAAGGAAAAACAAAACGGCAAAGAGACAAGGCACGGTGGAATCCCCCCCCCCCCGCCCCGTGCTCAGATCGTGACACCTTCCCCCTTCTCAACACACTCTCGTCATTTATTGGTACATTACCATTTCTGTCCTTAATCAACCTAACCTGCTGTACATCCTTTCCAGCTCGATCTCCCTGTCTAGGCAATCGATACAAGTCCTTTTCTTCTTGTTTAGTGTCCAGCCTCTCATACAACTCACTATATGCCTTTTCCTTTGCCTCCTCTCTCTTTGCCATGTGCCTAGATTCCAAATACGCTTGTCTACTTTCTTCATCCCTCTGACTATCCCACTTTTTCTTTGCTAACCTCGTCCTTTGGATACTTTCCTGTACCTCCTCATTCCATCACCAAGTCCCCTTGTCTTCTTTCCTCTGTCCACTGGATACTCCACATACCTTTCAATTTGTTTCCCTCAATACTTTTGCTGTACTTTCCCAGTCATCTGGTAATTCTTCCCTACCAACCAGAGCCTGTATCAATTCCTTCCTGAACTCTGTGCGACCTTCTTCCTTCTGTAACTTCCCCCAATTAATCGTTGTTTCTGCCTTCACTCTCTTCCTCTTCTTGCTTTCCAAAGTCATCCTACAGACTACCATCCAATGTTGTCTAGCTACCTTCTCCCCTGCCACCACCTTGCAGTCTCCTATCTCTTTCAGATTTATCCTTCTGCATAAGATGTAGTCCACCTGTGTGCATCTTCCTCCACTCCTGTAAGTCACCCTATGTTCCTCTATTCTTGAAGTATGTGTTCATCACAGCCATTTCCATCCTTTTAGCAAAATCCACAACCATCTGTCCTTCCACATTTCTCTCCTTAAGACCATACCTACCCAGAACTTCCTCATCACCTCTGTTCCCTTCACCTATATGTCCATTACAGTCTGCTCCAATCACCACTCTCTCCCCCCTGGGAACACTCTCTATCACTTCATCCAACTTTCTCTAGAATTCCTCTTTCTCTTCTACCTGACATCCAACTTGTGGGGCATATGCACTGACAACACTCAACATCACACCTTTGACTTGTAGCTTCAAACTCATGATTCTGTCCGACTCCCCCTTTTTACCTCCTGAACACTCTTCACATACTCTTCCTTCAAGATTACTCCTACTCCATTTCTCTTCCTATCTGCATCATGGTAGAACAATTTAAATCCACCTCCAATGCTCCTAGCCTTGCTTCCCTTCCATCTAGTTTCTTGAACACACAGTATATATAGTATATTTAAGCACTTTGAGTGGTCTTTGAGACTAGAAAAAGCGCTATATAAGTACAGGTCATTAACCCCCTTATATCTACCTTTCTTCTCTTCATCATATCAGCCAACTCTCTGCCTTTACCAGTCATAGTCCCTACATTTAATGTCCCTACTCTCACCTCCACTCTTCTACCTTTCATTTTCTCTCTCTCCCTCCTAACACGCCTTTCCCCTCTCCTCTTTCTCGATCTTTGACCAACAGTAGCCCAATTTCCACCAGCACCCTCTCGATTAGCAGTAGGGATGGACAATATGGCCTAAAAATGATATCACGATATTTCTGTGAATTTTCACGATAACGATATAACCATTTTTATATTTTTCACGATATTGCAGAATGCAGTTTTTTTTCTTTTAAATTTATGCAAAAAGGACAGTTTCAGAGGCCAGCATTATTTACCTTCAACATATTCAGGAAAAAAAGCCCAAAAACCCTTATTTCTCCATTTTATAAACAGCAGCTCAGATTTAGTTTAAAAAAATGTTTTAGTTCTGTATCAAATATTACAAGAAAATAACATAAACTGTTACATCTTAACTGCACACAGACGTCAGGTTTTATGCTGAATCACTTTACCTGCTCCCGTTGCATGGACCTGTTCTGGGACTTTTGGCTCTCCTTGTACTGAATGGATGTTTTTTGTTTCTCTCTCTCTCTCCGGATGGTTTAATAAAAGTGCACGTAAAATACAGCCACTTCGAGTATTGCAAGGAGAAAAGCCAGTGATATGGGTGTTTTGAACAGGAGCTATTCACCAACAGTAGTCTTACCAGCCACTCCTCCTTGGTTTCTGCCTCAGCCTGATGTAGACCTTGCACTCCATGAGATACAGAGTGGATAATGTGGGGTGAGATACGCAAGTGTAAATGCATACATAGGAAGGAATATTATGGATACCTACAAATATACATAGATGGGTCTAATGATCCAAAGATGGGTAGAACTGCAGCAGCACTGGTCATTCCTGAATTTAATGTGGTGTGTGGGAGGAGGCTAACAGATGATATTTCTGTCTTTTCGTGTGAAATGGTGGCCTTAATTATGGCTTTGCAGTGGGTAGAGGAGGTAAGACAAGAGAGAGACATAATAGCATTGGATTCATATGCAGCTTTGATGAGTTTAGTGTCTGGCAATTCTAGTTGTAGACAGGATCTGGTGAATGAAATTTTGCAGCTATATAGAGTCCAAAATATGCATCTGATTGTTAAATGTGTCCTTGTATTGTTGGATATGAATACTGTGTATATAGTTAGGGTGTACCAATATGGCGGTGCCCCGGGTGTAGTGGGAGGTAACGCCCCGTCTTTCCGGTGGTGGCGTCACGAGAGTATAAGAGGGCACAGCGGAAGGGACTCTCTCTCTTCACTGTGGACTCTCAGGCTTGTCGGAGTGACTCCTGTGTGTTCCTGTTCATGTGTTAATAAAATTACAAAACTGTCACCTCGACTCCTCCTCATTTCCAGATGTAACATTTGGCGACGAGGACAAATGGTATGAAGCAGGTTGCTACTGCTTTTCGGCCATTCTTGGAGGCTCCGGGAGAACCACTCGTTCCCTGGGCCAGGTGGTATGCAGCGTTTGAAAATGATCTCACTGCTCTGGACCTCGGCGACCTCAAAAAATTGCGTGCGAGGGCAATTTTGGTCCATAACTTAGGGATGGAGGGCCAGAGGATCATGAGTACGTTCAGAGGAGGTGATACATTTGATGACGTGGTGAGACTCATGGCAGGCTATTTTCGTGCCCCTGAAAACACCTTCATGAGGCGCATTCAGTTCAGACAGCGACGCCAGCGGCCGGGTGAGTCAGTACAACAGTTCGTTGTAGATCTGCAGCAGCTGGCAGGAGAGTGCAGATTCGGCGCCTTGGAGGAAGAGATGGTTCGTGACCAACTAGCGGAACATGTGCTGTACTCTTCCACGAGGGTTCGCCTCCTCACTCATAAGATAAGATAAGATAAGATAAGCCTTTATTAGTCCCACAATGGGGAAATTCCAGGATTGCAACAGCATAGGGATAGCAACACTCAGAGCAACAATCAGAAGGCAAGAAAAAACAACATCTAGTAAACATATGTCCATATTACTATAAATGTATATATATATAGACACACAGTGCAGAGCATTATGGCTGGTGAATGTGCAGCAGAAAGTCTAAGCTCTCTCTCCGCGGATGCAGCGGGCCAGCTGGAAGTCTTTGGGCATGATGGTGACCCCCTTAGCGAAGAAGAGACCACCAGGTGGGCCTCGCTGGTCTCCTGCAGAGCCATGACGGTGAAGCTCAGGAAATGCAGGACGGTCTTGAAGTCCTGAGCGATCTCCCTCACCTGCTCACCTCCCTCATCATGCTGGTGAGCTAACACTTCTAGCCACCATGGACTTAGCACAGCAACATGAGGCAGCAGAAATCCATCCATCTTCTTCCGCTTAATCCTTTTCGGGTTGTGGGGGGGCTGGAGCCTATCCTAGCATATGAAAAATCTCGGTGAAGCAGAAAACCTGCCAAGGAACGAAAAACAGTGGAAGGCACTGGCCGTGGATCCAGACGACAAGAGTGATGATGAGTACGCCTTCGTTGTGAAAATTAGGTCCGCAACGTGGACGCCAAGATGCTATGGCTGTGGATCCACCAAGCACTGCTACAAAGCGAGGGAGTGCCCAGTGAAGGGGAAGCATTGTGGGAAGTGCAGTCTGTTCCCCCACTTCACTAGAGCCTGCAGAAATTTCGAGCAGGGGGGACTGGAGGCCAGAGGGGGACTCTTCAGCGAAGAAGCCCACAGTGGTCCACACGATCTCACCCAGCACAGACGGATGCATAATCTGCAACACTGAATTGGACGGGGTGGTGGTTCTGCTGATGCTGGACACAGGGTCGGTGACTTCCACCCTGAATTGGGCGACAGTGAAGACCTTTTTCCCGCATTACAGAGTGAGTAGAATGGACATTGCATGTTATGGTTACGGTAACAACCCTTTGGACATTGTGGGCTCATTGTGGCTCTCAGCGAGGTATAAGTCTGCGTCGGTGAGTGCAATTGATTTTATGGTGTCCACTGAAGGAAATAACCTGATGGGCTGTGACTTGTTCTACGGACTCGGGTTCTCCATTGCCTGCATCGTGGGAGAGGAGTGGTCTGGTAGTGGGCTATGGGACCATCCTTTTTATGCGGGAAATGAAGGTGAAGTGTGGGACTTGAACCTGCCCAGACCAAGTGATGACGGGCACGACCAGCACCATGGAGCATGTCACGGGGAGTTTCCGGTGCCAGTGTTTGTGGTACCCTGGACGAGGGACCCGAACGGCATGGTTAGACACCCGTGGGGGCGAATAGAGCCAGCGAGCTGGCACAGCATAGTTCTGGTGGCCAACCGAGTACCACCGTCGAACCGGGCGCTACAGTGGCTGATTCAACACACAAAATGAAAGCGATTGTGGCAAGAACGAGCGGCGCAATCCCTAGGTGTGCCCATAAGAGGGACCAGAGGCAGATCTCGGACCGGATTGGCGGGACCCTACAGCACCGTACAGGAACCCGGTCATGACGCCACAGACCACGGATGCCAGTGAGTACTCCCCTGAGTGTTGGTGATAATGTGCGCCCTAGGGTTGAGTCTTGGCTTGGAGGGGTCCACAAATCGAGAGAACAGCGGGATGACCAGGGTCAACTACAGGCAGTGAGGACTCATGATGACGGCTACATTGAGCTGGTGGATGGATCCAGACGGCACCCGAATGAGCTGCGGTGTTTGGGAGAGAGGAAACACCAGTGCAGCCCGTCTCCAGAGAGGAAAAGACGGAGACGCTCTGGCAGCGGGCTGCAGGACGGACGTTCCAGAGGGGAGCATCCAGGGGATCCTTAGTGGAACTTTTAAAAGGGGCTAGCGGCGTGTTCTATTAAGTCATGTTTTTGCTATTATTATTCTTTGTGTTTAAAAAAAACACGAAAAGAAACCGATAATTTTATGCAAGTTGCCCCTGTGTGTGGTGAAATACTTTACATAGATGTGTAAGTGGTTAAGGTAAACAGTACTGTGAGTGAAACGCAAATGTTTTCCAGTGCTGTTTGTTTGATGTGCCCATATTGTGGGGTGGGAGTTCTGGGGTGGAGGGATCTGGGAACACCATTAGGATGGAGGTTAGTGTACATATTGTTTATAAGTGTATATAGTTCTAAGTATTTAAACTGTATGTGATTTATCGGGATTATTTTTTTTTTTTTTTGTATGTGGCCCTTTTCTGTTCACTGACTGTAATAATTAAAATGGCGGAGTAGTCCGCTGGGCCAGTATGGTGTGCATTGATAGTTTTATGTATTTATATCATTTGCAGTGAATTTAGAGTGTGTATCGGGTTACCAAATTGGGGGGGGCCTGATTAGTGTGCTTGCGATTTTCTTCGGGGGGGGGGGTGAAACGTTGGATATGAATACTGTGTATATAGTTAGGGTGTACCAATGTGGCAGTGCCCTGGGTGTAGTGGGAGGTGACGCCCCGTCTTTCCGGTGGTGGCATCACGGGAGTATAAGAGGGCACAGCGGAAGGGACTCTCTCTCTTCGCTGTGGACTCTCAGGCTTGTTGGAGTGACTCCTGTGCATTCATGTTCATGTGTTAATAAAACTACAAAACTGTCGCCTCGACTCCTCCTCATTTCCAGACGTAACAGGTACCAGCTCAACTTGGAGTTGAGGAAAATGAGTTGGCATATAAAACAGCAAAAGGAGCCTTGAAGAGGGAGAACTATCAAGTCACGGTGCACCGGAGTAAAAATGAAGCCAAAGTAGTCAATAAAGAGCTCACTGAAAATACTGTATGTGGCAAAGTGAGTGGAATAATGAATGTTAAGGAAGACACTTATTACCTCCGCCAAGGAGGTTATGTTTTCATCGGCGTTGGTTTGTCTGTCTGTCTGTTTGTCTGTCTGTCTGTTTGTTTGTTAGCAAGATAACTCAAAAAGTTATGGACGGATTTTCATGAAATTTTCACAGATTGTCCGAAATGGGGTATCCTACAGATGATTACATTTTGGTGGTGATCCGGATCACCGTCCAGAAGAAAACCGCCATTATGGAAAATGCCATTTTTGTCAATAACTACCGGTACTGAGCCACTAATCCTATCATTGTGAATCCAATTGCTAGTCATATGTTTTCATGGTCAAGGAATCTGAAAACGTACACACAAACACTGTATGGGGGGAACTGTGGCGCTAAACTGCCATTACGGAAAATGCCATTTTCGTCAATAACTACTGAACCACTAATCCTATCATTGTGAATCCAATTGCTAGTCATATATTTTCATGGTCAACGAATCTGAAAACGTACACACAAACACTGTATGGGGGGAACTGTGGCGCCTGGTGGAGGTCTGCGCTCTCCGAGTGCTTTTCTTTTTTTTTTCCACAATATTTTTATTGAACCTTTTTTAATTCAATTCAATTCAATTCAACTTTATTTATATAGCGCCATTTCACAACAACAGTCATCTCATAGCACTATCAACTGTAGGGGGAACCCCCACAGTTGCAGAAAGACCCCAGCAATCAGGCGATCCCCTGTGAGCAAGCACTTGGCGACGGTGGAGAGGAAAAACTCCCTTTTAACAGGAAGAAACCTCCAGCAGAACCAGGCTCAGGGAGGGGCAGTCATCTGCTGCGACTGGCTGGGGGGTGAGGGGATAGAGAAGAAGAAAAGAACAGACATGTGGAGAGCAAACAGCACGATGGGGACTCAATCTATGGGAGAGAACAAACAAATGTTAATGACCAGCAAAAAAAATATTTCATAGAGAGTGAGGAAAGGAGTGAAGCCCAGTGCATTACTGGAGGTCCCCCGGCTGACTAAACCTATTAGCAGCATAACTAAGGGAGGGTTCAGAAAACACATGATCCCTCCCTAATTGTAGGCTATATCAAAAAGGTAGGTTTTTTACAAACATAACACAAACAATCAAACACTAACACTAAAGTAATAAAAAAAAAAATGTACTAAAACACACCAACAACCACTAACAGGAACAGGTCTTCAACAATGCTCCTCTGTTTAGTCTAGGCAATCCATTACATAAGTATACATATTATACATTCACCAGTTTGGAATTTATAAGGCCCACACACATCATTCACCTTCTTCTTCAAAAGTTATGTTTAAATTCTTTACATAATCAATAAAAGGTCTCCATATATTCTCAAACACAGTTTCCTTTGATTTCAGTATGTATGTTATTCTTTCTAGTGGAAGGTTTGTTAACATCTGTCTTAACCACTGAGTCACATCTGGTCTATGAGTCTTTTTCCACAATAGTGCAATACATTTTTTGGCGTTAAGCAAACTGAGGTCTATGAATGCTCTTTCACTTTTATTAAAGTTGTGCTTTTCTGGATGCAGACCCAACAAAAACAATTTAGGATTCAATATGATTTGTTTTGAAATTATTTTTTCAATTGTTCCCCTCACCTCTTCCCAAAACATTCTAATTTTCCTACATTCCCATAAACAATGAAATAAGGTTCCTTTACTTTCCATACATTTTGTGCATGTATCTGGTATGTTTTTGTTATATCTATTTAATTCCACCGGTGTAACATACATCCGCATTAACCATTTAAAATGTATCAATTTTAGACGTACATTTATTGATTTGGTTTGAGCTTCTGTACAAGCCAATTCCCATTGTTCCTCTGAGATTTCAGTTTGCAGGTCTTCTTTCCAATAATTCAGTCTTTTCTGTGAGTTTTCACTTGAAGATAATGTCAATGAGTTATAAAACTCTGAAATAATACCCTTTCTCTTACTTTCTTTCGTCAAGATTTTTTCCAAGGATGAATAAATAGGTCGAGTGAGAGCATTGTTTTGATTTGATCGAATAAAGTTCCTAATCTGAAGATATTTAAAAAAATGTGTTCTATTAAGATTAAATTTGATTCTCAGCTCTTCAAAAGACATTGTGTTATCTGAACATGACAAATATAAATCTTGAATTTTTTGGATCCCTTTTAAATTCCATACTTTAAATACAGCATCCGCTCTCCATGGTTTAAAATATTGATTACCCCATATTGGACTAAATTGTGACAGTAAGTGTGGTTCTTTTAAATATTTTTTAGTTTCACACCTTATTTTAATCATATGTTTTACAAATGGATTTTTAACTTGTTTCTGTAATTTTTTTGCCGAGTCTGAATATATGAATATGGAAAGAGGTAAAGGTAAATTGTAAGATTCCATTTCAGTCCAGTGAGGGAGATCATTTGATGAAAAATAATATGTCATAGACCTCAGTTGTGCTGACCAGTAATACAACATAAAGTTTGGACATTTCAGACCTCCACGATCAAATGGTAAATATAGTAAGGACAGACGTAATCTAGCCTTCCTATTGTTCCATATAAACTCCACTAACTTTTTTTTAATTCTTGAGAATAGATCTGAAGGTGGTGGTAAAGGAATGTATTGAAATAAATAAAGTATTTTGGGTAAGATATTACTTTTAAGTATATTAATTCTCCCAATCATCGACATTGGTAGTGACATCCATCTCTGAATTAACTCATTAATGTCTGTCATTAAGGCTTCGTAGTTGGCACTGGCGACTGATTCCAGCTTGGGCACAATTTGAATTCCTAAATATTTAAACTGATTTACAACATTGAATTGATTTACCTCAGAAGCTGGGTGCTTTCTCTGGGACTCATTTAGCATTAATATTGAAGATTTAGTTTTATTTATTTTATATCCTGATATTTCCCCAAAATTCTTTATTAAATTCAACAAGGTCGGAATTGATTTTTTAAGATTCGACATAAACAAAATTATGTCATCGGCATACAGGGAGATTTTATGTTCTGTTGGTCCAACCTTAATTCCATATATTTGCGGATGTAAACGTACTGCTGTGGTATATATGACTCTTATATCCCATATCTACATATGTTAGAACAAGTGGAAATGTTTTGTGACAGCATATGTAAGGAACTTCACACCTGGAAAGGACAAAGGATCTCCCCCGCCGGGTTACAGTCAATGGACCTCCCAAGACGCGACGGCGGAGATGGACTTGACACCTTTACCCCCTAAGGCGAGAGGAGGAGTTCCCATCACCTCCCAAGACAAGGAGAGGAGATAGCAGAACAATGGGGGGGGTTAAGATAACGGGGGGATGTCAGCTTTTTCAATGTGTGGCTCTGATGTCAGCTTTTTCAATGTGTGGCTCTATGTGTGCTTGTATTTAACCAGCGAGCGGAGCAGAGATCACTCTCTTGCCTTCTGCCAAGCTCTACACCTGATGAGACTCGATAGAAGAGCTATTCATTAAAAACCCTGTTTTTAATACAAAAATCGCCTCGTTATTTCAGCTCCTCTACACTGGTGACCTTGACGCGAGAATATGGACCGGAGGCGTTCTTCAAGCTGCTCATCCATGGTGACTCGGGCATACGCCAGCGACGACGCAGACGAGGGAACAAGCAGACAGCTTTTCCCCACGGCAGAGGGCACTGAGAGAGCTCAACCGAGCTCCAGCACCGCCGTGAGTGCCGAGGCAAGGCACTCTCACCCGGCGGGCACAACAGTGATGGTGTGCACGAACGCCGTTGCTGTCAACCTGCCAGACTTCTGGCGAGAAGACCCCGCCTCTTGGTTTCAACAAGCTGAAGCCCAGTTTATACTGGCGGGCATCACAGCAGACGATATTAAGTTTTACCATATCGTCTCCAAACTCGACTCCGCCACTTCGAAGTGTGTGCGGAGCTTGGTCCGGCGACCACCAGCCCGGGACAAATATGAGACACTCAAGGCGACCATCGTGGCGAATTATGTCCCGTCAGCGGAGGAAAGAGCTGAGAGGATCCTGGCGGTCTACGGCCACAGAGGGAGCAATCCGAGGACCCTCATGGAGGATTTGCTACAACTCAAGGAGGAGGATAATGATAATTTCCTTTTCCAATTCATTTTCCTCAGCACGCTACCACCGCAGTTGAGAGGGACACTCGCCAGTATGAAGTGCAATAATCATCAGGATTTCCGCATACTGGCCAACGAGGCTTACCGGCTCGTCAACGCCTGCAGAGAACGGACACTCACAGCGGCATCTGCAGATCTGAAAACTGACACCCCGAGCCTTGGAGAGACTCAACCCACGGTGACAGCGGCGCGGCTCAAGCGCAACAAGCAGAACGACGTCTGCTATTATCACCACCGCTTCGCAGAGAAAGCCAGCAAATGCGTTCCCCCCTGCAAGTTTACGATATCGTGGAAACGCCAAAGCCGAGGGCCATTAACAGCAGCGGTTCTCGGCGAGAAGAATAAGCTGTTATACGTGACGGATGGATACACAGGCAAGCAGTTCCTCATTGACACGGGAGCTCAGCTGAGTTTCGTCATGCCCTCCCACGCAGATCGAACCATGGGCACCCGGGGCAACGGAGCAGTGGCAGCCAACGGCTCTGACATCGACACGTTCGGGGAAAAGAGCCTGCACCTCCTCATCCACGGCCGCAGCTACAGATGGACATTTGTTGTAGCAGCGGTGAGCTTTAACTTGTTAGGTGCAGATTTTCTGTGTGCACACGGGTTATTAGTGGATCTTGCAAATAGGCGCCTGGTTAATGCACTATCTTTTGCTTCTATTCCATGTTCAGCTCGAGTTTCCCCTCCACCTGTGCAGGCCAACGTCACCACAGCGGGAGGTAAGTTTGAACAACTCCTCACCCAATTTCCAGCACTCACAACCCCCAAATTCTCAGCCACTGTAACCAAACACGGGGTTAAACACTTCATTCCGACAACAAGACCTCCTGTTTTTGCCAAAGCTTGCTGCTTAGACGCGGCCAAGCTCAACATAGCAAAGGATGAATTTGCAGCTCTCGAAAAATTGGGCATTGTTAGATGCTCGAAGAGCCCCTGGGCTTCACCACTTCACATGGTTCCGAAATCCGACGGTTCTTGGAGACCGTGCGGAGATTACCGCAGGCTAAACAACGCTACAGCGCATGACCGCTACCCCATTCCTCACATTCAGGATTTCTCACTACATTTAGCGGGTGCGCGCATTTTTTCAAAAATAGACTTAGTCCGCGGTTATCACCAAGTCCCAGTCCGAGCTGAAGATATTCCTAAAACAGCGGTTATAACCCCTTTCGGCCTTTTTGAATTCCTAAGAATGCCGTTCGGCCTCAAAGGCACTGCTCAAACTTTTCAACGGATGATGGACGCAGTCCTGCGCGACCTACCCTTTGTTTTTGTCTACCTCGATGACATGCTGGTAGCCAGCTCATCCGAGGAAGAACACGAGCAGCACCTCACTACCGTTTTTCAGAGGCTGGAAGAGCACGGACTTATAATCAATCCAGCCAAATGCAAATTCGGCGTATCGCAAATTGATTTTTTGGGACATAGGGTCTCCCCGGCAGGGGCATTTCCGCTTCCAGACAAAGTTCGTGCGATAGAAGGTTTTCCACGGCCTCAAACGGTTAAATCGCTACAGGAATTTTTGGGGATGGTTAATTTTTACAACCGTTTCCTCCCCCACACAGCTCAGCTCATGCAACCCCTATATGACGCGCTCAGAAAAAAGAAGGCTTCCAAAGCGGTCGAATGGACCCCGGAGCGCGAACGCGCTTTCGCGGAAGTAAAAAACGCCTTAGCTAACGCCACAATGTTAGTCCACCCAGATCCCTCAGCCCGCATTGCTCTGACCACAGATGCTTCTGACCTGGCTATAAGGGCAGTTGTAGAACAACTTGTCAGCGGAGTCTGGCAACCTTTGGCATTCTTTAGCAAATCGCTAAACCCAACGGAACGCAAATACAGCACTTTCGACAGAGAGCTGCTAGCGCTTCATTTGTCCATCCGCCACTTCCAGTTTTGGTTAGAAGGGCGGAGTTTCACGGTCTTTGTGGACCATAAGCCGCTCACTTTTGCTATGGCTAAAATTTCAGAACCATGGTCGGGCAGACAACAAAGACAGCTAGCTGCGATTTCAGAGTTCACCACAGACATTCGACACGTAGCAGGCAAACTTAACGTTGTAGCTGACTGTCTCTCTCGTGCTGTGACACCGCCAGAGCACGAGGAGACAGATTACGCCACCTCAGCAGCGGAACTCTTCACTAACGCACACACATACGCAGCACCTATCCAGGATGGAATAGATTATGCAGCCATGGCGGAAGAACAAAGCAGTGATGCAGACGTGCGCGCGCTCCTGTCCGGACCAACAGGGTTAAGGCTGGAGAAAAAAGGGTTGCGCGACGGCGTGCCCCCCCTAATATGCGACGTTTCAACCGGCCGACCTCGCCCGTTAGTACCAGCTGCTTGGCGCCGCCGTATTTTCGACGCAATTCACTCCCTCGCGCACCCAGGTGTGCGCGCCTCGGTCAAAATGGTTGCTGAAAAGTTTGTGTGGCCAGGCCTGCGCAAAAACGTAAAAGAATGGGCAAAAACTTGCATTCCTTGTCAACGCGCCAAAATACACAGACACACAAAAGCCCCTCTGGAGCCTTTTCCAATTCCTGCTAGAAGATTCGACCACATTCACGTCGACCTCGTGGGGCCGCTACCTTCCTCCCAAGGTTTCACACACCTGTTAACAATGATAGACCGCACCACGCGCTGGCCAGAGGCAGTCCCTCTAGCGTCAACCACAGCGGAGGAAGTCGCTCGCGTTTTTCTAGCAAACTGGGTGGCACGTTTCGGCGTTCCATCAGACATCACGTCAGACAGAGGGCCTCAATTTATCTCAGAGCTCTGGTCAGCCATGTCTAACAGTTTAGGGGCAACAATTCATCGCACCACCGCTTATCACCCTCAGGCTAATGGGTTATGCGAGCGTTTTCACAGGTCCTTAAAGGCTGCCCTCAGGGCCTCACTAACGGACACAAATTGGGTAAATAAACTTCCCTGGGTTTTATTGGGGTTGCGTGCAGCACCTAAAGAGGATTTAGACGCTTCTCCTGCAGAATTAGTTTTTGCCCAGCCTATCAGACTCCCAGGAGAATTTTTACCAGAGAACCCAGAACCAGGACACCTTCCAGTCCCAAGGTTTTTAGGCAGCAGTGGACCGGACTCCCTCCACGGTCCAGCTCATCACTCTTTTCCATGAGTTTTTGTTCCTCAAACTTTAAAAAACGCTGAGTTCGTTTTTGTTAAGCATGAAGCCATTAAACCAACGTTACGCCCAGTTTACGATGGCCCGTTCAGAGTGCTGGAAAATGGTGACAAACACTTTGTGCTTGATTATGGGGACAGAAAGGAAGTGGTCAGTGTTGACAGACTCAAACCTGCTTTCTTGCTGAGAGACGAACCTGCACAGTTGGCACAAGCACCTCGGCGTGGTAGACCCCCCAGAGGAAAAGTCTCAGCCCCCAGGCAGGGAACAAATAATCTCTTTCCTTCCCACAATGCAGATTCACCACGAGAAGGTCCCAGCGGGACACCTAAGCCAACCTACAGCAGTTTTGGGAGAAGAATAAAGCCCAGACAGCACAGGGACTGATACCAACCACCCCGCAATTATTCACTAATTGTGCTACAACAGTTTAAGGCTACTTATGATTTCACTATGCTGTTATGTTTACCACTGAACTTTCTTAGGAGCATGGCTGCTAGAAAACTTCTCCTGTGGCAACAGTTGTAACAAGTAGTATTTCATAGTTATTATCTTAGACTGTGATTCTTTCTGTGTCCTTTCCTAGTGTTTGGGGGGCCTGTGGTATATATGACTCTTATATCCCATATCTACATATGTTAGAACAAGTGGAAATGTTTTGTGACAGCATATGTAAGGAACTTCACACCTGGAAAGGACAAAGGATCTCCCCCGCCGGGTTAAAGTCAATGGACCTCCCAAGACGCGGCGGTGGAGATGGACTTGACACCTTTACCCCCTAAGGCGAGAGGAGGAGTTCCTATCACCTCCCAAGACAAGGAGAGGAGATAACAGAACAATGGGAGGGTTAAGATAACGGGGGGATGTCAGCTTTTTCAATGTGTGGCTCTATGTGTGCTTGTATTTAACCAGCGAGCGGAGCAGAGATCACTCTCTTGCCTTCTGCCAAGCTCTACACCTGATGAGACTCGATAGAAGAGCTATTCATTAAAAACCCTGTTTTTAATACAAAAATCGCCTCGTTATTTCAGCTCCTCTACACTGCCATCGCTAAAGGTTCAATTGCCATAGTGAACAGTAAAGGTGAAAGTGGACAGCCTTGTCGACATCCTCTATTGATTTTTATTGATTTTGAGATATTGCTGTTTGTTAGGATTTCTGCTGTAGCATTATTATATATTATCTGAACCCATTTTATGAAATTATTTCCAAATCCAAACCTTTGTAAGACTTCAAAAAGAAAGGGCCATTCGACCCTATCAAAGGCCTTTTCGGCGTCCAATGATAGGAGAGCTGTATCCGGTGCTTCTTTATTTGAGTAAATAATATTGAATAATCTTCTTACATTATGGAAGCCTTGTCTTCCCTTTATAAAGCCATTCTGATCTCGGTTAATAATATTTGGTAATATTTCTTGTATTCGTCTGGCTAAAATTTTACAGATTATCTTAAGGTCAGCATTTAATAGACTTATTGGTCTCATATTTTCACATTTATTAGAGGGTTTACCTGGTTTTGGCAACAGTATAATTAAGGCATTATTCATGTATGATGGTAAATTACTATTTTGAAATGCTTCTAAAACCATTTCCAAAAAAGGTTTTATTAATTTATTCTTAAATTTTTTATAAAGGTCAACTGGAAGACCATCTGGTCCTGCACTTTTTCCTGATTTCATATTATCAATGGCTAGCCCAACTTCTTCTTGACTAATTTTAGACTCCAGTATCTCCCTGTTTTCATTTGGAATACACGGTATAGATAGTCCGTCCAAAAACCCATTTAGTTTTGTTAAGTCAGTTTCATTTTTTGTATCATATAATTTTTCATAGTAATCTCTAAAGGCTCTATTAATTTCTAAAGGATCTACAACTACCTGTCCGTTACTTATAATACTGGTAATTGGTGTTCTAGATTCTAATTGTTTAATCTGCCATGCCAATAATTTTCCTGATTTTTCACCTTGTTCATAAAAAGATTGCTTCAATCTTAGAAGACTCGAGGCAGCTCTATTCGCTGATTTTTTGTCATATTCAGCTCTCAGAATTATTAATTCGTTCTCTAACTTTGGGTCACTTCCTGCATACACTTTTTCTTGAAGAATTTTTAATTTGTGTTCCAATTGGACTCTCTCCTCTCGAGTCTTCTTAGATTTTGAACCTGTATAACTAATAATATGTCCCCTAATAAAAGCTTTGAAAGCCTCCCACTTTATACATGCTGATGTTTGTGTAGTATTAATATCGAAGAACTCATCTATCTGTTTTTCTATGTACTTAACAAATTCCTCATCCTGAAGCCATTTATGCTGAAATTGCCACCTACCTGGCTCCTTTGTCAATTTCTTATCTACATATATGAGACAACAGGGTGCATGATCAGACATCACAATATTATCATAAAAGCAGTTTTGAATCTTGGACCTTAATTCTGTGGAGATCAAAAAATAGTCAATACGTGAGAATGACTTGTAGGTATTAGAATAACAAGAGTAGGCTTTAACTTGTGGTTTCATTTCTCTCCATATATCCAGCAATCTCAATTCTTTCATAGAATGCTTAATGATCATCCTGCATCCATTGTGTGTACAGTCCAGTCCTGTTGATCTGTCTATACCGGGATTCAATGTACAATTAAAATCCCCTGCTATTATATGTTGCCCTGTAAGTGATGATAAGATAAGAAATAAATTAGCAAAGAACTTTTGATCATCTATGTTGGGACCGTATAAGTTCACCAAATTTATGTTTTCTAATAGCAAAGATCCTTGAATAATTAGATATCTTCCAAATTTGTCTCCAATTACATTTTTCACTTGAAATGGGACTGATTTATGTATGAGAGTCATAACTCCCCTGGCTCTGGATGAAAATGATGAGGTGAATACACTTCCTTGCCATCTTCTCCTAATCCGAGTGCTTTTCTAGTTAATAATATGCCATTAGTCGGAACTGGAGCAAGATCAGCAGGACGTGAGAGATTTGAAGAAAGAGTAATAACAAGATTAAGGATTGGTCATGCTGGTCTAAATGGTACTCTACATAGGATAGCCTGCCTTAAGGAAATCAAAGCTTGGATGACTTGTAATTTCCTGCTATTAAATTCAGATAAGACTGAAGTCATTCTTGTTGGTCCAAAAAACCTTAGAAATTCCTTTCCAAATCAAACTTTCAGTTTGGATGCGGTTACTCTTTCTCTTAATAGCTCTGTGAGGAACCTTGGAGTTATTTTTGATCAGGATTTGTCCTTCAATTCACATATTAAATTTGTTTCTAAGACTGCCTTCTATCATTTGCGTAATATTGCCAAGATTAGGAGCATCTTGTCTCAGAGTGATGCTGAGAAACTGAGCCACGCTTTTGTTAGCTCGAGATTAGATTATTGTCCATCCATCCATCTTCTACCGCTTTTCCGGAGGTCCGGGTCGCGGAGGCAGCAGTTCAAGCAGAGAAGCCCAGACTTCCCTCTCCCCAGCCACCTGCTCCAGCTCTTCAGAGGGGATACCAAGGCGTTCCCAGACCAGCTGGGAGACATAGTCTCTCCACCGAGTCCTGGGTCTGCCCCGGGGTCTCCTCCCAGTGGGACGTGCCTGAAACACCTCAAGTGGGAGGCGTCCAGGAGGCATCCTAATCAGATGCCCATACCACCTCAACTGACTCCTTTCAATGTGGAGGAGCGGCGGTTCTACTCTGAGCCTCTCCCGGATGACTGAGCTCCTCACCCTATCTCTGAGGGCGAGTCCAGCAATCCTACGGAGAAAGCTCATTTCAGCCGCTACTACTACTACCGTACTAGATTATTGTAATTCTTTATTATCAGGCTGTCCTAAAACATCTTTAAAAAGTCTTCAGCTGATCCAAAATGCAGCAGCAAGAGTTTTAACAGGTACTAGAAAGAGAGATCATATCTCTCCGGTTCTGGCCTCCCTTCATTGGCTTCCCATAGAGTTTAGAATTAAGTTTAAAATCCTTCTTCTTACTTACAAAGCTCTAAACAATCAGGCTCCTTTTTATTTAAAAGATCTGATACTACCGTATTATCCTAACAGAGCACTACGCTCCCAAAATGCAGGATTACTTGTAATACCTAGAATCTCCAAAAGTACAATGGGAGGCAGAGCCTTCAGTTATCAAGCTCCTCTCCTGTGGAATCAGCTGCCAATCTGGATTCGGGAGTCAGACTCGATCTCTGTTTTTAAGAATAGGGCTAAAACCTACCTTTTTGATATAGCCTACAATTAGGGAGGGATCATGTGTTTCTGAACCCTCACTTAGTTATGCTGCTAATAGGTTTAGTCAGCCGGGGGACCTCCAGTAATGCACTGGGCCTCACTCCTTTCCTCACTCTCAATGAAATATTTTTTTTGCTGGTCAGTTTGTTCTCTCCCATAGATTGAGTCCCCATCGTGCTGTTTGCTCTCTACATGTCTGTTCTTTTCTTCTTCTCTATCCCCTCACCCCCCAGCCAGTCGCAGCAGATGACTGCCCCTCCCTGAGCCTGGTTCTGCTGGAGGTTTCTTCCTGTTAAAAGGGAGTTTTTCCTCTCCACCGTCGCCAAGTGCTTGCTCACAGGGGATCGCCTGATTGCTGGGGTATTTCTGCAACTGTGGGGGTTCCCCCTACAGTTGATAGTGCTATGAGATGACTGTTGTTGTGAAATGGCGCTATATAAATAAATAAAGTTGAATAGGATTTAAAAACACCCAACTGGAAACTGTGATTGTTGTGGAGTAGAGAAGACAGTAGATCATGTGCTAATGCATTATCAGAGATATCAGCAGGAACGAAACAGACTGCAAAATAAGTTAAAGGATCGGGTTAAATAGTGTTAGAAATACAGTTAGGCCCAAAAATATTTGGACAGTGACACAAGTTTTGTTATTTTAGCTGTTCACAAAAACATATTCAGGATACAATTATATAATCAATATGGGCTTAAAGTGCAGACTCTCAGCAGTAATTTGAGAGTATCCACGTCCAAATTGGAGCAAGGGTTTAGGAATTACAGCTCTTTAATACGTAGCCGCCTCTTTTTCAAGGGACCAAAAGTAATTGGAGAATTGACTCAGAAGGCTGCAAAAAAAATAACAAGGCTGCATGGGCTCTTCCCTCATTAACCTGTCATCAATTAAGCAGTTAAAAGGTCTGGAGTTGATTCCAGGTGTGGCGTTTGCATTTGGAAGCTGTTACTGTGAACACACAACATGCGGTCAAAGGAGCTCTCAATGGAGGTGAAACAGACCATTCTGAGGCTGAAAAAAAAAGAAGAAATCCATCAGAGAGATAGCAGAAATGTTAGGAGTGGCCAAATCAACAGTTTGGTACATTCTGAGGAAAAAAAAGAGTGCACTGGTGAGCTTGGGAACTCAAAAAGGCCTGGACGTCCACGGAAGACAACAGTGGTGGATGATCACAGAATCCTTTCCATGGTGAAGAACAACCCCTTCACAACATCCACTCAAGTGAAGAGCACTCTCCAGGAAGTAGGTGTATCAGTATCTAAGGCTACCATAAAGAGAACACTTCATGAGAGTAAATACAAAGGATTCACCAGATGCCATCTGCAATGGCCGAGTCAATCACCAGATCTCAACCCAATCGAGCATGCATTTCACTTGCTCAAGACAAAACTTAAGGCAGAAAGACCCACAAACAAGCAACAACTGAAGACAGCTGCAGTGAAGGCCTGGCAAAGCATCACAAAGGAGGAAACCCAGCGTTTGGTGATGTCCATGGGTTCCAGACTTCAGGCAGTCATTGCCTGCAAAGGATTCTCAACAAAATATTGAAAAGTAACATTTTACTTAGGGTTATGTTTATTTGTCCAATTACTTTTGAGCCCCTGAAATGAGGAGCGTTTGTATAAAAATAGCTACAGTTCCTACATGTTTAATCATATATTTTTGTTCAACCCCTTGAATTAAACCTTAAAGTCTGCACTTCAATTCCGTTGTAGTTGTTTCATTTCAAATCCAATGTGGTGGCATGCAGAGCCCAAATCATGAAGATTGTGTCACTGTCCAAATATTTCTGGGCCTAACTGTATATTGCAGAAATCATCTGATGACAAGTGCTGGAATCTCCTTGTAGATTATTTAAAATCGACTAGATTGTTGTAAAGGATATAGTTGGTTTCTTTTTTTCTATCAGTATAGGTGTAAATGCGTGTACATGCAGGTGTGAGCATATATACTAACTAACTAACTAACCTGCACTTATATAGCGCTTTTACAGTGTTGTATGCTATAGTATGCTATATACATATAGTTAGTTTTAGTGCTTATGTCCACACTCCAGATCAGAGGGTAGCGGTAATGTACCCAAAAGCTGTTTGCCAACTGCCAATAAACAAAAAGAAGAAGAAGAAAAAGCCACTTCGAGTGGCACATTGTCCAACGTTAATACCGCTGGAGCGGTATTGATGTGGTGAAAAAATGCAGGCAGAACTGCTGCACCGTTTTTTTTGTTTTGTTTTGTTTTTTTTTTAACATGACAGCAGTCTGAAACAGAAAGTGAAATTTAAATATTTCCACTGAACTGGAGACTCTGGATGAAGGTAGAACACGTTGTTGTTCTGCTTCACTGACTCGGAACTGGACAGGATACAGGGTGACCAGAAAATTAGACCAATTATCACGAAATGTAGTTAGGGTATCAGCAGTAGACAATGACGGTCTGACTTCGGAGCTGCAGTTTCCTGCTGCTACGTTTATTTTGCCGTTTCTATGCGGTGTGATGTCGTCATGCAGCAGACCCCAAATTAAATCACCCTTTATTGTCATTCAACCATACAACCAATCACGTACAGTAGAACGAAATTGTGCTTTATCCTATCACACACACCCCATGTGTAGAATCAGAAGGGCCGCTGCCATGCAAGGCGCCGCCACAGATTTCCCTCCTCCATTCCATTATTGCTGAGCACCAAGCTGGATGGCAGGAAGTTCCGCTTTTACATGGTCTTTGGCATGACCCGGCCGGGATTTGAACCCCTGCCTCCAGGGTGTGGGGCGGATGCTCTTTCGCTCAGGCAAATATGGCGAGATTCATTTTTACACCGGTATCAAAATTTATATTGGTACTATCGTGAACGATACGATATGGCACACGCCTAGTTAACAGCACTGGTGGCAGTCGTTGTTAACCCGGGCTTTGACTGATCCGGTATGAAAGTCTCATTCGTCATGATCCACATGTTCGATTTGGCAAAGGTTTTACGTCAGATGCCCTTCCTGACACAATTGTCCCTATTTACCCGGGCTTGGGACCGGCACTAGGAGTACACTAGTTTGTGTACCCTCTGTGGCTGTGTTTCCCATAAAAATTAATAAAAATATCAAACTTTTCTAGAGTGCTACACTTTTCTTGGCAATGATATCTATCTATCTATGAACACTGACAATGAAACTCAATACCAAGCACAGAGATACGCAATGTAAAAAAGGCTATGGTACATAGGAGCAGTGCAGGAGAAATGTCAGATATCTGGAAGTACTTTACAGTAAAGCATGATGACAGTCAGAGGATGCATACAGTGTTACGACCCGAGCGCTGGGTTCTGATCGCGCTCGGGCTAAGTTCAACTCGCTGCCGGCCTTGACAGCTGTGGGTTGTATTCTGGTCTCACCGGGCTCTTACTGTGAAGGTGCTCGGTGGGGCTTCCGCCTGTCAAGGCTGGTCAGCTGTGTGTCATTACTGCTCGTTAGTGTTCGCCTTCATAAAGCGGGCACTACCGACAGTAATGTTGCAGGAGTATTGTCAACATCTTGTCAGATTGCCAACACTTTGTCAAGCCTCGTCAGAGCGTCATTTTGACCTTCATGTCAGGTTCGTGTCTTTGCCATGTCACAGTTTAGCTCGTAGTGGCTGGGGTTAGCCCTGCGAGCCCATGTATTGATTTATGTGTGTTTTTGCCAAGAGCGGCTCACAGTCTTGTCCTGTCTCATCTTGTGTGTTAATAAACCATCATCGCAAAACTCACTGGTGGACTCTTGGCGTCTTGTGGTGATCCGCGAGGAGAATGCTGTCATCCAGGGGCCACGGTCGGCGCCTGGGCAGAAAGCTAGCGGAGGCTCAGGAGTATGTGGACGGTACTCTATTCACCGCTACGCTGTAAAACGCTCCCAGTGATATATGCTGGCACCTGGACTGCGCTGAGGATCTCCTGGACAATCTTCCCCTCGGTTATGACGATCACCCGGAGGTGATTATGAGGAGGGAAGAACTCCCTACGCAGCGCGAGATACTTCGGGGGCTGGAGGAGGAAGAGAGCAGGAAACAGAGGAGGAGGCATCCTCGCTCCCCGCGTTGGAGTCCCGTTCCCATCCCGGAGCTGGTCCAGGAGTGCGCGCCGTCTGGGGGCCCATGACGACATCGGCGCAACGGCCAGGTCACCCTCAGCAGAATCCCCGGCTGGACCTGCTGCCGGCGAAGTCCGTCAGCGAACCACCGAGAGCGGCCCCACCTCGTCCATCCAGGGGGCCCTCTGTCGCCATCCAGCGGGGAGAAGGAGGAACAACGTCCCCTACAGCAGGAACCATCTCTGCCCTGGGAGAAAGGCAAGTGCATGATAATTTATTACATCTTGATTATAATCTGCCTTGTCTGACTCCTGGGGGTGGAGTTCGGGGTTCGCAGCCCTCCGAGCTTCCTCCACCTGCTGTAGAGAATGTAACTAAACCTGCTGTCTCTGTGTTCCCCCTGTCGAGCGGTCCGCGACGCCAGGCCAATGTCGTCGGATGAAGAGGGGGCCTGCAGTGCTGGAAAGCCTGGATCCGGCCCAGCAGCCACGTCGTGGACTGAGGAGAAAAGCGGACTGCGGCCCGGAGCCTGAGCCGACGAAGTAGCGTCCCCAGGTCTCCTCGCCGGAGCGGTCCGAGCCAGTGGGTCGAGGGTCCCCTGCCCCCACGCCATACGGGTCATCGGCGTGGACAGCAGCGCAGGAGGAACCTCGGGCTGCAGATGCCATCCTGCCAGCTGTGGAGCCCGACGCAGCTGAGTTCGAGCCTGCTGACGAGAGTCACCGCCCTGAACCTGGATTGTCGGAGTCCTGGGTGGCAACAGAACCCGGGTGCAGGCAAGTGCTCCCTCTGGTGTCTCTGTCCCCTGTGTTGGAGCATTTTTGCCTGCCTCTCGGGGAGGCGAGTGAGGAGCAGCCGCCTGCTGCGCCCGAGCTCATCTCGCTGGGTTCTGTTGCTACCGGTGATTCTGATCCCGGTTTTCTTGTTTCTGAGCCTTGTTGCAGTGTCGCCGGCATGGAACGAGTCGGAGTCACTGGGTTGGAGGTCCCAGGCTCGGGGGTGGAGATCGTCAGCGGAGCTGCACCGACCCAGTCGGGGTCAGTCGTGGAGGCTGCTGTGGCCTAATTGGGGTCCGATGTGGGTGCGTCGGAGGCCCAATCGGGGTCCACCGCAGATGCAGTTCTGACCCAATCGGGGTCCAACGTGGGTGCACCGGAGGCCCAATCGGGGTCCGCCGCGGGGGCAGTTCTGGCCCAATCGGGGTCCAACGTGGATGCACCGGAGGCCCAAACGGGGTCCACCGCGGGTGCGGATCTGGCCCAATCGGGGGCCAACGTGGGTGCACCGGAGGTTCGATCGGGGTCCACCGCGGGTGTGGTTCTGGCCCAATTGGGGCCCGACGTGGGTGCAGCTGGGACCCAATCGGGGTCCAGCGGAGGTGCAGCGCCAGTGTGGTCTGCAGACGGGGGAGGAGCTGCTGACCCTTCGCCATTGAACGGATTACAGGCTCATCCTGGTCATCTGTCCCGTCCCCCCCCCCGAGTCGCCACCCCTGTGCTTCATCGCCGGGGGCCGTGGGGGCTCCTGTTTGCTCGCCCCGGCTCTCCCGAGTTTTGTCCTCGTCAGGGAGGCCGCCGCGGGCTGTTTTTCCCCAGGACTGGTGGCTGAGGGACACGGGTCGGCCGCCGGAGGAACTGTTTCACCGGTTCGGCGCCTCGGGTCGGCCACCCGACGTGTTGTGTGTGTCTTCGGGCAACCTGGTTCGACCACCGGAGGAGCGGACGTGCTGGGCGTTGGACTCTGGTGTGCCGCCTGGTCATGCTCCAGCTTCTAAGACCACCCGCCGGCTGTTGGATGTGGGGAGACCGCCTGAACTGTTCTTGTGGCGCTTGGTCTCCGCCGGTCAGCATAAACTGTCAGGGGGGTAGTGGTTTTCTGGGTTAATCCGTCACGGTGATTGTTCTGTTTTGTTTTGTTTTTCTTGTCCTTGCTGTTCTGAGTATTTTGTGTTTTGGTTAGGTCTTGCAGTTGCCCTAGCATGTGTTATGTGGCCTTGTTTTTCCTCTGTATTTTGTCTGATTTTTTTGAATATTTGGTATGTTGTCTTAGTCTCGTGTTTGGTATTTCTGATCCGGTAGTTCTGGTTTTTTGTTCTTCCCCATGTGCATTTTCTTGATTTAATCTGAGTAGTTTTTCTGGTCATTGTGCTGTATGTTGTTTTTCTTGTAACTGTTTTGTTTCTGGGTTTGGTCTCTCTCCCTCTGCTCCTGCCACCAGCCACCCACCCTGGGGGGTGGGGAGGGGGGGGCAGGGTGGTCCTTGGGGCGTTCTGAGCCCGCCTCGGAGGGAGGGTACTGTTACGACCCAAGCGCTGGGTTCTGATCGCGCTCGGGCTAAGTTCAACTCGCTGCCGGCCTTGACAGCTGTGGGTTGTATTCTGGTCTCACCGGGCTCTTATTGTGAAGGTGCTCGGTGGGGCTTCCGCCTGTCAAGGCTGGTCAGCTGTGTGTCATTACTGCTCGTTAGTGTTCGCCTTCATAAAGCGGGCACTACCGACAGTAATGTTGCAGGAGTATTGTCAGCATCTTGTCAGATTGCCAACACTTTGTCAAGCCTTGTCAGAGCGTCGTTTTGACCTTCATGTCAGGTTCGTGTCTTTGCCATGTCACAGTTTAGCTCGTAGTGGCTGGGGTTAGCCCTGCGAGCCCATGTATTGATTTATGTGTGTTTTTCCCGAGAGCGGCTCACAGTCTTGTCCTGTCTCGTCTTGTGTGTTAACAAACCATCATCGCAAAACTCACTGGTGGACTCTTGGCGTCTTGTGGTGATCCGCGAGGATCACCGCATGACATACAGAGTGGAAAAATAACTTTTAAAAAATCAGGTATTGGTATTGATACTCCTTACAGCTTAGTGTTCAAACTGAAGTGCATATAATCAATATGAAAAAAGTTGTCTCAGTGCATCCCCACACATTTACCATCTCTCTCTGATGGACTGACCTGTTGTCTGGGCCACCTTGATAAGACCTCTGTGGAACAGGTTCTTCAGATGAGCTTTCATAAAGAAATTCTTGGCCCCTCCAGTCACTGAGATCAGCAGGTTGGGAGGGGACAGTTTCCAGTGATCAGTCAATAAGTGATAGAGGATGTCAGTGCTGGTGTCTGTGGATACTCGTGCATACTGTCAATAGACGAATTAACAGAGACAAGCATGTCAGACGCATTCATACACAGCTAGAATAATGGAGGCCAGAAATTATTTTACCTTGCCCGTCTTTTGCCCCAAACCACCAAAGCTGATGTCTCCAAAGGCATCAGTGGGGACTTCTTGGATGTGGCTGTATCTGTTCCATGTCTCCCCTGTGAAGTCATCGGGCTTGATGGCTTCATCTGTATGCTCAGACTTCGAGTAGCCACACTTACACACGTCCTCCCTGGACAATCTGAGGAGGTCAGTAAAGAGTTACACTTACTGAAGCACATGTACTCAAGTAACTTTTTCACAAAAATGTATTTTAATGAGTAGTTTTATTGCCAGACACTTTTTATTCTTATGCGAGTACAATTATATAGAAAAAAGTGTACTTTTAACCAAGTACGTTTGGTCATACTCTGAGTTACTTTTGATTTCACTGATTTGAAAACTGGTTAAAATGTGTTTTGTTTGTTTGCACTGTAATAATGTAATACCTTAAATGACTGCATCTTTAGCCATTTAAATGAATGCATCATTTTACGTATTTCATAAAAAAAAAATCAATGTTAAAATCATTGTCTATTCTGACTGAGGAAATATCTTTTGTTACTGTCTCTTTATATGATGTACATTATATTAGAGGTTACATACTGTATGAATGGTTTATATTTTAATCAATCAAACTAAAGTTATTTATGAGGAAAACCTTCCCAAACTGCCCCAACAGCCCAGATATGTTGGGCCAATGTCAGCCTGACGTACCACGTTTATATCAGGAATTAATCTTATTGAGGATGTTGGCATATTGGTCACCTAAAATCTCTATATGTAATGTACTCATATTTCTGAGGAAAATGTTATGTCTGTAAATGATGGTCGGAGTCAGAGTTATGCCATGCAGCGAACTGAACCTTTATTATGGACACACACAACTATATACAGTCTGGCCGTAGCCCGCCTGACGTCACACCACACAGGGCGGGTACGGCAAGCCCTAAGGGCCAAACACACACACACCACACAACATTCCCCTCCCCCTTACAAAACTGCAAAACACATACACACAATCCAGACCCACCCCAATTTAGGACCTGAATCATGCACTAAGGGAAATAGCAGGGAAACAGTGAATTAGAATTGCATAACATATTCACCCAAAACAACTAAAATCAGCGGGGGTTTTTAATACTAAATACCTACACAAAATAATCCCCAAATAATACACGTTAATTCACATGCATCATATGAACATATTTACAGTAACGTCATTTATGTTACTCCATTGTCCACGGGCAGCCAAAGGTAAAACCGGCTCAGAGGCCCAGGGCATCCCCACAGCATGCGCACCCCTGGCCGCCGCCTGCCCCCCGGATCGAAGCCGACCTCCCCAGCGAGAATGTCCCTTCTCCTCACCCTCAACCACTTCTCTCTTCTGGACCTACAGTGCTGCTGCCCGGCATGCCGTCCTTCCATGCCTGTCGGTCCGCTCCCAACCGCCTTCAACACTGCTGCAGCTGCTGCCGCTGTAGCCCCAAACACTCCAGCCCCCTAGGGCCGAACTCCTGGGAAAACTAATGCTCGCTTGTCGGCGCCGCTCGTTGACTCGGGCACGTCGCCGTAACGCCCAGCACCCTCATCCAAGGTGCTCTGAGCCCCAGCACTGAGGTCCTGCCCGACCTCCGTGGCGCCTGGCACCTCCTCCCTGTCGTCCAAGGTGCTCCACTGGGCTGTCTCTGTTGCTTCCCGGGACTTTCATCATCACTCTCGTCGGTGTCACTCGTTGACCCAGGCACCTCGTCGCTGTGCTCAGCACCATCGTCCAAGGCACTCCACTGTGCTGCCTCTGTGCCTGGCTGTCGCTGTTCCAACCCCAGTGTGCCGAGCTCCTCGGCTGGCTTGCCGTCTTCAGTGGCCCCGGTTCTACCTCAAAGTCTAGCTGGTAGCTCGTAGCTTGGTTTTGGCACGCACCTAGCTTTGTGGCTAACTTTCCCATAGTCACTGACTGAGCTGCTAGCTTCCCCGAGCTAGCTAGCTTAGCTTCTTTTGGCGCCAACAGCTCCATTACCCGCAGTTTCGTGGTCCTCGTATGTTCGGCAAAATATTTGGCCAGCCGCCCAACAGCATCTGCATAAGACCCCATTTCTCCCAACATACAGAGAATCTTCCAACCTTCTTCCCCAAGATGGTGGGCCAGAAGTGCTCGTCTTCGAACTCCGTCGAGTCTACTTAAGCCCAGTGCCACGATGTAACCCTCAAACGTGGCCAGCCAGTTCGGCCACAGGATTGCTGGCTCTCCCGGATATTCTAGAAATGGTCATAATGGTGGAGGTAGCCCATACATCGCCATAGTTACTCCTCGTCGCCAAAATGTTATGTCTGTAAGTGATGGTCGGAGTCAGAGCTATGCCATGCAGTAAACTGAACCTTTACTATGGACACACACAACTATATACAGTCTGACTGTAGCCCGCCTGACGTCACACCACACAGGGCGGGTACGGCAAGCCCTAAGGGCCAAACACACACACATCACACAACAGAAAACCCATAAATTTTTGAGAATAAAGTCTCAATTGTACAAAAAATGGTCAAATTTAGGAATAAAAATGCAAATGTACATGAAGAGTTTTAAATTCATCATGAAAAGGAAATACATTTATGAGGAAAAAACTGCAAATTTGAGAGAAAAGGTGGATTTCAGAGAAAAAAAAAAAACAACTGTTGAAGAGTAAAGTTGCTGCACACTACTGAAGCTACTTTATTAGCTGGTATTTTCTTTTTCAAGTAACATTTTGGTGGCCACTCCTATCCAGCATGTCCATGTGGGCCCCACTATAGGTTAAACCTGGGCTGTCTTATGGATCCCATGTGGATTTGTCCATGGTTTCCATGCTGGTTCCATCTGTGTTTGTCCACATGGACTTTACCTATGGCACTGTGTTACTGAAACCTGCTCAGCTGCATTGAGCTCTTGTGGGGCCCAGATGGGGTAAAAGTGGGTAAGCGCCACAGGTAAAATCCATGTGGGCAACCACAGATGGAACCAACCTGGAATGTACTGCTTTCCTTGTGTGTTTGTGGCTACACAATTTAGCAGTGAGCCAAACTCCATTCAAAAAGAATACGGCAGTCAGGATATAGCCTCCAAGCTCCAGGTGCTTTATTCAGCAACACGTCATAGACCATTGAATTGGAGTAAAACTACAAAAAAAAAAGACAAGTAATGGAATAAGGTAAGCTATAGTGATAACTTCCAAACATCATAAGCATCGATAATAAAGACTTACTTATTAAGCTCAGAATGAAGAAATAAAATGTTTACAGACCCCCAACTTGATTGACTATAATAAAGTTAAGAAAAATAAATCTTATTGGATGACAACACACAATTAAATATACTTCTGCAGACCATCCCATGCATATTTATATGCTAACATGCTACAAAAAACATTAACATACCAAAAGTAAGTTGGCTACTCAAGCAGCTCATCGCCCAGATGGAGAGGCAGATGAAGATGGACAGCAGAGCAGACATGCCAGCCCCCAGAGATGCTCGCCGTGATAAATGGAGAAATGGAACAGACGAAGCAAGCGTACCCCACTTTCTGCCTTTTTTAAGGCAAAGCAGACCAGACAAAGCAAGCGTGCTCCATCTTCTGCCTTTTTCAAGGCAGGGCGGGGAGCACCAATGGGGAAACTATGAGCCGGCGATTGCACTGCGACCGAGGACAGTGATTGACAGGGAGGGAACTGTCCCACTGACCCGCCAACCGGCCAAACTTTCCAGCTTTAGCGATAAAACCCTGCTGGACGATTATTTGGTCTAGGTTGAACTGGCCGCTGCACTGAATGGCTGGACACCTGAAAAGACAGCTGTGCAGGTCGCGCTGACTCTGAAGGGTGGAGCTCTCTGCACGCTGTCTGACTTCCAGCCTGAGGAACATCACAGCTGGCCAGCACTACAAAGAGCGCTGCGGAGGTGATTCGGGAGAGCGACCCATGCCGATCACGCCTAGGAACAGCTGGTCAGCCGCCGGCGGGACAACCGGGAGAGTCTGGGAGCCTATGCAACGGACGTATGGCTGCTGACACAGTGTGGCTACCCGGATTTCGAGCAGGAGGCGGTGGAGAAGCTCGCTCTATAGAACTTCATTGGAGGGCTCTGGCCGGTCCGGCTCCAGGAACACATCCGGATTCACGCCGCAAGCAGTTGGGAGATGGCCGTGGCAAAAGCGGAGCAGGTGGAGCCAATGATGGATTATGCAGCTGACATGTCATCACTGGGGCAGAGAGCATTTTAGGCCACAGCTGAGAGTGAGGATGAGGAGGAACTGTGCCAGGCTACAGCTGCGTGGCCGGCAAGGGTATGATAACAGCAGCGTAAGGAGGGATGTTTTTGCTTCCTCTGGTCCATGTTTAGTGTGGTACACACCATGTCACCAAACAGCACAGTAACTACTTGTCACCCTTTAAATAGGCCGACTGACTGATTACAAGTTTGTAGACACCTGTGATGTTAATTAGAGGACACATCTTGGTTGAACATGTCCCTATGGTCACATTATTTTCAATCTTTTCAAGGGGTACCATCATTTCTGTCCAGGCCTGTTTCATGAGTTTGTTTTTTAAAATAATTCTGTTGAACCACAATTCAAAAACACTGTCTGATTTTCATTGGTTAATTTTCATAGAATTTTTATTTATTACCACTTTTGTCAGATTCAAGTTATTTCTGTGACCATTGTGGATTTTTCTTTCATTAACAGAAGGGTACCAACAATTTTGTCCACGGCTGTATGTATCTTTTGCCACCTATCAGCCATATTCCAGCAGCTCGAATGGCCCCCTCTGTGAAGGTGCGACCTTGATGATCAACCTGCTCATGAAAGTGGCATATAAGTAACGTGGAGACATGATGTTTGCCAAGCAGGATGATTGGATGTTTCTCTTGGCTGCTTAGGTCTGCTTGTTTAAGCCTACCACCAACTCTAAGTAGACCATCCTTGTCAATGAAGGGGTTTAGTTTTACCAATGGGCTTTTCTTCCTAATAGTACTGACCTTGGAGAGGGTGTCTAACTCTTCGGCAAACATTGCTTTCTGCACCAACAGGATGATAACATTCATAGCTTGTGACAGTTCACTGGCAGTATGAGAATTTGAACACTGATGCCAACCTCTGCATTCAGTTGGGACTTGTAATGTGGCATGGAAGGAAATGATGACATGAATCAATGATGCACAGCTCTTTGCAAAGACTTCCAGGAGGAAAATCTCTTGAACCTCTCTGGATTTAGTGGCTTGTCCTTTCTTTGTTGCACAGCTTGTTACTTTCGGACGGATCTCTTTATCTGAATCTGGATCCACAAGCTCGAACACTTCTTGTTTATGGCAGGATTTAGATGGTTCATACAAGAATGCTTGTCCCGTCAGCCAGTTAGTGTTATAATAAATAGTGAAAATTAGTTAGTTAGAGATTACACAAAGTGCTCTCTCTCTCTCTCACACACACACAAGTTAGTTACATATACACCACACTCACAAGCTGCACACACACACACACAAGCAACACAGGAAAGTCTCTGTTCCTGTTTCCATATATGGGCATGGGGGTTATGTAGGACTAAAGAGGAGATATCTGGAGAGACAGGAACCAACAGGATGGAAGTCATAAAGAGCAGAGATGACATCTGTAGCCATTTGGACGCAAAGAGGACCAGTTCATACCAGTTTGGACAAGGGCCAGCGTATTGTTGGAAAGTTACTGGGAAACTCCCAGTAATCTGAAGCCTATTTGTAGCTGTGGACTTCTTTGTTCTGGGTCTTTTCACTAGAGGGGGCGGTGAAAGACCCACGGCCGTGTTCTCTGACTCCCTGCATGATTCAGTAAAGAGATAAACTGAGGAATAGTATTTCTTCTGTGATAATTGATTGGTTAACTGAAAAGATTCTGCTAACTGTCCAAAATTAATTTTTCCATTAGTATTGGTGAGTTGAGAGGCATGGACTGACCTGGAGGCATGATCGGCTAGGTTATTGTAGGCACATATCGTCACTGATTCGGTTGTGTGGATTGATGTATTCTCTGGACTCTGTTGTGGGTATACATATACACAGAACCGTTTTAACTGGTTGAATATATATCTAATATATGCAACCTAATATACATATACATTGTATATACAGTGGGGCAAAAAAGTATTTAGTCAGCCACCAATTGTGCAAGTTCTACCACTTAAAAGATGAGAGAGGTCTCCAATTTTCATCATAGGTATTCCTCAACTATGAGAGACAAAATGAGGAAAAAAAAAATCCAGAAAATCACATTGTCTGATTTTTAAAGAATTTATTTGCAAAGTATGGTGGAAAATAAGTATTTGGTCACCTACAAACAAGCAAGATTTCTGGCTCTCACAGACCTGTAACTTCTTCTTTAAGAGGCTCCTCTGTCCTCCACTCGTTACCTGTATCAATGGCACCTGTTTGAACTCGTTATCAGTATAAAAGACACCTATCCACAACCTCAAACAGTCAGACTCCAAACTCCACTATGGCCAAGACCAAACAGCTGTCAAAGGACACCAGAAACAAAATTGTAGACCTGCACCAGGCTGGGAAGACTGAATCTGCAATAGGTAAGCAGCTTGGTGTGAAGAAATCAACTGTGGGAGCAATTATTAGAAAATGGAGGACATACAAGACCACTGATAATCTCCCTCAATCTGGGGCTCCACGCAAGATCTCACCCCATGGGGTCAAAATGATCACGAGACCGGTGAGCAAAAATCCCAGAACCACATGGGGGGACCTAGTAAATGACCTGCAGAGAGCTGGGACCAAAGTAACAAAGGCTACCATCAGTAACACACTACACCGTTAGGGACTCAAATCCTGCAGTGCCAAACGTGTCCCCCTGCTTAAGCCAGTACATGTCCAGGCCCGTCTGAAGTTTGCTAGAGAGCATTTGGATGATCCAGAAGAGGATTGGGAGAATGTCATATGGTCAGATGAAACCAAAATAGAACTTTATTGTAAAAACTCAACTTGTCGTGTTTGGAGGAGAAAGAACACCATACCTACTGTGAAGCATGGGGGTGGAAACATCATGCTTTGGGGCTGTTTTTCTGCAAAGTGACCAGGACGACTGATGCGTGTAAAGGAAAGAATGAATGGGGCCATGTATCGTGAGATTTTGAGTGAAAACCTCCTTCCAACAGCAAGAGCATTGAAGATGAAACGTGGCTGGGTCTTTCAGCATGACAATGATCCCAAACACACCGCCCGGGCAACAAAGGAGTGGCTTCGTAAAAAGCATTTCAAGGTCCTGGAGTGGCCTAGCCAGTCTCCAGATCTCAACCCCATAGAAAATCTTTGGAGGGAGTTGAAAGTCTGTGTTGCCCAGCGACAGCCCCAAAACATCACTGCTCTAGAGGAGATCTGCATGGAGGAATGGGCCAAAATACCAGCAACAGTGTGTGAAAACCTTGTGAAGACTTACAGAAAATGTTTGACCTCTGTCATTGCCAACAAAGGGTATATAACAAAGTATTGAGATGAACTTTTGTTATTGACCAAATACTTATTGTCCACCACAATTTGCAAATAAATTCTTTAAAAATCAGACAATGTGATTTTCTGGATTTTTTTTTCTCATTTTGTCTCTCATAGTTGAGGTATACCTATGATGAAAATTGGAGACCTCTCTCATCTTTTAAGTGGGAGAACTTGCACAATTGGTGGCTGACTAAATACTTTTTTACCCCACTGCATATATATATATATATATATATATATATACTGTATATATACAGTATATATATACTGTATATACTGTATATATATATATATATATATATCCAAGCACCACCTTGCTGTCACAGTAGAAGATGAATGCATCCAGCTCAAAGTCAATTTCTTGGACAATCAGGTCAGCCATTTTCACAGCCAGTACTGTGGCACACAGCTCTAGCCTCGGTACAGTGGGCTCATTTGGAGGTACCAGTTTTGCCTTCCCTAGGATAAAGCCAATGTTTATCTGGCCATCTTCATCAGTTGTCTTCAAGTATGCTACGGCACCAATGGTTCTGGTCGAAGCATCTAGAAGATGCAGATCTCCTTTCGCTTGGCTTTAGAAGGAGAGCTGACTGTGTACACTCGAGGGATATGAAGATGTTGCAACTCTTGGACTGAGTCCTTCCATGTTTCTCACAACCTGGAGTTTTCTTGTAGAAGCGGAGCATCCCAATCACTTGCTTCGATGGTCAGTTTTCTAAGAAGAAATTTTCCCTCAATAGTGACAGGAGCAACAAATCCAAGTGGATCAAAGAGGCTACTGATTGTGGACAGGACTCCACGCTGAGTAAATAGCTTGTTGTTGACACATGTTTGGAAAGTGAATGTATCATTATTATTTTTTTTTTTTTTTTTTGACACATGTTTGGAAAGTGAATGTATCATGGCAACTTCCCAGCTTAATCCAAGGCTGCGCTGTGTGGGAATGTTTTCTTTACTCAGGTCGAGGTCTTTGGTGTCCTTTGCTTGATCCTCTGCTGGAAATGCTCTGAGGACTTCCATGTTGTTGGATGTAATTTTGTCAAGTTTCAAGTTTGACTGAGAGAGAGAAGCTTGTATTCTCTTTATCAAGCTGATAATTTCCTCCTCAGCTGGCAATGTAATAAGTCCATCATCCACATAGAACTCTCGTACAAAGTGTCTTGTGTCAAACCCATGCTGCTGTTCCCCTGCTTCAGCAGCTTGTCTCAGGCAGTAGGTAGCCACAGCTAGTGAAGGGCTGTTACCAAAGGCGTGAACCCTCATTCTAAACTCAGCAACCTCTTTGTTTGGGTCATTATCACGATACCACAGAAAACGCAGGTAGTTTCGATGATCTTCTCTCACAATGAAGCAATGAAACAGCGCTCAATGTCTGCTATCATGACCACACGTTCCCTTCTGAAGCAGATCAGGACACCCAAGAGACTATTATTCAGGTCTGGGCCTGTAAGGAGAACTTTATTCAGAGAGATGCCATTGAATTGGGCGCTGGAGTTGAAAACTGCTCTGATTTGGTTTGGCTTTTTGGGATGATAGATACCAAACATGAGGAGATACCAGTAATTCATCCCCTCTAGCAATTGCGGTGTTGGCTCAGCATGGCTGTTGTTCAATATCCTCTACATGAAGGCAATAAACTGCTGCTTCTTTTCTGGATTTCTCTCTAGTGTGTGCCTTAGAGAAGAGAGGCAGATTGAAGCCTACTCTCGGTTGTTTGGCAGATGTGGTCTTGGAGACCGAAAGGGAAGAGGTGCCACCCAGCTGTTGGACTCATCTTGGAAAACCTCTTCATCCATTGTTTTTAGGAAATATTCATCCTCCATAGATAGTGCATGCTTATCATCCTCATTTGTCCTCTCAAAAACATTAAGCCCAAGGAAATCTTCTCTGTCATTCCAGCGACCTTGAAGGCAGCTACTCACTGGACTGGAACTGACCTTTTCTTTAAGGTGTACATGGCTTGTGCATTAACTCTTTGAGTGTGAGAATTTTCGTGCCCCTAGTGGCAGAGCGTGGCACTGCGCCTGTCTTCTCACTCTGACATGATCGCCTGCCTTGAGGATTTGTACTGATTGTACTGATTTGCCAGTTTCAAAAGGTGGCAGACATCCATTGAAGGATGCAGTGGATGACACATAATACACCAAAGAAGAAGAACTCCTCGTTTCCTTTTCCTGTTTTAGCATTTAGCCCAGAAAGCTAATATGTCCGCGATCGTCACCGTCATTTTTTCGGCTTTATACGCCAAAAATAACTGCAGGATATAAGCAAAATTTATGTGGGATAATCATAAGACTTTGTAGATGTGGTACAGACTTTAAATTTCCTACAGAACGCAAAATATGGACCATGATGTGTGAAAACGCAGCGACCTCGCCACCCAGCCCCCCTTTGTCAACACTAAGTGACTTATTTCATTTTTTTTTTAAATGTATTGATTTCTTGTTCATATACTTTGAAGATAAGATGATGAGGTACCTCTGTAAAAAAAAATGGTGTCAAAAGACTGAACCATTTTTTGTGTAAGTACGTCCAAAGTCCAGTTTTGACTGAGTTATGGAATTTAAAGAGGTGCCGTGACATTATGCAAATTAGATGCATAAATTTATTCCTATCTGAAACTTTGGATCATATTTTACATCTTTCTAATTGACAGTAAGTCATTATCTCTTGCAACTTTCAAGTTATGTCGCAGTAAGGTCCAAGTCTCATATGGCATTAAGAAAACTTGATTTCCATACCCTGTAAGTTTCTGGGCGGTCATCAAAACGTGATAGACCAGTGCTCACAAGTGCTTTTCGTGCCAGATACTTTGCCATGTCCATCATAACCTAAGGCTCTGGGTGATGAACAGGTGGACAAGCTGCACAGTGGGGTGTAGAAGACATGGCCATTGGGCGCCAGTTGTTGCTGAGTGGTTCTTTTCACAACACGCACCTCTCTTTAAATGTGAGGGGGATTTTCATTTTTCCACTGTACAAATGAATTAAAGTGGGGAGGCAGCTGTGAGGTCTGGGGTATCTCTGACTTTTGGTGGGCATCACACAGTGAAGAGCAAACATCTTTATGGCTACTAAGGTTTTCCACCAGAGCATTTTGAAACTGATGTGAGTAGGGTGAATGGGGTCCTTTAGTTGTTGCTGTTATAATAAATAAATAGTGAAGATTAGTTAGTTAGATATTACACAAAGTGCTCTCACACACACCACACCAGACACACACAAGCTCACACATACACATGCACATATACACACAAGCTCACACACACACACACACAAGTTGCACACACACTTGCACATACACAAAAGCTCTAGTCTGTTTCCTGCTTTCATATATCGGCATGGGGTTGCGTGGGCTAAACAACAGGATGACATAAAGGACTAAGGAGGAGACATCTGACCGGAGAGGAGCCATAAAAGAGAGGAGACATCTGGAGCCACTGGAATGCTGAGAGATGTGGGAGCTATTTGAACGCTGAGAAGACCGGTTTGGACCAGTTTGGACAATGGACACGTATTGTTGGAGGGCTACTGGGAATGCCCAACAGCTCAGAAGCTTTATGTAGGGGGGAAATGCTTTGTTCTGGGTCTCAACCAGATTGGGCTGCTGAGCCCGACGGCCCTGTCTGACTTCCTGCGTGATTCAATAAAAGATAAGATGAGAAATAATATTTCTTCTGTAATTATTGGTTGGTTAACTGAAAAGATTCTGCTAACTGTCCAAAATTAATTTTTACATTGCTCATCTGGCAAGTTTAAAGCTGACTGTTACTGATGGCTAAGACATGTGGCTTTGTCCTGAACATATTCATTCACACATTCTTGTTTCAGGGATGGCAACAGGAAATTCTGATTTCAGCTGAAATCTAATTTGGTCAATTGACTTAGGGGGGGCCAGGGGGGCACAGCCCCCCTGAAGCTGAGAGGTTTTCAGTAAAACTGAAGTAATTTAGATTGAAAAAAATGATAAAAAAAAAAATGAAATACTAGACTTGGATAAATCATTAAATTTAATGAAAAGTTAACTTACTTTTTCTTCAATGTTGTCTCACTGTCTTTAGTCCAACATATTTAAAAGTTCTATAAGAGTTTCTTCACTTTTGATCCATAGTTAATCAAGTCTTTACAATACACACAAAAAGCTTTTCTGGCCACATCTGGTTTCTTCAGAAATTGTCCAAGTGTTTCTGTTACCTCGTCAAACTTTGAGCCAATTTTCACCTTTACCATCACTTTTCTCTCAAGCCAATTCCATCGGAACTTATTTTTGACACTTTTGTCTATTTCTAGCACTGATGACTCCTGATCCTTCGATAAAAATCTCATAATTCCACTGAAAACAATACTGAAAGCTCAGAATTCCAACACGAACACGCCGCCATGAATTTTTGACAAAGCATACAACGAGCCATTTGATTGGTCCAATCGTTTGCGACTATCCAATCGCAGGGCCATTTACAATACAGCAGTAGCTTGAGTACAAAACATCTGGGTTATCGCGGGAGACTTGACCCGGGGAAGGGCCGAGTGCTTATGTAATTGTGTTGATTTTCGCTAAAATCGGTAACATCGGTGACAATAAGGTACCTTACCGCCCCCCCCCCCTAAATTTTTCTCAACGGATTCAGACAGTTCACAGAAATGATCAATTTGAAAATGAATCGGCGGAAATCTGCGGATCGGCGGAAAATTGCCATCCCTGTTGTTTGGCTTGTACCTGTGCGGAGTGACTTCTCTTGCTGCAGAGTTCTTCACCGTCAAGCTCTGCTGCTGCCTCTAAAATCTCTGTCTGAGCAATAGCCGTTGTAGCCTCTTTTTCCATTTGCAGAGCTTCCAAATTAGCTTCAAGTCTAGCATTGTCAACTTTAATGGCAATCTCTCTCTGCAAATGTAGCACGGGTTCATGCAGCTTCTGCCCTTGCTCTTGCCCGTGCAGCTGCCACACTGACTGATAATTTAGATGTTCGAGTTGAAGAAGAGCTCTGAGAAATGCTCATTGATGCATCATCTTGGGAATTGTGTGACTTCTTTGGTGTCGCACTTTTCTCACCCATGCTTTTAAGTCACCTTAATAAGCTCCTGTAGTGTTAATTAGCCAGCTGGGTATCTGTCTTTTTACTGTACTGCTCTTCTTGTGTGTTTGTGGCTACATAATTTAGCAGTCAGCCAAACTCCATTCAAAAAGAATATGGTGTTACGTACATATGGAAAACAGCGGTAAGAGGCCTGGGAATTGCCAGGGAATAGAGGGGGTTGGCGGTCCACCTTTCCGGTGGTGATGCCAACCAGGATATAAAGGCCACGGCCGGAAGGGGCACGTCCTCTTTCGCCGTTGACACCTGGACCGAGAGCGCTGTAGCCCACTGTTGGACTGTTTGTGAATTATTCAATAAACATTATAAACTGCCTTTCGCCCTACTTATTATTCTATCAATTATAGTAGTAGTAGTAGATTAGTTTATTTGACAGGGACAGTGCAATAAACATAGACAATTAATCAAAGACAATCAATCTGATGTGTTGCACATAGAGTGTATAGCTATTAGCTAATTTGCAACTCTTGTCCCTGGATGGGCTTTAGAAAAAAGAATCAAGATAAAAATATACACAATAACCACATACATCAATGCAGAAAAATTATAAATACACAATTATAAATATTATAAATATTATAAATACACAAATATAACAGCCTGACTCACCTTTAACATAAATATTATAAATACACAAATATAACAGCCTGACTCACATTTAACACATATAACATAACTCACATTTGCCTATTTCAGGCCTTCCTCCCTCCGTCACTCACTATAAACAAACACATTTATTCCTTCCCTTCATTCACTCTCACTTTGCAGACAAATAATTCATACATGAGTACATTCTTGTTTATTTTTCAGCCAGTTTTTAACATTTTTAGTGAATGTTTTAAAGTCCGTTATTATTTTAATTTCATTTGGCATTGTGTTCCAGATGTGACTGCCCTTTATAGAGAAAGCTGTTTGTCCAAATGTGGTTCTGCGGTGGAATATTTTACAGTTATTGTTAACAGAACTCCTGGTGGCTCTGCTGCTGTCCTGTCTTTGGACGAAACCAGCAAGTGGCTCGGGTGCTGATTTATGGAAACATTTGAACGTTAATTTCAGAAGACAGAGGTCAATGAAGCTCTCAAAACTCAATAGGTTGTATTTTTTTAAAACATTACAGTGATGCCACCTAATGGGCTTTTTGTCCAAGATTTTTAGGGTTTGATTATATAATGAACCTATAAGTCTTATTGTGGAAGGGGCTGCTTGAGCCCAGACTGTCAAACAGTATGATATATGAGAAAAAACCATAGAATGCATATACAGTGCAGCTGCTTCGTAAGGTATGTAATATCTAATTAATTTAAAGCAGTTCAGATTTTTTTTTACTGTTTTTGAAATTTTCTTTATATGAAGATTAAATTTGAGTTGAGGATCTAGTACAATGCCAAGGTATTTGAATTCTGTAGCTAAACTGATGTCATGATCATGTATATTAACTTTAAAATGTTGCAGGTTACATTTTTTGATTGAAAAGCACATTGAGACTGTTTTCTGAAGGTTCAGCAATAGATGGTTCTTGAGGAGCCACTCTTGGACATCAACCATACTTGTAGACAGTACATCTGCAGCCTGTGCTGGAGTCTTGGCAGCTGTGTAAATAACTGCATCATCTGCATAAAGTTGGCATGTTGCAGCTGAGCAGTGTAACGGCAAGTCATTAATAAAAATGCTGAAAAGTAAAGGACCAAGAATGGACCCTTGTGGGATACCCATGCGGTTGTTTAAAAATGAGGATTTATCCTGGTGAACTTTTACACACTGTTCTCTATTCTGGAGATAAGATGCAAACCATTCTAATGTATTTGGGGAGAAGTTAAAAGATACCATTTTGGATAAAAGCAAACTGTGGTTTACAGTATCGAAAGCCTTTTTGAGATCTAGAAAAACAGCTCCTACCACATTACCCCTGTCCAAGGACTGTTTGACGTTTTCAATAAGGCAACAATTTGCTGTTTCTGTTGAGTATCCTGGTCTAAAACCAAATTGATGTGGATGAAGAAGTTGACTGTCTTGTAAGTAGTCTATCAGCTGTGTAGCTACAACTTTTTCAAGAACCTTAGATAGGACTGGTAAGATAGAGATTGGGCGGTAATTGCATATATCGTCTTTACTGCCTGATTTATGAACTGGTATGACGACAGCTTTTTTCCAGCCAGATGGAAATGTACTAGACCTAATGGAGAGATTAATGAGATGAGTCAGTGGTTTGATTAATATTTTGCTGTGCATTTTGAGAAAGGAGGTGCTCATATTGTAGATATCACTAGTTTTTGAGTTTGACAGTGTTTTAACAATACCAGCAATTAACTTCTCATTTACCTCATCGATGTGAAAAGTATCTGTTGGGAGTATGGAATTTGTGTTGTTGAGCACATTTGGCAGCACAAAAATTTTTGTTAAGTCTTCCACAGAGCCCACAAAGTGTGAATTAAATTCATTTGCCAAAGTAGCCTTGTCACTGACGGTCTTGCCATTGATTCTAAGTTCCTTTACCCCCTTCTGATCGTTTTTTTTATTAGTTAAGTTATTTAAATGCCTCCATAGGGAACTGTTGTTACCCTTTGCATGATCTATCAGTTTATTGTAATAAGATATTTTTGATTTTCGCAGCTCATGTACCACTTTATTTCTTAAACTTTTGTACACAAGGTGATCATTTTGTAGTTTGGAGGTTAGTGATGTTTTCAGTGCATAGTCTCGCCTCTTCATAAGTTTTCTTATTTCATTATTTAACCATGGTAGGCTAATCTTCTGTTGTCTACTTTTAATTTGCTTTGAAAATTTTTCTATAGACTTTGTGATTGTTGCAGTTATAAAATTACAACAATCATCTACTTCACATGTTGCCATGAGCTGCTCCCAATTTTGATTCTCTAAGTAATGTTCAAACTCCTCATTTTTTGATTTGGGGATAATAAAATTTGATTTGTCAATATCGACTCCCCCAAAATACTGTAGTCGCTTTTTAGTAAGTTTCCTGACAGCAAGAACCATGTTATGATCTGAGAGACCAGTTACAAGATTATAGGTTCTGGTTATTCGTTCTGGTTTATTAGTAAATACCATGTCAATAAGTGTTCTGGATTGTTTGGTTATCCTGGTGGGTCCTTTGATGATTTGCTGGTAATTAAATTTAGTCATGAGGCTTTTCAGTTTTTGTTTGTCTTTTTTATCAGACCAGTTGATATTAAAGTCACCATGAATTATTGTTTCTCTGTTCTTCTCAAGTTGTTTAACCAGATCACTTAATTCATTATAAAAGGAAGAGTTGTGTGACGGTGGGTTGTACACTACTGCAATGTTGAAATTCATTACCGGAGAGAGACATACATTAACAGCTAAACATTCAAGTGAAGTATTCAAATCAACCAGTTGACATTTATATTTCTCTTTGATGTAAATTAAAACACCTCCTCCCCTCCCTACCTGCCTGTCTTTTCTAAAACACTGGTAGCCCACAATATCGATCATATTAGTGTCTATGTTACTGTGTAGCCAGCTTTCTGAGAGACAAAGGTAGTCCAGATTTGAGTCCAACAGCAACACCGAAATCTCATCTCTTTTGGGGATTATGCTCCGTATGTTTAAATGACCGCCGAGGATCCCCTTTGGTTTAGCCTTGGTGTCCCAAAGAACTCGTGCATGATTAACAGTTTGGAAAAATAAATGTTGTTTTTGCTTTTGTACAGCTCGGTTTTGTGCTAACCCAGTGGTCTGCTGTTTAATAGTGGCAGGTCCAGGGTTAAGGTGAATATCTCCTGCCAGAAGTAGCAGAACTAACAGAACTTTAACTGTATATCCTCTGCCATATTGTGATTTTTGCTTAACAGCCATGTTTGCCTTAATTTGGAAGTTTTTGCTCAGGGCTTTTAAAGACCACATAGAGTGTAGGGTGAGATGTCCAAGCCCAAATCCATACAGATAAAACTTTTTAACTTCACCTTTGGTTGAGTTTGTCGGAAAATCCTTCTTGTTGCAGGTCCAGACACACAAAGACAAAACGAAGAGGAAGTAGAGAAGTAGAGAAGGCTTATTAGTGGTGCCCATCAGCCCACTTTTTAATCCGGTGGCAGCCATCTTCAGTCCTTCTTGGAAAGAAGGAAAAGGAAAATCTGTGGATAGTAAAATAAATTCTGCTTATATCGCCAGAATCTGATCCGATCGTCCTTGAATCCAGCTGGGCCTCAGCTAGCCAACTAGCCCCTTCCGTTGCTGGTCTCGTTGCTCATAGTCGCCGTAACTGGTCTCCCGTCCCGCTCCTCCAACCGAGTCTCGTCACACACCGCCGCTGCCACCGAGCTCCGCTGAGGTCACGGTAAATCCTCCGCTAGGCACCGCCACCTACCGTCGTCTGCCTGGGTGAAATCTCTGCTGAGCCCCGTCAACAAATATGGACGCAACATTTGGCAACAAGGAGAACACGGTTATGGAGCATGCTGCAACTAGTTTTCGGCCATTTCTGGAGGTCCCTGGAGAGCCTTTCGTGCCTTGGCTAGGTGGTTCGCTGCATTTAGCAACATCCTGGTGGCCCTCAACCTCGGTGAGTTGGAAAAATTGCGAGCTAGAGCAATATTGGTCCATAATTTGGGCATGGAAGGCCAAAGGATCCTGGAAACATTGGGGGGAGCCAAGAGTTTTGAGGAGGTAGTAGAGCTAATGGTGTGATATTTTCACATGCCGGACAACATCATCGTTTGGCGCATCCAGTTTTGAGAGTGCCACCAGCGGATGGGAGTGTCGGTGAAGAGGTTTGTGGCAGACCTATGTCAGCTGGCGGCGGAGTGTAAATTTGGAGCTCTACAGGGTGAGCTGGTCCGGGGTCAGTTAGTGGAGCATGTTCACTGTTCTGCTGCCCGGTCACGGCTCCTGACCTACTCAGGCGAATTGACTCTGGCGGCCGCTATTGAGATTGCTCAGCAGTTTGAGGGAGCTGAAGTTTTGCAAGGGACCTCGGTGGAGAGTCATTCTCCACTTTAAATGAGCCTTGGCAAAGGCGCTGACAGCGGGCCCTGATGATGGAGACGACGTTGAGGAAGAAGAATTCACCTCCGTTGTCCCAATAAGGTCTACCCTGGGAACACCGAGATGTTACGGCTGTGGGTCTGCTAGACATAGATATAAGTACAGAGAGTGTCCGGCGAAAGGAAAGCGCTGTGGGAAATGTGGCCTGCTGCACCACTTCGCGCGGTCCTGTAAAAACTTTGAATGTAGGGAACGGGAATAGGGAGGGAGCTCCTCCACAAAGACTCCCACTGTTGCTCATACGGTTGCACCGGATTCGGGTGGCCGTATCTACTGCACAGTATCTCTGGAAGGATTTGGGGTATCGATGCTGGTGGATACGGGAGCAGTGGCTTCGATACTGAATCTGCAAACGATGAAGAGTCTGTTTCCCCAGTACTGCACCCAGAAGATGGCGGAGTGGGATCGCCGTATTGGGGTACATTGAGTTAATAGCACAGTACAAGTCGCGGAGCATGGCGGATGTCCAGGTGGTGGCGATTGCTACGGGATCCAACATTATGGGGTGCGACATGTTCTATGGCTTGGGCTTCTCCATCGCCAGTGACACCGGAAAGGAGTGGTCGAGTAGCGGCTTGTGAAACCGACCTCTACCGGATGTGGATGATGATGCGGTATGGGACGCCGATTGGGCCGGATTGGGAGAAGACAGCAAGGAGGACTGTCATGGGGCGCCTCCCCGGGATGGACCCGATGCCAGAGCTCAAGTTACCTTTGGTGTGGGAGCTGGGCGGCACAGTGGGGCCCCCGGGTCAGTAGGTGGAACCGGGACATCAGCGCTAAACAGTACCAGGGCTAGATCAACAGGTGTGCGTTTAAAATGCACCAGAAGAAGACCTTCGAAAAGGGCTTCAGGCCGGACTAGTGAATGGACCAGTTCCAAATGTGAAGCCCCCCCATGACATGAAGATCCATGGAGACCTATTAGAGCTCCCCTGGGTGTCGGTGATACGGTGCGCCCTAGGTTTGAAGCTCGGTCGAGGGGGATCCATTGGCGTCGTGGGCAGTACGATAACCAGGGGCGGCTACACGTGAAAGCAGCCTGGAGTGACGACTATCTGGGCCTGTCAGACAAGACGTGGAGGCACCCCAGCGAGCTGCGTCAGGTGGTGGAGAAGAAGAGACAGCGCAGCCCGTCACCATAAACAAGAAAACGGAGATATTCTGGCTGGGAACCACGAGATGGCAATCCTGGGGGGAGCTTTTCCACGGGGTGTGTAAAATGACTGTGGACTGGTTAAAAGGTGTGTGTTTTTCTTGCCACACGTTATTGTGTAAATAGTTTTCTGCTGCTGTGTCTGTTGTAAATTGAGTAGAGTAAATTGGAGTACGTATTTGAATTGAATATATTTGTTAAAAAAACAATAACAAAAAAAAAAGAAGAAGATCAGAGGAAACACAAGAAATTATGACAACAGAGGAGTATAATTAACCTGAGTGGGTCTGATTTGGTAAGATGTGTGCACTGTACTTATGTACAAGAATAAGGACAGAAATAAGATAATGTGATATTGTGTTTGATTTGGATATTCAAGAAAATTATTTCTGGTGTTGCTTTCCAACACGTTGAATTTTATGGTGTACCTGAGTGTTGGGGTGGGGGGCCGCCAGTAGGGAATGTTGAAGTTGTGCATTAGATCTATTTATTGTTGGTGTTACTGTGTATATTTGTATAAAAGGTTCTGGAATTAATTTTTTTTTTTAGACACACGGCTAAATTCTGGTTTGGACTGTTAGGGACAAGGCGGCAGAATAATCCGCCTGGCCGTGTGGGGGTGCTGGCAGTCTACCCAGTCCCCAGCCTTGGTTGTATGAATGGATAGGTTATTTATTTTTTTTGTACATACTGTTTTCCCCTGTTAGAGCAGCGAAACAGCAGTAAGATGGTGGCCTGGGAACTGCCAGGGAATAGAGGGGGTTGGCAGCCCACCTTTCCAGTGGTGATGCCAACCAGGGTATAAAGGCCACAGCCGGAAGGGGCATGTCCTCTTTCGCCGTTGACACCTGGACCGACAGCGCTGTAGCCCACTGTTGGACTGTTCGTGAGTTATTCAATAAACATTATAAACTGCCTTCCGCCCGACTTATTATTCTATCAATTATGGACACAATATATGGGAGTCAGGATATAGCCTCCAAGCTCCAGGTGCTTAATTCAGCAGCATGTCAAACCACTGAATTGGAGTAAAACTACAAAAAAAGACAAGCGATGGAAAAAAGTAAGCTATAGTGATAACTTCCAAACGTCATATGCATCGATAATAAAGACTTACTTATTAAGCTCAGAATAAAGAAATAAAATGTTTACAAATCCACAACTTGATTGGCTATAATAATGTTAAGATAAGCCTTTATTAGTCCCACAATGGGGAAATTCCAGGATTGCAACAGCACAGGGATAGCAACACTCAGAGCAATAATTAAGAAGATATGAAAAATATAAATAAGAGCAGTGGATATACATACGTACATATAAATATATCAATATGTATACAAAGTGCGGAGCATTGTAGCAAGATGGAATAAACAGCATAACCGTCTACTTAGTTATCCTACATAGTATGAATATGTACCCATACATATTGTCACCCTCCGTAGCGACTGATATTCTCCTAGTTGTATAGTGGAGGGGACCATTTATGTAAGTCTGTTGCGTCTTTTGCATTCAATACTACTAAGTCGTCACATTTTTTTTGCTACCTCTGTGAGCAGCCCTGCTTAGGTTATACAGTCTGACAGCCGTAGGTAAGAAGGACCTGCGAAACTTCTCGGTTGCGCACCTAGGATGATGTAGTCTGCTGCTAAATGAACTCCTCAGTACGTTCAGTATGTCCTGCATAGGGTGGGACTCGGACTCCAGCAGAGATGACAGCTTAGCCACCATCCTTCTCTCTCCTATCTCCTCCACTGGGTCAAGGCGTTGCCCCAGGACAGAGCTAGCTTTCTTGATCAGTTTGTTCAGTCTCTTCCTGTCGGCTGCTGTAATGCCACTGCCTCAGCAGACCACACCAAAAGTGATGGCTGATGCCACCACCGCGTCATAGAATGTCTTCAGCAGCGCCCCTTGTACACCAAAAGACCTGAGCCTCCTCAGTAGGAACAGCCTGCGCTGTCCCTTCTTGTAGAGTGCGTCAGTATTGTGTGACCGTGATGTTAATAAGAAAAATAAATCTTATTGGATGGCAATACACAGACATACTTCTGCAGACCATCCTATGCATATTTATATGCTAACATGCTACAAAAACATTAACATACCAAAAGTAACAAAATTCCCCAAAATAACATCGGCTCAGTCCCCGGTGAGGGCCTATCGGAGGAACCAACCGAGGCGGCAGTTGGGAGCTCGAGCGCGGCGTTGGTGAGAGACGGGGCCACCTGGACCCAGCAGGACAGTGGCCTGAGTCGGAACCCAGTTGCGAGGTCCAGCTGAGGAACTACCAGACTGACGGCGGTCGGTGACGGGGCCTAGCGGAGGTGCCACCCAGCCAGGCGGCGGCGAGCGGCGGCGGTGATCGGTGAAGCTCGGCTGCGCCGGCGGTGTGCGGCATAACCGGCCAGGCAGACGGCGGCAGGCGGTGGTGAATGACGGGGGTGATCTGTGGAGCTGTGCAGCGCTACTTGGCGGAGGAGCTGTGCAGGAGCTGTTGCGGCGAGTTCAGCAGCGGCCGGGCTAGTTGAGGCCTAGCCGGATTCTCTGTTTACTTCTATCTACAGGTCAGTAAGATGCCACCAAAGAAAGAGGAAATGGAAGAAATCAAAAAAGCTCTGAGCTTTATGTCAGAAGAATTGGCCAAATTGACTAGCCAACAGGACAAAATAATAGGCCTAATAGAACAGGTACAAGCCCTAAATTTAATAATTCAAGAAAAAGACAAAAAAATTATGGACCTGGAGCAACACGGGCGTCTTTTGGAGCAACCCGTCGAGGATCTTGAACAAGGTTCTCGTATTGATGACCTAGTTATAAGTGGACTAGACATCAGATATCAGTCATACGCCCATGCCACAGTAGGACTGAGTGGTGAAGATGCACCCATGAGAGAATCTTTGTCCTTAGAAAATCAAGTGCTTCAGTTCCTTAATAATAGAGACATTAAGGTAGAAGCCAATGCAATCTCAGCCTGCTATGCTCTACCGAAGAAAGATAACAAAACAAAGAAATCAATTGTGATGCGCTTTGTGAACAGAAGGGTAAAGAATAACATACTGAGGCAGGCCAAAAAGTTAAAGGAAACTCAAGTTTGCATAAATGAACACCTGACAAAAAAAACGCTGAATTAGCACGACAGGCACGGATGCTAAAAAAACAAAATAGGATACAAGCAACCTGGACAAGAAATTGTAGAATTTGGATTAAACTAAATGGATCACCTGAGCAAGCAAAGAGTATAATGATCAGAGATGCTACTGACTTAGATAAATACAGATGAACACTGATTAGAAAATTATGAGCCAATGATAATCCATATTCATACACACGATAAGAATAGTTCTTTTGATACACCATGCCAAAGTACTTTAATAAAAATAACCAAAACAAACAAAAACTTATGACCGACTCAAGTAGACATCAATTATCCCCAGTTGGAGGAAGTCATTTGACACAGAATGAGGAAACTCAAACTCTGAAAACATACCATTATGCTGAACATAAACCACAAGAGATGGAGAATGATATTGATCCTGATAACCACTTTTTCAATAATATTCATAACCACTGTGAATATTACACTGAAAAACAATTCAAAAGTCAAATGCAATTAGATGGTAAACTGTCAATAATACACTTCAATAGCAGAAGTCTTAACAAAAACTTTCCACAGATTCAGGACTATTTAAAACAGCTAGACAGAAAATTCACAGCTATTGCAGTCTCTGAAACTTGGCTTAACAAAGAGCAGGCTCCCCTGATGCCAATAGAAGGATATCAGATGTTTTATATTAACAGAACTCAAAAAAAGGGTGGTGGTGTTGCACTGTATATTGATGACCTGTACAGGTGTAAGCTTGTAAATGAAATGTCCTTAGCACTACCAGGGATTTTGGAATGTGTTACTGTTGAGATTGACCTAGACAAAACAAAAAATCTAATCATAAGCTGCATATATAGAACGCCGGGAACTTGCATTGAGACATTCAGAGATAAATTAGTCGAGCTGTACAATAATATTACTAGTAAGAAAATGGTAGCAATTTGTGGAGATTTCAATATTGACTTACTGAATCCTCATCAACAAAATGTAGTTACAGAGTTCATGAACTCTATGTACAGCATGAGTCTATATCCCACAATAACACATGAGATGAGATGAGATGAGATTCAACTTTATTGTCATTACACATGTATGAATACAAGGTAACGAAACGTGACTTGGCATTTGGGCACGCTCTGCAGAGCGCAACCAAGGCCGGGGCAGCCGCTAGGCGCCAGTCATAATCACAGTTCACTCTGCTACACTTATTGACAACCTGTTTGTCAATGTTTTCGATAAGAAAATAGAAAGTAGATTATTGATAAATGATATAAGTGACCACTTGCCAACCTTTGCACTTATCCATGGCCACACGGGGCCCAACGCAGAAAAAACTTCAAAATCGTTCAGACACAAATCACCAAATGCAATCAGTTCTCTTAAAGAGGACTTGCTGAAGCAAGACTGGACAGAAGTCTATGTATCAGATGTAAATGAAGCCTATGACACATTTATAAATATTGTAACCACTCTTTATGAAAAAAACTGAAGCTTTCCTAAAGAAAAGAACAAAAGAAGCAGAGCAGCGGTATAAAACATACAAAAATAAGTTAACATATATAATAAGATGTAGTAAAAGAGACTATTACAGTAAAGAACTAGAGAAAAACAGAGACAATATTAAAAATACATGGACAATACTCAACAGTATCCTTGGAAATAAAAGCAGAAATACAAGCTACCCAACTAATATTCCAAAAAATAATAAAACGACTCAGAGTGTGAATATTGCTTCACCTGCAGATGAATTTAATAATTTTTTTGTTAACATTGGACCTAAACTGACCCGAGAAATACCCACTACGGTGCCAACAGGTGATACAATATGCAATAACACTGCTGTAAAAGACTCCATCTTCATAAAGAACACAGACGAAAGAGAGGTCATTGAAATTGTTAAATCGTTCAAAAGTAAAACATCTACTGACTGTGATGGTATTGACATGCTACTAGTCAAAACTGTTATCGAATGCATAGTAAAACCACTGACGTATATCTGCAACCTGTCTCTCCAATCAGGTATATTTCCCAATGCAATGAAAATAGCTAAAGTAATTCCGATATACAAGACGGGCGACAGAGGGGAACTCTCAAACTATAGACCAATTTCACTATTACCGCAATTTTCCAAGATACTTGAAAAAATATTCTATGAGAGAATTGACAACTTCATACTGAAGAATGATTTACTATGTGAGCAGCAATATGGGTTCAGACACAAGAGGACAACTGCATATGCCCTAATGGAATTTACAGAAAAAATATCAACAGCCATTGAAAATAAAGAGTATTCAGTTGGAGTATTCCTAGATCTTAAAAAAGCATTTGATACAGTAGATCATAATTTATTATTAAAGAAACTACAAAATTCTGGTATTAGAGGGGTAGCACTGTCCTGGTTAAGTAGTTACTTAAAGAATAGATATCAGTATGTATGTGTTAGCAACAAAAACTCAGAGTTGCTGAAGGTCACCTGTGGAGTCCCACAGGGTTCAGTTTTGGGACCATTATTATTCAATATGTATATAAACGATATATGTAAAGTTTCAGAAAAAATGGACTTAATATTGTTTGCCGATGACACTAATCTGCTATGCAGTGGAAACAATTTGGAACAACTTCTGGATACACTCGGGAAGGAATTAGAAAAGCTTAAACTGTGGTTTGATTCAAACAAATTAACGCTCAATTTAAGTAAGACAAAATTTATAGTCTTTAACAACCATCACAACAATCCAGTACCCAAACTCAGTGTAAATGGTGTAGAGATTGAAAGGGTATCTGAAACTAAATTCCTTGGAGTAATAATTGATAACAAACTGTGTTGGAAGTCACATATTAATTATATTAAAGGTAAAGTTTCCAAATCAATTGCAATATTACACAGAGTGAAATATTTGCTGAATCAACCCACACTATACACCTTGTATCATTCATTAATACTCTCATACATGACATATTGTAATGAAGTATGGGGAAATACATACAAAACAAACATATATCCACTCTTTATGCTTCAAAAGAGAGCTATTAGAATAATAAACAAAGCAGCTTACAGGGAACCAACAAACCCACTTTTTCTTAAAAAACTCTCAAGTTGAAAGATCTGGTTGACTTTAAAACCGCAATAATAATGTTCAAAGTGAAGAATTTATCACTGCCTGCAAATATCCAAAAGTTGTTCCAAACAAGGGAGAAACGATATCACTTCAGAGGAACATGTATATTTCAAAAGCCTACAGTGAGAACAACCACCAAGCAACACTGTATTTCAGTGCAAGGAGTCAGATTATGGAACGATTATGGACCTGAATTAAAATCATGTACAACGCTTGGACAATTTAAACAAAAACTAAAGGAAGAAATACTCCAAACATATTTACAAGACGACATGTAAACTCACATAAGGATTGACATTTCCAGCCTGTGTTGTGTTGTAGCTTAGTTTTTTTTTTTTTTCTCTCTCTGTGACATTCTGTCTTAGATTTGTCTTGAATAGTAACCGCTTAACCTAGCTTAGCTTAGTTTTCTTTTTTTTCTCTCAGTCACACTTTGTCTTAGCTTTGTTCTAAATTGTAATCACTCTTGTCTTGTTTACTCTTTTTTCTTTTGAATTCTTGGATGGAATATGGGTGGGCAATATAAGCTGCGGCTTCAGCCATCACCCATTTCGGATAACTCACGTGGAATTGTTTAGTAGAAGGAGTCTTTGTCTAATTTGACCTTGTTGTTATATTATACAGTTTCTTTTAACCTGTACTGTATTATCCGAAATAAATTCATTCATTCAACATTACTATATAACATGTGATCTGTACTGAACATATACTTACAATGAGGTCAATGCCGTAAAAACACGTGAGGATTAAAATGGATTACACAGAACTTTTAGGGAACATATGCTTCTCATTTTCAGTAACTGAGCCACTACTTCCTGAGTTAGGTCATGTGCATGGTGACATCACTAGAAATTTAAAGGGCCAGCAGGGAAAATCAATGAAAGGCAGAACATGGAAACTGTGGACAAACCCAGATGGGACCTAGTTGGTGGCACATGTAGAGGTGCTGCCTGCAGGCAAGCAAATGCTTGAGCCCCCGAGGACTGACCAACTTTGAATCACTACAGCAGTGACAATATGGAGAGTTTGCACTGACTGTGGTAGGCCAATGCAGACCTCTCTAAAGGGGACCCCACCACCACTTCTCACTCTGGCAAGTACCTGTGCATGTACAAATGAGAGCAGCTGTATTGAAATGAAGCAAAGTTATCCAAAAGAAGGAGAAAGAGGAAGAGGAGAAAATAAAGAAAGACAATGGTCAGTAGTGCAAATACAACCACTCAGAGCAGCTTAAGCCTCTTTTCCACTAGCCCAACACCCCTCGGTACGGCTCGATTCACTTCAGTACGGCTCGGAATGCTTCTGTCTCCATTAGCACGGTGTTGGGCAAGGGTGTTGTGCTAGGGTGGGTGGGTTTATAACAGCGAGGCGGCTCCACACTCCCGTGACGTAACGCACGCGACCCAAGCAAAACATTTTTTTTTCCAAAACTTTATTGAGAAGACCCAAGCAAAACATAACACATAGCTGTACAAGGCCACTCCTCGGTCTGTGGCTTTTTTCACCGTAAACGCCAAAAAGGACCGCCAGACAAGGGTACAGGCAGCGAGATGAAAACACTCTGGAATATTTCTGCAGCTTCTGGGAGAGCCAAAGGCGTGAGGATACAAACTAGGTTGTATATGACGGTAAGCTAATGGTTGCTAATGCTAGTTTGCTATAAGTACGTCGTGCTACACTTTAATGTCTGCAAGTTATCGCTGTTAGGTACTAAAATATGTACGCTGTGTGTGTTTCAGATGGCTCTGTTGTGGGGAAATTACTGCTTCATTCGCTCTGGGCGTGCCTGTCTCGGATGTGATCAGCCTGTCACTGATGTCAACACAGCTTCACAAACGATCAGTGGTTATAGAGCTTAAGAATGTCTGTAGAAATGTTTTATTTCCTGTACAACAAATTGCTCTGATCTGCTTGAAAATCATGGAGAGACTGTTAAGACATCATGGACTTACCTGCTTCTGCAGCAGATTCTGAGATGGTATCATAGAAAAAAACGATCAGCTGACACAACTTGATCGCCAGGTTAATATTAGCCACAAAATATATATTGAAAAAGTAAACTTTACTGAGTTATGTATAATAAGATATATTTGACAGTTATCATGCATTTTAGGCCAAAACAAACTTGATCTAGGATTAAAAGCAATTAAAATAATGCAGTCACAAGTTTACATGGAAACATGTACTGTAGAAATATATATTCTCTGCATCAACAATGTACTAGATATGCATTCATGTTGTATTGCACTGGGATTTGCACTGACAATAAACCTATGAGGTTTTTGCAGATGTCTCTTTTTTTATATGTGAAGGTTACCACCATGTGGCATAAATTAAATACTGAAAGATTGGAAAAGCTAAGAATAATCCAGCAGTTTGAGAAATCACTTTTGGTTTGGTGTAAGTCTGTCAACAGAATTATGAACCATAAAGCAGTTTGTGTTAAAATGTTAACTCCAATTAAACCTAATCCGGGGGCTTCCAATCATGTGTCATGGGGGGCCAAGACCCTGCAGGTTCTCTCTTCTACCCAGTCTCTTCAGCAGGTGTTGTCACTGATCAGTCAGTGGAAGAAGTTCAGTGGAATCTGCTGTTGAAGACACTGGTTGGAGGTAAAGCCTGCAGGGTCTTGGCCCTCCATGGCACATGATTAGACACCCCCCCCCCCCCGCCCAAACCCATTATGGTGAAGAGCAGATGCTAATATGACCCAGAATTCCTCCATATACTGTTACTGTCACTATTGAGAAACGTGTTATATGTCAATTTAATCCTATCCAACTTTTACTTTCAAAAAGCACACATTATTAGAAATATATTTCAATTTAATACTATCCCACTTGTACTTACAAAAAAGTGTGAATATTCATAAAAAGCACACACATGAAAAAGGTAGCACCACAAGCAGTGGTTCATAACGGTTTTGGGCAACAGCAACACAATTGTGTATCCTTTGCCAATCTGTCTGCTGTTATTTAATGTTTAACAGTTAAGGGACGGATGATTATATGCTCCAAAACCTGAGAAACTCTCTGATAAAAAAGCTGCAACAACACAAATCACTTTTGGTTTGAATTAACTGCCAAATGACCTAGAAATAATGAGCTGAAACTTGTTTTTATTCGTATTAAATAATGAGACAGTGGCACACTGGCCAACACCAAATTGTATTATTTTTTACATCCTAGGGCATTTTGGATGTACTGAATAAAAAAAATTCATGTTTTTCACCTTCAGGTCAACGTTTGGAACAACAGTATTAGTATTTTCCGTTTTGATGATGCTACACTCCTTCTAAAGTATTGTAATTCTCTGAATTTGGAATGCCGATAGAACATTCAATTTACATATACTTACTTTTTTACCTACTTTGACTTGTAAGCTTGATCAGTCTCTCCTGCTGCATTTTAAAGTCCAACTGTGCAACTTCTTATAAGTTAACATAAAAAATGTACCCAAAGTTTAGAACTGGATCATGTGTGACATAACGCACGGCTCAGGAGACACGCACACACAGGCTTAGAGCAGTTCAAATAGTTTATTAACAGCAGGGGTGAATGAGTGTGTGTCTGCGGGATGCAGATGTGTTGGTGGTGGCGTCTGCTTCAGGCACAGAGGCAGATGACCGTTCGGCCGAGCAACCCTATGGAGAGAGCACAGGGAGAGGGTGACGGGCATACACCAACACAGGATGAATTATGGCAAGAGAAGATCTTACTTGAGTTGTCAGGATAGCTGGCACAGCAAGGGGAACGTAGCCCGGGAGACAGCCACCTGGAGAGCTCCGTGCAGCAGCGAAGGATGGGCGATGGAACGGAGACGTCCGCCGCCGGGAAATCCACCTGTGCACAGGGGAGCAGACTGGAAAAGGAGGTAAGGGTTCTTACCCAGAATAGTGATGCTGAAGAAAGGAATGCTCACGGCGGTGAGGGAACGAAGTCTGACGGCTTCAGGCCGAGCCTCCAGGCGAGGCGGCTTTTATCCTTCGCCGCTGATGAGGATCAGGTGTGTGAGCAGGTGGCGCCGCTGATGAACGGCGCAGCGTGACAGTACTCCCCCCTCTAGCAGCGCCTCCTGGCGATGGCTTATCCGGGTGCGCTCGGTGGAAGTCCGCGATGAGCGATGGGTCCAACACAAACGACGGGGGCACCCATTGTCGATGCTCGGGCCCATAGCCCTCCCAGTCCACCAAGTATTGCAACCCACGACCCCGGCGCCGGGAGTCCAGGATGGAGGAGACGGACCAGGCCGGGTGGCCACCAATCATCCGGGGCGCGGGTTGCGCTGCAGGAGGAGGGCAAAGGGGGTCGGTGACTGCCAGCTTCACCTTTGATACGTGGAAGGTGGGATGGATGCGGAGGGAGGGGGGAATAGCCACGCGCACAGCCACCGGGTTGATGATCCGGGTGATGGGGAAGGGACCCATGAAGCGCTGTGCCAGCTTTCTCCTCTCGCCTTTTAGGGTGACGTCCTGGGTGGAAACGTAGACAAGTTGCCCAACTCTGTACGCCGGGGCAGGTCTTCTACGTCGGTCCGCCACGGTCTTGTTGCGCTCCGCTGTGCGTAAAAGCGCATGACGCGCGGCGGCCCAGGTGGAGCGGAACTGCCTCACGTGCGCCCTAACTGACGGAACAGTTACCTCGCTCTCCTGCGCTGGAAGCAGCGGGGGGTCGTAACCCAGGGACGCCTTGAAGGGGGACATCCCTGTTGCAGAAGAGCGGGTGGTGTTGTGGGCGTACTCCACCCAGGCGAGATGGTTGCTCCATGATGTCGGCTTGGATCTTGCAACACAGCGGAGCGCAGCCTCCAGCTCCTGATTGGTCCTCTCACACTGCCCGTTAGACTGGGGGTGATGGCCGGAGGAGAGGCTCACCTTGGCTCCGATGGCGTTGCAAAAGGATTTCCAAACCTCGGATGAAAATTGGGGGCCCCGGTCCGAGACCACGTCCACCGGGATCCCATGCAGCCTGACCACGTGTTGGACGAGGAAGCCCGCCGTCTCCAGGGCGGTAGGGAGACCTCGCAGGGGGATGAAGTGTGCCGCCTTGGAGAAACGGTCCACGACGGTCAGGATGGTGTCGAATGAGTTGGAAGCTGGGAGCCCGGTGACGAAATCCAGTGCGATGTGCGACCATGGCCTGCCAGGGACGGACAGAGGCTGGAGCAGACCCGCTGGAGGGGCGTTTCCCGACTTGCTGGTGGCACAAATTGGACAAGCCCGGGCGTAGCGGGCTGCATCCCTCCGCAGGCCCGGCCACCAAAAGGACCGTTGGAGGAGGCTGATCATCCGAGAGGTGCCGGGATGACAGGTGAGCCGGGAGGTGTGGAGCCAGTGGATGACCTCTCCTCGGACCGCAGACGGAACGAACAGTCTTCCCTCCGGTCCGCCGCCAGGATCAGGTTCCACCTCCTGTGCCTTCCGGATCTTGTCCACAATGTCCCAAGAGATAGCTCCCACGACGCACGACCTGGGCAGGATAGTGTGGGGCGTCTCCTCAGCCCCCGCGGGGGTGAACTGTCTAGAGAAGGCGTCAGGCAGGCCGTTCTTGGAGCCTGGCCTGAAGGTGATAGAGAACCGGAACCTGGCGAAGAACAGAGACCAGCGCGCCTGGCGGGCATTCAGGCGCTTGGCAGATCGTAGATACTCTAAATTCTTATGGTCCGTCAAGACCACAAACGGCAGGTCCGCCCCCTCTAACCAGTGGCGCCACTCCTGTAGGGCGAGTTTAATGGCCAGGAGCTCTCTGTCCCCCACATCATAGTTCCTCTCCGCCGGGGACAGGCGCCGGGAGAAGAAGGCGCACGGTCGCTTGGCGCCATCGTCCGGTGATTGCTGGGATAACACTGCTCCCACTCCCGTGTCCGATGCGTCCACCTCCACAATGCACTGCAGCGCGGGGTCGACCTGGCGAAGGACCCGGGGGGAGGAGAACTCCGCCTTCAGCGCCTTAAAGGCAGCATCGACCTCTTCGGTCCACCGGAACGGGACCTTCGGGGACGTGAGGCGGGTCAGTGGTCCGACGATCCAGCTGAAATTCGGGACAAAACGGCGGTAAAAATTGGCGAAGCCAACAAACTGTTGCACCTGCTTCCGAGATGCGGGAGTAGGCCACTCCACCACCGCCTTCACCTTCTCTGGGTCCGGGAGCACCTGGTCTTGGGCGATGATGAATCCCAGGAAGGATGTGGTCCTAGCGTAAAACTCGCACTTCTCAGCCTTCACGTACAAACGATTCTCCAGCAGTCTTTGAAGGACCCGCCTCACATGGATCCGGTGCTCGTCTCTGGACTGGGAGAAGATCAGAATGTCGTCCAGGTAGACGAACACGAAGAGGCCGATGAAATCCCGGAGGACGTCATTGATGAGGCGCTGAAAGACGGCAGGAGCGTTGGTCAGCCCGAACGGCATGACGAGATACTCAAAGTGGCCGTTCGGGGTACGGAAGGCTGTTTTCCATTCATCTCCCTCCCGGATCCGGACGAGGTGGTAAGCGCTGCGGAGGTCCAGCTTGGTAAACCAGGTCGCCCCCTGGAGGGAGTGGAAGGCAGTGTCCATGAGGGGCAGGGTGTAACGGTCCCTCTCAGTGATGTCATTAAGTGCTCGGTAGTCAATACAGGGACGGAGGGAACCGTCCTTCTTCCCTACAAAGAAAAACCCCGCCCCCACGGGTGATGACGATGGGCGGATAATCCCAGCGCTCAGTGATTCCTTCAGGTACGTATTCATAGTCTCCTTCTCCGGCGCCGACAGGCTGTAGAGCCGACCAGATGGCAGGGGGGCCCCCTGGCGGAGATTGATGGCACAGTCATATGGTCGATGCGGGGGAAGAGACATAGCTTTTGACTTGCTGAATACCATACCCAGGTCGTGAAAATCTGGGGGCACCAGTGACAGGTCCGGGGGTGCTGTATCCGCCACAGGAGGAGCCGCGGACGGGGAGCAGGCAGCGGACTGAAGGCAGGTGCCCATGCAGAAGGTACTCCACGCCGACATCCCAGCTGACCTCCAGTCTAGGACAGGATTGTGGAGGCGTAGCCAGGGATACCCCAGGATAACGGGCGACACAGAGTTGGGCAGGACGTAGAAAACCATTTCCTCCCGGTGGTTCCCTGAGATGATGACTGGGACAGGAATGGTTTGATGGGTAACTCTCCCAAGGGAGGCACGGGAGAGATGGACCAGGGAGATGGGGTGTTTGAGCGCCTGATAGCGGATGCCCAATCGGGTTGCCAGGCCTTGTGAAATGAAGCTGCCCTCTGCGCCCGAATCCACCAGTGCGTGGGTGAGGTGCCCAGTGGAATTGTGGCAAAAACGGATGGGCAGCTTTAATTGAGTGAGGGGACTTTGCCGATTGACGTCCGCGAGGCCCCCTACAGTGACTCGCGGACCCCACCGTTTGGCTTTTGTGGGCAAAGCTCTACCGTGTGTTGATTGTCTCCGCAATACATGCAGAGACCCAACTCACGGCGGCGCTGTCTCTCTGCCAAGGAGAGCTTTGCCCAGCCCGTCACCATCGGCTCCGACTCCTCGGGGCACGATGGTGGCGGCGTCGCCAGGGGGCGAGCTTGGGGCAGGCGTAGCGGAACTCCTCGAGGGCGAGAAGCAGACGGCTTCCGTCCTGAGGAGCGCTCGCGCAGCCTGTTGTCCAAGCTGATTGCTAATGACGTTAGCTCCGCTAACGTTCCGGGGATATCCCGTCCAGCCAGTTCATCCCTCAGATCACTATTGAGGCTGCGGAGAAACAGGCCGCAGAGGGAGCACTCCTCCCAGCCCAGTTCCTCCGCCGCTACCCGGTATTCGATGGCATAATCCGCGGCCGACCGGCTTCCCTGCTGGAGAGCGAGAAGCCGATCGACCTGGACCGCCTCGGAACGGGAGTGATCAAACACCTCCAGGAAGCGCCTCACGAACTCGGCATAGGTGAGGGTGGCATAACTGGGTCTCGCCATAATAGCGTAGGCCCAAGTTAAAGCACGCCCCTCCAGGAGGTTCACTATGTAGCCGATCCGGCTGTGATCTGAGGGAAAGTCTCCGGGCACACGGTCAAACACGGACTCGCACTGCATCACAAACCCCCGCGCTCCGCCGAGCTTTCCGCTAAAGCGGGCGGGGGTCAGAATTGGTGTGAGTCGGGCCGGTGCCACTGGAGCTGGCTGGACGGCCACCGGAACAGCAGGAGCTGCGCCACCCTGAGGAGCCGGGGGGAACGGCTGCTGGGGGTCCAGGCGGTCCAATCGGCCAGTGATAGTTATCAATTGATTCAGGATAACCTGCTGTTGATAAGCAATTTGATCCACTCTAGCCTCGAGAGTGGTAAGCCGGTGTGCGAGCCCGCCATCCGCCGAGCCGCTCTGCTGAAGCCGTACTGACATAACGCACGGCTCAGGAGACACGCACACACAGGCTTAGAGCAGTTCAAATAGTTTATTAACAGCAGGGGTGAATGAGTGTGTGTCTCCGGGATGCAGATGTGTTGGTGGTGGCGTCTGCTTCAGGCACAGAGGCAGATGACCGTTCGGCCGAGCAACCCTATGGAGAGAGCACAGGGAGAGGGTGACGGGCATACACCAACACAGGATGAATTATGGCAAGAGAAGATCTTACTTGAGTTGTCAGGATAGCTGGCACAGCAAGGGGAACGTAGCCCGGGAGACAGCCACCTGGAGAGCTCCGTGCAGCAGCGAAGGATGGGCGATGGAACGGAGACGTCCGCCGCCGGGAAATCCACCTGTGCACAGGGGAGCAGACTGGAAAAGGAGGTAAGGGTTCTTACCCAGAATAGCGATGCTGAAGAAAGGAATGCTCACGGCGGTGAGGGAACGAAGTCTGACGGCTTCAGGCCGAGCCTCCGGGCGAGGCGGCTTTTATCCTTCGCCGCTGATGAGGATCAGGTGTGTGAGCAGGTGGCGCCGCTGATGAACGGCGCGGCGTGACAATGTGGGGCTAATTTTTTATGATATTTCAATAAAAAGAACAGAAAGCTTACAAAAACATTTGTTTTTTGGTCTAGTTAAAAATTACATTACCTTTACAATGGTTGACCCCTGACAGGATGATCAGCATCATTTTGATCAGACTAGGCAATGGAATTTCTATGTAATTATACTGTTTTATAATTCAGTGTTATAACAGACAAACCACACTTTCCAAAACAATTCCATTTTATTATATACAAAATATTAAAATAAAAAAAAAACTTTGCAACACAACATGAAGGTTAATCGACATTTTATACACGCCGACCACTGAGTGCCTCTACCAGCCTCCCAAACTGGGTCAGGAAGGCTCGGTTGAATGAAGCCGTCTCTGCCAGCTCCTGCCTTCTCAATGCAACATCCTGCTCCAGGGATACCCTTGCGTTTTCTGCAACCTCATTTAAATGTTGCAAATGTAGATCATTGAATAGATTTTGCGCCTGGTGGCGGGACAGATTCACATTAATCCGGGCGTGCTGGCGCGGTGGACGCGTGGGATGATTCTACAAGGAAAATGCACACAATAAAATACAGCACGAAAGTGCAAGATATACAGAAAAGACAATAGTTTTTAACAAGATTACATAAGCTTATTTCAGCGTATTGTTCACATGAATAATTAAAAGAAAAGCGTGAGTCCGCAGTGTGCTGCAATAAAGCAGAGCGATCATCATCCACAAATGAACAGCTTTTTTATTGCATAAATAAACTGAGCGTCTTACCGAATATATTTGCGAAAAAACGCACAATAAAAAAAATTAAAACTCACCGTTAAAGGACTCCAATGTCGAGACCTCCCGGTATATTTTTTCATTCCGGGTGGCTCCGTCTAACTCGCGCTGGATGCGTTCGTCTGAGAATGCAGTGAGCAGACACTGCAGCTCCTTATTGGTCCATGGAACACCCTTATTACGCGGAGCCATTTTTGATAGAGAATAAATGAAAATAGCACAGCAATACACTGAAAATAAACCGCCAACAGTGGTTGCGCGCTGAGTAATGGCGGTCGTAAAGATTCTTTTTTTTTCCCAAAACTTTATTGAGAAGGTCGTGAAGATTCGGCAGAAGAGGAGGAGGAGAGGGGCGGTTACAACCTGACCAATCAGCGCCGGTTACGACCTGACCAATCAGCGGCGACCAGTCTGTTAACGTCACAACACGGCCCAGCTCAGCACTGCTGTACCCTGCCCTTGAGCGGGGCTGAGAATCGCGGCTGTTAAACCGTGTTGGGGCTAGTTGAAAAGCGTACAAAGCGTGCTGAGCCGTCCCGTGTCGCGCTAAAGTGTGCTAGTGGAAAAGGGCCTTTAGTGTGTCCTGCCTCAGCTGGTCCTGATGCACCTGATGGTCCCGAGTACCTGGGTGTCGCAGTAAGGACACCTGCACTCGTCTTATTTGCTCAGCAAGCGGACCTGACAATAAAAGCAGCTAACTTGGACAGTACTTCTTTAGTTATCAAATGAAAGCTGTGTCCAGCCACTTCAGAAGCGCCTCTGCCCACATGGACATGGTGACTGGGCTTTTACTTAATTAGTCATACTTACTCTATGTAATTCAATAAGGTAATGTTACTATTACTAGAGTCCAATGGGTATTCTACCACCTCTAGAAATAAATTATCAACAGTTAATGATGCAGACACCGATATTGTGCATGTAAATGAACACAGAAGGAAGCAAATATGGGGTGGGGTTTGATTAAAGTTCACTGTCTCTGGTAGGGAAATGGCATATCCTCTTTCTTTTAAGTTGGGGTAAATTAAGTTGATGTTTGCTTCCTTTATTAAATAAAGGAAAAGAAACATTTAATGGCTTTGAGTGACAAATATTGTCTTTTATCAAAGCAGATTCTAGTCTGCTCTGTCCTGCACTGTCAGCACCTGCTTCAGTGCTTCATAGTGGAATGCTGAAGAGTTTGTTTAATCTCCCTAAAACTATTTTACAGCACCTCTGCAGTCATATGGTGTTTTTTCTGCAGAGAGGTTGCTCAAATTTTGAGTCTTCAACAGCTAATTTTCATAGTATGATCATATAAGATAAGATAAGAGATAAGATAAGCCTTTATTAGTCCCACAACGGGGAAATTCCAGGATTGCAACAGCACAGGGATAGCAACACTCAGAGCAACAATCAGAAGGCAAGAAAAAAAACAAGCAAGCAAGAGCAGCTAATATACATATGTACATATTACTATAAAATATATATATACACACACATATACAGGTCTCGTTTACAAGAATCCTATGAAAAATGTTGCATAACTTTAAGAGAAAAAAAATGCAGAAAAAGAGACTCAAAACCACAAATTTAAAAGGAAAAAAAATGCTAATTCATGGGGAAAAGTTGCAAACTGACAAGAAACTAGCCAAATTTTAAGCAAAATGTTTCATAGATTAGAATGGGGAAGTCTCCTATGACTAATCCTGACAGGCCAGTTATTGTGTTACTTTCTTGGTTAGGACTTGTATGTGCAATTATCACTAAACTGCCCTTACAGCACATATTCATTTCCATGCAGCAGAAAGCTCAGTCACTGACAGTATTCAGCACTGAACAGCTCAGCCTACCTGGCATCTCTTTCAAAGAAACAACATTCCTTCTTGCAGATGTTGTCCTTGACCCAGGAGGTGAAGGCATGTCGCTGGTAGGAAGGAGAGAGAGAATGGTGTTTAAATTTGCAGGCTGCGGTGATCGCTAGGGTGTGAACCAGCTGTGGGTCCGAGTCAGCCTCCCCCATCCTGGTGCAGTACAGAGGGGCTGTGCGGATGAGATGAACTCAGAGGAGCCTCTGCAGTCAGGACGGTGGATGCTGGATTACACTCAGCACTGCAACAGTGATGTCAGAGGAGAGCTGCTGCTGCACTCACCACCAACCACTGAGCTTACAGGAAAGGACATTAAACAGACAGGCGCCTGCTGTGGATCAATGGACGGCAACAATAACTGCATTCCACATTTGTTCAGTATTTTTTTGGTGAAAAAACTGGTGAAAAAGCAGAACATTTACTCAATATAGTGGTTTTGTAACACTTTGCATAACTTGATTGCATAATACCTTTGTATCTGCAGTGCTGTTACTATATTTCTGGCCAAAATATTGTTGTTAATCAACCTCATATTTTTTTTTTGCCTTCATTTGCTTGTTTAGAGATTTTGATAAAAGTTTCAAGAGAGATTGCAAATATCAATGCTTAGTGGATATTTTGATGGTCACCAGCAGAGGAGATGGTCTGCTCACAGCTGTTAGGATAAACTAAAACATGAGGGAGAAAATGAGCTGACTTGGTAGAGGTTTGCTCTCTCCAAGTGTCTTTTGTAGACTATCAAGAAAATTAAACAACACCTCCATATCAATCAACTACAACATTAAGAGCTAAAATAATGTATCAACATAAATGACTGATGAGGACAGTTACTTTTCTAAATTATTTGATCTCATATTTCAAATTTGCATTATTCTGTGCATTTAAACTAATTATCCTTATGTAATTTTTTGTGCAAATGAACATTTTATCTTCTCATTTAAATAACATTTAAGTATCAGGTTTTACATAATATCTTTTAACAATATCTCTCGGCGCCACACCAGTCGGCTGCCTTTTGCAACAGCGGCTCGATTCCGAGTTTTTTTTTCCCTTTCTCTCTCTTTTGATCACTTTTTTTTTTCAACCCACTTATATCACGGACACACAGATCGTCCCAAATGTCTCCTGAGCCGGTGGACGGAGCCACTGTTTATAGCAGGATTCGATACAACAGGGAAGAGCTGCTAGCATTTAACCGCCACCCGGTCCCACTGGAAAAACTCGACATACCGAGAGAACTGAGGCGAAAACGCCGCGGCTGCCGGGCTGGAATAAGGCGGAGGACAAAAAATATAAGGTACAGACCCTCCCTTCCATCTGTTGTCATGGGAAATGTACGGTCGATACTGGGAAAGTTAGATGAGCTAGCGGCTATCTCCCGTTATGATAGCACTTACCGGGAGTGCTCTCTCCTTTTGTTTACTGAGACGTGGCTAACTGAACTAGCAGCAGATGCTAACATTGAGCTGGAGGGTTTTCACATGATACGAGCTGACCGAACACCAGAGAGTGGCAAAACTAGGGGCGGTGGAGTGATAATGTATGTTAACAACAACTGGTGTAGACCGGGACATATCACTGTTAAACAACGACACTGCAGCAAAGACATTGAGTTGCTAGCTGTTAGCATGAGGCCTACATATCTCCCGAGAGAACACTCACACGTGATCTGCATTGTTGTTTATGCAAATCCGACGGCGAACGCTGGGACAGCGCGTGACGTCATCCATTCAGTAACCAGCAGGCTGCAGACAGAACACCCAGATGCTCTTCTCCTCATCTCAGGCGATTTCAACCACGTTTCACTGTCTCCCATTCTGCCCACTTTCACCCAGTATGTCACATGCCACACTAGAGACAATAAAACACTGGATTTGTTCTACGCAAACACTAAGGAGGCGTACACCTCATCACAACTCCCCCCACTTGGGAGATCGGATCACAACTTGGTTCATCTCCGACCGGTGTACAAACCCCTAGTGCACAGACAACCTCCGGCCATGCACACTGTGGAGTTATGGTCTGAGGAGACAATGGACACTCTAAAGGACTGTTTTGAAGCCACTGCCTGGAAGCAGCTCTGCGATCCACATGGTGAGGACATCGATGGCCTCATTCACACCTTCACGGGCTACCTCAGCTTCTGTGTGGACAAATCCGTTCCCACCAAGACCATACGGCGTCACTCAAACAACAAACCCTGGATCAACCCTGAGATAAAAACACTTCTGAGAGAGAAGAAGAGGATCTTCAGGTCGGGGAACAGGGAGATGCTGAAGTCCGTACAGAGGGAGCTGAGGAGAAAGATCAGAGAAGGCAAGGACAGCTTCAGGAAGAAGATGGAGGACAAGCTGCAACAGAGCGACATCAGCGGGGTCTGGAGAAACCTCAAAACCATCTCGGGGCTCCAGAATACCTCCCCCCAGGCCACGGGGGGCAGGGAGTGGGCGAACAACCTGAATCTGTTTTTCAATAGATTTGACCAACCGCCCTCCCCCCTGTCTGCACAACAACCACTGCTGCCACTAAGAAATCAAGTCCTGCTGCCCACTCCCCACTCCACCGACACCCCCCCCACTCCCAACACACAGCCCCCCATCCTGACCCTGACCAAGACCCAGGTGAGGACGGAGCTGAGGAAGATCAAGGCGAGGAAGGCGTCGGGACCGGACGGCATCAGCGCAAAGCTCCTCAAGTCCTGTGCAGACCAGCTGTGTGGGATTGTGACGTATATCTTCAACATGAGCCTGAAACTGGGGAGGGTACCACAGCTGTGGAAAACATCTTGTGTGGTACCTGTACCAAAAACTTCCCACCCCAAAGACCTGAACAGCTTCAGACCGGTGGCCTTGACGTCCCACTTGATGAAGACCCTGGAGAGACTGCTCCTTGCTCATCTCCGCCCCCTGGTGGAACCAGCGATGGATCCACTCCAGTTCGCCTACCAGCATGGCATTGGGGTGGAGGATGCGGTGATCTTCCTCCTTCACCGTTCTCTGTCCCACCTGGAGAAGCCCGGGAATATGGTGAGGATCATGTTCTTTGACTTCTCCAGTGCTTTCAACACCATCCAACCGATGATCCTGAAGGACAAGCTGCTGCGCGCAGGGGTGGACCAGCACCTGTCATCATGGATCCTGGACTACCTCACGAACCAGCCTCAGTTTGTGAGAACCCGGGACTGTGTTTCCGACACGATCATCAGTAGCACGGGGGCCCCCCAGGGAACGGTGCTGGCTCCCTTCCTGTTCACTCTTTATACTGCGGACTTCTCACACAACACAACACATTGCCATCTACAGAAGTTCTCTGATGACTCTGCGATCGTTGGTCTCATCTCCAGCGGAGATGAAGCTGAGTACAGAGGGCTTATCCAGGACTTTGTGGACTGGTGCCATCGGAACTGCCTCCAGATCAACGCGAGGAAAACTAAGGAGCTGGTGGTGGACTGCCGCAGGCATGGGCAGCCCCTCACAGCACCAGTAAATATACAGGGAACAGACATCGAGATGGTGACATCCTACAAGTACCTGGGTATTCATCTGAACAATAAACTAGACTGGTCACACAATACTGACGCACTCTACAAGAAGGGACAGCGCAGGCTGTTCCTGCTGAGGAGACTCAGGTCTTTTGGTGTACAAGGGGCGCTGCTGAAGTCATTCTATGACACGGTGGTGGCATCAGCCATCACTTTTGGAGTGGTCTGCTGGGGCAGTGGCATTACTGCAGCCGATAGGAAGAGACTGAACAAACTGATTAAGAAAGCTAGCTCTGTCCTGGGGCAACGCCTTGATCCGATGGAGGAGATAGGAGAGAGAAGGACGGTGGCTAAACTGTCATCTCTGCTGGAGTCCGAGTTCCACCCTATGCAAGACATACTGGATGCACTGAGGAGCTCATTTAGCAGCAGACTACATCATCCCAGGTGCACAACCGAGAGGTTTCGTAGGTCCTTCCTACCAACGGCTGTCAGACTGTACAACCTAAGCAGGGCTGCTCGCAGAGATAGCAAAAAGACGTAACAAACTAATAGTTTTTTTTGAATGCAAAAGATGCAATAGACTTACACAATGGTCCTCTCCGGCATACAACTAGGAACATACCGGTCGCTATGGAGGGTGAGAATATGTATGGGCACATAATCATACCATGTAGGATAACTAAATAGACGGTTATGCTGTTTCATCCCACCTAGCAACAATGCTCTGCACTGTGTGTGTTTATATATTTACATATTTATTCCATCTAGCTACAATGCTCTGCACTGGGTGTGTTTATATTTATATATCTATATATTTATTCCATCTAGCTACAATGCTCAGCACTGGGTGTGTTTATATTTATATATCTATATATTTATTCCATCTAGCTACAATGCTCCGCACTGTGTTTTTTATATATCTACATATTATTCCATCTAGCTACATTGCTCCGCACTGTGTGTGTTTATATACTTGCATATTTATTCCACCTAGCTGCAATGCTCCGTACTGTGGGTGTTTATATATTTACATATTTATTCCATCTAGCTACAATGCTCTGCACTGTGTGTTCATATATTCATATATTTATTCCATCCAGCTACAATGCTCTGCACTGTGTGTCTGTGTGTGTGTGTGTGTGTGTATATATATATTTTATAGTAATATGTACATATGTATATTAGCTGCTCTTGCTTGCTTGTTTTTTGTTTGTTTTTTTTGTTTTTTCCTTGCCTTCTGATTGTTGCTCTGAGTGTTGCTATCCCTGTGCTGTTGCAATCCTGGAATTTCCCCGTTGTGGCACTAATAAAGGCTTATCTTATCTTATCTTATCTTATCTTACATGTTCCTCTGAATATTTCTTAACACTGCAAAGCTTATCTAGTAAGAAACAACTTCCTGACTATACGATGCTGCAACATGCTTTGTAGCTTTTAAATAAGATTGTGAACTAGGATTTCTGCATTGCGCTACATATAAATTGTGGTCTCATATTCATAATTTGGTCTAATTATGCTAATGATACACAGTCACACACTGACTGTGGATATCTGTGATGTGTAGTGAGTGTGTAGTGTGTGTGTGTCTTGCTGTACCCACCCTGGTTGTGATGTCAGGCGGGTTGCGGCACCACTATAAATAGTTCTGTGTGTGCATAATAAAGTGAGTTCGCTGCATGGCATAATAGACTCCAGTCTCTGATTTACCGACATAACATTTTGGCGATAAGGAGAAACTATGGGGGGCACATGGGCTACCTCCACCATTATCACTATTTCTGGAATATCCGGGAAGAGCCAGCGATCCTGTGGCCGAACTGGCTGGCCATGTTCGAGGGTTACATCACAGTGCTTGGCCTAAGTAGACTCGACGGAGTATGAAGATGAGCACTTCTGGCCCACCATCTCGGCGTAGAAGGTTGGAAAATTCTCTGTATGTTGGGAGAAACAGAGTCTTATGCGGATGCTGTTGGGCGGCTGGCCGAATATTTTGCCAAACATACGAGGACCACAAAACTGCAGGTAATGGAGCTGTTGGCGCCAAAAGAAGCTAAGCTAGCTAGCTTGGGGAAGCTAGCAGCTCAGTCAGTGACCATGGGGAAGTTAGCCACGAAGCTAGGTGCGTGCCAAAACCAAGCTACCAGCTACCAGCTAGACTTTGAGGTAGAATCGGGACCATGAGTGGGGGAGCCCCTGGTCACTGAAGATGGCAAGCCAGCCGAGGAGCTCAGCACGCTGGGGTCAGAGCAGCGACAGCCAGGCACAGAGGCAGCACAGCGGAGTGCCTTGGACGACGATGCTGGGCACAGCGACGAGGCGCCTGGGTCAATGAGTGACACCGACGAGAGTGATGCTGAAAGTCCCAGGAAGCAGCAGCGACAACCTGACACAGAGACAGCACAGCGGAGAACCTCGGACGACAGAGAGGAAGTGCTGGGTGCCACGGAGGTCGGGCAGCACCTCAGTGCCGGGGCTCAAAGTGCCTTAGATGAAGGTGCTGGGTCTTACAGCGAGGTGCCCCAATCGATGAGTGACAGCAACGAGCGAACTTTGGTTTTCCCCAGAGCTTGGCCACAGGGGGCCAGAGTGTCTGGAGCTACAACGACGGCAGCTGCAGTGGTTCCGAAGGCAGTCGGGGGCAGACCGACGGGACTGCGTGCCGGGCAGCAGCACTGCAGGTCCAGAGGAGAGAAGCGGTCGAGGGTGAGGAGAAGAGACATTCTCGCCGGGGAGGTCAGCATCGACCCCGGGGGCAGACAGCTGCCAAGGGTGTGCACGCCGTGGTGCTGCCCTGGACCCTGAGCCGGTTTTACCCTTGGCTGCCCGTGGACATTGGCGTAACGTTAATAGTTTTAATGTGTATATGTAAAAACAGTGTGGGATGTGAGTGTGTTGATGCGGGATTATTTTGTGTATTTTGTATAAACACGCTGATTTTAGTTGTTCTGGGTGAATGTGTTAGGCCATTCTGTTCATTGTTTCCCGTTATTTCCCTTAGTGCATGATTCGGGTCCAAAATTGGGGTGGGTCTGAATTGTATGTGTTTTACACTCTTGTAAGGGGGAGGGGGCGGACCGACAGGCACGGAGAGACTGTGTGCCAGGCAGCAGCACTGCGGGTCCAGACGAAAGAAGCGGTTAAGGGAGAGGAGAAGAGACATTCTCGCCGGGGAGGTCAGCTTCGACCCTGGGGGCAGACGGCTACCAAGGGCACACATGGCGTGGGGCTGCACACTACGCCTGAGTGTGTAGTGTGTGTGTCTTGCTGTACCCGCCCTGTACCTGTCAGGTGAGCTGCGGAACCACTATAAATAGTTCTGTGTGTGCATAATAAAGTGAGTTCGCTGCATGGCATAACAGATTCCAGTCTCTGATTTACCGAAATAACAACCTGGGATTAGAGTTTCTGTTGAAAGGTATGAAATTAAAACTTTGATTTAGTCTGCCAGACAGCCAGCTGTCTGGCAGACTATTCCATCTGCCGTGCCAAGGACACGTGCCTCTGCTCAGACGGTAGCCATAACATCTGCTGCGGGAAGAGACTTTTGTTGTCCTTAACTGATATCACTGTTTGCACTCAACACACTCACACACACTGACTCACTATACTGACTTGAAGATTCATTCACTCACTGCTCTGTTTGTGTCATTGTATGGATTCTATTGTCTGCTAATTGTGCATTGAGAGTTTTTTTCTTGTAATCATAATATTGATCATATATGAACTGTATTCTGATAAACAATGCTTTTTTCTCTCTCCTATTGTGTTTACCCCCCCTCTCCCCCATTGCTTCCTGTTCCCATTCTGCTGACAGGCGCCTCCATGGCTGCCGCGTCACTGAAAATGTCACCTATGTCGTTCTCAGTGTCAAGTCAATTCCCTCGTATATTTACCAGTTATTTACTTGTGAATGTACTTGGCAATAAATCTTTTTCTGATTCTGATTCAGGTGTCTTTTTATGAATACAAATAAAACAAATAAAGTGATCAAAATCTTAATTGCAAAGTTACACTTTTCTAGAAAAAATATAATAATTAACACAAACTACTCACAGGAATCTCCCATGTCTTCTATAAGAAGCACAGATAAGTATTATGCTAATTAAAGAACACCACAAAATTAGAACACTGTTCTTAAAAAAGTTTTGCTCAGGAAAAGACCATTTAAAAAAACTAAATGGGATGGGGGAAAAAATGATGTTCAGGAAAGCCTGGGTCTTTTTTGTGATCTGAAGAAAGTTGTCCAATGAAATGCTCTTTTAATTTAGGCTGTTTCATAATCAGATGCACAAAACATCAACAAGAAAGAAGTTCTTTTTTCCCCCCTTGTCCTGTCAGACAGTTAGGTAAGCAGAACAGAGATCTGTTACCCTTTTTGTGCCAAAACAGATTTATTTTGCCAAAAGGAGCTTTATTCAGTACCTAACTATGTACTGTATATTGTTGTAAACACCTCCTGTAATAACTTTTAATACTTTATTTAAATTATTTTACCCATGGAGGACCCAATAGGATGGGGAATAGGGAAATGGAGTGTATGGAGGGGGAAAGAAAAGGGAGGGAAACGGACAAAAAGACAAATAAACCAACAACTAAAACAAACAGAAGACAAGAAAAAAGTTCCGCAAGCCAAGTTGATTTTTTTTTCCAGTCAAAATAATTGGTTTATTTAACAGAATCTTTAAAAAATTACAACTGTGAATTTATTTATTGTCTATAGGTCTGCCTTAACAACCTCGGGCAACAAAATTATGGAATCACCACTCTTGGATGTTCATTCAATTGTTTAAATTTGTAAAGAAATTAACTAATCATGTCACAAAACTTATTCAAAATGCCAACATTCTGGCTTAAAAAAACATTTGTCACTGAATGTAACTTTCATCCAGTCGTCCACAATCCATGATTGCGCTTCTTTACCCCACTGTAACCTTGTTTTTTTCTGTTTAGGTGTTAATGATGGCTTTTTTTTTTGGCTTTTCTGTATGTAAATCCCATTTCCTTTAGGCAATGTCTTGCAGTTTGGTCACTGACACTGACTCCAGTTTCCATCCATCTGTTCCTCATTTGTTTTGTTGTGCATTTTCTGTTTTCAAGGTTTATTGCTTTTCTATCATTCTATCTATTCTGTTTTCTATCTCGACATTTTAGCCACTTTCAAACTACAATTAGCGAGCTGCAGTCGCAAGTTCCATTAGCATAAATTCACACCTCAACAATCCTCCACAGTCACAGCCTTTTCACACTTTAAGTGGCTCTCATCTCCCGCAGATATCAAGTTCTATGTCCTCACATCGCTGATATCACACGAACACACTAGTCAGCCCGGAAGCTGGTTACTGGCATTTTTACAGGTCTATTAATTTTGTTGCCCAGCCATTCCTAGTGTGGACAGACCATAAAAATTTGCAGTACATCAGCTCTGCTAAGAGGCTTAACCCCCTGCAGGCGAGGTGGGCTTTATTTTTCACCAGGTTCTGTTTCACCATCACCTTTAGGCTCGGCTCTAAAAACACCAAGCCTGACGTCCTTTCACGGCAGTTTATAACGAGCTGCCCACACCCAGAGTAGACACGATTGTGCTGGAGACCATTGTTGTTGGTGCGCTCAAGTGGGCCATTGAGTAGCAGATCAGAGACGCTTTGGTCACTGACCCAGACGCGGTGGGGGGAACACCTGGCTGGCTATTTGTCCCTGCAGCCGTGAAAGGAGATGTCATCCATCAGCTCCACACTAATAAACTCTCCTGCCATCCGGGAGTGGCAAGGACCCTCTTTGCACTCCGCCACTTGTTCCAGTGGCCCTCGATGGAGAGAGATGTTCAGGACTACATCAAAGCCTGCCCCCAGTGCTCTGCCGGGAAATCCCTCACCACCCCCCAGCTGGCCTGCTTCAGCCCCTTCCTGTCCCCAATCACCCCTGGTCCAATATAGCTCTGGACTTTGTTACAAGGTTACCCCCTTCCAGTGGGTATACCGTCATCCTCACCGTAACTGATCGATTCTCCAAAGCTGCACACTCCGTCCCCCTGAAAAAACTCCCCGCAGCTCTGGAGACGGTCCAGCTGTTGACAACCCACATGGTGAGGCTACACAGGATCCCTGCCGACATCGTCTCTGACCATGGACCCTAGTTCATCTCCCAAGTTTGGCGGGCATTCTTCAAGTTAATCGGGGCCATGGCCAGTCTTTCCTCTGGCTACCTTCCTCAGAGCAATGGGCAGAGCGACCAGGCGAATCGGGAGCTGGGGGCCATGCTCCACTGTGTGATGGCAAGGGACCCATCGTCATGGAGCGCATGTCAGCCATGGACTGAAAACGCCCACAATTCCGCCACGTCCGCAGCCACTGTTTTTTTCCCCCTTCGAGGCCTTGCTGGGGTACACCGCCCCTCACCACTTGCTCTCCATCTCAGAGGAGGAGATCACTGTCCCTTCCATCACTGCCCACATAGCAAGATGCAAGTGCTTCCAGAAGGACTCTAAGGCTGCGCTGCTCAGGTTTGTCAGGGAGAGTGTACGGTGGGCAAATCGGAGGAGACGTCCCGCCCCCGCCTACGTGGTCGGTCAGCAAGTGTGGTTATCCACTAAAGATTTCCCCTTCAAAATGGAGTCTAAGAAGCTCGCCCCCTGGTTTGTCGAGCCCTTTACCATCAAGGTCATTGTGAACCCCTCCTCTGTCAGGTTCGATCTCCCCTCTTCACTCTGTGTCCATGTGTCACATATCAAGCCAGTATTCGCCAGCTCCCCGTGTCTCCCATCCAAACCACCTCCGCCCCCGAAGATAATCAATGGGGGACTCGTCTATGCTGTGACACATATTCTGGACGCTCGCCACAAGGGGCACGGCATACAATTTTTGGTGGACTGGAAGGGTTATGGACCTAAAGAGGGGTCTTGGAGTCCTCACTCTTTTATTATGGATGACTTCCTGGACAAGGAGTTCTACCATCAACACTCTGACAAGCCAAAAGTTACGCCAGGAAGCATCCGTTGAGAGGAGGGTTCTGTAAGGGCTCTGGGTGCTCTGTGCCCCTACTTTCCCTTACTCCCCCTGAGTAGTGCTTCCCCTGCAGCCTTCATCACCGTCTGTGGCTAATCAGGGAGGACCTTTAATTAGGATGCTCTCCCTTCAGTCTGTCTGGTCACGCTGACTTTCTGCCATGCACATATCTGACATAATGCACGGCTCAGGAGACACACACGCAGGCTCAGGGTAGATTTAACAGCTTTATTGACAAACAGGGATGTGTGGCTGCGTGTCTGTGGAATAAGAATGTATTGGTGGTGGCGTCTGCGTCAGGCACGGGGGCAGGAGGCCGTACAGCCGGACAACCCTATGGGAGGAAGCAGAGGAAGAAGGGTAACGGGCACCACACCAACACAGAGGATAATAATGGTTTTGCTGGCTTACTTGGTTACGACAGGTGGCTGGCGTTGACAAGGGCGGAGCCCGGGAGACAGCGACCTGCAGTGCCTGTGGCAGCAGCGTAGAGACAGCGGCGAGATGAGGAAGTCCGCTGCCGGGGAAGTCCACCTGTGCACAGGGGAAAAGGCTGGAGGAAAGAGGTAAGGGGAGCTTACCCAGATAATCTTGCTAGAAGGCTTGAGTACCGTAGTAGCAAACGATGCCGAAGTTGAGAGACGGCTTCAGGCCGAAGCCCAGGGCAGAGTGGATTAAATACCTCGCCGCTGACGAGGAGCAGGTGTGCGCGCAGCTGGCGCCGCTGATGAGCGGCGAGTCATGACAATATCCTTGCCTTGAGAACATTTATGAAAGAATCTGGCTTGTTTGCCATGCTTTGACCTTTGCTTGCTCTAGATCCTGTACCTGCCTGCCGATTTGGATTATCGCCTGCCTCATATTCGCCTGCTGTGCTCTGACCCCCTGCCTGCCCTTGGACTCTGGTTTTCGCTTTACAGATTGGACTTGTAAATCCCTGGACTGTGCGCATCTCCCTCCCCACTCCCCAAGTAAGTCAACTTACCTCCATGAATTCACTGCCTCCTCACCTACTTCCTCCTCATGCAGGCCTGGCCAGCTTGCCTCCAGCCTCTTCCCCACCACTCTCCTCAACTCCTCTTCACTGGTGCTCCCTTTTCCCCAGTCACTGACCCACCAGCCCAGAGGAATCTTCTACCGGCTCCCCACCACTGATTCTGAAGACCCTGGTTGCCAGATTCTCTTTGCACTGTACATATTTGCACCATTACTGTAATAAAGATTATTGTTTCACTCAGCTACCATTTCCATCTGTATTGCTTTTGGGTCTAAGCTCCTGTACCTTGTCAAGAAGGACCTGCAGAACCTCCCTCTCGAGCACTTAGGATAGTACAGCCTACTGCTAAATGAGCTCCTCAGTGTGTTCAGCAAACAACTAAATGCATCCTCCAATAGTAGTGATTCCATATTCTCTGCCAGGGGTTATAATAAATTTAAGACAAAATTAATTCCAAAATATTTTGATCAGTCCATATTACAAATATACTGTAGTATATTTTTTAAATGCACTCCTGAACAAAACCTTAAAACCGGGAAAAAATTACAAGTATTTGCATTTCGCACTGGTGGATCGTAACCAGGTTGTAAGTAGAGCTTCAAAATGCAAAAAGAAGAAACAGGAGCAAGAGACAAAAAAAACAGACTGTAGGTAATTTACTGAAAACTACATTAAAACTCAAACAGGCTGGTCATCTGCTGATCAAAAGTACCATAGTGCCCCCCTCCCCCCAAAAAAGAAATGAAACTGTCAAAAAATGACTTGGTAGTGAGCAGCCCCACCATTCTTGTTGATCACTTTGAAAATTCGTTTAGGCATGCTTGATGCAAGTGTTTCCAGGAGGCTGGTGGGAATGTTGCTCCATGTGGTGAAGATGACTTCACCAAGTGCAACCACGGTTTGGAACTGATGTCTGTTTTTGTAAACTTCCCTTGCCATACACCCCCAGATGTTCTCAGTGGGATTTAGATCAGGGAAACCGGCAGGATGGTCCAAAAGAGCGACGTTATTCTTCTGGAAGAAGTCCTTCGTTAGGTGGGTGTTGTGAACCACAGTGTTGTCCTGTTGAAAGACTCAGTCATTACTGTATAGATGAGGGCCCTCTGTCAAGAGGGATGCCTGCTGCAACATCTCCACATAGCCAGCTGCTGTTTGATGTCCCTAAACAACACAGTGCCATTGTTACATTGAAGGAAAAAGCACTCCAGATTATGTTATGGAGCCTCCTCCGCTGTGCCATATAGAAAACATCTCCAGTGGGATCTCCTTGTCATGCCCGTAAAGTTGGAAACCATCAGGACCCTCCAGGTTAACCCTCATGTGTTCTGGTCAAATTTGACAGATTTAAAAGTTTTATCTCTGAAAAATGTAGTTAATTTCACCAGACTGACCTAAGATTCCATGACTTTGTCCACAAAGGGGATTTCAACACACAAAATAAATTGTATTACTTTGCATACAATTTTGTGCGTTTTATTCAATGTTTGTTCACTCTTGGTGTTCCCAGTCAAAAATGACCAGTCATTAGAAATGAATGGGGGAGACAACATTAGTGTAAAAAAACTGAGGTCAGGTACATCCTCGCTTGTCAGATGGACGCATGCACGCGCGCACACACGCACGCACGCACACACACACACGCACACACACACACACACACACACACACACACACACACACACACACACACACAAAGAGCTACTTCCTATTCAGGGTCACCACAGCCAATCATGGTTCCTCATGTTTGACTGGGCAAGGATTTTATGCCAGATGCTCTTCCTGATGCAATCCTCCTCATTTACCCGGGCTTGGGACAAGCATAAGTAGTACACTGGTTTTGTGCTTCCCCCATGGCTGGGTAATCAACTTTCCTTTCCCCATTCTATTTATACTGAGCACCAAGTTAGAAGGCAGAAAGTACCATTTTTATAGTCTTTGGTATGACCCAACCTCCTGCTGTGGGAATGATGCTCTACCACTAGGCCACCACTCCAGTTGGGGAAAACCATGTTGGCACTATTCAATGCCAACACCTTCCCCAAACACCAGCCTCTGCAGCATTGGTGACAGAGATACAAGGCCAAGAAGCATGATCACTTGCTGCAAGAGAGAGGTGACAAGATGAAGAGGTGCAGTTTGTGTCCAACATGTGCATGAGAAAAAAAAAAAAAAACCTTTGAAGTTTGAGTTAACCCACTCCACCAAGTTTAGAAGCCTAATTTTGCTATCAGTTTTCAATTTTTTTCTCTTATCAGGCAAAAACACGTGAAAAATGATGATCATTGTAATGTTATTGTTCTTAGTTCTTTAATGTATTAAGACATCCTTCTTCGATTACTGTAAAATTGTCAAGTAAAAAATGGTAAATGGTTTTCACTTATATAGCACATTTTACTCATCTCTGGATGACTGAAGGGCTTTACAGATCCTGCTATCCACCCATTCACACACTGATGGCGGCAGAGCTGCCATGCACCGGCGCTGGCCTGACCCACCAGGAGCAACTGGGGATTCAGCGTCTTGTTCAAGGATACTTCAACATGCAGACTGCAGACAGAGTGGGAATCAAACCCCTGACCCTCCGATCAGTAGTCGGTCACACTACACCTGCACCACAGCCGCCTCCAGTATAGTTTTGTGATAATCCTTTGTACACAAATAAAATGTGACCGGGAACACAGCAGGTGTTACTTTATGTGACTGTATAAAAATTCTAAATGGTTTAAAAAAATGTCCTTGGTAACTTTGACCCAAAGTAGTCTGTGATAAAGAATATACAGCCGTGGACAAAATTGTTGGTACCCCTCTGTTAATGAAAGAAAAACCCACAATGGTCACAGAAATAACTTGAATCTGACAAAAGTGGTAATAAATAAAAATTCTATGAAAATAAACCAATGAAAATCAGACAATGTTTTTGAATTGTGGTTCAACAGAATTATTTTAAAAAACAAACTCATGAAACAGGCCTGGACAAAAATGATGGTACCCTTAACTTAATATTTTGTTGCACAACCTTTTGAGGCAATCACTGCAATCAAACGATTTCTGTAACTGTCAATGAGACTTCTGCACCTCTCAGCAGGTATTTTGGCCCACTCCTCATGAGCAAACTGCTCCAGTTGTCTCAGGTTTGAAGGGTGCCTTCTCCAGACGGCATGTTTCAGCTCCTTCCACAGATCTTCAATAGGATTTAGATCAGGGCTCATAGAAGGCCACTTTAGAATAGTCCAATGTTTGGCTCTTAGCCATTCTTGGGTCTTTTTAGCTGTGTGTTTTGGGTCATTATCCTGTTGCAAGACCCATGACCTGCAACTGAGACCAAGCTGTCTGACACTGGGCAGCACATTTCTCTCTAGAATACCTTGATAGTCTTAAGATTTCATTGTACCCTGCACAGATTCAAGACACCCTGTGTCAGATGCAGCAAAGCAGCCCCAGAACATAACAGAACCTCCTCCATGTTTCACAGTAGGGACAGTGTTCTTTTCTTGGTATGCTTCATTTTTGTGTCTGTGAACAATGTGCCTTGCCAAAAAGTTGCAGTTTTGTCTCGTCTGTCTATAGGACATTCTCCCAGAAGCTTTGTGGCTTGTCAACATGCAGTTTGGCAAATTCCAGTCTGGCTTTTTTATGATTTGTTTTCAACAGTGGTGTCCTCCTTGGTCATCTCCCATGAAGTCCACTTTGGCTCAAACAACAACGGATGGTGCGATCTGACATTGACATACCTTGACCTTAGAGTTCACCATGAATGTGTTTAGAGGTTGTTCTGGGCTCTTTTGTTACCATTCATATTATCTGTCAACTCCTGCGGCCACATCCAGGGAGGTTGGCTACAGTCCCGTGGATCTTAAATTTCTGAATAATATGTGCAACTGTAGTCACAGGAACATCAACCTGCTTGGAGATGGTCTTATAGCCTTTACCTTTAACATGCTTGTCTATAATTTTCTTTCTAATCTCCTGAGACAACTCTCTCCTTTGCTTCATTTGGTCCATGTTTAGTGTGGTACACACCATGTCAACAAACAGCACAGTGACTACTTGTCACCCTTTAAATAGGCCGACTGACTGATTACAAGTTTGTAGACACCTGTGATGTTAATTAGAGAACACATCTTGGTTGAACATGTCCCTATGGTCACATTATTTTCAATCTTTTCTAGGGGTACCATCATTTTTGTCCAGGCCTGTTTCATGAGTTTGTTTTTTAAAATAATTCTGTTGAACCACAATTCAAAAGCATTGTCTGATTTTCATTGGTTAATTTTCATAGAATTTTTATTTATTACCACTTTTGTCAGATTCAAGTTATTTCTGTGACCATTGTGGGTTTTTCTTTCATTAACAGAGGGGTACCAACAATTTTGTCAACGTCTGTATATACTATGTTTCATCTGATTATTTTTTATAGTCAAAATAAGATAAGATAAGTAAGATAGGCTAGGCCTTTATTAGTCCCACAATGGGATTTTGCAAGATCGCAGCAGCACAGGGATAGCAGCACTCAGAGCAATAGTAAATTAGAAAAGCACTCAGAGAGCGCATACCTCTGCCAAGGCTCCTTCCGTCCCTCATGGATCACCTCCAAAATGTAATTAGTTCATGTGTAGGCCACAAGCCATTTCTGGTGAAAACTGCATTGAAGTCTGTCCAGTAGTTTTGGAGTATTCTTGCTGGCACACTATGAGAAGATAAGAGCCTTGGCAGAGGTATGCATTCTCAAATCATCACCAAAATGTAATGGCTTCCTCTGTAGCCCAAGAACCACCTCTGGTGAAAATTTCATCCAAATCCATCAAGTAGTTTTTGTGAAATCCTGCTGCACAACTACAAACAAGGTTCTTGGTGGAGGTATGCACACTCAGATCATCACCAAAATGTAATGGGTTCCTTCTTGGCCCAAGGGCTACCTCTGATGAAATTTTCACCAAAATCCATCCAGTAGTTTTCACATAATCCTGCTAACAGACAGACAAACAGACAAACCACCCCGATTACATTACCTCCTTGGTGGAGGTAATAAGTGTGATAGAAAATTTAGTTAGATAAGGAGATACACACTGTGCTTATTGTTGCATTATGGGGGACCCATGCTGTGGTATTCATCTCAGACTTGAAGGAAGGAAGATGCAGTAATTTCCTCTGACGAAAGAGCATGGGGATTAAGGGGCTAGGGGACAAAAGGAATTGTGATGCAAGAATGAATTGTGATGCAGGACCTCAGGCAGCAGGGATGTGTGAGTGTGGTAATATAAAAGAGAGTCCCTGCTACAGAATGTGAATGCTTTTCTGATTCTGAGAGATGTGAGAGAGTGAATAAAAATCATCTGCTCTGAATGCTTGGCCTGGTTATTCCTCTCTCAACAGCATGAATATTTTGCACTGCTCACACACTCACATATCAAGCTGCATCCACGCACCCCCAATTGCTTAGCAACCAAGTAACAGCTTCTGCTCACATACAGGGCTATTCAAGGTTGGGTGGCATGATAGTGGAAAGATACCAGACATTTGCAGGGAAGTCACTTGATGAAGAAAGTTTCCTCTCGCTGCAATGAGTATAAACAAAGAACTGGTTTAAACCTGTTTTGACAGAGACTGGCCATTGTAGGAGGACACTGGGAACACCCAGGGTCCAGAAGTATATGTATCACTGAGTTTTTTGTTTGGAGAGTTTTACCAGGTTGTGCTGAAAAGACCCACAATTGTGCCTGACTCTGTGTGCTTCAGTTAAAAAAAAAAAAAGATAAGTTGAGGAATAAAATCTCTCATCATTTTTGGTTGGTAAAATGAAAATGATCTGTCACGAGCTGGGGCTAGGATTTCTGCTTGACCCAGTCTCATGGCTTTCTCACTGTATTTATTTGTCTATTATATTATCGTGTTCCTCTTGCAAAATGGACCGAACAGGGAGAAAAAAGCACATGGTACTTCTTTGGTCTTGAAAAACAAAGGCACTCCAAAAAAAGAATAGACATTCTAAAGATTGTCTATGTGCTAAGCTAATGTGCTAAGCTAATGCTATCACTGTAGCTAACGCCACAGCTAGTCGTAGCTAACACCGATACAAAGGAGTGACTCTGCCCTCGGTTCGTCTCACTGACCCGGCATCGGCCCGGTAGATGACGGCTGAGCCTCCCGCACAGATTCTTAGAATCTTGTGATTGGGGCTCGGCAGAAGAACAAACTGAGGCCATAGCTGGACAGGAGCCGGATTGGAGCTCATTTACAGCGGTGGGGCTCGGTGGAGGAACTACCAAGGAAGATGGCAATAGGTGGCGGGGCTCAGCAGAGGAACTACCAAGACCCCAGCTGGACAGGAGCCTGATCAGAGCTCAGCTGCAGCGGTGGTGGGCGGCGGAGCTCGGCGGAGGAGCTGCCGAGGCCCCAGCTGGACAGCAGCCGGATTGGAGCTCAATTACAGCGGCAGTAAGTAGCGGGACTAGCAATGGAGGGGGCTGGCTGAGGCCCCTGCTGGATTCAAGGTCGGCTGGATCAGATACCGGCGACACTAGCAGAGACTGTCCGACTATCATCAGGTCAGTAAAAAATGCCTCCAAAGAAGGAGGAAATGGAAGAGATTAAAAAATCTCTGAACTTCATGTCAGAAGAACTGACCAAAGTGGCCAATCAACAGTCTAAAGTATTAGGGCTAATGGAGGAAGTCCAAGAATTGAACTTAACAATTAAGGAAAGAGACAAAAAAATTGCAGACTTGGAGCAACGCATCGAGGATCTTGAACAATATTCTCGTATGGATGATTTAATCATTAGTGGATTAGACATTGAATACCAATCATATGCCAATGCTACAGCAGGAATGAGAGGTGAGGAGGCTCCCACAAGTGAATCAGTCTCCCTGGAAAACCAGGTGCTTTAGTTCCTTGAAAGCAGAAACATAAAGGTTGAAGGAAATGCAATTTCAGCCTGTCATACTTTACCCAGAAAGGATAATAAAACAAAGAAATCAATTGTGATGCACTTTGTGAACAGAAGGGTAAAGAATGACATACTGAGGCAGGCCAGAAAGCTACGGGGAACAGAAGTTTACCTAAATGAACATTTAACAAAGACTAATGCTGAAATAGCACGGCAAGCACAGATGCTGAAAAGACAAAACAAGATACAGGCAACATGGACAAGAAACTAGAGTTTGGATCAAACTAAATGGAACACCTGAGGAAGCAAAGGCCATAATAATAAGAGATCTCGCTGACTTAAATAAATACAGATGAACACTGATTGAGAAAATTAAGAGACTACGATAATCCATATCCACACACGGCAAGAACAGTTCTTTTGTGACATACCATGTGAATGTACTTTAAAAAACAAAGCAAAACAAAAAACTTATGACTGACTTGAGTAGACATCAATCATCCCCAGTTGGAGGAAGTCATGTGACACAGAATGAGGAAATTCAGACTCTGAAAATATGCCATTATGCTGAACATAAACTACAAGAGATGGAGAATGATATTGATCTTGATAACCACTTGTTCAATAATATTCATAATCACTGTGAATATTATACTGAAAAGCAATTCAAAAGTCAAGTACAATTAGATGGTAAACTATCAATAATACATTTCAACAGCAGAAGTCTTAAAAACTTTCCACAGATTCAGGACTATTTAAAACAGCTAGATAGAAAATTTACAGCTATTGCAGTCTCTGAAACTTGGCTTAATGAAGAGCAGGCTTCTCTGATGGCAATAGAGGGATATCAGATGTTTTATATTAATAGATCTCAAAAAAGGGTGGTGGTGTTGCACTGTATATTGATGACCTGTATAGGTGTAAACTTGTAAATGGAATGTTTTTTGCACTACCAGGGATTCTGGAATGTGTTACTGTTGAGATTGACCAAGATAAAACAACAAATCTAATTATAAGTTGTATATATAGAATGCCAGGAACTTGCGTTGAGACATTTAGAGATAAGTTAGTCGAGCTGTACAATAATATAACAAATAAGAAGATGGTTGTAATCTGTGGAGACTTCAATATTGATTTACTAAATCCATTTCAACGAAATGTAATAACAGAGTTCATTAATTCTATGTACATTATGCGTCTATATCCCACAATAACACATCCCAGTAGAATCACAGTTCACACTGCTACACTTATTGATAACCTGTTTGTTAATATTATTGATAAGAAAATAGAAAGTGGATTATTGATTTGTGGATTATTGATTATTGCTTTTATTTAATCTGTTTTATCCTTTTCTTTAGTGTCATGGTTTGGTCAGATAAAACTGAAACAGAGGAAATCCTTGGATCAGGTAGTTAGATGATCCAGTCGTTTTCTTGGTGAGCCACAGCTGAGCCTGACATCCCTGTACACCAGACAAGTACAGAGGATGGCTACCTCCATTTTAAATGATGACTCCCACCCTTTGCACTGCCACTTTCAGCTTCTTCCCTCAAGATGGAGGTTTGCTGTCCCAAAAAGTAGAACCCAGCGCTACAAAAACAGCTTTGTCCCTGCTGCTGTCAAAGAGTTGAACAAGCTGTTCAACTAACGTGAGTTGTCACGTTATTGAACTTAGTTCCCCGCTGACTCTCTTACCATCATCTCTTACCATTCTCACCTGTACATAACTGCCCATCTAACTTATTGTACATTATTTGCACATAACAGTACTCTTAACTTTTATATATATTTGCATATATTTGCTTAAATTGCACATACTGTCAATTACTGTATATACTGCACTGCTGTCCTTTGCACTTCTGATTGGATGCTAAACTGTGTTTTGTTACCTTGTATTCATACATGTGTAATGACAATAAAGTTGAATCTAATCTAATCTAATCTAAAGCTGTAACAATATATTGCACATAATTTAGGTACCTATTTATTAACTCCATTTTATATTTACTTATTTTTGTAGGATGTCACTTGGGTTCTAAATATTTTATTGGGTTTAAGACCTTTGAGTTTTTAACCTCTTTGACTAGTTTTTAACTTTTAATATGACCCTTCTCTCTTACCTCTGGTTTTTCTCCCATCTCTTTGTCTTTTATATCCTGATTGATGGAGCCTTGAGTATTCTTATCATGTTTATAGTCAGCTTCATATGTGCCTGTGTTTGTGTCTATGTTGAATGTAATTTGTGGCATGTAAATATGGATCTCACCAGACTGCAAAACAAATCTACCTACGGGTACAAATAAAGTAACCTGAACCTGATTGATAAATGACATAAGTGACCATTTGCCAGTCTTTGCACTTATCCATGGCCATGTGTGGGCCAATACAGAAAAAACTTTAAAATCTTTCAGATACAAATCACAAAATGCAATCAATTCTTTTAAAGAAGACCTGCTGAAGCAAGACTGGACAAAAGTCTATGTATCAGATGTAAATGAAGCCTATGACACATTCATGAACATTGTAACCACTCTTTATGAAAAAAAATGTCCATTAGTAAAGAAAAAGCTGAAACAGAAATTTGTTGACAAGCCATGGTTCACCAAAGGATTACAAAAAGCATGTAAAAAGAAAAATTCATTATATAAAGCCTTTCTAAACAAAAGGACAAAAGAAGTAGAGCAGTGGTATAAAACATACAAAAATAACTAACTAACTAACTAACCTGCACTTATATAGCGCTTTTCTAGTCACAAAGACCACTCAAAGCGCTTTCATTAATACTAACCCTCTATTCTAAGGGCCTATAGGAAACAGATATCTAGGGACAATTTAGAACAGCCAATTAACCTAACATGCATGTTTTTGGCATGTGGGAGGAAACCGGAGAAATCCCGGAGTAAACCCACGCAACACGGGGAGAACATGCAAACTCCACACAGATCACTGTTGGTCGGGGGCTGGGATCGAACCCACGATCCCACGATCCCCACAATCCCCCGGCCAAGGGTAAACTGTGCTGCCACAGTGCTAACCACTGCGCCACTGTGCAGCCAAAAATAAGTTAATATATATAATGAGATGTAGTAAAAGAGACTATTATAGTAAAGAACTGGAGAAAAACAGAGATAACATTAAAAATACATCGACAATACTTAATATTCTTGGAAATAAAAACAGAAATACAAGCTACCCAACCAATCTTTCAAAGAAAAAAATGACTCAGCGTGTGAATGCAGTGTCACCCGCAGATGAATTTAATACATTTTTTGTTAACATTGGTCCTAATTTGGCTCGAGAAATACCCATTACGGCATCTGCAGGTGATGCAATAAGCAAAAACATTGCTATAAAAGACTCCATTTTCATAAAGAACACAGACGAGAGAGAGGTCATTGAAATTGTTAAATCGTTTAAAAGTAAAATATCTATGGATTGTGATGGTATTGACATGCTTTTAGTCAAAACTATCATTGAATGCTTAGTGAAGCCACTGACGTATATCTGTAACGTGTCTCTCCAAACAGGTATATTTCCCAGTGCAATGAAAACAGCTAAAGTAATTCCGATATACAGTACAAGACGGGTGACAAAGGGGAATTTTCAAACTATAGACCAATTTCACTATTGCCGCAATTTTCCAAGATACTTGAAAAAATATTCTGTGAGAGAACTGACAACTTCATAATGAAAAATAGCTTATTGTGTGAGCAGCAATATGGGTTCAGACACAAGAGGATAACTGCATTTGCTTTAATGGAATTTATAGGAAAAAATATCAACTGCTGTTGAAAATAAAGAGTATTCAGCTGGGGTATTCCTGGATCTTAAAAAACCAATTGATATAGTGGATCATAAATTATTGTTAATGAAACTACAAAATTGTGGTATTGGGGGGTAGCACTGTCCTGGTTATGTAGTTACTTAAAGAATAGATATCAGTATGTATGTGTTGGTAGCAAAAATTCAGTTACTGAAGGTTACTTGTGGAGTCCCACAGGGTTCAGTTTTGGGGCCATTGTTATTCAATATGTATGTTGATATATGTAAAGTTTCTGAAAAAATGGATTTAATATTGTTTGCAGATGACACTAATTTATTATGCAGTGGAAGCAATTTGGAACAACTTTTGGATACACTCGGAAAGGAATTAGAAAAGCTTAAACTGTGGTTTGATTCAAACAAATTAACGCTCAATTTAAGTAAGACAAAATTTATCATTTTTAACAACCATCACAACAACTCGGCATCTAAATTCAGTGTAAATGGTGTAGAGATTGAAAGACTATCCGAAATTAAATTTCTTGGAGTAATAATTGAATGAATGAATGAATCTTTATTTCGGATAGATTAAAAGTAAAGATTAAAAAAGAAACAGAATAATATAACAAAGGGGGAAAGAAAATCCAACAAGGCCAAATTAGACAATAACTCCTCTGATTATACAGTTCAACATAAGTTATCCGAAATGGGTGATGGCTGAATCCGCAGCTTATGTTGCCCACCCATATTCCATCCAAGAATTCAAAAGAAAAACAAAACAAGAGCGATTACAATTCAGAACATAGCTAAGACAAAATGTGACAAAAAAAAAACTAAGCAACAACACAACACAGACTGGATATGACAATCCTTATGTGATTTTACATGTCATCTTGTATATATGTTTGGAGTATTTCTTCCTTTAGTTTTTGTTTAAATTGTCCAAGCGTTGTACATGATTTTAATTCAGGTCCAAAATCGTTCCATAGTCTGACTCCTTGCACTGAAACACAGTGTTGCTTGGTGGTAGTTCTCACTGAAGGTTTTTGAAATATACATGTTCCTCTGAAATGATATTGTTTCTCCCTTATTTGGAACAACTTTTGGATATTTGCAGGCAGTGATAGATTCTTCACTTTAAACATTATTACTGCAGTTTTAAAGTCAACCAGATCTTTCAGCTTGAGAGCTTTTAATTTAAGAAAAAGTGGGTTTGTTGGTTCCCTGTAAGCTGCTTTGTTTATTATTCTAATAGCTCTCTTCTGAAGCCTAAAGACTGGATATATGTTTGTTTTATATGTATTTCCCCATACTTCAGTACAATATGTCATGTATGGGAGTATTAATGAATGATACAAAGTATATAGTGTGGGTTGTATCAGCAAATATTTCACTCTGTGTAGTATTGTAATTGATTTAGATATTTTACCTTTAATATAATTAATATGTGACTTCCAACACAGTTTATTATCAATTATTACTCAAAGAAATTTAGTTTCGGATAGCCTTTCAATTTCTACACCATTTACACTGAGTTTAAATACTAAGTTGTTGTGATGGTTGTTAAAAACTATAAATTTTGTCTTACTTAAATTGAGCGTTAATTTGTTTGAATCAAACCACAGTTTAAGCTTTCCTAATTCCTTTCTGAGTGTATCCAAAAGTTGTTCCAAATTGCTTCCACTGCATAATAAATTAGTGTCATCGGCAAACAATATTAAATCCATTTTTTCCGAAACTTTACAAATATCATTTATATACATATTGAATAACAATGGCCCCAAAACTGAACCCTGTGGGACTCCACAAGTAACCTTCAGTAACTGAGTTTTTGTTACCAACACATACATACTGATATCTATTCTTTAAGTAACTACACAACCAGGACAGTGCTACCCCCCTAATACCACAATTTTGTAGTTTCTTTAATAACAAATTATGATCCACTGTATCAATTGCTTTTATAAGATCCAGGAATACCCTAGCTGAATACTCTTTATTTTCAACGGCAGTTGATATCTTTTCTATAAATTCCATTAGAGCAAATGCAGTTGTCCTCTTGTGTCTGAACCCATATTGCTGCTCAAATTATTCTTCAGTATGAAGTTGTCAATTCTCTCATAGAATATTTTTTCAAGTATCTTGGAAAATTGCAGCAATAGTGAAATTGGTCTATAGTTTGAGAATTCCCCTCCGTCACCTGTCTTGTATATCGGAATTACTTTAGCTATTTTCATTGCATTGGGAAATATACCTGTTCGGAGAGACAGGTTACAGATATACGTCAGTGGTTTCACTAAGCATTCAATAATAGTTTTGACTAAGAGCATGTCAATACCATCACAGTCCGTAGATGTTTTACTTTTAAACGATTTAACAATTTCAATGACCTCTCTCTCGTCTGTGTTCTTTATGAAAATGGAGTCTTTTATAGCAGTGTTTTTGCTTATTGCATCACCTGTGGGTGCCGTAATGGGTATTTCTTGAGCCAAATTAGGACCAATGTTAACAAAAAAGTTATTAAATTCATCTGCAGGTGAAACTGCATTCACATTCTGAGTCGTTTTATTATTTTTTGAAAAATTGGTTGGGTAGCTTGTATTTCTGTTTTTATTTCCAAGAATATTGTTAAGTATTGTCCATCTATTTTTAATATTGTCTCTGTTTTTCTCCAGTTCTTTACTGTAATAGTCTCTTTTACTACATCTTATTATATATGTTAACTTATTTCATCTCTCGGCGCCACACCAGTCGGCTGCCTTTTGCAACAGCGGCTCGATTCCGAGTTTTTTTTTTCCCTTCCTCTCTCTTTTGATCACTTTTTTTTTTTTTTTTTTCACCCCACTTATATCACGGACACACAGATCGTCCCAAATGTCTCCTGAGCCGGTGGACGGAGCCACTGTTTATAGCAGGATTCGATACAACAGGGAAGAGCTGCTAGCATTTAACCGCCACCCGGTCCCACTGGAAAAACTCGACATACCGAGAGAACTGAGGCGAAAACGCCGCGGCTGCCGGGCTGGAGTAAGGCGGAGGACAAAAAATATAAGGTACAGACCCTCCCTTCCATCTGTTGTCATGGGAAATGTACGGTCGATACTGGGAAAGTTAGATGAGCTAGCGGCTATCTCCCGTTATGATAGCACTTACCGGGAGTGCTCTCTCCTTTTGTTTACTGAGACGTGGCTAACTGAACTAGCAGCAGATGCTAACATTGAGCTGGAGGGTTTTCACATGATACGAGCTGACCGAACACCAGAGAGTGGCAAAACTAGGGGCGGTGGAGTGATAATGTATGTTAACAACAACTGGTGCAGACCGGGACATATCACTGTTAAACAACGACACTGCAGCAAAGACATTGAGTTGCTAGCTGTTAGCATGAGGCCTACATATCTCCCGAGAGAACACTCACACGTGATCTGCATTGTTGTTTATGCAAATCCGACGGCGAACGCTGGGACAGCGCGTGACGTCATCCATTCAGTAACCAGCAGGCTGCAGACAGAACACCCAGATGCTCTTCTCCTCATCTCAGGCGATTTCAACCACGTTTCACTGTCTCCCATTCTGCCCACTTTCACCCAGTATGTCACATGCCACACTAGAGACAATAAAACACTGGATTTGTTCTACGCAAACACTAAGGAGGCGTACACCTCATCACAACTCCCCCCACTTGGGAGATCGGATCACAACTTGGTTCATCTCCGACCGGTGTACAAACCCCTAGTGCACAGACAACCTCCGGCCATGCACACTGTGGAGTTATGGTCTGAGGAGACAATGGACACTCTAAAGGACTGTTTTGAAGCCACTGCCTGGAAGCAGCTCTGCGATCCACATGGTGAGGACATCGATGGCCTCATTCACACCTTCACGGGCTACCTCAGCTTCTGTGTGGACAAATCCGTTCCCACCAAGACCATACGGCGTCACTCAAACAACAAACCCTGGATCAACCCTGAGATAAAAACACTTCTGAGAGAGAAGAAGAGGATCTTCAGGTCGGGGAACAGGGAGATGCTGAAGTCCGTACAGAGGGAGCTGAGGAGAAAGATCAGAGAAGGCAAGGACAGCTTCAGGAAGAAGATGGAGGACAAGCTGCAACAGAGCGACATCAGCGGGGTCTGGAGAAACCTCAAAACCATCTCGGGGCTCCAGAATACCTCCCCCCAGGCCACGGGGGGCAGGGAGTGGGCGAACAACCTGAATCTGTTTTTCAATAGATTTGACCAACCGCCCTCCCCCCTGTCTGCACAACAACCACTGCTGCCACTAAGAAATCAAGTCCTGCTGCCCACTCCCCACTCCACCGACACCCCCCCCACTCCCAACACACAGCCCCCCATCCTGACCCTGACCAAGACCCAGGTGAGGACGGAGCTGAGGAAGATCAAGGCGAGGAAGGCGTCGGGACCGGACGGCATCAGCGCAAAGCTCCTCAAGTCCTGTGCAGACCAGCTGTGTGGGATTGTGACGTATATCTTCAACATGAGCCTGAAACTGGGGAGGGTACCACAGCTGTGGAAAACATCTTGTGTGGTACCTGTACCAAAAACTTCCCACCCCAAAGACCTGAACAGCTTCAGACCGGTGGCCTTGACGTCCCACTTGATGAAGACCCTGGAGAGACTGCTCCTTGCTCATCTCCGCCCCCTGGTGGAACCAGCGATGGATCCACTCCAGTTCGCCTACCAGCATGGCATTGGGGTGGAGGATGCGGTGATCTTCCTCCTTCACCGTTCTCTGTCCCACCTGGAGAAGCCCGGGAATATGGAGAGGATCATGTTCTTTGACTTCTCCAGTGCTTTCAACACCATCCAACCGATGATCCTGAAGGACAAGCTGCTGCGCGCAGGGGTGGACCAGCACCTGTCATCATGGATCCTGGACTACCTCACGAACCGGCCTCAGTTTGTGAGAACCCGGGACTGTGTTTCCGACACGATCATCAGTAGCACGGGGGCCCCCCAGGGAACGGTGCTGGCTCCCTTCCTGTTCACTCTTTATACTGCGGACTTCTCACACAACACAACACATTGCCATCTACAGAAGTTCTCTGATGACTCTGCGATCGTTGGTCTCATCTCCAGCGGAGATGAAGCTGAGTACAGAGGGCTTATCCAGGACTTTGTGGACTGGTGCCATCGGAACTGCCTCCAGATCAACGCGAGGAAAACTAAGGAGCTGGTGGTGGACTGCCGCAGGCATGGGCAGCCCCTCACAGCACCAGTAAATATACAGGGAACAGACATCGAGATGGTGACATCCTACAAGTACCTGGGTATTCATCTGAACAATAAACTAGACTGGTCACACAATACTGACGCACTCTACAAGAAGGGACAGCGCAGGCTGTTCCTGCTGAGGAGACTCAGGTCTTTTGGTGTACAAGGGGCGCTGCTGAAGTCATTCTATGACACGGTGGTGGCATCAGCCATCACTTTTGGAGTGGTCTGCTGGGGCAGTGGCATTACTGCAGCCGATAGGAAGAGACTGAACAAACTGATTAAGAAAGCTAGCTCTGTCCTGGGGCAACGCCTTGATCCGATGGAGGAGATAGGAGAGAGAAGGACGGTGGCTAAACTGTCATCTCTGCTGGAGTCCGAGTTCCACCCTATGCAGGACATACTGGATGCACTGAGGAGCTCATTTAGCAGCAGACTACATCATCCCAGGTGCACAACCGAGAGCTTTCGTAGGTCCTTCCTACCAACGGCTGTCAGACTGTACAACCTAAGCAGGGCTGCTCGCAGAGATAGCAAAAAGACGTAACAAACTATTAGTTTTTTGAATGCAAAAGATGCAATAGACTTACACAATGGTCCTCTCCGGCATACAACTAGGAACATACCGGTCGCTATGGAGGGTGAGAATATGTATGGGCACATAATCATACCATGTAGGATAACTAAATAGACGGTTATGCTGTTTCATCCCACCTAGCAACAATGCTCTGCACTGTGTGTGTTTATATATTTACATATTTATTCCATCTAGCTACAATGCTCTGCACTGGGTGTGTTTATATTTATATATCTATATATTTATTCCATCTAGCTACAATGCTCAGCACTGGGTGTGTTTATATTTATATATCTATATATTTATTCCATCTAGCTACAATGCTCCGCACTGTGTTTTTATATATCTACATATTATTCCATCTAGCTACATTGCTCCGCACTGTGTGTGTTTATATACTTGCATATTTATTCCACCTAGCTGCAATGCTCCGTACTGTGGGTGTTTATATATTTACATATTTATTCCATCTAGCTACAATGCTCTGCACTGTGTGTTCATATATTCATATATTTATTCCATCCAGCTACAATGCTCTGCACTGTGTGTCTGTGTGTGTGTGTGTGTGTATATATATATTTTATAGTAATATGTACATATGTATATTAGCTGCTCTTGCTTGCTTGTTTTTTTTCTTGCCTTCTGATTGTTGCTCTGAGTGTTGCTATCCCTGTGCTGTTGCAATCCTGGAATTTCCCCGTTGTGGGACTAATAAAGGCTTATCTTATCTTATCTTATCTTATTTTTGTATGTTTTATACCGCTGCTCTGCTTCTTTTGTCCTTTTCTCTAGGAAGGCTTTATATAATAAATTTTTTCTTTTTACACACCTTTTGTAATCCTTTGGTTAACCATGGCTTATTGACAAATTTATGTTTAAGCTTTTTCTTTACTAATGGACAATTTTTTTCATAAAGAGTGGTTACGATGTTTATAAATGTGTCACAGGCTTCATTCACATCTGATACATAGATTTTTGTCCAGTCTTGCTTCACCAAGTCTTCTTTAAAAGAACTGATTGCATTTTGTGATTTGTATCTGAACGATTTTAAAAAAAATTTCTGTATTGGCCCCCGTGTGGCCATGGATAAGTGCAAAGGTTGGCAAATGGTCACTTATATCATTTATCAATAATCCACTTTCTATTTTCTTATCAATAATATTAACAAACAGGTTGTCAATAAGTGTAGCAGTGTGAACTGTGATTCTACTGGGATGTGTTATTGTGGGATATAGACTCATGCTGTACATAGAATTCATGAACTCTGTAATTACATTTTGTTGATATGGATTTAGTAAATCAATATTGAAATCTCCACAAATTACTACCATTTTCTTACTAGTAATATTATTGTACAGCTCAACTAATTTATCTCTGAATGTCTCAATGCAAGTTCCCGGCGTTCTATACAGTGGGGCAAAAAAGTATTTAGTCAGCCACCAATTGTGCAAGTTCTCCCACTTAAAAGATGAGAGAGGTCTCCAATTTTCATCATAGGTATAGCTCAACTATGAGAGACAAAATGAGAAAAAAAAAATCCAGAAAATCACATTGAAGGATTTTTAATGAATTAATTGGTAAATTCCTCGGTAAAATAAGTATTTGGTCACCTACAAACAAGCAAGATTTCTGCCTCTCACAGACCTGTAACTTCTTCTTTAAGAGGTTCCTCTGTCCTCCACTCGTTACCTGTATTAATGGCACCTGTTTGAACTCGTTATCAGTATAAAAGACACCTGTCCACAACCTCAAACAGTCAGACTCCAAACTCCACTATGGCCAAGACCAAAGAGCTGTCAAAGGACACCAGAAACAAAATTGTAGACCTACACCAGGCTGGGAAGACTGAATCTGCAATAGGTAAGCAGCTTGGTGTGAAGAAATCAACTGTGGGAGCAATTATTAGAAAATGGAAGACATACAAGACCACTGATAATCTCCCCTTGATCTGGGGCTCCACGCAAGATCCCACCCCGTGGGGTCAAAATTATCATGAGAACGGTGAGCAAAAATCCCAAAACCACATGGGGGGACCTAGTGAATGACCTGCAGAGAGCTGGGACCAAAGTAACAAAGGCTACATCAGAAACACACTACGCCGCCAGGGAACTCAAATCCTGCAGTGCCAGACGTGTCCCTCTGCTTAAGCCAGTACATGTCCAGGCCCATCTGAAGTTTGCTAGAGAGCATCTGGATGATCTAGAAGAGGATTGGGAGAATGTCATATGGTCAGATGAAACCAAAATAGAACTTTTTGGTAAAAACTCAACTTGTCGTGTTTGGAGGAGAAAGAACACCATACCTACTGTGAAGCATGAGGGTGGAAACCTCATACTTTGGGGCTGTTTTTCTGCAAAGGGTCCAGGATGACTGATCCATGTAAACGAAAGAATGAATGGGGCCAAGTATCGTGACATTTTGAGTGAAAACCTTCCACCAGCAAGGGCATTGAAGATGAAACGTGGCTGGGTCTTTCAGCATGACAATGATCCCAAACACACCGCCCGGGCAACGAAGGAGTGGCTTCGTAAGAAGCATTTCAAGGTCCTGGAGTGGCCTAGCCAGTCTCCAGATCTCAACCCCATAGAAAATCTTTGGAGGGAGTTGAAAGTCTGTGTTGCCCAGCGACAGCCCCAAAACATCACTGCTCTAGAGGAGATCTGCATGGAGGAATGGGCCAAAATACCAGCAACAGTGTGTGAAAACCTTGTGAAAACTTACAGAAAACGTTTGACCTCTGTCATTGCCAACAAAGGGTATATAAAGTATTGAGATGAACTTTTGTTATTGACCAAATACTTATTTTACCGAGGAATTTACCAATTAATTCATTAAAAATCCTTCAATTTGATTTTCTGGATTTTTTTTTTCTTTTTTTGTCTCTCATAGTTGAGATATACCTATGATGAAAATTGGAGACCTCTCTCATCTTTTAAGTGGGAGAACTTGCACAATTGGTGGCTGACTAAATACTTTTTTACCCCACTGTATATACAACTTATAATTAGATTTTTTGTTTTATCTTGGTCAATCTCAACAGTAACAAATTCCAAAATCCCTGGTAGTACAAAGGACATTCCATTTACAAGCTTACACCTGTACAGGTCATCAATATACAGTGCAACACCACCACCCTTTTTTTGAGGTCTGTTAATATGAAACATCTGATATCCCTCTATTGCCATCAGAGGAGCCTGCTCTTCATTAAGCCAAGTTTCAGAGACTGCGATAGCTGTAAATTTTCTGTCTAGCTGTTTTAAATAGTCCTGAATCTGTGGAAAGTTTTTGTTAAGACTTCTGCTGTTGAAGTGTATTATTGATAGTTTACCATCTAGTTGCAATTGACTTTTGAATTGTTTTTCAGTGTAATATTCACAATGATTATGAATATTATTGAAAAAGTGGTTATCAGGATTAATATCATTCTCCATCTCTTGTAGTTTATGTTCAGCATAATGACATATTTTCAGAGTTTGAATTTCCTCACTCTGTGTCAAATGACTTCCTCCAACTGGGGATAATTGTTGTCTACTCAAGTCAGTCATAAGTTTTTTTGTTTGTTTTGTTTATTTTTTTTTAAAGTACACTGACATGGTATGTCAAAAGAACTATTCTTGCCGTGTGTGTGGATATGGATAATCATAGTCTCTTAATTTTCTTAATCAGTGTTCATCTATATTTATTTAAGTCAGTAAGATCTCTGATTATTATACTCTTTGCTTCCTCAGGTGTTCCATTTAGTTTGATCCAAACTCTACAATTTCTTGTCCATGTTGCCTGTATCTTATTTTGTCTTTTCAGCATCTGTGCTTGCCGTGCTATTTCAGCATTAGTTTTTGTTAGATGTTCATTTAGGTAAACTTCTGTTCCCTGTAGCTTTCTGGCCTGCCTCAGTATGTCATTCTTTACCCTTCTGTTCACAAAACGCATCACAATTGATTTCTTTGTTTTATTATCATTTCTGTGTAAAGCATGACAGGCTGAAATTGCATTTGCTTCAACCTTTATATTTCTACTATCAAGGAACTGAAGCACCTGGTTTTCCAGGGAGACTGATTCACTTGTGGGAGCCTCCTCGCCTCTCATTCCTGCTGTAGCATGAGCATATGATTGATATTTAATGTCTAGTCCACTTATAATTTGATCATCCATACGAGAACACTGTTCAAGATCCTCACCGCGTCGCTCCAAGTCTGCAGTTTTTTTGTCTTTTTCCTTAATTGTTAATTTTAATTCTCCAACTTCTTCCATTAGCCCTAATAGTTTAGCCTGTTGACTAGCCACTTTGGTCAGTTCTTCTGACATAAAGTTCAGAGATTTTTTGATCTCTTCCATTTCCTTCTTCTTTGGTGGCATTTTTACTGACCTGTTGATAGTAAAACAATCTCTGCTGGTGTCGCCGGTATCGGATCCGACCAACCTCGAATCCAGCTGGGCCTCAGCTAGCCCCCTCCGCTGCTAGTCCCGCTGCAATTGAGCTCCTGTCCAGCTGGGGTACCGGCCGCTCCTCCACCGAGTCCCGCCGCCCACCACCTCTCTGATCCTGCTCCTGTCCAGCTCCGATCTTGCTCCTGTCCAGCTGGGGTCCCAGTAGTTCCTCCGCTGAGCCCCGCCACCTACCGCCGTCTTCCTCAGTATCTCCGCTGAGCCCCGCCGCTGTAACTGGGCTCCAATTCCGGCTCTTATCTAATTGATAACAAACTGTGTTGGAAGTCACATATTAATTATATTATATCTCTCTACTTCCGGCGCCACATGAGTAGGCTGCCTTTTTGCAACAGCAGATCAATTTCTTCCTATTTCTACTTACTATCTGGCTCTCTTGCTAATCTTTCTGTTTCGGCGACCCCTTGATCCATTACAGACACGTAGATCGCCCAAATGTCTCCTGATCCAGCGGACGGATCCACTGTTTCTTGTAGGAGGCAGTACAATAGGGACCAGCTGTTAGCACTTAACCGGCCCACGATGCTAACGCAAAAATTCGACATACCGGGAGAAATAAGACGGAAACAACGTGGGTATCATGCAGGAATAAGACGGCGGGCGACGAATATAAGGTACAGACCCGCCCTCCCATCCGTTATTATGGGGAATGCACGATCACTACTCAGGAAAACAGATGAGCTAGCGGCTATCTCCCGCTACGATAGCATATACAGGGAGATTAGCCTAATGCTATTCACGGAGACGTGGCTAACAGAACTAGCAACAGATGCTAACATTGAACTGGAGGGTTTCCACGCAATACGGGCAGACCGAACACCAGACAGTGGGAAGGCAAGGGGCGGTGGAGTGATGATGTATGTCAGTAACAACTGGTGCAGACCGGGACATATCACGGTTAAACAACAACACTGCAACAAAGACATGGAGTTGCTAGCTGTTAGCATGCGGCCTACATATCTCCCGAGGGAATACTCACACGTGATCTGCATTGTTATTTATGCAAATCCGACGGCGAACACTGGGACAGCGCGTGACGTCATCCACTCAGTAACTGGCAGGCTGCAGACAGAACACCCAGATGCTCTTCTCCTCATCTCAGGCGATTTCAACCACATTTCACTGTCTCCCATTCTACCCACATTCACCCAGTATGTCACATACCACACTAGAGACAATAAAACACTGGACTTATTCTACGCAAACACTAAGGAGGCGTACACCTCATCACAACTCCCCCCACTCGGGAGATGGGATCACAACTTGGTTCATCTCCTGCTGGTGTACAAACCCCTAGTGCACAGACAACCTTCGGTCATGCGCACAGTGAAGTTATGGTCTGAGGAGGCAATGGATGCTCTAAAGGACTGTTTTGAAATCACTACCTGGGAGCAGCTCTGCGATCCACATGGTGAGGACATCGATAGCCTCACTCCCACCATCATGGACTACATCAGCTTCTCAGGTCGAGGAACAGGGAGATGCTGAAGTCCGTACAGAGGGAGCTGAGGAGGAAGATCAGAGAAGGCAAGGACAGCTTCAGGAAGAAGGTGGAGAACAAGCTGCAACAGAGCGACATCGGTGGGGTCTGGAGAAACCTTAAAACCATCTCGGGGCTCCAGAATACCTCCCCCCAGGCCACGGGCGGCAGGGAGTGGGCGAACAATCTGAACCTGTTTTTTAATAGGTTTGACCAACCGCCCTCCCCCCCGACTGCACAACAACCACTGCTGCCTCTAAAGACATCAAGTCCTGCTGTCCACACCCCACTCCACCATCACCCCCCAACTCCCAACACACAGCCCCCCAACCTGACCTCACTAAGACCCAGGTGAGGACGGAGCTGAAGAAGATCAAGGCGAGGAAGGCGTTGGGACCGGACGGCATCAGCGCAAAGCTCCTCAAGTCCTGCACAGACCAGCTGTGTGGGATTGTGGAGCTCATCTTCAACCTGAGCCTGAAGCTGAGGAGGGTACCACAGTTGTGGAAAACATCTTGTGTGGTACCTGTACCAAAGACTTCCCACCCCAAAGACCTGAACAGCTACAGACCAGTAGCCCTGACGTCTCACATGATGAAGACCCTGGAGAGACTGCTCCTTGCTCACCTCCGCCCCCTGGTGGGACCAGCGATGGATCCACTCCAGTTCGCCTACCAGCATGGCATTGGGGTGGAGGATGTAGTGATCTTCCTCCTTCACCGTTCTCTGTCCCACCTGGAGAAGCCCGGGAATGCGGTTAGGATCATGTTCTTTGACTTCTCCAGTGCTTTCAACACCATGCAACCGATGATCCTGAAGGACAAGCTGCTGTGCGCAGGGGTGGACCAGCACCTGTCATCATGGATCCTGGACTACCTCACTAACCGGCCACAGTTTGTGAGAACCCGGGACTGTGTGTCCGACATGATCATCGGTAGCACGGGGGCCCCCCAGGGAACGGTTTTGGCTCCCTTCCTGTTCACCCTTTATACTGCGGACTTCTCACACAACACAACACACTGCCATCTACAGAAGTTCTCTAACGACTCTGCGATCGTCGGCCTCATCTCCAACGGAGATGAAGCTGAGTACAGAGGACTTATCCAGGACTTCGTGGACTGGTGCCATCGGAACTGCCTCCAGATCAACGCGAGGAAAACTAAGGAGCTGGTGGTGGACTGCTACAGGCAAGGACAACCACTCACAGCATCAGTAAACATAGAGGGAACAGACATTGAAATGGTGACATCCTATAAGTACTTGGGTATTCATCTGAACAATAAAGTAGACTGGTCACACGATACCGACGCACTCTACAAGAAGGGACAGCGCAGGCTGTTCCTACTGAGGAGACTCAGGTCTTTTGGTGTACAAGGGGCGCTGCTGAAGACATTCTACGACATGGTGGTGGCATCAGCCATCACCCATTTTGGATAATTGATGTTGAACTGTATAATCAGAGGAATTATTGTTTAATTTGACCTTGTTAGATTTTTTTTCTTTCCCCTTTGTTATATTATTCTGTTCCTTTTTTTTAATCTTTACCTTTAATCTATCCAAAATAAAGATTCGTTCATTCATTAATTAATTCTTAGTATTATTCTGCCTTTTATTTTCTCCAGTTGTGTTTGTTATTTTTGGCTAGGTCTTGTTCTGTAATTGTTTTTGGTTCATGTCTATTTGTATTTGTTTTCAGTCTGCAGTGATTATGTTTGCTCTTTATATATCATGATGCTTTTCTCTGGGTTGACAGCTGTCAGGCGATTTCCGGGTTTGTACTCTGCAGGGGACGTTGCCTGTCAAGTTGTCAATCCAAGCGCTCCTCCCTCATCTATTCAGCTGAGTTCAATTATTATTGTTTCCCTGTGCCTGCTCAGGTCATGCAAGCCCACACTGGTGCTCACTCTGGCTAATCACGTTTACTAGTACTTTAGCTCTGCTGTTTCTGTTTTATTGCCACTTTGTTGAAGGAGCCTGCTGTATTCTTCGTATCTGCAACCGTGATCCTCTATATGTACTGTTCACCCCGCTGGAGCTTTCCCCGCTCCGAGGCACATCTTGTAAGTTTTTTTCCCCTTGTCTGGCATTCTTGTATTCTGGGCATATTTGGACTGTTTTGTTTCTTTATTTAATAAACATCCAGTGCTTGGGCTTGTTTCTCTCCGCCTCACAGAGGCGGACATGACAAGATCCTGCTAATGGTTTAACTTTTTGAACTTTTACATAAGATAATAAGATACAAATTGGTTAGCCAAAGCAGTAAATAAATATACTATGTACACAGTTATATACAGTGCAGAAGCATTGCAGTTAGATGGTATTAACAGCATTACAGTTAGTTAAATTACCGGCAATACATGAATATAGACCCAGACAGTATATTTCACATTTGAATGAATAGTGTTGCTGCCACTCTACGGAGTCTTTGGTACAGGTACCACACAGGATGTGTAAATAATCTAGAAATTATGTTTTTTAGAACTCATATTCAATATGTGTAAGGTCAGATCAATGAGGCATACAGACTGGGTGACAGCTTGGGTGACAAGCCCAAGACAAATTTCCCCTTGAGGGACAATAAAGTTTATCTTATCTTATCTTATCTTATCTTATCTTATCTTAGACCATAAATAGCAAACAGAAGTTCAAAACTTGTAAGGTTCAAAAGAACATAGTAAGTTGATTAAAAAAAATCTAACACAAAAGTAGTGATAATATATCTATTATTACATTTTTTATGCTGAGTCTTAATGGAACAGTAATTTTTGACTGGGAACACAAAATTGTTTAAATTGAAGATTACTGTGTAGGAGCGCTTCCTGGATTCACAGAATTCGTTGGAGGCGTTCTTTAGATGGGAAAGACTTAAATATCAAACTTTCCAAGGCACTCTCTTTTAAAAAATTAAAATGCCTTTATTGTCATGGCATGGTCATAACTGATGTCAATTATGACCATGCCACGACAGTAAAGGCATATTATTTTTTTAAAGGAAATTGCCTTGGAAAGTTTTTTGATACAAAATTGTTTAACATGAAATGAACACAGCATGAGGGTCAAATTTTTTCTGGGCAGAGAATAAAACTTTCTTCTGCCTTTCAGTGTCCCATGTTTGGTGCGCTCTTGCAAAGTCCAAATGGGTTAGTTTGTGGTGTGGAAGGAGGCGTGGCCTTTGAAGATGTTTTTTGTTCTCCAAGCCCTTCTTTTGCAGTTACCGTCTTATGGTTATGGGGCTGCAGTCAGCATCAGTAGTTGGGGAAGACTGGCCTGTGTCTTCACAGCCATCTTCACACACCAGCCTCCTGGAAACACTCGCATCAAGCAGTGGTGGGGCTACTCACTACTGAGTCCCTTTTTTTTTGACACTTTTAGCTCCGTTTTGTTTTATGTTTTTTTTTTTTTAGGTAGGGGTGCTTTGGTCTTAAACTTTTGATGAGCAGATGAACAGCCTGTTTTTTAAATGCAGTTTTCAATAAATTGTCTAAACTCTATTTTTTGTCTGTTGTTCTTTTTTCTCTTTTTGCATTTTGAAGCTCTACTTATAACCTGGTTAAGATCCTCCAGCGCCAAATGTTTCAGGTTCTGGGACTGAACTCAGGCTCAAGATGACGTCTATTGCCCCATGGGGGTTCCATGACTAGCAGCTTCTACCAGCAGACTAACCTTGTACAGGAGAAAGGGAATTTCCTACTGTGTATAGACTGAATGATATTAAATTTATCTTTATATACAGAATGAATACTTACAGCATATACTTGAAATACCCACAAGAAATTAGAAGCCATCTACTTAGCTGTCAAACGACACTTACCTTTTCTAAACAGAAATCCACTTCACTTAAGTCAGAGTTCCTGTGTTCCAGCTGCTCAGCCATTTGCTGTGGTTGAACCTTGTTCTCAACTTTAGACAGCATTTCTGGGGTTATAAAAGTATAAAAATATCTTAATGTTCGGCGTGGAAGCTTCTACTTAGAGCAGGAATAACACAAATAAAGAATTATACAGCATGTTCAGTGCCACACTGACCTGCTGATTCTGACTTAAATAAGTCCTTCATAGTAAATCAGCTGGCATGAAAAATGGTTATTACCTTGTTTTATTGTGCAACAGCTCCACCCTGAACAGATAAGCTGCAAAGCAAGGAGACTGACTGACAGTCCCAAAAAAATTCTTCAAAATAAATTATATATACACACACTTTAACACACCGTTTTCATGATTTCTTATTCTTAAAAAAATGCCTATACACTTTAACACACCAAGTGTTTTCATGATTTTTCATTAGATTGAAATTCACTTTACAGCGACCTCAAAAATGTTTTACAGTAAATACAACAAACAACGTTACCCTTCTTTGTGCTCCAAGTTCCTTCTTTCATTTAAACAAATGTGTGCTGTACATTTCAGCTTTGTTTTGTATACAGCAGGACTGTTTCTTATAGCACCTGTTGCCAAGTGACAGAAATCTTGAAGTGAGCTGGTTTACTCTCAAAGATAATGGATACTCTTTCAGCAAATTATGAGTAAAAGTACAAACACTCTTGGTACACAGGTTGGCCTTCGGACTAGCACCTGTTTTTGGGGTCAAAAGCTCAAGCTGATGAGGTCATAAAAGGTCAAAATTGCTCATGGTGACAGAGTCCAGAGAGGAAAGGGTTTGCATCACGGCTGAGTGCAATTCTAGGTGGTGGAGAAGAAGAAGAAGAAGAAGAAGATCTAATATTTTTTTCTCCTGAAAAATTAGACTGAAGTGTGCAACCTGCAGCTAATGCTGTGACTAACTGCACAAACAAATAAAGGGAAAAAGAACAACAATTTGCAAATGAAAGCTGAAAATGTAAAACTAAAAATAAAAACAGTCTCACATTGAAGTGGGAAAGATATGCAAATTTTGAGGAAAAGTGGAAACGTTATGATGAAAAAATAAATTTCTAGAGAAAAAAAATGTCTCAATTGTCCTAGAAAAGGTACAATTAAAATAAATCCTTTTGAATTTAAATTTGATGTTTCAAATCTCAAGGGGGGAAAGTAAACTAAAGACGTCACATGAAAAGTTACAAATTTACAAGAAAAAAGTTTTCGACGGCAAACATCCAGGATACGACGCACAGTGTATGCGGGGTGGCCGTCAATGATCCTGGGAGGAGGAGGTGGCTTCGGGGGGGGGCATAGGGGCTGACCGAGAGGGGCTTGATGTGAGCAACTTTCAATGTAGGGTTGACCCGCAGGGTCGGTGGCAATTTGAGCTGGACCGACGCATCATTGATCACCCGTGAGATGGTATAAGGGCCCAGGAAGCGGGGGAAGAGCTTCTTAGATTTCTTCTTGAGAGGAATCTGACTCGCTGCCAGCCAGACCTGCTGCCTGATGACATACTTGGGGGCAGGGACCTGCTTCCTGTCAGCAGCAGTCCGGGTGTGTTCAGTGGAACGGACGAGGGCTGCCCAAGTAGACCTCCAGACGCGTTGGCAGTGACGAGCATGGACCCCCACGGACGGAACCACTACCTCCCTCTCGGCCATGGGTAGAAGCAGCGGCGTGTACCCCAGCGACGCCTCGAACGGGGTGAGTCCATTGGCAGCAGAGATGGCTGAGTTCATCGAATACTCCACCCAGGTCAGGTGCGTGCTCCAGGAAGAGGGATTATCGGCTGCTACACACCACAGTGCGGCCTCCAAGGACTGGTTGGCGCACTCCGCCTGCCCATTGCTCTGAGGGTGATTTCTGGACGAGAGGCTCACCATAGTTCCCAGGGTCCGGCAAAAGGCCCTCCAGACCTGGGACATAAATTGAGGACCCCAGTCAGACACAATGTCTATAGGGATGCCGTGGATCCGGATCACATGGTCGGTGAGCAGGACCGCCCTCTTCAAGGCCGAGGGGAGCTTTGGGAGGGCAACCAGATGCACCGCCTTGGAGAAGCGATCCACAATTGTGAGAATCACCATCTTGCCATGGGGGGGGGGAGTCCGGTGACGAAATCTGCGGGTGGGGAGGGGATGGAGGAGACCAGACAGGGGGGAGGAATCTGATTTCCCCCGAACGCAGGTCTGACAAGCCTTGGCATACTCCCGTACGTCCCGCTGCAGCGTGGGCCACCAGAACGCTCGCCGGATGAAGTCCGCAGTAGGAGCGATGCCAGGATGGCACGCGAAGCGACTGGTGTGACCCCAGAGGATGATATCACCACGGAGGGCGGCCAGGACATACAGACGGTTCCAAGGGCACCCTACTGGCACAGGTTCCTGGGACTGGGACTGGGTCTGGCGGACCCTCCGCTTGATATCCCAAGCAAGGGCTCCAAGGATGCGCGAAGGCAGTATGATGGTTTGGGGGGGGGGGGGCGCTACCACCTTGGAATCAAACTGGCGTGATAGCGCAACCAGTTTGGTATTCCGAGCACCAGGCCGGTACATGATGGTAAAGTTGAACCTCTGAAAAACAGGGCCCAACAAGCCTGCCTGGTGTTAAGTTGGCGGGCCGACTTCCGGGAAGATGGTGGAGAGACATAACGCTTAAACAGAGAGCTCTCCCTAGTCGGATTAAAAATCATTGGTAAATGGCCAACTCGACATAAATGAACCAATAAACCAAGGGATGAAAACACGAAGAAGCCGGGCACACAGACAAAAGCAGGGTAAAACTGAGAAATCCCTCTTCAACAACGCAGGAGAAATCGCTGTACACGAGGCCCAGGGAAACGAGACAACTACAGCAGAGAAAATGGAGGACGCCAAACTCGAGGCTATGAACACTGGCATCGCCAATTTAGGTAAAGAATTGAAAAAAAACTTGAAAGACTTTAAGCGACAGCTCCGACAAGATTTAACGGCTCTTAAGGAAGAACTGAAAAAAGAGATGAAGGAGGAAATTATGGGTCTCCGAAGAGAAATGGAGCGCAGACTAGCAGAAAACATGGAGGAGATGCGCACTCAACAGGCATGTATGACAGAAGCACAGGCTCAAATATTGGAGTTGGAGGACTGGAGGGCCGAGGCAAGCGAGCGGCTGCAGACCCTGACGGCGTAAACGCAGAGGATGCAGGAAAAAATAACCGACCTGGAGAGCAGGTCCAGGCGGAGCAATATACGCATCTTCGGGATCCCGGAGGGCATTGAAGGCAACTCGATGACGAAATTCATGGGTCAATTCTTAAAAAAAGAGCTTGAGCTGCCCGGTGAAGCGGATCTGCAGATCCAGCGAGCGCACAGAGCCTCGGCACAGAACCCAAATCCAAACTCTACACCCAGGTCAGTTGTGGTAAACTTTCTGAAATATGATGTAAAGGAAAGAATCCTGACACAAGCGTGGAAAAAAAAGATACGAATCGGCGACAAACAGATATTCTTTGACCATGACTACCCGACAGAAATTGTGCAGCAGAGAAAGAAATATGCCAACATTAAAAAAATACTGAAAGAGAAAAAAATTAGATTCCAAACGCCGCTAACGAAGATGAGGATTCATTGGGAGGACGGCGTGAAAACCTACAACACGGCCAGAGAGGCAGCGCGGGACATGACTGAGTGAGGCTTTGTGGTGAGCGTACCGGAGGAAGTGGCTGGAGCAGCGGCGGCACTGAACGCATCACGACAGCCGGAGTGGAGGCGAGTGAGCGGCAGAAGGCGGGAGACAGACGTGGCGCACCGAGCCCAGGAAAAACTGCAAGGCTTTCAACTGAAAGCCTAGATTATAACAAAGATTAAGAAGGTCACAGAAGAAATGAAGGCCAAGAACACAAGGTAAAAAAGAAACAAACGGCTAGGAGAGGTGTAAGTGATTTTTGTTGGACATTTCTAGACTAATGACTATTACTTGGATAGTAAATACAGGTCTAGGGAGGGCCCCTCACTCGGTGAGGACATTCCCTCCACCCACCAACAGGGACCAATGGGCAGAAGAAAGGCCCAAAGTACAGAGGTCGAAGTTCGTTAATGTGTTTTTGTACAAATATGTGTTAGTTTTGTTGTTAAAGGGGTTAGGAGGACAAGTTAAAAAAATGGAAAAACATGAATATGGGTAAAAATCTTAAGATAATGACATTAAACGTGAATGGTCTGAACTCGCCTGTTAAAAGGGAAAGAATAATAAGAAAATTCAAGAAGGAAAAAGCTGAAATTATATTTATGCAAGAGACACATTTGAGCAAGACAGAACATGAGAAACTAAAGAGATTTGGCTATAAGAACTCCTACTACAGTTCATTTAAGGGAGGAACTAAAAGGGGGGTTATGATACTAATTTCAAATAAAATACAATTTGAATGTGAACAAGAAACTCAGGATAAAGAAGGTAGATATGTAATAGTAAAGGGAAGAATAGATGGTATGCAGATCACATTAGTGAACATCTATGCCCCACCAGAAAGTGACAAGGGTTTTTTTCAACATCTGTTTGATCTCATAGCAACACACAGTGAAGGAGTCCTAATTTGTGGAGGAGACTTAAATGCTGTCATGGATCATGAGGTTGACACAACAAGTGATAAGAAGACAAAAAAACATGTAACAAAGTTCATAAGAACCTCACTGGCAGAAATGGGTATGGTAGACATATGGAGGGACCTGCACCCACTCGAAAAAGACTATACACATTATTCAGCAGTCCATAAAGTACACTCTAGAATAGATTACTTCCTTATGAATGAAGGAGACAGACACAGGGTGAGAAATTGTTGGATTGGAGGGGCAGAAATATCAGACCACAATCCTATATACATGGAAATATATTTAAACAATAGAAAACGACAAACAACATGGAAACTTAATGTAGGACTATTAAATGATGAGAAAATGAAAGAAAGAATAAAAGTAAACATAAACGAGTATATCGAAGAGAATGACAATGAAGAAGTGGACCCAACAATACTATGGGATGCACTAAAAGCCATGTTAAGAGGTAAATTAATTGCTGAATCAGGAAAAGCAAATAAGTCTAAACTGGAAACATATGAACAAAGATGTGAGAGACTGAGGGAATTAGAACATAAACATCAAAGCACAAACAACCCAAAAATATATCAAGAAATTAAGGAAGAAAAAATAAAGATAAAAGAAATACAAATAGATGAAATTGAAAGGAAAAATAGATATTTAAAACAAAAATATTATGAAACGGGGCCAAAGGCCACAAAACTGCTGGCAAAACGGTTAAGAAAACAACAAACAGTGAATAATGTATACTGAATAAGATTAAGGACCCCATCACAAATAAAACCACAGTTAACCCAGAAAACATCGAAGAAATGTTCCATAATTTCTATCAAGAACTATACTCGCAACCTGAAGAGACAAATGTTAAGGATATAAAAAAATTTCTAGGCACATTGGACTTGCCATTAATAGGAAACCAACAAAATGAAAAGCTAACAGCAGAAATAACAACACAAGAGATTAAAGATGTGATTAAGTCACTTAAAAACGGTAAATCACCAGGTAGTGATGGATACCCATCTGAGTTTTATAAACTGTTTATAGAAGAACTCACACCACAGCTCCTAAAGTCATTTAATTGGACATTAAACAACAACAAAATACCTCCATCATGGAACGAAGCCATTATTTCAGTTATTTTAAAGCCAGGGAAAGATAGGGAACAATGCGGAAACTATAGGCCAATCTCTTTATTAAATGTGGATTATAAAATATATACAACAATTATATGTCAACGAATAAAGACATTCTTGACGGAATTGATAGAGGATGATCAAACTGGTTTCATAGAGGGACGCCAAACACATGACAATATCAGGAGAACTGTTCACATAATTAATCAAATACATAAAGAAAAGAAAAGCGCAGTAATAATGAGTTTAGATGCAGAAAAAGCATTTGATAGGGTTAACTGGAAGTTCCTATATAATGTGCTGGAACGCTTTGGATTTAACGAAAAATCAGTACAATGCATAAAGACACTGTATCAAAAACCTGTGGCAAGAATCAAGATAAACGGTAGCTTAACAGACAAAGTAAATATACAAAGATCAACTAGGCAGGGATGCTGCCTATCGCCCACCTTGTTTGCTCTGTTCATAGAGCCACTGGCTCAAGCGATACGACAAAATAAGAAATTAAAAGGTGTAACAATAAAGGGAGCGGAACACAAGATTGGGCTATTTGCAGACGATATTATAGTTTACCTTGAACAATCAGATGAATCAATAATGGAAATGATGGACTTGATAGAAAATTTTGGAAAATTATCAGGATACAAGATAAACATAACAAAAACACAAATACTGACATTCCACTATAACCCTTTAAACCAGATAACTGATAAGATCAAACTAAACTGGAAACAAAAAGAAATAAAATACCTTGGAGTGAGCATACCTAAAGATCTAAGCAAAATCTATAAAGCGAACTATGATAGGTTGGATCAAGAAATAAAAAAGGATATTGATAGATGGTCAATCTTAAATATGGATCTGAACTCAAAAATTAAGACAGTCAAAATCAGCATACAACCTAGACTGCTTTACCTCTTCCAGGCTCTACCAACAGAGATTCCTGGTGCCCAGTTCTCAAAGTGGGACAGGATGATATTGAGATTTGTTTGGGGAGGTAAAAAGCCGAGAGTGAAATATAAAACTCTCCAGTTACCAAAAGAGAAAGGAGGCATGGGCCTACCGAGTCTAAAGGAATATTACTACTCAGCACAAATAAGATATATCATATGTTGGTGCTACGAAGGATATGAGGCAAAATGGAAAGAAATAGAAAAGGAAATTGAGGGACTCCCAGTGCAAAGCATAATAGGAGATAAGGATGCATATAAGCAAATCAAACAAATAGACCCAATCACTAAATTTACTTTGGAACTGTGGTATAAAATAGTACAAAAGTATAACATAAAGGAGGACATAAAACTATTGAAATGGGTAGCATTTGACAGTCAGTTTGAACCGGCAAAGCAAGATAGGGGATACAAAAATCTGGTGAACAAGGGAATCACAGCATGGGGCAATATCGGAAAAAAGATTTCGGGAGTTTTGTAAACATGAGAAGAAAATTTAAACTAGAAAAATCTGAATTCTTCAGATATTTGCAGATGAGAGATTATTATATGAGGAAGATTAGACATAACCTCCACACAGATGTGAGCGAGATTATACAATTCATTTTAAGCTCATATACAGGAAATAAAATAAGAATTATTTCAAAGCTATATCAGAAACTTATGGCAAACAAACATTCAAGTAACTATATAAAGGAGAAATGGGAGAAAGAGCTAAATTTAAACATAACAGAAGAAAGCTGGCAGGAAATATGGAAAACACAACACACATCAACAAGTTCAAGGACATGGAGGGAATTTGGATGGAAAAACCTGATTCGTTATTTCATTACACCACAGATTCAAAGAAAATATACAAATACCCAATCTTTATGCTGGAGGGGATGTGGGGCTCAAAATGCAGACCACTCACATATGTTTTGGAAATGCTGCAAAATCTCACCATTCTGGAAATCTATACATGTGACAATACAGAGGATATTAGGATATAATATACCAATGAACTGTAACTTGATGTATTTATGTGATCTTAAAAAAGATAATGTAATACAGGCTGAGGACAGATATCTAGTTAAAATCTTGCTGATTGCATGTAAAAAAACAATCACAAGAAAATGGCGATCAGAAATTCTTCCTGACCAAGAGCAATGGACAGACATTGTTGAGGATATACGTTTGATGGAAAAACTAACATATCGACAAAGAATGCAAGAAGGACTATATGAAAAAAAATGGCGGAAATGGACACACTACAAAATGCAACAACGAGACAGAAATTGAAAGAATAACCAAAGACACTGGGAAAAACCAGAAGAATTAAGAGATGGAAACTTAAAACTTGATGCTCCAACATTTGTTCACCCCCCCTTTCTTTTCTTTTTTTTTTCTCTCTCTTTCTTTCTCTAGCTCCTTTTTTTTAAATATAGACTATGATCAGTCCGCCAAGGTCTCCGCCTTTGACCGCCACCTAATCCACATAGCACCGGACCCCCATGATCCCTCCTGCAGGTGGTGAACCCACTGGAGGGCGGACCCATGTAACTCCTTCGGGCTGAGCCCAGCCGGGTCCCATGGGTGGAAACCCGGCCACCAGACGCTAGCCTTCGAGCCCCTCCCCCAGGCCTGGCTCCAGGGTGGGGCCCCGGTAACCCCATACCGGGCGGGGTACACTGAATCCTTGATATACAATTTATCATGAGAGTCTGTTGGATCGTTCTTAGTCTGGCCCTTCACCCAGAACCAGTTTGTCTTGGGAGACCCTATCAGAGGCAAATTGCCCCCGGACAACATAGCTCCTGGGATCACTGGGGCACGCAAACCCCCCCACCACGATAAGGTGACGATCCATGAGGAGGGTGCACTTCCGGCCCCCCTTTAGTACTATCTGGAGAAAGACACGAGTGGTCCTGTGTTCTGTCTTTCAAAGACTCTTTCTGTATTTTACAGGTCAGTATTTGGTTAAAAATGCCATAAATAAGAGCCTTAAGCTCCGTGTTATTTCTGTGTGTCGCGACGAGTAATACTGTGATGTTGGTGTGTCGTTTTGATAAGTTTTATACAAGTTTAAGCTGCAGCCAGCGCCGGAGATCAAAGGCGAGCCGCATCGCGGTAGCGGTTTCGCGCCAGTCAAATTTAGCTTTGGGAAAGACGGTTAGCTCACATAAAATGTTTTACTTAATACAAGTACATTTTGCCCCGTGTGAATGTAAAAGTCTCCTGGTGTTAATTAATAGAGTTTGTCCTGTATAGAGTTTGTCCTGTACATATATATTTGTCTATTGCCAAGTCTGTGGAGTAATTTGTTATCTTTGTCTACTGCCAAGTTTGTGAAATAATTTGTTAAGGAAAATAAGAGTACTATCTGGAGAAAGACACGAGTGGTCCTGTGTTCTGTCTTTCAAAGACTCTTTCTGTATTTTACAGACCCAAGAGCAGACACGGAGGATCACGTTTTTTTTAAAAACCTATTTCTTTTTGTTATTGTGGTCACTTCCCCGTGACCCATAACAACAGCATATCTAATCTTGTTTACTAATACTTCCTTGTCTTGAAACTCGGGCAGTATACCCAGATGAGCCAGCGTTGAATGTGCAGAGAGAGCCTTCTTAAGTACGCTGGCTGATGAGTGGGCACAGGTGCGTCTTCTGCCTCAGGTGCAGTGATGAATTGATGAAGGTGAGGCAGGACGGGAGGGGCGCGCTCTCACTGCCCATGACACTATCACACTATCAACAGGAGTTAGGCAAGTTTTTTCTGGTGTAGATGTTAAAATGAAATGAAAAGGAATTTGACTTAACTCCTGGTCCTCAGCAGCTGGGGTGACCGCCTCAGGGTGAGCCACCAGGGCATCAACCATGGAGAGAATCTGCTGCTAGGGAACAATGACCATGGAGAGAAGCTGTTGCTGGGGAGCATAGATTACGGAGAGCACTGAAGCAGAGGTGTGCACCTTGGGGGCAGCTAGAGCAGAGTCATGCACCTCAGAGACTGCTGGAACTGCTAGGTCCACCTCGGGGAGGACTGGAGCTAGGGAGTGCTCCACAGGGACAGCAAGAACTGTAGTGTGCACCTCGGGGGAAGCTGGAGCAGAATCGTTCACCTCGGAGACTGATGGAGCTGTTGCGTGCACCTCGGAGAGAGCTAAAGCTGGAGCGTGCACCTCGAGGGTGGCCTCAAGCAGAGACAGAGAGACCAGGGTGGATGACAGCACACATACAAGGGTGACAGCAGAAGCAGAAGGGGGCTGCTGCTGAGACCCCTCACCCAAAACAAGGCAAGACATTTCATTAGGTAGAAACTAGAAATGAGTATGGACTTGCCTGTTCCGCTGTTCTGCTGTCGCTGACTGAGATGAACGAGGAGTAAGGGCTGTGGCTGTTGGCGGAGCAGCAGGCATGGAGGCCGGTGTTGCAGCTACCGTGGGAGCCGGTGTTGTAGCTGTCATGGGAGCCAGTGTAGCTGAGCTATGTGGGGATGAAGTGGAGCGAGGAGGAGAGAATAGCCAAGATACTGCAGCCAGCAGATGTTTCCTAGTCAGCACAGGCTGCAGCACAGGCAGCAAACTTTCCTCTGTCCCATACGGTAGCTGCAGGGCTGGTGAGAGCAGAGTTGGAGCTGGAGCATGGTGCGGTGGGTGAGACGCCAGGACCAGAATACGTGCCCTCATCAGCGCAGGTCTCGGCATTGTAGGTTTGTTTCTCACCATCTCCTGATACATGTACCAGAGGTTTGAAACAGAGATTAACAGCCACACCAGCTCGGGGTAGCTCCGCAGGCTTGAGTATGCCTTCACCACCCTGGCAGCAATGTCCAAAGCTCCCAGAGATGCCTCCAGCGTGTGGGAAGTGCTGGTATCCGAGATATAGTCGTTGATAGTTTGTGCTGCCCACACCTCAGCCGCGCCCAGTCCCAGGTTCCAATAATCCATACCTGCTGGATGCATGTTTTGTTGGGTCATTCTGTCACGGTCTGCTTTTGGCAAGCAAAGTTTAAGCAGGAGCCAGATGCAGGCAGGGATGTGGTACAAAACAATAATTTATTAACAAAACACAAGAAATAAAAATGCACAAGGGCTGGAATAAGCTCAGGAGTGACTGATAAAAACTCAAGGAAAACCACTTTACATACACAGGGAGCTTGACAGGAGTTATGACTAACAATGACCCAACACAGAGCACAATCACAAACATGCAGTATATAGGAAGACTAATGATTACAGACGCAGGACAGCTGGGAGGACAATTAAGGGCTAAACGGTAACACACGAGGGAAAAGTGGCTATGGATGTAGGGACATGAGGAACTGGAGACAAGAGGTGAACAGAGACAGGGGATGCACATGAGATTACAATAAAGACAATCAGGGAATGAGCACAGTGGACCAGGGGAAGCACAGAAGGCACACAATGCAAATAATAATAAATTAGGAATCAACCAAAATCACAAAAGACTGGGGAAAACAGGATGACCACAGAGAAACCAGGGGAACATGAAAGGCAGTGATAATAATAAAGAGGAAAAAACAAGGAAACCAAAATGAACATAAAGCGTGGGCATGGTCCCTGGCCGTGCCCCGATCATAACAGGTGCTGTTAAACAGTGCAAAGAATTTTTAACACTACTTTTCCAAACATCCTCGTTAAGATACAGTGGTGTGAAAAACTGTTTGCCCCTTCCTGATTTCTCTTTTTTTTTATGTTTGTCACACTTAATTGTTTCACATCATCAAAAAAAAAATGTAAATATTAGACAAAGATAACACAAGTAAACACAAAATGCAGTTTTTAAATGAAGGCATTTATTAAGGGGAAAAAAATCCAAACCTACATGGCCCTATGTGAAAGTGATACACTCCCCCCCTTCCCGTTAAAGCACAAATTAACTGTGGTTTATCACATCTTTGGAAAGCCGAGATCGATTTCTCTAGCCACACACAGGCCCGATTACTGCCACACCTGTTCTCAATCAAGAAATCACTTAAATAGGACCTGCCTGTCAAAGTGAAGTAGACTAAAATATCCTCAAAAGCTAGACATCATGCTGCAATCCAAAGAAATTCAGGAACAAATGAGAAACAAAGTGATTGAGATCTATCAGTCTGGAAGATTCAAAGATTCAAAGGCTTTATTATCATGTGTACAGTTAAGAAATGCTACATTTCCTGAGCAATGAAATTCTTACTTTGCTCTCCAAACGAATGCCAAGGTAAAAGGTACAGAACAACAATTCTAATAGGTCATGAGTCTTCCGGTTCCGGCGCCACAGGAGTTGGCTGCCTTTTGCAACAGTGGCTCAATTCTGAGTCTTTTTATCTTCCTTCTTCTTTCTGACCCGGTGATAACTTTCTGATCCGGCACACCTTTCACTCTATATATATCACAGACACAGATCGCCCCAAAGGTCTCCCGAGTCGGCAGACGGAGCCACTGTCTACAGCAGGAGACGATACAGCAGGGAAGAGCTAGCTAGCACTCAACCGCCAACCGGTGCTAACGGAGAAACTCGACATACCGTTTCTTTCTTTTGAAGAACTGAAGCGAAAACGACGCGGGTGCCGGGCTGGAGTTTAGGCGATGTGCAAGAAATATAAGACAGAATAATAAAGAGCGATGGCAAGAACCAAGCAGATCGCCCGTAAATCTACTGGAGGAAAAGCCCCCAGGAAGAAGCTGACCACTGACATAATGCACGGCTCAGGAGACACACACGCAGGCTCAGAGTAACTCAAATAGCTTTATTAACAACAAGGGTGTATGAATGTGTGTCTGCGAGATGTAAATGTGTTGGTGATGGCGTCTGCTTCGGGCACAGAGGCAGGAGACCGTACAGCCAGACAACCCTATGGGAAAAACACAAGGAGAAGGGTGACGGGCACACACCAACACAGGAGATGTACAAGTAGGAGAGGAGCTTACTTGGAAATGGACAGGTGGCTGGCACAGCAAGGAACGAGGTCCGGGAGACAGCAACCTGGAGAGCCCGGTGCAGCAGCGAGGGACAGGCGACGGAGAGGAATGGTCTGCCGCCGGGAAATCCACCTGTGCACAGGGGAGCAGACTTGGAGAAGAAAAGGTAAGGGCTTCTTACCGCAATGCTTGCTGAAGTATGAGAGGGAACTCACAGCAATCCTGATGAGTGAAGTCTGACGGCTTCAGGCCGAAGCCCAGGGCGAGGCGGCTTAAATCCCTCGCCGCTGATGATGTGCAGGTGTGTGTGCAGCTGGCGCCGCTGATGAGCGGCGCGGCGTGACAGTACTCCCCCCTCTAGCAGCGCCTCCTGGCGATGGTTTCTCTGGGTGCGCTCGGTGGAACTCAGTAATGAGAGATGGGTCCAACACAAACGACGAGGGTACCCACTGCCGATGTTCAGGCCCATAACCCTCCCAGTCCACCAAGTACTGCAACCCACGGCCCAGGCGCCGGGAGTCCAGAATGGAGGAGACGGGCCAGGCCGGATGGCCATCAATCATCCGGGGCGCGGGTTGCGCAGCAGGAGGAGGGCAAAGGGGGTCGGAGATTGCCAGCTTCACCTTGGAAACGTGGAAGGTGGGGTGGATGCGGAGGGAGGGGGGAATAGCTACACGCACAGCCACCGGGTTGATGATCCTGGTGATGGGGTATGGGCCCATAAAACGCTGTGCCAGCTTCCTCCTCTCGCCCTTTAAAATCACGTCCTGGGTTGACACATAGACTTGCTGACCAACTCGGTACGCTGGGGCAGGTCGTCTGTGCCGGTCCGCCACGGCTCTGTTGCACTCCGCCGTGCATAAAAGCGCATTGCGCGCTGACGCCCAGATGGAGTGGAACTGGCTGAGATGCGCCCGAACTGAGGGGACAGTTACCTCACTCTCCTGCACCGGGAACAGCGGGGGGTCGTAACCCAGGGACGCCTTAAAGGGGGACATCCCTGTAGCAGAAGAGCGAGCGGTGTTGTGGGCGTATTCAACCCAGGCGAGGTGGTTACTCCAGGACGTTGGTTTGGACGCCGTGACGCAGCGGAGCGCAGCCTCCAGCTCCTGGTTGGTCCGCTCACACTGCCCGTTGGTTTGGGGGTGATGGCCGGAGGAGAGGCTCACCTTGGCTCCCAGGGCGTTGCAGAATGACCTCCAAACCTCTGAAGAAAATTGGGGCCCCCGGTCCGAGACCACGTCCACCGGAATCCCGTGCAGCCTGACCACGTGCTGGATTAGGAGGTCCGCCGTCTCCAGGGCAGTTGGGAGACCTCGTAGAGGGACGAAGTGTGCCGCCTTGGAGAAGCGGTCCACGATGGTCAGGACGGTGTCGAAGGTGTTTGAGACTGGGAGTCCGGTGACGAAATCCAGGGCGATATGCGACCAGGGCCTGCCAGGGATGGGCAGAGGCTGGAGCAAACCCGCTGGAGGGGCATTCCCTGATTTGCTGGTGGCACACACTGGGCAGGCCCGGGCGTAGCGGGCAGCGTCCCTCCACAGGCCTGGCCACCAGAAGGACCGCTGGAGAAGGTCGATCATCCGGGAGGAGCCAGGGTGGCAGGTGAGCTTGGATGTGTGCAACCAGTGGATGACCTCCCCCCGAACCGTGGATGGCACGAACAGCCTCCCCTCCGGTCCGCCGCCAGGGTCAGGTTCCACTTCCTGCGCCTTCCGGATCTTGCTTTCTATGTCCCAGGTGACGGCTCCCACAACGCACGACCTGGGTAGGATGGTGTGGACCGTGTCCTCCGACTCCTCAGGGGCAAATTGCCTAGAGAGGGCGTCGGGCAGGCCGTTCTTGGAGCCAGGCCTGAAGGTGATGTTGAATCGGAACCTGGCAAAGAACAAGGACCAGCGTGCCTGGCGGGCATTCAGACGCTTGGCAGATCTCAGGGACTCCAAGTTCTTGTGGTCCGTCAGGACCACGAACGGCAGGTCCGCCCCCTCTAGCCAGTGACGCCACTCCTGCAGCGCGAGCTTGATGGCGAGGAGCTCTCTGTCCCCCACGTCGTAATTCCATTCCGCCGGGGACAAGCGCCGGGAGAAGAAGGCGCAGGGCCGTTTAACTCCATCATCTGGCGACCGCTGGGATAGAACCGCCCCCACTCCTGTGTCCGAAGCGTCCACTTCCACGATGCACTGCAGCGCAGGGTTGACTTGGCTCAGGACCCGGGAGGAGGAGAACTCCGCCTTCAGCGCCTGAAAGGCAGCCGCGGCCTCTTCGGTCCACCAGAACGTGACCTTAGGGGACGTGAGGCGGGTCAACGGGCCGACGATGGTGCCAAAATTAGGGACGAAGCGGCGGTAGAAATTTGCAAACCCGATGAATTGCTGCACCTGTTTTCTCGATGCAGGTGTGGGCCATTCCACCACCGCCTTCACCTTCACTGGGTCCGGAAGCACCTGGTCGTGGGAGATGATGAACCCGAGGAAGGATGTTGTCTTCGCGTAGAACTTGCATTTTTCAGCCTTCACGTACAACCGGTTCTCCAGCAGTCTTTGGAGGACCCGCCTCACATGGACCCGGTGCTCGTCCCTGGATTTGGAGAAGATGAGAATGTCATCCAGGTAGACGAACACAAAAAGGCCAATGAAATCCCAGAGGACGTCATTAATTAGGCGCTGAAAGACGGCTGGAGCGTTGGTCAACCCGAACAGCATCACCAGGTACTCGAAGTGGCCGTTCGGGGTACGGAAGGCTGTCTTCCACTCATCTCCCTCCCGGATCCGGACGAGGTGGTATGCGCTGCGTAGATCCAGCTTGGTGAACCAAGTCGCCCCCTGGAGGGAGTGGAAGGCGGTGTCCATGAGGGGCAGGGTGTAGCGATCCTTCTCCGTAATGTCGTTTAGGGCGCGATAGTCGATGCAAGGACGGAGGGAACCGTCCTTCTTGCCCACGAAGAATCCTGCCCCCACAGGTGATGACGAGGGACGGATAATCCCAGCACTCAGCGACTCCTTGAGATAAGCGTTCATGGTCTCCTTCTCCGGCGCCAACAGGCTGTAGAGTCGCCCAGAGGGTAAGGGTGCCCCCTGGCGGATGTTTATTGCACAGTCGTAGGGTCTGTGTGGAGGAAGAGACATCGCCTTGGACTTGCTGAATACCATACCCAGGTCGTGAAATTCCGATGGCACCAGGGATAGGTCCGGGGGCGCAGCGTCCGTAGGTGTTGGGGAAGAGGACGGAGAGCAGGCAGTGGACTGTAAACAGGTGCTCATACAAAATGTGCTCCATGCCGACACCCTGGCGGACTTCCAATCCAAGACGGGGTTGTGGAGGCGTAGCCAGGGGTACCCCAGGATGACGGGCGACACAGAGTTGGGCAGGACGTAGAAAGTTATCTCCTCCCGGTGGTTCCCAGAGATGCTAACCGGAACGGGGACGGTCTGGTGTGTTACTCTCCCCAGGGAGACACGGGAGAGGTTGACCAGGGAGAGAGGGGTTTTTAGTGCCTGGCAGCGGATGCCCAATCGGGTTGCCAGGCTTTGTGAAATAAAACTGCCCTCCGCGCCCGAATCCACCAGTGCGTGAGTGAGGTGCCCAGTGGAGTTGTGGCAAAATCGGACGGGCAGCTTCAATTGGGTGAGGGAACTTAACCGATTGATGTCCGCGAGGCCCCCTACAGTGACTCGCGGACCCCGCCGTCTGGCTTTCCGTGGGCAAAGCTTCACCGTGTGTTGATTATCTCCGCAATACATGCAGAGATCCAACTCACGGCGGCGTTGTTTCTCCGCAGGGGGAAGCTTTGTCCAACCCGTCACCATCGGCTCCGACTCCTCGGGGCACGATGGTGGCGGCGGCGCCAGGGGGCGAGCTTGGAACAGGAGCGACGAGGCACCCCAAGAGCGAGAAGAAGAAGACTTCCGCCCCGAGGAGCGCTCGCGCAGCCTGTTATCCAAACTGATGGCAAGAGACGTTAGCTCCGCTAGAGTCTCCGGGATGTCCTGCCCAGCCAGTTCATCCTTCAGATCATCGTTGAGACTGCGGAGGAAAAGGCCGCAGAACGAACGTTCAACCCAGCCCAATTCCTCCGCCGCTACCCGGAAGTCGATCGCAAAGTCCGCTGCCGACCGGCTCCCCTGCTGGAGACTGAGAAGCCGATCGACCTGGACGGTCTCGGTACGAGAGTGATCAAAGACTTCCAGGAATTGTCTCACGAATTGGCCATAGGTGAGGGTGGCGTAACTGGGCCTCGCCATTACGGCGTAAGCCCAAGTTAGTGCCCGCCCCTCTAGGAGATTCCCTATGTAGCCAATTCGACTGTGATCTGAAGGAAAATCCCCGGGCACACGGTGGAACACGGACTCACACTGCATTATGAACCCCCGCGCTCCGCCGAGCTTGCCGCTAAAGCGGGCGGGGGTCGGAATGGGCGTGAGCCAAACCGGTGCTACCGGAGCCGGCTGGACGGCCGCTGGAGCAGCAGGAGCCGCGCCACCCTGACGAGCCGGAGGGAACGGCTGTTGGGGGTCCAAGCGGTCCAATCGGTTATTTATAATAATCAATTGATTAAAAATCACCTGTTGCTGAAAGGCTATTTGGTCCACTCGAGCCTCGAGAGTGGTAAGTCGGCGTGCAAGCCCGCCGTCTGCCGAGCCGCTCTGCTGAAGCCATACTGACATAATGCACGGCTCAGGAGACACACACGCAGGCTCAGAGTAGCTCAAATAGCTTTATTAACAACAAGGGTGTATGAATGTGTGTCTGCGAGATGTAAATGTGTTGGTGATGGCGTCTGCTTCGGGCACAGAGGCAGGAGACCGTACAGCCGGACAACCCTATGGGAAAAGCACAGGGAGAAGGGTGACGGGCACACACCAACACAGGAGATGTACAAGTAGGAGAGGAGCTTACTTGGAAATGGACAGGTGGCTGGCACAGCAAGGAACGAGGTCCGGGAGACAGCAACCTGGAGAGCCCGGTGCAGCAGCGAGGGACAGGCGACGGAGAGGAATGGTCCGCCGCCGGGAAATCCACTTGTGCACAGGGGAGCAGACTTGGAGAAGAAAAGGTAAGGGCTTCTTACCGCAATGCTTGCTGAAGTATGAGAGGGAACTCACAGCAATCCTGATGAGTGAAGTCTGACGGCTTCAGGCCGAAGCCCAGGGCGAGGCGGCTTAAATCCCTCGCCGCTGATGATGTGCAGGTGTGCGTGCAGCTGGTGCCGCTGATGAGCGGCGCGGCGTGACAACCACCAAGGCTGCTTGGAAAAGCGCTCCGGCCACCGGCGGAGTGAAGAAGCCTCACCGTTACAGGCCCGGTACCGTGGCTCTGAGAGAGATCCGTCGCTACCAGAAATCCACGGAGCTGCTCATCCGTAAGCTGCCCTTCCAGCGACTGGTGAGGGAGATTGCTCAGGACTTCAAGACCGACCTGCGCTTCCAGAGCTCCGCCGTCATGGCTCTGCAGGAGGCCAGCGAGGCCTACCTGGTGGGTCTCTTCGAGGACACCAACCTGTGCACCATCCACGCCAAGAGGGTCACCATCATAGATAGATAGATAGATTAGTTTATTTGACAGGGACAGTGCAATAAACATAGACAATTAATCAATGACAATCAATCTGATGTGTTGCACATGGAGTGTATAGCTATTAGCTAATTTGCAACTCTTGTCCCTGGATGGGCTTTAGAAAAGAGAATCAAGTAAAGAAAAGAAAAGAAATAAAGAAAATACACAATAACCACATACATCAATGCAAAAAGATTATAAATATACAATTATAAATATTATAAATACTATAAATACACAATTATAAGTATTATAAATATTATAAATACACAAATATAACAACCTGACTCACATTTGCCTATTTCAGGCCTCCCTCCCTTCGTCACTCACTATAAACAAACACATTCATTCCTTCCCTTCATTCACTCTCACCTTGTAGACAATCAATTCATACATGAGTACATTCTTGTTTATTTTTCAGCCAGTTTTTAACCTTTTTAGTGAATGTTTTAAAGTCCGTTATTATTTTAATTTCATTTGGCATTGTGTTCCAGATGTGACTGCCCTTTATAGAGAATGCTGTTTGTCCAAATGTGGTTCTGCGGTGGAATATTTTACAGTTATTGTTAACAGAACTCCTGGTGGCTCTGCTGCTGTCCTGTCTTTGGATGAAACCAGCAAGTGGCTCGGGTGCTGATTTATGGAGACATTTGAACGTTAATTTCAGAAAACAGAGGTCAATGAAACTCTCAAAACTCAATAGGTTGTATTTTTTTAAAACATTACAGTGATGCCACCTAATGGGCTTTTTGTCCAAGATTTTTAGGGTTTGATTATATAATGAACCTATACGTATGTCTTATTGTGGAAGGGGCTGCTTGAGCCCAGACTGTCAAACAGTATGATATATGAGAAAAAACCATAGAATGCATATACAGTACAGCTGCTTCGTAAGGTATGTAATATCTAATTAATTTAAAGCATCAGAATCAGAATCAGATTTATTGCCATTGTTCATGTAGTACACAAACTAGGAATTTGTCTCGGTGCAATGCTGCAACATTAAAACATGATAAGATAAAGAGATAAACTAAAAAAAAAAAAAAAAAAAAAAAAACTTAAAGACTAAAACCATGCAATAAGTGTAGAATAATAAGTAATAATAATAATAATAATAATAATAATAATGAGTAATACTAGTCACAGCAGTTTTAAATAAATTAGCAAGTAGCAGATGATGTGCAGTCGATAATGCAACAGAAAAACAGTGATGAATGACATGAGTCTGGTTGAGCTGCTGTATATAGTGCACGAGAGTCAATAAGTCACTTAATGTTCAGCAGTCTGATGGCAGAGGGGAAAAAGACATGCCCAAAGACATCCAGCTGGCCCGCCGCATCCGCGGAGAGAGAGCTTAGACTTTCTGCTGCACTTCCACCAACCACAATGCTCCGCACTGTGTGTCTATATATATACAGTATATATATAGTATATAGTAATATGTACGTACATATGTATACTAGCTGCTCTTGTTTTTTCTTGCCTTCTGATTGTTGCTCTGAGTGTTGCTATCCCTGTGCTGTTGCAATCCTGGAATTTCCCCATTGTGGGACTAATAAAGGCTTATCTTATCTTATCTAATATTAACTCAATCCTAATACTAATGGATGCTAAAACACACACACAAACAAACAGTTAGGCAGTAGAGGAATGAAATTGAAATTCACTGGATGACTAACGTGATAGTGGTATATTGATATCAGAGATGATGTGAACCTGAGATGGCATGAATCAATGTACAGTGTGCAAATGAGCATTGTGCAACCTGATGTGAACCTGAGATGGCATAGACTTAGGTACAGTGTGCAAATGAGCATTGTGCAACAGCAGTGTATAATTACAAATTATTTGATAAGTAGCAGCAGAGATGATATGGACATCAGACAGGTGATACTATATCAGTATACTATACTATATCAATAGTATATCAATAGTGATACTATATCCTTATCATCCCCCTTGTCCCCAAACCCTGCTTCCTCTGTGGAAGGCGTATCAGTGGGATTGAGGAGATCCTCCAAGTATTCCTTCCACCGCCCGACGATGTCCCCAGTCGAAGTCAACAGTGTCCCATCCGCACCATACACAGTGTGGACAGGGAGCTGCTTTCCCCTCCTGAGGCGCCAGACAGTTTGCCAGAATCTCTTCAAGGCCGACCGAAAGTCTTGTTCCATGGCCTCACCGAACTCCTCCCATACCCGGGTTTTTTCTTCAGCAACCACCCGAGCTGCACTCCGCTTGGCCTGCCGGTACACCTCAGCTGCTTCGGGAGTCCCACAAGCCAACCAAGCTTGATAGGACTCCTTCTTCAGCTTAATGGCCCCCCTCACTACTGGTGTTCACCACTTGGTTTGGGGGTTGCCACCACGAGATGCACCGACCACCTTGCAGCCGCAGCTCTGGGCCACCGCTTCAACAACAGAGGTGGAGAACATGGCCCATTCAGACTCCATGTCTTCAGACTCCCTCGGAATGTGGTTGAAGTTCTTCCGGAGGTGGGAGTTGAAGACCTCCCGGACAGGGGTCTCAGTCAGACGTTCCCAGCACACCCTCACTATACGTTTGGGTCTACCAGGTCTGAATGGCTTCCTCCCCAATCGGACCAGCTCTTTACCCTCTCGAGAATTCTTGAGGGTTCGTGGGAGTTTGCCCAACCAGTTTACATGTGTTTTGTGGACTTGGAGAAGGCATTTGACCGCATCCCTTGTGGTTTTTTGTGGGGGGTGCTTCGGGAGTATGGGGTATCGGGCTTGTTGTTACGAGCTATTCGGTCTCTGTACGACCGTTGTGAGAGTTTGGTTCGTATTGCCAACACTCGGTCGGAGTCATTCCTAGTGAGAGTTGGACTCCGCCAGGACTGCCCTTTGTCACAGATCCTGTTCATAATTTTTATGGACAGGATTTCTAGGCGCAGCCAGGGAATGGAGGGTGTCATGCTTGGTGACCACAGGATCTCATCTCTGTTGTTTGCAGATGATGTTGTCCTGTTGGCTTCATCCAGCAATGACCTACAGCTCTTGCTGGGACGGTTTGCCGCTGAGTGTGAAGCGGCTGGGATGAGAATCAGCACCTCCAAGTCCGAGTCCATGGTCCTCAGCCGGAAAAAGGTGGATTGTCCTCTCTGGGTTGGGGACAGGCTCCTGCCCCAAGTGGAGGAGTTTAAGTATCTTGGGGTCTTGTTCACGAGTGAGGAGAAAATGGAGCGAGAGATTGACAGACGGATCGGAGCAGCATCTGCAGTGATGCGGACGTTGTACTGGTCTGTTGTGGTGAAGAGGGAGCTTAGTTCTAAAGCAAAGCTGTCGATTTACCAGTCAATCTACGTTCCTACTCTCACCTATGGTCATGAGCTTTGGGTAATGACCGAAAGAACAAGATCGCGGATACAAGCAGCTGAAATGAGCTTTCTCCGTAGGATTGCTGGACTCACCCTCAGAGATAGGGTGAGGAGCTCAGTCATCCAGGAGAGGCTCAGAGTAGAACTGTTGCTCCTCCACATTGAAAGGAGTCAGTTGAGGTGGTATAGGCATCTGATTAGGATGCCCCCTGGACGCCTCCCACTTGAGGTGTTTCAGGCACGTCCCACTGGGAGGAGACCCCAGGGCAGACCCAGGACTCGGTGGAGAGACTATGTCTCCCAGCTGGTCTGGGAACGCCTTGGTATCCTCTCTGGAGAGCTGGGGCAGGTGGCTGGGGAGAGGGAAGTCTGGGCTTCTCTGCTTGAACTGCTGCCTCCGCGACCCGGACCTCCGGAAAAGCGGTAGAAGATGGATGGATGGATAGTGATACTATATCAATATACTATATCATATACCAGTGTGGAGTGTGTGAAATCAGAGGCGGAATCATTTCAGACGATTTATTACACACTCACATCATTCAAGCACAAAACAGACTGAACTCTTAAGCAGAAACTCCTCTCTTAAGTTTCATGGCATTTTCCTCACACACAACATGACATTTGCATCACACTGCGTTAGGTTAATTGGCATCAAACTGGGGATTCTAAATTGTCCTTAGGTATGACTGTGAGAGTGAATGGTTGTCTGTCTCTCTGTGTTGGCCCTGCGATGGACTGGCGATCTGTCCAGGGTGTACCCTGCCTCTCGCCCAAAGATGCTGGGATAGGCTCCAGCCCCCCCGCGACCCAAAAAAGGATTAAGCAGAAGAAGATGAATGAATGAATGCATTCAACCCCCTCATCCTTGACTCCTTCCTGCTATCTCACCAGGAATCCCCTGCTCTTTGTTCTCCCAAGCTTATCACTGTCTCCTGTCTGAGATGCTAGATAATCTGGCTCACACAAGGTGCTACACCTGCTACACCACCACCCCCAGCATCTTAGATAGGACAATAGAATAACAGTCCACATGCTGTGATAGAACAATTGAACATCAGTCCACATGCTGCTTGGGCTTCCGTCTCCTCCTGTATCTGCTGTAAGTGGGGTTTACCGCCTCCGCGACGCTGCTGTGCCGGTGGGGGGCTGCTGGGAGTGTGTCTGACTGCGGGTGGGCTGTTGGGGGGGGGGCACTTTGGTCTGTCCGTGCGGCTGCTCTTGAGAATCGTCTCGAGAATCGTCTCCCTGGGGAGCTCTCCGTGGGGGTCTTCCATGCCGAGGAAACCGAAGGGTGTCAATACTTCGAATCCTGTTATGCCACTTTGTGATAATAGCTTGAACTTTGTTGAAAAAGTCAAATACCTAGGTGTGTGGATTGAATCTGATAAGACCAATGTTGATTGTAACAGGCCAACTCAGGAAACTCTATGCTCAAACAAATTTACTGTTGCGAAATTTCCATAGATGTTCTCCTGATGTTAAATGTATGCTGTTCAAGACCTTTTGTACCTCAATGTATTGCTCGCCTTTATGGTTTAATAGCAATGTTGCTGTTAGGAACAAAATCCGCATTGCATATAATAACTCCCTAAGAAAGTTGTTAGATATACCTCGTAGGTCGAGTGCAAGCAAGATGTTTGTGTCCTTGAACATTCCGTCTTTTGGCGAGTTGATATGAAAGAATGTTTACAGTTTTATGAGAAGGTTGCTGGCATGTAACAATCATCTTATATCAGCAATTGTCAACTTGTCACTCACACTTCACTCCAGCATTTGGAAGTGGTGGCGTTCTATTTTATACTGAGTTCAATATTGTATGTTATTGTTGTTACAAGAGCGCCGAGTGACTGCTGAACTGTATATACTTTTATTTTCTACACGTTTTAGTTCTGCATTTAATATGAATCCTGAGTTTGAAATAAATGTTTGAATTTGAATATCTACTCTACAGGTGAGCAGTGTGCAAATTTAGCAGCCAGTGTGTGAGTTCCTATATGCAAAGCTGTATTACAGAGTTTTGGAAGTTGTTATCTGTTCATGAGTATGATGGCAGTGGGAAAGAAGGAGTTTTTCAGTTTGGTTGTCCTGCATTTCACACTTCTGTACCTCCGGCCTGAGGTTAGAAGTGTGAACAGTCTGTGTTGGGGGTGGGTGGGGTCCCGGAGGATGGTGTCAGCTCTCTTTAGGACTCTGCGGTGGTAGATGCTCTGCAGAGAGGGGAGTGGAATCCTGATGATCTTCTCCGCTGTCTTCACCACTCTCTGCAGGTGTTTGCGCTCCAGGGCAGTGGTGCTGCTGTACCACGCAGTGATGCAGTTGGTCAGGATGCTCTCGATGATGCAGCTGTAAACATTGTTGAGGAGGAAAAGGTTATAAAGCCATTTCTAAAGCTTTGGGACTCCAGCACACCACAGTGAGAGCCAATATCCACAAATGGCAAAAATATGGAACAGTGGTGAACCTTCCCAGGAGTGGCTGGTTGACCAAAATTACCCCAAGAGCGTAGCGATGACTCGTCCAAGAGGTCACAAAAGAACCCACAACAACATCCAAAGAACTGCAGGCCTCACTTGCCTCAGTCTACTGTGTCTACTTGCTGTCTAACAAAAAAATCCTGAAGGAGAAGGTCTGGCCATCTGTTTGTGACCTCAAACTGATGTGCACTTGGGTTCTGCAGCAGGACAATGATCTAAAACACACCAGCAAGTCCACCTCTGAATGGCTTAAGAAAAAAACTAATGAAGACTTTGGAGTGGCCTAGTCAAAGTCCTGACCTGAATCTGACTGAGATGCTGTGACATGACCTTAACAAGGCGGTTCATGCTCAAAAACCCTCCAATGTGGCTGAATTACAACAATTCTGCAAGAATGAGTGGGTTGTGGGAATGTGCAAATGATGAGACAGATTTCTCTCAAGGCAGCTTTATTCACATTCGCCAACATCTCAAAGAAGAAAGAGAACATCACAGGAAACTCTCGTCCTTAGATACCAGGACTCTCACAGTTCACAAGTCACATTGCATCACAAGTCACATTGCATTATAATCGCCAGTAACAATGCATCTCCTCTTTAATCCTCTAATATCACCCCCACAGTCTCAGGCCCTGCATACCAAAGCTAACACCTTCACAGCTTCCTGTTATCTCCAAGGAAACTCTGTCTTTGTTCTTATCTAAAATGTGAGGCCTTACATCAGTCACAGAGTAGGTCGCATATGTGTGGCCACCCCCCCCAAACATTTTAGAACGAACAAGAGAATAACAGTATGCATGCCGTGATAGAATCAATACACATCAGTCCGCATGCTGTCTAGGCTTCAGTCTCCTGCCGTATCTGCTGTAGCCCGGATTCCACGTCTCCACGGCGCTGTCACGCTGGGGGTTGCCGTCTGGGGGTGAAAACCTTTTGTCAGTCCCTGCGGGTGTTCTGGGGAAACATTACTCTGTGAAGCTCCCCGTGGGGGTCTACCTCGCCGCGGGGCCCTTGCCAACAGCACTTGCTCATCCGCCACCACAAAAGCGGGTTTGAGTCTATTTATGCCAACTTTTTCTTTCCTACCCCCCAAATCTAGCAAAAACTGCTTGTCCCCTGTTTCCAACACTCTGAATGGTCCGTCATAAGGTGGTCGCAGTGGGGGTCGATGTGCATCGTGTCTGACAAAAACAAACTCTGCGTTCTTCAAAGCTTTAGGCACAAAAACGCGCGGAAAACTGTGGTGCACAGGGCCGGGCAGCGTGCTTGATTCTATGTTACTCTGCAACAGCTGAGACGGGGAGGTGTCTGGCGCAGGGTTATCTGGGAGAAACTCCCCAGGCAGCCGAAGTGGTTGTGCAAACACGAGCTTCGCTGGGGAGGCTTCTAAGTCCTCTTTAGGCACAGAACGCAACCCCAATAAAATCCACGGTAACTTGTCTACCCAATTTGCATCCGTCAGTGACGCTCTGAGAGCCGCTTTCAATGACCTATGAAAACGTTCGCATAACCCATTAGCCTGCGGATTGTACGCGGTTGTGCGGTGAATTGTGACACCCAGGTTGCGGGCCATTGTCGACCAAAGTTCGGACACAAATTGAGGGCCTCTGTCGGACGTAATGTCCGACGGAACTCCGAAACGCGCCACCCAAGCTGTTAAAAATGCGTGCGCCACCTCCTCGGCCGTGGTTGATGCCAGCGGAACCACTTCAGGCCAGCGCGTGGTGCGGTCCACCATTGTCAGAAGGTGTGTGCACCCCTGTGACGGCGGGAGAGGGCCCACGAGGTCCACATGAACGTGATCAAACCTCTTGGCCGGAATGTGAAACGGCTCCAAAGGAGCCCTCGTGTGCCTGTGCACTTTGGCTCGTTGACACGCCGTGCAGGCTGCTGCCCACTCTTTAACTTGTTTGCAAAGACTCGGCCACACGAATTTCTCTCCTACCATTTTGACCGACGCGCGCACTCCCAGGTGCGCCAAAGAATGAATCGAGTCAAAAACGCGGCGGCGCCACGCGGCCGGTACTACTGGACGCGGCCGTCCAGTGGAGACATCGCAGATTAGGGGGGCATACCGTCTTGCAGCACCCTGTTCTCCAGCCTTAACCCTGTTGGTCCAGACTGGAGCACGCGCACATCCACATCACTAAGCTGCTCCGCGGCCATGGCTGCGTAATCTATTCCTACGCTGACTGGGGCCGCCACGGCGCGCGAGAGACAATCTGCCACTACATTCAGTTTGCCCGCCACATGCTGAATATCAGTGGTAAACTCTGAGATCGCGGCCAGCTGTCTCTGTTGTCGGCCTGACCACGGTTCGGAAGCCTTAGCCATCGCGAATGTTAGCGGCTTGTGGTCAACAAACGCGGTGAAACAGCGTCCTTCCAGCCAGAACTGAAAGTGGCGGATGGCCAAATGGAGAGCCAACAGCTCCCTGTCGAACGTGCTGTATTTACGTTCACTATCGCGCAAGGTCCTGCTGAAAAAGGCGAGGGGCTGCCAAACCCCAGCTACATGCTGTTCCACGACCGCCCCTATGGCCACATCTGACGCGTCAGTAGTGAGCGCTATGCGGGCCGTTGGGTCTGGGTGTGCCAACAACGCAGCATTTGCCAAGGCCGCTTTTACCTCTGAGAATACTCGCTCCCGCGCCAGGGACCACTCGACCTTATTCGCGGGTTTCTGTTTTTTGAGCGCGGCATACAGCAGTTGCATGAGTTGCGCCGCGCGGGGGAGAAAATGGTTATAAAAATTCACCATTCCCAAAAACTCCTGTAACGCCCTGACCGTCTGCGGCCGGGGAAAATTTGCTACTGTGCGCACTTTGTCAGGAAGCGGAACTGCTCCTTCGGGGGAGACACGGTGTCCTAAAAAAAATCGATCTGCACCACCCCGAACTGACACTTCGCTGGGTTGATTATTAGCCCGTGATCTCCCAACCTCCGGAAAACTGTGGCTAGGTGGTTTTCGTGTTCGTCTTCGGACGCGCTGGCTACCAAAATATTGTCCAAGTAGACGAACACGAAAGGGAGATCGCGCAGCACCGCGTCCATCATGCGTTGGAACGTCCGTGCAGCCCCTTTAAGCCCAAATGGCATGCGCAAAAACTCGAATAGGCCAAATGGAGTCATTACCGCTGTTTTGGGTATGTCCTCAGCGCGCACTGGGACTTGGTGGTAACCGCGGACCAAATCTATCTTAGAAAAAACACGCGCCCCTGCCAAATGAACGGAAAAATCTTGGATATGCGGGATTGGGTAGCGGTCGTGCACTGTAGCGTTGTTTAACCTGCGGAAATCCCCGCAAGGTCGCCACGAGCCGTCAGCCTTCGGGACCATGTGTAGCGGGGAAGCCCACGGGCTGTTTGAACGCCTGATTATGCCCAACCTCTCCAGGTTGGCGAACTCCTCGCGCGCTATGGCCAGTTTAGCTGCGTCCAAGCACCGAGCTTTTGCAAAAACGGGCGGTCCGGTAGTGGTAATAAAATGTTCCACCCCGTGTTTAGCGACGGTTGCCGAAAATGTGGGGACCATGAGTGCTGGGAACTGAGTGAGCAGTGTGTGGAACTTACCGCTTGCAGCTGTGACGTTGGCTTGTGCTGTTGGCGGGACCACTCGCGCTGTACAGGGAATAGAATCAAAAGAAAGTGCATTAACCAGGCGCCTGTTAGCGAGATCAACCAACAAACCATGTGAGCACAAAAAAATCAGCCCCCAACATATTGAAATTCACTGCTGCTATAACAAAAGTCCACTCAAATGTACGGCCGTGTAGAGACAGAAGCAGAGTCCTCTCACCAAAGGTCTTAATCTCCAAGCCGTTCACTGCTGCCACCCCGGGACCTCTGGAACCTGCTAGCCTGTCCGCGTAGGAAGGTGTGATGAAACTCAACTGGGAGCCTGTGTCCACGAGGAAATGCCTCCCCGAGCGTGCGTCCAACAAGTAGAGCAGCTTGTTCTCCTCCCCGAGGGCCGCGGCTGCTACCGACCCCCGGTCTTGGCGTTTCCCGAAAGCTTGAACTGGCACGGTGGTACACATTTGCGTGCCCTCTCTGCGAAGCAGCGATGGTAGAAACAAAGGGCGTCTGATCCGCGTTCCCTGGCCTCCGCCGCCGTCGATGGGTCTGCTACTGCTGCCCCTGGCCCCCTGCCATCTCCGGTCGTTGCGCCAAGTTCCACTGCTGCAGCCATAGCCGCGCGCTGTCTGCTGGCGTTGACAATTCGCTGCGCCTCCCGGGCCAGCGCGCAGTAGTCCCGCTGGGCCAACAACGGCGAACTGGCCAGGGTCGCTCTCGTCGCTGACGGTAGGGTCCTGACGAAGAGGTGGGTAAAGATGAAGTGGTCGTCGTCCGAGCCTTTCAACCTCAACATCTTCTCCATCAGGTTAACGGGCGTGTCATCTCTCAACTCAGTCAGCACCAGGAGTCTCTCTGCTCGCTCCTCAACCGAGAGGGTGAAGTGCTGGATGAGTGCAGCCTTCAACGCGCCGTATTTGTCGCTGTCTGGCGGCTGCTTGATAAGGCTCTCCACATGCTGGGCCGTTTGGTTGTCCAGTTTTGCGACCACATGGTAGAATTTTGTGTCGTCTACCGATATCCCCCGGAAGTTGAACTGTGCCTCAACCGCGTGGAACCAGGAGTGCGGATTGTTCTGCCAAAAGTCCGGTAGCTGGACCGTAGCGGCATTCGCTTGGCTGGGGGCTCCTGACGAGGCTGGCCGCGGGGAATTCTCCTCTCGCTGCATGCTACGTCTTGGGTCACCAGTGTGGGAATGTGCAAATGATGAGACAGATTTCTCTCAAGGCAGCTTTATTCACATTCGCCAACATCTCAAAGAAGAAAGAGAACATCACAGGAAACTCTCGTCCTTAGATACCAGGACTCTCACAGTTCACAAGTCACATTGCATCACAAGTCACATTCCATTATAATCGCCAGTAACAATGCATCTCCTCTTTAATCCTCTAATATCACCCCCACAGTTTCAGGCCCTGCATACCAAAGCTAACACCTTCACAGCTTCCTGTTATCTCCAAGGAAACTCTGTCTTTGTTCTTATCTAAAATGTGATGCCTTACATCAGTCACAGAGTAGGTCGCATATGTGTGGCCACAGGGTCAAAATTCCTCCACAGTGCTGTAAAAGAGTCATTGCCAGTTATCGCAAATGCTTGATTGCAGTTGTTGCTGCTAAGGGTGGCCCAAGCAGTTATTAGGTTTAGGAGCAATCACTTTTTTCACACAGTGCCATGTAGGTTTGGATTTTTTTTTCCCCTTAAAAATAACCACTTTCAATTAAAAACTGTGTTTTTTGTTTACTTGTGTTATCTTTGTCTAATATTTAAATCTGATGATCTGAAACATTTAAGTGTGACAAACATACAAAAAAATGAGAACTCAGGAAGGGGAAAACACTTTTTCACACCACTGTAAATTGTTTTGATTTGCACACTTAAACAAAATTATTTCACAAAAAAAGGGTCAAAATTATGAGCCTCCTGAAAAACTGATCTTTTTGACCCATAGCACAAACCACTGCAGTGCAATGATGTGCTTTAACTTTGCAATGCTCAACGCCTGCAAAATCAAATTAAAATTGAGGGCTATCTTCCAGTTTACACAGTATAAAAACTTCAACAAAGGTTTGAGCTGTCACTTGAGAAAGCGTAGTAATAATAACAATAATAATAAAGGACTGCCTTTATATAGCGCCTTTCAAGATACCCAAAGTGCTTTACAATGAGTCCATTATTCATTCACTCCACAGACAGACAAGTAGTGTTAGTGGTAATGGTAGTGGTAATGGTAGTGGTAATGGTAGTGTTAGTGGTAGTGGTAAGCTACTGCTGTAGCCACAGCTGCCCTGGGGCAGATTGATGGAAGCGTGGCTGCCAATCCGCTATCATGCCAAAAACAAAAGCAATCAGTTTAGACTTGAGAAATAGAATTGTTAGTGCTCACAAAGCAGGAGATGGATATTGAAAGTTATCACAGCATTTCCAAGTGTCAAAAACTGGAGTGAGAAGTATTATCAAGAAATTCAAAGAGAGCCACATCGTACAGAACAAGCCTGGCAGAGGTAGGAAGTAAAAAATTTCAGTCTCTGGAAAGAAAATTACTAGTGAGAGATGTGTCCAAATCCCCCAGTACTACCACCAAGACACGAGACAATGACTTAGCCAAGTCAGGAATTGTAGTCTCGAAGAAGACAATCACTTGAGCCCTGCACAGGAATTGACCAAGAAAAGCTCCATTTCCGCAGAAGAGACACCTTCAAGCCAGGCTGAAGTATGCTAAGGACATCCTGGAGAAGGATTATGCATACTGGAAGTGCTTTCCTTCAGTCAGATGAGACAAAGCTAGAGCTCTTGGCTATAGAGACTGCTGATGTTTGGAGAAAGAAGGGAGAGGTGTACAACCCAAAGAACACCGTCCTCACAGTGAAACACGGTGGTGGGATTATTATGATGTGGGGATGCTTCTGTGCATCTTGAAGTGGGAATCTCGTCAAGGTGAAAGGATCATGAAGAAAGAAGAATATGTGAAGATTTTCAAAGAAAACCTCAAGCAGTCAGCAGAAAAACTGGGTTTGGGTCATCGCTTTGTCTTCTAACATGACAACAACCCAAAACATACATCGCTCCTGGTGACGAGGTGACCAAAGTGAACTTTACTGACTGTCCTGCACAAAGCCCTGACTTGAATCATATCTTTGCTTGCTCAGTTTGGTGATATTTTAAATTAATTTCTGTGTGGCCCACACAAAATGTATGGTGAAATTTGTAGCTTCATTTAAAACATGCTTTATATAAAGCATATACCATTTGTAATGCAAAATTTTTGTATACTGTTTATATGTAAATTAAATATTAGTCGCTACGGAGGGTGACAATATGTATGGGTACATATTCATACTATGTAGGATAACTAAGTAGACGGTTATGCTGTTTATTCCATCTAGCTACAATGCTCCGCACTGTGTGTATATATATTTATGTGTACATATGTATATTCGCTGCTCTTGTTTAGTTTTTTTTTTTTGTCTTCTTGATTGTTGCTCTGAGTGTTGCTGTCCCTGTGCTGTTGCAATCCTGGAATTTCCCCATTGTGGGACTAATAAAGGCTTATCTTATCTTAAATGTATCATTCATCTTCTTCCGCTTAATCCTTTTTGGGTCGCGGGGGGGGGGGGGGGGGCTGGAGCCTATCCCAGCATCTTTGGGCAAGAGGCAGGGTACACCCTGGACAGATCTTAAATGTATTCACTGCTTAATTCAGAGGATGTTTTAAACACAATGGGCAGCAGAGGGCAGCAAAGTGCTTGTTTTAATCTGGCAGAATCTCATGTTTTCCTTCATAGACCAGAGCCAAACGCTGAATGCTGGGATGTGGCAGGCTGCAAAGGACAGGCTGCAGGCATCCTTCGGGCTTTTGAAGGCTGCATGTGAAGCTGCACGACGAGAAGGCCATGAAATGGGACAGCCTTTGGCACAAAACAGTGGTCTATCCAGCATATAAATAGGGAGGATAAAGCCACTGGATTGAGATCAAGATGGGTTTTTTTGTTTGTTTGTTTTTAAATGGCAATAGTAGTGAGCTGAAATTTGCCACATTTCTTAGTAGGTGTAGGTGGTCCCCGGATTTATTTTTTTTTTCAAAGAAAGGAAATATAAGATTGGCATGTACAAGCATTTGGTGAATTTACCGAGATAAACATATCGGTAGACTAGACAAATATTTTTTTAAAACTATAACTATTAATAGAAAATATGCTTTATAACAAACAACTTAAAGAGCATATTATGTCCCAATAACGGCAGATGGGAGGCGTATTGAACCGAGCACGAACTGACCTTTATTCAGGAAAACAGACACAATATACACATTGGCCGTAGCCCGCCTGACATCACCACGTCGACAGCCTGGCACTGACTACGGCAAGCCCCAAGGGCCAAATCTCCACACATTTCTCCCCCTTACAAAACGTGGAAGCACCATAGATAACACACACATATACAGTATATAAGATGGAACCTCCCCCCCCCTTAGCTTTAGCAAGAAAACCCCTTAGAACACATGCAATATAGACAGTCTCTCTCTCTCTCTCTCTCTCTTAAACACACAACAACAAAATTAGCTAACTAAATGGGCACCTGGGTAGACTACCAGGATACCCTCCCGTGTTGGGGCAGATTATTCTGCCGCCCATTCCCAACAGGCATTAGCTAAAGCTACTTTCAGAACAAAGTCATCAAGATATCTGGGCCTCTGACGCGTCCTAGCCAAGCACCCCACCGGAGGGGAACTTGCTCCAGGCTCCATTGGCCGCACCTGCGAGCCCCTAATACCCTCATCAGATAAGTCACAACCCACATCAGTCCGCTCTGCTGCAGCCCCTGGACCCTGTGCAGGCAACGACTTCCTGAGTTGGCTGGAGTGCCACCGTGACCCGTCCGAGAGCTCGAACGTGTCCTGGCCCCGCCACCTCACAATCTGAAGTGGCCCCGTCCAGAAAGGCTGCAGTTTATGAGTGTGGTTGGGGTGCTTAATCCAGACCCGGTCCGACACATTGAGTCCGTCGGCCTTCGCCCTGTGCTTTGCTCTCCAAGCACGGGACACAGTTCTTTACCATAGTTTCAATGTCCTTATTGATGCCAGGCCACCAAACCGAATCCCTGCAACGCTGCTTCACCCTGATCACACCCAGGTGACCCTCGTGGAGCATCGCCAGAACTCGTGATCTCAGAGACACCGGGATCAATGTGCAGTGTCCCCTTGCCACACACACCCAGTTCCAACAGCTCAGTTAATCTCTGAACCAGTGAAAAGGTGCCAGATCACCCTGTACTTTCACAGGCCAACCCTCCCTGATGACCAAGCACAGTTGTGACAACATGGGGTCCTGTTCCAATTCTGCCCGGAGCTCCTGGAGGGATACCATGTCCCAGAGGGGTCCATGCAGCGTGTTGACCAGATCCGCCTCTGTGAGGTCATCGTCATCCGGTTGTACGGTGTTGGCCGTGGCACGGGACAGGAGGTCCGCCACCACGTTCTCTTTTCCAGGAGTGAACTGGGTAGTAAAGTTGTAGGCCCTCAGCCGCTCAGTCCACCTGTGGATCTGTAGGGGCCTGTGTCCCATATTTGCAGATTTATTTTACTGATTAAAATTAATCAAATTATTTTACTGTATGGCATAAAATAAGTGATCACAACCAGATAACTAATTTTTAAAACTAAACTTAAAACTGTCTTTTTATTTTATTTTTCAATTTTTTTCCACATTTTTCACATACTGTTAGTGAACAAAGAATCAGTACCCAGCTTAGCTGGTGTTAACTTGTAACAGTGGCTGTTCTAAATTGAAATGTTTAGTTTATTGATTCAGAAGAAGGAATGGAGGTAGGAAGCGCGAAAGAGGATGTTTGGAGTTTGGTGGAGTCTAAAAGAAGCAAACGTAAACGTAAAGAAATTCAATCAAGAGCGTTATCAAGTGCTGATGAATCAGAAGATGAACTATCCCGGAATAAACAGAAGGAATGTAAAGTAATCAGTAAACTTACTCAGGAAGGAGCTTCATTTCGTGAGTGGAACCCAATTAAGCTCACAAATGCAATTAATGGGCTACTTGGAGAAGTTTTAAATGCAAGAATTCTTCGTAGTGGTTTGTTACTAGTTACATGTAAAGACAGTGTTCAACAAGGAAAAGCAATCAGTCACTAAGATGGAGGGAAAAAATGTGCAGTGTTCAGTACTGGAAGGAAATAAGGCAATGAGAGGAGTTTATTTAGCGAATGCAAAGTCCTTAAGCCAAGCAGTTGCCTCCTGGTTTGCTGTATGGAGGGTGTGTAATCCTCCTTCCAGTCTTTGGAGCGGGCAAGCCTCTATGATGTGTTCCATAGTTTGCTCCTCTCCACATGCGCACAGTGGGCTAGGGCTACTGCCCCATCTGTGAAGGCTGGCCAAGCAGGGGCCATGTCCAGTCCTGAAGCGATTGAGTGTAGACCACTGTCTCCTTGGGAGGTTGGTGCCCGGGACCTGTTGGTTGGGATTTATCACCAGCTGTTTGTTTGGGACCTCCTTGGTTTCCCATTCCTCTTGCCAAGCTGTCTGGATGGTAAAGTCAGCTGGGGGAGGGTTTTTCCAAATCGGCCGTCTGGATGAAAGTCGGGCAGTGGGTGGGGTGTAGATATCTGCATGGATTGAATGAGAGGAGTGATATTGGGCATTTCAACGGCTGTCTCATCTGATGAAATAATGAAAAACTTAACTGGAACAAAAATGACAGAGGTACAAAGATTGAAAACTAATAGAAATGGTGAAAAATGTGAGTCTGTCGGTAATGTTAAAATTTGATGAAACAAGACTGCCAAGTAAGGTGTATACTGGCTACATGTGTCATGAACCGAGCCGGTTTGTCCTTCAGGCGCGGTTCCATGACTTTCCTCTGTGTGTCTTACTTATCTGTGTATTGTGCATTTTGTACTGAGCCGGGGTTCTCCCAGGCTCAGTCTTATGGGTTTCTGTTCCATATTTATTTGTGTATTGCTTTGCCTTTCTGAGTTCCATATGGGTTTCTATTATGCCTTGCCTTACCATGTATTATTTGCTATTATTTCTAGTTTGGCCCTGTGTTTGTGTATCCTATTCTCTGGCTGGTGGATGTCAGGTAGCTCCCTTTGGGCCTGCACTTTGTGTGGGCATTGTCTGTCAGCTGCCAGCCTGACACACCCCTTCTCATGACACTCAGCTGTTTTCTGTTTCCTGATTGCTCCCCTTGCATCCTCGCTCAGGTGCATCCAATTACTGTATTATCTGTCTGTGTATTTAGTCTGCTCTTCACTGTTCACTCATTGCTGAGATTATTGTGTTTTGTCTCTGTCACGTTACACCGTGGTTTCTCCATGTGTGAATCTCTGCCACGTTACGCCGTGGCTTCCCGCTACACGTTTCATCATGCATTTCTGTAAGTTCAAATCAAATCAAATCAAATCAAACTTTATTGTCATATTGCTGTACATACAACTGTAGTGCAGGCAAGATGAAATTGCGTTTCTCTCGGCATCCATATAAGAAGCAGCATGATTAAGACACACTCCCACATAGCTCCACCCCCCACCCCACCCCCACCCCCCCATCCATTCACACATCCCTGAGACATACTTGGGGAAAAAGAATAACTAACTATAATATACAAAATGTCCATAGGTGCAGTAGTGTGTATGTGAGATTCCATGTCAGCTGTTCAGCATCCTGACAGCTTGTGGGAGGAAGCTGTTGATCAGTCTGGTGGTTCTGCCTCTGATGCTCCGGAATCGTTTACCGGATGGAAGAAGTTCAAAGTGTTTATGCAGAGGGTGAGAACGGTCCTTGACAATGTTCAGTGCCCTGCTCCTACAACGGTTCTGAAAAAGTTCTTGGACAGAGGGGAGGGAGACTCCAATTACCCTCTCCGCCCCCTTGACTATCCTCTGCAGGGCTTTTTTGTCTGACATACTGCAGCTGGAGTACCATGTAGCAATGCAGTATGTCAGAACACTCTCCACCACACCTCTGTAGAAGGTCCTGAGGATGCAGATGGGGAGAGAGGCCTGTTTGAGTTTCCTCAAGAAGTGTAGTCTCTGCTGAGCCCGCTTCCTGATCTCCAAGGAATTCTTGCTCCAGGTCAGGTCCTGCGAGATCTGCACTCCGAGGAACTTGATGTTCTCTACTCTCTCCACTAAACGGCCGCCGATGCTGAGGGGGACGTGCTCAGGCTGTGACCGCCGGAAGTCGATAATCATCTCCTTCGTTTTGTCCACGTTGAGCACCAGATTGTTCTCCCTGCACCAGCCCTCCAGGTCTCTCACTTCTTCCCTGTACATTGATTCCTCATCCCTCTGAATAAGTCCCACCACCGTCGTGTCATCTGCAAACTTAATAATTTGGTTCCCCTCGTGTTTGGATACACAGTCATGTGTTAGAAGTGTAAACAACAGTGGACTGAGTACACAGCCTTGAGGGGTTCCGGTACTCAGCGTGACAGAGTTGGAGATGTTGTTTCCAACCCGGACAGACTGAGGTCTCTCAGTCAGGAAATCCAGGATCCAGAGACATGTGGCGGTGTTCAGACCGAGAAGGAGTAATTTCTCTATCAGTCTCTGGGGAATAATAGTGTTGAATGCTGAACTGAAATCAATGTACAGGAGTCTGGCGTAGGTGTCTTTCTGGTCCAGGTGGGTGATGACAGAGTGTAGGGTGGTGACTATAGCATCCTCCGTGGAGCGGTTTGAACGATATGCAAACTGGAGCGGGTCGTGTGATGCAGGGAGGCAGGCTGTGATGTGTGGTTTGACAAGCCGTTCAAAACACTTCATCACAATTGGTGTAAGTGCAACAGGACGATAGTCATTCAAACAGGACACCACTGGTTTCTTTGCCACCGGTACAATGATAGAGGTCTTGAAGCATCTGGGAACGATGGCCTGACTCAGGGAGATGTTATAAATGTCAGTCAGGACATCCGCCAACTCGCTCGCGCAGTCTCGGAGCACACGTCCCGGAATGTTGTCTGGACCTGCAGCTTTGCGTGGGTTGATTCTGGATAGGGTCCTCCGTGTGTCCGCTGTGTTAATGGTAAAAGCTGGTCCGACCGATGGTGGGAGTGGGCCGGCCCTCCCTCTGATTGTCGAGTTTGATGCTTCAAAACGTGCAAAGAAGTCGTTAAGCCTGTCTGGAAGCGAAGCGTCGTCATCATCGACCCCCTGCCTAGACTTAAAGCCCGTCAGTGTCCGAACTCCCTGCCACATCTGCTTGGTGTTCCTAGTGTCAGGGAAGTTATTCTCTTTTGCATTTTTGTATGTCAGCACTATTTTTGGGACTTTAATAAATCTGCCTTGGGTGAAACCCTGCACGTGAATCTGTTTCCTCTCTGCTGCCTCGGAGAGGCAGCGATCCATGACAACATGAGCTATGAAGTCAGACTTCACATTCCTCCTCCACTCAGATGTTTCAAATGTCAAAAGTTTGGTCATGTAGCAGCAATATGCAAAGGTAGACAACGATGTGCCAGGTGTTCTGATGAACATGAATATGGCAAGTGTGAAAGAGGAGCCAAATTAAAGTGCTGTAACTGCAGTGGTGAACATAGCTCTGTATATCGAGGTTGTGAAGCCAGCAAAAGAGCAGCAGAAATTCAGCAGGTAAAAGTCTTCCAGGGATTAACATATGCAGAAGCTGCGAAAAAGGTGCCAGCTAAAAAAGTGGGCATGGACTCCAACAGGGAAAGTGTGCAGGCTTGCATTGCATGCAGTAGAATTAAGGAAGATTCTCTGGTTATGAAGGAAAATAATTTTGTCTTATTTGTGGTAGATGTGATACACTGCACTGCGCAGACTTCCAGGAAAACAGAAAAAATCAAAATCATCGTGAAAGCAGCAGAAAAATATCTTGGCATTAAGGGGCTACATTGGGAAGCAGTTGAGGACTTGTTAAGTGGGGGATCTTTAAGTTTGCAGACATCATGGGCTGGTGGATCATCCGCCAATCAAATCTAAAAGAAGAATGAGATGAAACGCAGATATGGACTACAGCTCCTGACCAGATAGAGTGATGATGTGGAGTGAGGTGCGTGGCGATGATGCACCTATGGGCTGGTTGTCGGCCGCCGGTCAGGTCTAGAAGAAGAAGAAGATTGTTCAGAACTCCTTATAAGAACTCCTTATACAAAGATATAGAGTGATGATAATCAAGTCAGTGGTGGTAATGCACCTGTAAGCTGGTTGCCAACTGCCAATCAAATCTAAAAAAAGAAGATAAGTAGGAAAAAGTCTCATGGAGATTAAAAAAAATTCATGATGAAAAATTTATTCTTACTACAAATGCAGCTGATAATACAACTAATGTGTGAACATAATAAATATACGGGGGGGGGGGGGGTGCTGAAAAGTTCATAGTGGTCATATTTGACCAAATGTAGTTTATTTTTCAACCACATGGATCCAAGCGCTGCAACACCGATTGAAGAAGTGTGTGGACTGAAGGGGAGACTATGTTGAAAAATAAACCACATTTGGTCAGATTTGACCACTATGAACTTGTGGTGTGGCGGTTAGCACTGTGGCAGCAGTGGCACCTCAGAAAATTTTTCATAGTGGGGGCCACTAAAAATCTTGTGGTGGCACATCAAAATCAAAAGTAATTCCAAAAATTCTGTAATGCTGTTGTCACAGGCTTATACAGTGGGGAAAAAAGTATTTAGTCAGCCACCAATTGTGCAAGTTCTCCCACTTAAAAGACGAGAGAGGTCTCCAATTTTCATCATAGGTATACCTCAACTATGAGAGACAAAATGAGAAAAAAAAATCCAGAAAATCACATTGAAAGATTTTTAATGAATTAATTGGTAAATTCCTCGGTAAAATAAGTATTTGGTCAATAACAAAAGTTCATCTCAATACTTTGTTATATACCCTTTGTTGGCAATGACAGAGGTCAAATGTTTTCTGTAAGTCTTCACAAGGTTTTCACACACTGTTGCTGGTATTTTGGCCCATTCCTCCATGCAGATCTCCTCTAGAGCAGTCATGTTTTGGGGCTGTCGCTGAGCAACACAGACTTTCAACTCCCTCCAAAGATTTTCTATGGGGTTGAGATCTGGAGACTGGCTAGGCCACTCCAGGACCTTGAAATGCTTCTTACAAAGCCACTCCTTCGTTGCCCGGGCAGTGTGTTTGGGATCATTGTCATGCTGAAAGACCCAGCCACGTTTCATCTTCAATGCCCTTGCTGATGGAAGGAGGTTTTCACTCAAAATCTCACGATACATGGCCCCATTCATTCTTTCCTTTACACGGATCAGTCGTCCTGGTCCCTTTGCAGAAAAACAGCCCCAAAGTATAATGTTTTCACCCCCATGCTTCACAGTAGGTATGGTGTTCTTTCTCCTCCAAACACGACAAGTTGAGTTTTTACCAAAAAGTTCTATTTTGGTTTCATCTGACCATATGACATTCTCCCAATCCTCTTCTGGATCATCCAAATGCTCTCTAGCAAACTTCAGACGGGCCTGGACATGTACTGGCTTAAGCAGGGGGACACATCTGGCACTGCAGGATTTGAGTCCCTGGCGGCGTAGTGTGTTACTGATGTAGCCTTTGTTACTTTGGTCCCAGCTCTCTGCAGGTCATTCACTAGGTCCCCCCGTGTGGTTCTGGGATTTTTGCTCACCGTTCTCGTGATCATTTTGACCTCACAGGGTGAGATCTTGCGTGGAGCCCCAGATCGAGGGAGATTATCAGTGGTCTTGTATGTCTTCCATTTTCTAATAATTGCTCCCACAGTTGATTTCTTCACACCAAGCTGCTTACCTATTGCAGATTCAGTCTTCCCAGCCTGGTGCAGGTCTACAATTTTGTTTCTGGTGTCCTTTGACAGCTCTTTGGTCTTGGCCATAGTGGAGTTTGGAGTCTGACTGAGGTTGTGGACAGGTGTCTTTTATACTGATAACGAGTTCAAACAGGTGCCATTAATACAGGTAACGAGTGGAGGACATAGGAGCCTCTTAAAGAAGAAGTTACAGGTCTGTGAGAGCCAGAAATCTTGCTTGTTTGTAGGTGACCAAATACTTATTTTACCAAGGAATTTACCAATTAATTCATTAAAAATCCTTCAATGTGATTTTCTGGATTTTTTTTCTCATTTTGTCTCTCATAGTTGAGGTATACCTATGATGAAAATTGGAGACCTCTCTCATCTTTTAAGTGGGAGAACTTGCACAATTGGTGGCTGACTAAATATTTTTTTGCTCCACTGTATATACTAGTTAAAAACTCTAATTACTAATTGTTTCCTTTGCGATCAATATGCATAGACCAATAGCATCCATCCATCTTCTTCCACTTAATCCTTTTCGGATCGGGGGGCGGGGGCTGGAGCCTATCCCAGCATCTTTGGGCGAGAGGCAGGGTACACCCTGGACAGATCGCCAGTCCATCGCAGGGCCAACACAAAGAAATGGACCAATAGCAGTACAGTTAAAGTTTTGAGCTCCGCAATAAACAGTAACTTTATCTACCCTGGCCATGTTTTTAACTGAAAAGGTGTAAAGCTTACACTGTTTACACTGTAAGCAGTCTCTAAAATATGGAAAGTAATTACAATATTGCCAGCACACAGTTTATTTCATGAAATGAATGAAAATTTCATTTTCATTCCAACCCGTTGGCTCAGGGGCTTTTTGAGCAGCTTCAGGTGAGTCCTGATTGGTCTGGCCATCAACCTCTGAGCCTGCTGTAGCTGCCTGAACTGCTGCTGACTGTCCTTCCCTGTGTTCTGTCACTGATGTTGACGGTTGTTGTCCATCACAATCATTGTAGAGGCAACTTTACATAGGTTCCTTCTTAGCTTAAATGTTTGAATTAAGATGCTTCTTTAGTCTGGTAGCTCTGGTTTTGACTCATCTTCATTTATTCACATATTGCATAAATTATGCAGATTGCTGTGCACCTGTTCTTGAGGGTTACTCAATCAATACAGAGTCCAGAGAACGGTCCAACTGTTCTTAATTCCTTTCCTTTCTGAGCAGGACGGTGGCTAAACTGTCATCTCTGCTGGAGTCCGAGTTCCACCCTATGCAGGACATACTGAATGCACTGAGGAGCTCATTTATCAGCAGACTACATCATCCCAGGTGCACAACCGAGAGGTTTCGCAGGTCCTTCCTACCAACGGCTGTCAGACTGTACAACCTAAGCAGGGCTGCTCGCAGAGATAGCAAAAAGACGTAACAACCTAATAGTTTTTTGAATGCAAAAGATGCAATAGATTTACACAATGGTCCCCTCCAGCATACAACTAGGAAAATACCGGTAGCTACGGAGGGTGAGAATATGTATGGGCACATAATCATACCATGTAGGATAACTAAGTAGACGGTTGTGCTGTTTCATCCCATCTAGCAACAATGCTCTGCACTGTGTGTGTTTATACATTTACATATTTATTCCATCTAGCTACAATGCTCCGCACTGGGTGTGTTTATGTTTATGTTTATATTTATATATCTATATATTCATTCCATCTAGCTACAATGCTCCGCACTGTGTGTTTATATATCTACATATTATTTCATCTAGCTACATTGCTTCGCACTGTGTGTTTATATATTTACATATTTTTTCCACCTAGCTGCAATGCTCCGTACTGTGTGTTTATATACTCATATATTTATCCCATCCAGCTACATTGCTCCGCACTGTTTATATATTTACATATTTATTCCATCTAGCTACAATGCTCTGTACTGTGTTTATATACTCATATATTTATCCCATCCAGCTACAATGCTCTACACTGTGTGTCTGTGTGTATATATATATATATTTATAGTAATATGTACATATGTATATTAGCTGCTCTTGCTTGCTTGCTTTTTTTTTTTTTTCTTGCCTTCTGATTGTTGCTCTGAGTGTTGCTATCCCTGTGCTGTTGCAATCCTGGAATTTCCCCGTTGTGGGACTAATAATTGACTTTTCTGCTGCTCACAGACAGAAGAATAAAGAGCGATGGCGAGAACCAAGCAGACCGCCCGTAAATCTACTGGAGGAAAAGCCCCCAGGAAGCAGCTGGCCACCAAGGCTGCTCGGAAAAGCGCTCCGGCCACCGGCGGAGTGAAGAAGCCTCACCGTTACAGGCCCGGTACCGTGGCTCTGAGAGAGATCCGTCGCTACCAGAAATCCACGGAGCTGCTCATCCGTAAGCTGCCCTTCCAGCGCCTGGTCAGGGAGATCGCTCAAGACTTCAAGACGGACCTGCGCTTCCAGAGCTCCGCCGTCATGGCTCTGCAGGAGGCCAGCGAGGCCTACCTGGTGGGTCTCTTCGAGGACACCAACCTGTGCGCCATCCACGCCAAGAGGGTCACCATCATGCCCAAAGACATCCAGCTGGCCCGCCGCATCCGCGGAGAGAGAGCTTAGACTTTCTGCTGCACATCCACCAACTCAGGTGGATGTCCTGAGTTCTGTGTGGACAAATCCGTTCCCACCAAGACCATACGCCAGGCCACAGGGGGCAGGGAGTGGGCGAACAACCTGAATCTGTTTTTCAATAGATTTGACCAACCGCCCTCCCCCCTGACTGCACAACAACCACTGCTGCCTCTAAAGAAATCAAGTCCTGCTGCCCACTCCCCACTCCACCAACACCCCCCCACTCCCAACACACAGCCCCCCATCCTGACCCTGACCAGGACCCAGGTGAGGACGGAGCTGAGGAAGATCAAGGCGAGGAAGGCGCCGGGACCGGACGGCATCAGCGCAAAGCTCCTCAAGTCCTGTGCAGACCAGCTGTGTGGGATTGTGACGTATATCTTCAACATGAGCCTGAAACTGGGGAGGGTACCACAGCTGTGGAAAACATCTTGTGTGGTACCTGTACCAAAAACTTCCCACCCCAAAGACCTGAACAGCTACAGACCGGTGGCCTTGACGTCCCACTTGATGAAGACCCTGGAGAGACTGCTCCTTGCTCACCTCCGCCCCCTGGTGGAACCAGCGATGGATCCACTCCAGTTCGCCTACCAGCATGGCATTGGGGTGGAGGATGCGGTGATCTTCCTCCTTCACCGTTCTCTGTCCCACCTGGAGAAGCCCGGGAATATGGTGAGGATCATGTTCTTTGACTTCTCCAGTGCTTTCAACACCATCCAACCGATGATCCTGAAGGACAAGCTGCTGCGCGCAGGGGTGGACCAGCACCTGTCATCATGGATCCTGGACTACCTCACGAACCGGCCTCAGTTTGTGAGAACCCGGGACTGTGTGTCCGACACGATCATCAGTAGCACGGGGGCCCCCCAGGGAACGGTGCTGGCTCCCTTCCTGTTCACTCTTTATACTGCGGACTTCTCACACAACACAACACACTGCCATCTACAGAAGTTCTCTGATGACTCTGCGATCGTTGGCCTCATCTCCAATGGAGATGAAGCTGAGTACAGAGGGCTTATCCAGGACTTCGTGGACTGGTGCCATCGGAACTGCCTCCAGATCAACGCGAGGAAAACTAAGGAGCTGGTGGTGGACTGCCGCAGGCATGGGCAGCCCCTCACAGTACCAGTAAATATACAGGGAACAGACATCGAGATGGTGACATCCTATAAGTACCTGGGTATTCATCTGAACAATAAACTAGACTGGTCACACAATACTGATGCACTCTACAAGAAGGGACAGCGCAGGCTGTTCCTGCTGAGGAGACTCAGGTCTTTTGGTGTACAAGGGGCGCTGCTGAAGTCATTCTATGACACGGTGGTGGCATCAGCCATCACTTTTGGAGTGGTCTGCTGGGGCAGTGGCATTACTGCAGCAGATAGGAAGAGACTGAACAAACTGATTAAGAAAGCTAGCTCTGTCCTGGGGCAGCGCCTTGATCCGATGGAGGAGATAGGAGAGAGAAGGACGGTGGCTAAACTGTCATCTCTGCTGGAGTCCGAGTTCCACCCTATGCAGGACATACTGAATGCACTGAGGAGCTCATTTAGCAGCAGACTACATCATCCCAGGTGCACAACCGAGAGGTTTCGTAGGTCCTTCCTACCAACGGCTGTCAGACTGTACAACCTAAGCAGGGCTGCTCGCAGAGATAGCAAAAAGACGTAACAAACTAATAGTTTTTTGAATGCAAAAGATGCAATAGACTTACACAATGGTCCTCTCCGGCATACAACTAGGAACATACCGGTCGCTATGGAGGGTGAGAATATGTATGGGCACATAATCATACCATGTAGGATAACTAAGTAGACGGTTATGCTGTTTCATTCCATCTAGCAACAATGCTCTGCACTGTGTGTGTTTATATATTTGCATATTTATTCCATCTAGCTACAATGCTCCGTACTGTGGGTGTTTATATATTTATATATCTACATATTATTCCATCTAGCTACATTGCTCCGCACTGTGTGTGTTTATATACTTGCATATTTATTCCACCTAGCTGCAATGCTCCGTACTGTGGGTGTTTATATATTTACATATTTATTCCATCTAGCTACAATGCTCTGCACTGTGTGTTCATATATTCATATATTTATTCCATCCAGCTACAATGCTCTGCACTGTGTGTCTGTGTGTGTGTGTATATATATATATTTTATAGTAATAGGTACATATGTTTATTAGCTGCTCTTGCTTGCTTGTTTTTTTTTTCTTGCCTTCTGATTGTTGCTCTGAGTGTTGCTATCCCTGTGCTGTTGCAATCCTGGAATTTCCCCGTTGTGGGACTAATAAAGGCTTATCTTATCTTATCTTAATATACTCCAATAAAATTGTCTAGCAACCCTTTTTTTTCTAAAACTTTGGAGAAAGTTGGTAATGTACTACAGACACATAACCTGATTTACAGCTGAATTTGGTCAGAAGAGAGGATGTGTATGTAATTATTGACTCTTTTCCCACCAGTGTCATAACAGACAAAACACAATCATGATGCAAACACAGTCACTGGTTTATTACAAGTATCAGCACAATTGGACCGTTTTGTTTCGTACGTACACAAGTTAAAAAAAAACACTAGGGATGGGGAGCTGGCCACTCATCACGTTCACAAGCTTGCCTAGTTCACCCAGAAAAGCTTGATTGAAGGCAGCAGTTTGTGTCATCTCCTCCCTTCAGAAGGCGACTTCTTGCTCCCTTGCTTCACGTGCGTCATCGGCAAGTCGGTTGATGGCCTGCATGTGCTGGGCACTCGTTAGGCAGGAGAGAACAGCATTGTTTATTGCTCAAAAAAGTGAGCTTGCCACCAATAGGATAAATAAGCGAAAAGCTGCACAATATCACAAAACACGCATCATCTCTCACCCTCAGCTTCTCACTACATTGTTTTAATGTCCGGTTGTATCCTGGGCTGCCATCTGTTTCGTTGCGGGTCGCTCCATCTCGCTCTGGATTCTATTGTCAGCCACCAAGCACAGAAAAGTCTGCACCTCTTCTTTGGACCATGATGTAGATTTCCACAAAACCTGCGAAGCCATCTCTATTAATATTGTGACGTTGTGAGGGTTCACACAAGAAAGGAGAGATGGCTGTGATGAAACAGGCTTTATTTTATACACACCCACTCAACACAGACAGGAGGGGAGGTCATTCACATAGACCCCTGTCTCACTTACGGTGACACAAACACATAATCGATCACTGCTCTAACTGGTCTTATAACACTGCGTCATTATAATGCAGTTATAATGACACAGCACTAACACTTAGAACACATAAATAATAACACTCTTTGAATCCTCCATGGCCCAAGCATGCCGGGAGAATCCCTGCCCCCTTAACACAGCCCCGACGTTACACTGTCCCCCCCGGACTGGTTTCTGTCCCCAGAATAATAAAGTCCAGCTCAGAAGTCCAACACGAATCTGTCCAGGTGTTGGGGCGGCCACCGTTGTCGGCGACCAGTACGTACAGGCCCACTAGTGTCCATCTGTGCCTTGGCTGGGGTATCTGGTCGGGATGAAGGCCCCGGCTCAACCACCTGCGGGGCAGATGGCTGGTACGGAGCGAGACAGTCGCGGTGGAGTACCACCGGGGAGCCAGCAGCTGCCAGACATGACGCTGCCAGCTGGAGTCTGCCACTACCGATACACAACACCATTGTGACAGAGGAGATTGGCTCACTGGGAGTGTAGGGCCTTGGTCTCTGGGTCCAGTGCAGACACAGCCTCCCAGCTGGGTGGCCCGCGTGGGTGGCCCCACTGGACACTGGCCACTGCCAAACCCGGGAAATGACCGAATCTCTGTCCTGCTCACTCTGCAGCTGCTACGTGCCGAGGGCCTCTGTGAAGTCATCGCTGGGGAGAGCTGACTGATTATCTGAGGAGGAGCTGTGTGCCGCTGTGTTATTCCTGCTCACAGCGGTCCAGAGAGCAGCAGCCCGTGGGACGGCTTGGTCTCGATCCTCAGCCCGCTGGCAGTGACGACAGTCCTCCGCCACACAGGGACGCCGAGACAGCGCGTCAGCGTTGGCATGGAGGTGGCCTGCCCAATGCACAATCAGAAAATCATAATCCTGCAGTGCCTCCAGCCCTCTCACCAACTGTCCATCTGGCTCTTTCAAGTTCAGCAGCCAGGTCAGGGAAGCATGAGCCGTCCTGAGCTGGAACCTCCCCCCGTACACATATGGGCAAAAATGGCGAAGCCTTGGATGACAGCCAACAGCTCTCTGCAAGTAATGCAATAATTCCTTTCAGCTCTGCTGAGAGTGCAGCTGAAGAAAGCAACTGCCTGCTCTCCGTGTTCTCCCTCCTGGGATAACACTGACCCAATGCCCTGGTTGCTGGCGTCCGTGTCCACAATGAAAGGGCGGTTCGGGTCAGGATACTGCAGGATGGGGGCTCCGATGAGCACTGAGTGAAGCCGGGAAAAAGCAGCAACACAGCTCTCACTCCACTGAAACGCATGGCCCTTCTGTGTCAGCTGATGCAGGGGGCTGGCGATGGTGGTGAAGTCTTTTACAAATCTCCTATAATAGGAGGCCAGTCTGAGAGAACTCCGTAGCTCTCCCACATCCTGTGGCACTGGCCAGTTTTTCACCGCTGCCACTTTCTCTGGATCGGTGGTAACTTCCACTGCGCTGACGACGTGGCCCAGGAACGTGGTCTCCCACCGGAATAAGTGGCATTTCCGCAAGTGTAGCCTCAGCCCGGCCTGTCAGATGGCATCCAATACCTCCCAGAGGTTGGACAGGGCGCCATCAAAGTCAGCTGCATGAACCAGCAGGTCATCCAGGTAAATGATGCAGCGGCTCCGGGGCACGTGAGCCAACACTTGCTCCATCAGACGTTCAAAGGTGGCCGGGGCGTTGCAAAGTCCAAACGGTATCACCTTGAACTGATACAGTCCCTGCCCGATGGAGAAGGCTGTTTTCTGGCAGGCCTCAGGTGACAGCTCTACCTGCTAATAGCTGCTGCAGAGGTCCAGTGAGCTGAACCAGCTGGAGCCGGTGATGTAATCCAGCGGGCCATCGATGCGGGGCAGGGGGTAGGAATCCTTGCAGGTGACGTCATTCAGGTGCCGGTAATCCACACAGAACCGCCACGAACCGTCCTTCTTCCTAACCAGCACCACCGGCGCCGCCCAGGGGCTGCTAGAGGGCTCAGTAATATCTGCCTCCAGCATTTCCCATATTTTTTGTTCTGCCACCGCCCGCCTTGGGAAAAAGACAGATGGTGGGGGCGGAGCCAGATCAGCCTGGTCTCACCGGTGTCTATCCCGTGCTGCACCAAGCTGGTTTGGGTGCACTCCTCATCCTTGGCAGCGAAGATGTCCATGTAGCAGCCCAACAGCTCCTGCAGCTGGCGCCTCTGTCCCAATTCCAGTCCGCTGCAGCTCTGCTGGAACAATTCTTCGACCGCCTGCTACGTTTCTGCTGACACATTGACCCGCTCCGCTGTGGCCCTCCCCCTTGCTGTCTATTGGTGATCGCGCTCCCTCTGCTCGTGCTGGTGGTGTCATTGTGTTCAGTTCTTGTGGTGAACCACCCAGTTCGGTCCGTCCTGGCGGCCCCTCGATCATGCAGGCCCCCGGGTTCCCCCTCTGGGTCCCGCTGCAGAGCATGATGGTCCGAGCCCCCAGCAGGAGGGACGATCTGGCGATGTCAGTTTTTGCACCCCATGCTGTGAGCAGATTGAGTCCAATAATGCAGGGGTCTTGAATGTCAGCCAGCCAGAATGGGTGGTTTGTGTTCTGGCCAGCCACCCCCACCACAAGAACTCGCCGCATTATAACTGCGTTATAATGACACAGCACTAACACTTAGAACACACGAATTATAACACTCTTTGAATCCTCCGCGGCCCAAGCATACTGAGATAATCCCCGCCCCCTTAACACAGCCCCGACGTTACACTATCGTGTTTACTCGCTGACCGTGTTTACTCGCTGAACAGTTTTTTGCAAATGGCGGTTATAAATTCTGCAGAAGACGGCGCTCTCATGATGTTACACCCTGACCAATCAGTGGTCTGCAGTCTGTTGACGTCACATTTTCAGCCTGACTCAGCACGGTTAGAACCCCAGTGGACTAGGTATGAAAAAAGTATCTGGTACTAGGTACTAATGGAAAAGCCTACAAAGCGCGCCGAGTCGAAGTGAGTAGGGCTGAGTGGGTACTAGTGGAAAAGGCGCTAAAGAAAAAGTCCCAAAAATGATTGAGACATGTGCCTTCATGGTTCCTGGCAGTTCTGCTACTTTTTGTACTTAAGATCTAGCTAGACAGCTGAGTCTTACAGGCAGAAAAACTAAGGTGTTTCTGACTACCATTAACCAACAAGGACTGGTCAACAGTCCCCCGTTGGCTGACTTAGAAGTAAGTGGTTTGGAAGAGTGCACATTCATCAATCTGCCAAAGGTGTTCATCCAAAAAGGGATACCAGTGAACAAAACAAACATTCCTTCTCAAAAAGAGGTTGACAACTGGCTGTACCTGAAAGATGTCAAACTACAACAAATCGAAGCTGATATGAATCTGTTGATAGGCAACAATGCATATAAAGCAATGGAACCCTGGAGGGTGATAAACAGTCAGGGATGTGGCCCATATGCAGTCAAAACAGCTCTTGGCTGGGTGATAAATGGTCCACTTCAAGAACCAAAAGAGATCTGGTCACAATTAGATGGGCAACACAGAGTCACTGTTAACGGGATCAGTCTGCAGGATATCGAAGAGTCGACAAAACAACAATTTAACCACGACTTTCCTGAAAGAAACTGTGATGATCATTTGGAGATGTCTTATGAGGACAGTCATTTCATGGAGAAGGTGACAAACTCTATGTATAATGTCAACGGTCACTATCACATCAGCCTTCCTGTTAAAAGCGAGCCTGTCATAATTCCAAACAACAAAAGAGTCGCTGAGCAATGTGCCTTTAATCTCAGAAAGAAATTCCTGAAACATCCAGAGTTTCATGAGGAGTACACAGAATTCATCAGCAACATGATAGAGAAAGGCTATGCAATAAAGGTACCCGACCATCAAATTGGCAGGCAAGATGACAAGGTTTAGTACATTCCCCACCACGGTGTGTACCACCTTTGGAAAAAGAAGCTGCGTGTCGTGTTTGACTGTGCAGCTACATTTCAAGACACTTCACTAAATGATATATTGCTGCAGGGTCCCGATCTAAGCAACTTGCTCTTCAAAGTTCTGACACGTTTCAGGGAGGACCACGTTGCAATAACAGCTGACACTGAGGCAATGTACCATCAAGTTAGGGTGCATGAAAATGACACTGACCTACGTTTTTTTTATGGTGGCCTCAGGGAGACTTAAACAAAACTCTTATGTCATGTTCAGCATATAAAAAGACCTTCAAGCGGAGGCTTCAGTGCTGGCCCGTTTGGGTACAATACCGGCAAACGTACAAGTATTGTGAAATTATTTTCAGACGGGATTTGAGATGAATTCCTCTCTGCTCTTCTTTCCACAGGTCACTGCCATCTGCGGGGTGCATCTTCGGGGATTGCTGTGCGCTCACCTGCTCCATCCACCTCATTCCTCTTCAGCAGCCTGTCTCCACCCGGTCAGACTTTCCCAGCTCTATCCTACCCTATCTCTGACCAGCTTCAGCTTGCTGGTTCGTCTCTCCCTGCTGGGCTTCTCTGTCGGGCTCTCTGCTCCACTCATGTAAGTGGCAGATTTGTCTTTCCACTTTCCTTCCTCCTTCCTCATATTAATCGCTCCCGTCTCTCTCTCCACAGGCCTGTGCTCCTCTGGCGGGTGACGATTTCCATAACTGTGCTCAAGTTTTGAAATTAATAAATTGCATAAACTTGTCTCTCAGGGTTGAATGAGTTTTCCTCTGGCGTGGTTACTGCACGTGAGATGACTGTTTCATCATTAAGACATCTTAGAGTACAAAATGGTTGTACATCTTTTCGGAGCCACATCCTCACCCAGTTGTGCAATATATGCATTAAAAAGGACAGCATAGGACAAGAAGAACAAGTCATTACAGAAACGGTGGATGGATACTGTACTCAAAAATTTCTATGTGGATGACTGCCTAAAAGCTGTGCCAACAGAATCTGCAGCTATAGCCATGGTTAAAGACCTGCCTGCACTATGTGCCTCTGGAGGGTTTCATTTAACAAAGTGGACAAGCAGCTCTCGTGCAGTGTTAGCCTCAATCCTTAAAGAGGAGCGAGCTAAAGACTTAAAAGACTTGGACTTAAGTCAAGATGCCTTGCCAATGGAGAGAGTACTTGGAGTTCAGTGATGCATTGATGCAGATACTTTTATGTTCACAATCACAGTAAAAGACAAACCAATGACCAGATGAGGACTTCTGTCAGTAGTGAGTTCAATTTATGATCCTCTTGGCTTTCTTGCACCTTTTACTTTACTCCCAAAGACAATTTTACAGCAGATGTGTAAAAATAAGCTTGGATGGGATGAGGACATTCCACCAGAGTTTGCAAACAAATGGAAGAAATGGCAGGATGAACTTCTCCAACTTTCAGAGTTCAGGGTAAAAAGGTGCATCAAACCCACCAACTTTGGCCCCATCATCTCGGCACAGCTGCACCACTTCGCCGATGCAAGTGAGATAGGATATGGAATAGTGTCATATCTCAGGTTTATGAATGAGCAAGAAAGATCCCGCTGCACTTTCATCATGGGAAAAGCATGGGTTGCACCTCTGCCCCAAACCACGATACCAAGAATGGAACTTACTGCAGTTGTTGCTGTCAAGATCGACAGAATGTTAAGAAAGGAGATGCAGCTGGATCTGCAAGAGTCACAATTTTGGACAGATAGCACCACAGTATTGTCGTACATTGCAGCAGAAGCAAAACGATTCAAAACTTTTGTTGCAAACAGGCTTGCTATCATCAGAGAGAGCGCAAACCTGACACAGTGGAGGTATGTCAACACCAGACTCAATCCCGCAGACTCTGCATCTCGAAGTCTAACAGCAGAATCCTTTTTGAGAAATGATGAGTGGATTAATGGTCCATCAATCCTTCAAGGTTCAGAAGAAATGTGGCCTAAAGCCCCTGAACACATGAGCATAGAGTATAGTGATGCAGAACTCAAAAAAAACATTATCAGTAAATGTAACCCTGCTGAAACAGACTGAGAGCTCAGTAAACACTCTGAGTACTACTCAGACTGGTACAAATTGAGAAAGGTTGTAGCATGGATACTGCAACTCAAGAAAGTCTTGTTGCAGCTGAGTAGACAACGAAAACTACTTAAAAAGGAGAACAATGAAGTATCTGCTGTTCAACTAATGCATGACTACAAATCCAAACCACTTGCTGTAAATGAAGAAACAACCCCTTCTACCTGCTGGGCTGTTTCAAAGAGCAGATGTGTACTCTCAGCAGAGATGGAGACAAACGCAATACATTGCAGACCTTTTCTGGAAGCGATGGACTAAGGAGTACCTTCCACTTCTTCAAGAATGCCAGAAGTGGTTTCAAATCAAAGAAAATCTTGCAGTGAATGATGTTGTCCTTATTGTGGATGAGACTGAACCCTGCAATTCATGGTTCATGGGTAGATTCCTGAAAACACTCCCAGATAAAAAAGTTTTGGTTCGCAGGGTTCTTGTAAAGACAATGGCTAATACACTTGAGAGACCGATAGACAAACTTTGTTTGCTGCATAAGGCAGATGTATAAAAGGAAAAGTTCACTGATGTGTATTTGTGTGCTATTTTGAGCTTGGCTCTTGTTATTACTGTAAAGAATAATTGATGTGTTTGACCCATATGCAATTATGGGGCTGGAATGTTAGAGCTAAAATGTTGATTCATAACATTTGTACTTTTCTGTAGTGAAATATTTCTGTTGTGTTTTAATTATTGGTAGATGTTGTAGTTTACAGTACCTCCTAATGTTTGTTCTTGGTATCAGATTTTGGAAGCCTAGTCTTGGGTAGTAATAAGCAGCTGGAGAATGAAGGAGGTGGCCTATGTAGTTTCTGGTGTGGTTCAGCACAACCTTTTGACCATTTAAACTAGCTTTTGGAAATTTTGGAATTCTTTGAAGATGTTTTGTTGATTCACCATTGTTTTGGATACATTTTTGCCATGTAAAGATGTTATTAAGATAAGATAAGATAAGCCTTTATTAAGATAAGATAAGATAAGATAAGCCTTTATTAGTCCCACAACGGGGAAATTCCAGGATTGCAACAGCACAGGGATAGCAACACTCAGAGCAACAATCAGAAGGCAAGAAAAAAAACAAGCAAGCAAGAGCAGCTAATAAACATATGTACGTATTACTATAAAATATATATATATACACACACACACAGACACACAGTGCAGAGCATTGTAGCTGGATGGAATAAATATATGAATATATGAACACACAGTGCAGAGCATTGTAGCTAGATGGAATAAATATGTAAATATATAAACACCCACAGTACGGAGCATTGCAGCTAGGTGGAATAAATATGCAAGTATATAAACACACACAGTGCGGAGCAATGTAGCTAGATGGAATAATATGTAGATATATAAATATATAAACACACCCAGTGCTGAGCATTGTAGCTAGATGGAATAAATATGCAAATATATAAACACACACAGTGCAGAGCATTGTTGCTAGATGGAATGAAACAGCATAACCGTCTACTTAGTTATCCTACATGGTATGATTATGTGCCCATACATATTCTCACCCTCCATAGCGACCGGTATGTTCCCAGTTGTATGCCGGAGGGGACCATTGTGTAAGTCTATTGCATCTTTTGCATTCAAAAAACTATTAGTTTGTTACGTCTTTTTGCTATCTCTGCGAGCAGCCCTGCTTAGGTTGTACAGTCTGACAGCCGTTGGTAGGAAGGACCTACGAAACCTCTCGGTTGTGCACCTGGGATGATGTAGTCTGCTGCTAAATGAGCTCCTCAGTGCATTCAGTATGTCCTGCATAGGGTGGAACTCGGACTCCAGCAGAGATGACAGTTTAGCCACCGTCCTTCTCTCTCCTATCTCCTCCATCGGATCAAGGCGCTGCCCCAGGACAGAGCTAGCTTTCTTAATCAGTTTGTTCAGTCTCTTCCTATCGGCTGCAGTAATGCCACTGCCCCAGCAGACCACTCCAAAAGTGATGGCTGATGCCACCACCGTGTCATAGAATGACTTCAGCAGCGCCCCTTGTACACCAAAAGACCTGAGTCTCCTCAGCAGGAACAGCCTGCGCTGTCCCTTCTTGTAGAGTGCATCAGTATTGTGTGACCAGTCTAGTTTATTGTTCAGATGAATACCCAGGTACTTATAGGATGTCACCATCTCGATGTCTGTTCCCTGTATATTTACTGGTACTGTGAGGGGCTGCCCATGCCTGCGGCAGTCCACCACCAGCTCCTTAGTTTTCCTCGCGTTGATCTGGAGGCAGTTCCGATGGCACCAGTCCACGAAGTCCTGGATAAGCCCTCTGTACTCAGCTTCATCTCCATTGGAGATGAGGCCAACGATCGCAGAGTCATCAGAGAACTTCTGTAGATGGCAGTGTGTTGTGTTGTGTGAGAAGTCCGCAGTATAAAGAGTGAACAGGAAGGGAGCCAGCACCGTTCCCTGGGGGGCCCCCGTGCTACTGATGATCGTGTCGGACACACAGTCCCGGGTTCTCACAAACTGAGGCCGGTTCGTGAGGTAGTCCAGGATCCATGATGACAGGTGCTGGTCCACCCCTGCGCGCAGCAGCTTGTCCTTCAGGATCATCGGTTGGATGGTGTTGAAAGCACTGGAGAAGTCAAAGAACATGATCCTCACCATATTCCCGGGCTTCTCCAGGTGGGACAGAGAACGGTGAAGGAGGAAGATCACCGCATCCTCCACCCCAATGCCATGCTGGTAGGCGAACTGGAGTGGATCCATCGCTGGTTCCACCAGGGGGCGGAGGTGAGCAAGGAGCAGTCTCTCCAGGGTCTTCATCAAGTGGGACGTCAAGGCCACCGGTCTGTAGCTGTTCAGGTCTTTGGGGTGGGAAGTTTTTGGTACAGGTACCACACAAGATGTTTTCCACAGCTGTGGTACCCTCCCCAGTTTCAGGCTCATGTTGAAGATATACGTCACAATCCCACACAGCTGGTCTGCACAGGACTTGAGGAGCTTTGGCTGCACGGTGGCGCAGTGGTTTAGCACTGTGGCAGCACAGTTTTACCCTCGGCCGGGGGACCGCGGGGATCATGAGATCGTGGGTTCGATCCCAGCCCCCGACCAACAGTGAGCTGTGTGGAGTTTGCATGTTCTCCCCGTGTTGCGTGGGTTTACTCCGGGATTTCTCCGGTTTCCTCCCGCACACCAAAAACATGTAGGTTTAGGGCGCTCGCGCACGCAGCGACCAGCAGCCGGTGACTTGTCACCAGACTGCAAATCAAGTCTACCTACGGGTACAAATAAGTAACAAAAAAAAAAATTTATGGAGTCTTTTATGGAGTCTATTATGGAGTCTAATTACTTAAACATCCTATAAAAGTCTATAGATCAAGGTCAGGTTGTAGGCTGTGGGAGCAGCTTTGGACCAACAAAATCTTGTGATGCAGGGAATCATGACATTGTAGTTAAAAAATATTTGGACACATTTTGGTAATCCAGCCGTGCTATGTTTCCATGTTATCTGTGTGTAATGGTAAATAAGGAAAGATTTTTCTTAACCAAAATTCTATTTTTCCACCCTGGAAAATTGGCAGTAATGCTAAGGAGTAAAGAAAAAGTAAATAAAAAAAAAAGTGTTTGCATCATGATTTTCTATTTTGTCTGTTAAGACACTGGTGTGAAAAGAGTCAACAGTACAAACCATTTATCAGTGATGTTGAAAATAATGACTCATTTTTAAGAAAAAGTAACCAAAAACAATTATTTTATTTACTGAAGACTGTACTGCTGGATGTGCCAGTGCAGAAGACACTGCACACTTTAGTGATAGTACCAGCACATGGAGGAATTCTGTGCCATATTAGCATCTGTATATTCTAATAATGGGTTAGGGTAGGGGTGTCCAATCATGTGCCATGGAGGGCAAAGACCCTGCAGGCTTTACCTGCAACCAGTGTCTTCAACAGCAAATTCCACCGAATTTCTTCCACTGACTGCTGGTCAGTGAAAACACCTGCTGAAGAGACTGGGTAGAAGAGAGAACCTGCAGGGTCTTGGCCCTCCATGGCACATGATTGGACACCCCTAGGTTAGGGTTTAATGGGATTTAATATTTTAACATAAACTGCTGACTGACAGACTGATAAACTGACAGACTTACACCAAACCAAAAGTGATTTCTCAAACTGCTGGATTGTTCTTAGATAGCTTTTCCAATCTTTTAGTATTTAATTTATGTCACTTGGTGGTGACCTTCAACCATAAAACAAAAGTGGAAACAGATCTGCAAAAAGTACTAAGGTTTATTGTCAAAATTCCCAGTGCAATACTACATGAATACATGTATAGTACATTGTTGATGCAGAGAATATATATTTCTACAGTATCTGCATGTATCTATCCAGTAAATCAAGTATTTTCCATGTAGCCTTGTGACTGCATTATTTTAATTGCTTTTAATTCTAGATCACGTTTGTTTTGGCCTAAAATGCATCATAATTGTTAAATATATCTTATTTTACGTAACTCAGTACTGTTTACCTGATGAAATATATATTTTATGGCTAATATAACCCCATAACTACAACCTGGCGATCAAGTTTTGGTAGCTGAACAGTTTTTGCCATGACACCACTACAGACTCAGTGCTGCTGGAGCAGGTACATCCCACGACATCTCAACAGTCTCTCCATGATTTTCACACAGATCAGAGCAATTTGTTGCACAGGAAGCTAAATATTTTTACAGACATTCTTAAGTTCTGTAGCCACTGAGCATTTGTAAAGCTGGGGTGACATCAGTGAGAGGCCGTGTTGAATGCCCAGACCCACGGTTTGAAGCGGTAATTTTGCCACAAGAGAGCCATCTGAAACACACACACAACACACATATTTTAGTACATAATAGCGATAACTTGCAGACATTACAATGCAGTATGGCAGACTTAAAGCAAACTAGCATTAGCAATCATTAGCTTAGCTTCATATGTGATCTAGTTCGTATCCTCACGTCTTCGGCTCTATGGCTTCCTAAATGCTCCAGTACTTTTCCAGAGTGTTTCGTCTTGCTGCCTGATGGCGGTAGCGCGCATGGACGCAGCAGCCCCTCTTGGCATCAGCGAGTGTGAGAGTTTTGAGTGTCTTGACCTTCCCAGACGTACATTCTGTAAAACTTACAACCGTGAGACCTTATTAAACATCAAGGTACTGCACGCTGCAAGAATCGCGGCGATCGGTTGTGATTTGGACATTCTACGCCAGCATGGAATTCTGGCGGAGTCCCCGCTGGAAGCTATCCGAGAGAGGAGGACGCGTAAGAGGAGCGAATGCAAGCAAAAGCGTGGAAAAAGGGCCGGGATCCATCCTAGGCTAAAGGCTAACCCCTCCAGACCAGCGGTACCGTCGCTCATTCTCTCTATCATCTGCTCCCTCGAAAACAAGCTGGACGAGCTGCGTCTGCTGAGAGAAACCCGGAGAGAGTGGAGAGACTGCTGTATGCTTGTTGTGGTGTAAACAAACGACACAGTATTATCTTGTCTGTAACTAGTGATCTTTGGTCACGCATCTGACGTCGTGACGTAATTATATATGCGCTGTCTCTTTTTCTCATGCAAGCTGTCAAGTAAAGTTCATGTTCAACAGCACGCAGTTGTCCCACGTTGTTATGTTCAACTAAAGAACACGACATGGTGTCAGAAGTGCTGCGTAGCTGTGAAGACAGACACTAAAAGTCATTCTAGTGGGAAGAGGGAGAGAGGTGAGCTAAGATGCCCGAAGATAGAGATGATGAACCGGTGAGAGCAGGAGTTAGCATCGCGGCTAGCATGCCCAGCGCCACGTTTAGCATTCAGCCACCGGAGCCCTTTGATTTCTCCAAACCACATGAATGGACCAAGTGGATTCGGCGCTTCGAAAGATTTCGTCAGGCAAGCAATTTGTCTTCAAGTTCAAATGAAAATCAAGTCAGCACATTAATATACTGCATGGGAGATGAAGCAGATGATGTCCTGAGAGGCTTAAAGTTAACCGAAGCAGAGCAGCTCGAATATAGCAAAGTGAGAGACGGCTTCCACAGCTTTTTCATTGTAAAGAAAAATGTTGTTTATGAATGTGCACGTTTCAATATGCGCAAACAAGAGCCAAATGAAACTGTAGACGCATTTGTAACGGCCCTGCATGCATTAGCGGAGCACTGCAACTACGGTCAGCTTCACGATGAGCTCATAAGAGACAGAATAGTAGTGGGCTTGGCCGACACAAGGCTGTCAGAGCGCATGCAAATGGAAAAAGACTTGGACTTGGAGAAAGCCGTAAATATGGCAAGGCAATCAGAAGAGATCAAAAAGCAACAAACAACTTTGAGGAATGAAGGAAACGTGATGCAGATGAACGTGAACTCTGTGGATAGAGTTACTAAAGCCAAATACGACAAGACAAAGTTTAAGTTCAAAAGCGAAACAGTGAATGCACGCCAGCTGTCTAAAAGTAAAAGCAAAAGTACACCAAACGCATGGTGCTATAAATGTGGTGGCTCTCCTCACCCTAAATACGAGTGCCCTGCAAATGACGCCAAATGTCATGCATGTGGAAAGAAAGGCCACTACCAACGGGTCTGCAGTCAAAGTAAGAATGTCCAAAGTATTGAGGAGGAAGAGGAGCGAAGTTTTTTCCTCAGCTCAGTCACAACAGGCCACCAGGTATGGACAGCTGATATTCTGGTGAGGGACACTAAAATGTCTTTCAAACTCGACACTGGAGCCGATGTCACTGCAATAGCGGAGTCAGACTTGGAACAAATATTTCCAAGAGCAAAAATGCCTGTTCTCCAGCAGCCGGAGAAACCATTGTTGGGTCCTGGAAGGAAACCACTGGAGGTCGCAGGTTTCACAAAGCTTCAGCTCAACTACGGGACAAAACAGACAACAGAAAAGGTCTACATTGTCAAAAATCTCAGCACGCCACTGTTAGGCCTTCCTGCCATCATAGCTCTAGGCCTTCTTGTGCGAGTTGATGTTATTTCAATGGACACTCTGAAAACATCCTACCCCAAACTGTGCAGCGGTCTGGGTGAAGTGCAGCAGCCCTACCACATAAAACTCAAACCAAACGCTGTGCCATACTCATTGAAAACCCCAAGGAGGATTCCAATACCTCTAATGGGTAAAGTCAAGGAGGAACTCCAAAGGATGGAACAGCTTGGAGTCATCACCCGAGTGGAGGAACCTACAGACTGGTGCGCCGGCATGGTCGTTGTTCCGAAGAAAAACAGTCCAAGGCTGAGACTGTACGTGGATTTTACCGGACTAAATGAGTATGTGTGCAGAGAAAAGTTTGTGCTGCCTTCTGTCGAACAAAGTCTTGGGATGCTAGCAGGAGCCAAAGTGTTCAGCAAGCGGGACGCCAACATGGGCTTCTGGCAAATTCCCTTGTCGGAGGAATCTGCCAAAATGACCACATTCATAACACCCTTCGGGCGGTTCCACTTTAACCGCCTCCCCTTTGGCATCAGCTCTGCGCCCGAGCACTTTCAGCGCAAAATGTCGGAGGTTATCGAAGGAGTTGAAGGAGTGGTCTGTCACGTTGATGATGTGCTGGTATGGGGACATGACCAAGAGGAGCACGACGCCCGACTCCATACCACCCTGCAAAGACTGGAAAAAGCAGGTATAACTCTGAATGTGGAAAAATGTGATCTGTCACAGACCAAAGTGACTTTCCTTGGCCACATCATTACGGACACTGGCATAAGTCCTGACCCAAAGAAAACAGAGTCCATCACAGAGATGAATGAGCCGTCAAACGTGACAGAGCTAAGAAGTTTTCTGGGCATGGTCAATCAGGTGGGAAAGTTTACCCCCCATTTAGCAGAGAAAGACAAAGCTCTGAGAGATCTTTTGTCCAAGAAGAACAGCTGGTATTGGGGTGTAGACCAAGCTAAAGCATTCAAAACGCTCAAAGATGCTCTAACTTCATCCCCAGTGCTTGCTATGTATGACCCAAACAGAGACACTAAAGTATCGGCTGATGCTTCTTCTTATGGTCTAGGTGGTGTTCTCCTGCAGCAGTGGGAAGAAAGATGGAGACCAGTCGCCTACGCTTCAAGGTCGCTGTCTCCAACAGAACAACGCTATGCACAAGTGGAAAAAGAAGCCTTAGCATCCACATGGGCATGCGAGCGATTCCGTGATTTTCTAATAGGCAAACACTTCTGTCTGGAAACTGATCATAAACCTCTTGTGTCACTCTTAGGAGCTCAAGCCTTGGATCTACTGCCACCGAGGATCCAGCGCTTCAGGATGAGACTCATGTGTTACTCGTACAATGTACGGTATGCCCCAGGTAAATCGCTCTGGACAGCAGACACTTTGTCTCGCTCACCATTGAAAACAAAACTGACAAAATCAGACGAGGAACTCATGGAGAGCACAGACATATATGTGGACAGCATCATTGAAAATATGCCTATCAGTTCATCATATATGCAAACACTCAAGGAACAACTGAAAATGGACAGTGTGTGTGCTCGTGTAATGGTCATGTGCAGTCAAGGTTGGCCTGAACATACAAAACAAGAACCTCTGTTGAGAAACTACTGGCCCGACCGAGCCACACTTACCGTGAAAGACGGCTTGCTGTTGAAGGATTCAAGACTTGTTATCCCTTCAGCAATGCGAAACGATGTCTAAACAAAACTACATGACGGACACCAAGGAGTTGTAAAATGTAAAGCCCGAGCTCGCCAGTCAGTATGGTGGCCTGGTCTCAGCCAACAGATAAGTGAAATGGTGTTAAAGTGCAGAACATGCATACAAGAGAGACACAACCACAGTGAGCCATTAATGCCAACCGAATGCCCTGACCGCCCGTGGCAAAGAGTGGGTACAGATCTGTTCGAGCTGGGAGGGAAAACTTACCTTCTTGCTGTGGACTATCTTTCCAGGTTCGTTGAGATTGCCCTGCTTAACAAAACGAAATCCAACGACGTCATTACTCACCTGAAGTCTTTCTTTGCCCGTCATGGCATCCCTGAGGTCCTGATGTCTGATAATGGGCCCCAGTTCTCTGGTCGGACTTTCACAGACTTTGCGGCTGCCTATGGCTTTAAACACATCACAAGCAGCCCAAGGTTCCCGCAAAGTAACGGAGAGGCGGAACGTGCTGTACAGACTGTGAAAAACTTACTGAAAAAGGCTGCTGATCCATATTTAGCTCTTCTTGCCTATAGAGCTACTCCTCTCCAAAATGGTTACAGCCCTGCTGAACTCCTCATGGGTCGCCGCCTGAGGACGACACTACCAACTCTTCCCTCTCAGTTGGATCCGACACTGCCGGACAGCGTCACTCTTGCTCATAAGGAAAGGGAGAAGAGGATGTCGGACATTTCAAACTACAACAGACGTCACCGAGCAAAACCCTTGTGTAACTTGTCACCAGGAGAACAAGTGTGGGTGACAGATGCTACAACACCAGGCACTGTTATCCAAAGTCACTCAACACCGAGATCTTATACAGTGGACCTACCACAGGGGACAGTGAGACGCAATCGCATACATTTGATTCCTCTACACTCACCTTTGCAACAGTGTACCAAACAGCAGAGTGGGTCAGATGAACCTTCAGAGCAGGTGAAACAAATGCCTATTGTACCTCCTGTTACTCCTATAAAGTCTGATGTTGTGAGAACTAGATCGGGAAGAACTATTGTCAAACCTAAAAAGTTAGATCTCTAAAGAATGGTAAAATGTACAAACACAGAATGTTCTTAGCTGTGGTGTTGTTAATGTTTAGAAAATAATAAGCGAAGGTTTAAAAGTACATGCTAAGTTCAGAGAAAATGTACACTTGAATACTAGTTACATGTACGCATACTCTCGAAAAAAAAAAAGAAAAAAGGGAGATGTGGTGTAAACAAACGACACAGTATTATCTTGTCTGTAACTAGTGATCTTTGGTCACGCATCTGACGTCGTGACGTAATTATATATGCGCTGTCTCTTTTTCTCATGCAAGCTGTCAAGTAAAGTTCATGTTCAACAGCACGCAGTTGTCCCACGTTATTATGTTCAACTAAAGAACACGACACTTGTGTTCACGGAGACACGGCTCCACGACAACATTCCTGACGAGGCCATTCAACTGGAAGATATGGCGATGTTCCGTGCTGACAGGGAAACGGCGAGCTCCGGTAAGAGCCAGGGGGGTGGGCTATGCATCTATGTTAACCAGAACTGGTGCGTTAATGACACTTAGTGTCTAAACACTGCTCTCCGTTGGCGGAGTTCCTTATTGTAAATTGTCGGCCATATTATTTGCTGAGGGAATTCAGCAACATGTTTGTAGCGGCTGTTTACATAGCGCCGAGCGCTAACGCTAACGCTAATGCTAAGAGGGCACTCGGGGAACTGTACAATGAGATTAGTGAAATCCAAACTTCACACCCGGACAGTTTTGTGGTGGTTGCGGGGGATTTTAACCACACCAGCTTAAAGACTGTGTTCCCCAAGTTTAAACAATGTGTAGACTTTAAGACCAGAGGAGAGAATATGTTGGACTTAGTGTACACAAACACAGATGCATATAAGGCTGTACCCCGCCCCCATCTCGGCCTTTCTGACCACATATCCATGATGCTGCTGCCTGCCTACAAACCTTTATTGAAGCGCACCAGGCCAGCAGTGAAACAAATCAGAATTTGGCCAGAGAGTGCAACTTCTGCACTGAAAGACTGTTTTCTGCACACAGACTGGGAGGTCTTCAAAATAGCAGCCTCCCAGGAAGACAAGACAGATGTGGAGGAGTATGCTGAAACAGTCACCAGCTACATCGCGAAGTGCACAGAGGATGTCACTACAGTGAAGACCATCACTATGCGGGGTAACCATAAGCCCTGGATGACTGCAGAGGTGCACTTGCTGCTTACAGCCAGAGATGCAGCCTTCAGAGCGAAGGACAGGATCGCCCTCCGCTCAGCCAGGTCTGCGCTCTCAAAGGGAATTAAGGCGGCAAAGCGCGTCTATGCGGAGAAAATCCAGGGACACCTCTGTGACACTAGGAACACCAAGCAGATGTGGCAGTGAGTTCGGACACTGACGGGCTATAAGTCTAGGCAGGGGGTCGATGATGACGACGCTTCGCTTCCAGACAGGCTTAACGACTTCTTTGCACGTTTTGAAGCATCAAACTCGACAATCAGAGGGAGGGCTGGCCCACCCCCACCATCAGTCGGACCAGCTTTTACCATCAACACAGCGGACACACGGAGGACCCTAACCAGAGTCAACCCACGTAAAGATGCAGGTCTGGACAACATCCCGGGACGTGTGCTCCGAGACTGCGCAAGCGAGTTGGTGGATGTCCTGACTGACATTTATAACATCTCCCTGAGTCAGACCATCATTCCCAGATGCTTCAACACCTCTATCATTGTACCGGTGGCAACGAAACCAGTTGTGTCCTGTTTGAATGACTATCGTCCTGTTGCACTGACACCAATTGTGATGAAGTGTTTTGAACGGTTTGTCAAACCACACATTACAGCCTGCCTCCCTGCATCACACGACCTGCTCCAGTTTGCATATTGTTCAAACCGCTCCACGGAGGATGCTATAGTCACCACCCTACACTCTGTCATCACCCACCTGGACCAGAAAGACACCTACGCCAGACTCCTGTACAGTGGGGCAAAAAAGTATTTAGTCAGCCACCAATTGTGCACGTTCTCCCACTTAAAAGATGAGAGAGGTCTCCAATTTTCATCATAGGTATACCTCAACTATGAGAAACAAAATGAGAAAAAAAAAATCCAGAAAATCACAATGAAGGATTTTTAATGAATTAATTGGTAAATTCCTCGGTAAAATAAGTATTTGGTCAATAACAAAAGTTCATCTCAATACTTTGTTATATACCCTTTGTTGGCAATGACAGAGGTCAAACGTTTTCTGTAAGTCTTCACAAGATTTTCACACACTGTTGCCGGTATTTTGGCCCATTTCTCCATGCAGATCTCCTCTAGAGCAGTGATGTTTTGAGGCTATCGCTGGGCAACACGGACTTTCAACTCCCTCCAAAGATTTTCTATGGGGTTGAGATCTGGAGACTGGCTAGGCCACTCCAGGACCTTGAAATGCTTCTTACGAAGCCACTTCTTCATTGCCCAGGCGGTGTGTTTGGGATCATTGCCATGCTGAAAGACCCAGCCACGTTTCATCTTCAATGCCCTTGCTGATGGAAGGAGGTTTTCACTCAAAATCTCACGATACATGGCCCCATTCATTCTTTCCTTTACACGGATCAGTCGTCCTGGTCCCTTTGCAGAAAAACAGCCCCAAAGCATGATGTTTCCACACCCATGCTTCACAGTAGGTATGGTGTTCTTTCTCCTCCAAACACGACAAGTTGAGTTTTTACCAAAAAGTTCTATTTTGGTTTCATCTGACCATATGACATTCTCCCAATCCTCTTCTGGATCATCCAAATGCTCTAGCAAACTTCAGACGGGCCTGGACGTGTACTGGCTTAAGCAGGGGGACACGTCTGGCACTGCAGGATTTGAGTCCCTGGTGGCGTAGTGTGTTACTGATGGTAGCCTTTGTTACTTTGATCCCAGCTCTCTGCAGGTCATTCACTAGGTCCCCCCGTGTGGTTCTGGAATTTTTGCTCACCGTTCTGGTGATCATTTTGACCCTACAGGGTGAGATCTTGCGTGGAGCCCCAGATCGAGGGAGATTATCAGTGGTCTTGTATGTCTTCCATTTTCTAATAATTGCTCCCACAGTTGATTTCTTCACACCAAGCTGCTTACCTATTGCAGATTCAGTCTTCCCAGCCTGGTGCAGGTCTACAATTTTGTTTCTGGTGTCCTGTGACAGCTCTTTGGTCTTGGCCATAGTGGAGTTTGGAGTCTGACTGTTTGAGGTTGTGGACAGGTGTCTTTTCTACTGATAATGAGTTCAAACAGGTGCCATTAATACAGGTAACGAGTGGAGGACAGAGGAGCCTCTTAAAGAAGACGTTACATGTCTGTGAGAGCCAGAAATCTTGCTTGTTTGTAGGTGACCAAATACTTATTTTACCGAGGAATTTACCAATTAATTCATTAAAAATCCTTCAATGTGATTTTCTGGATTTTTTTTTCTCATTTTGTCTCTCATAATTGAGGTATACCTGTGATGAAAATTGGAGACCTCTCTCATCTTTTAAGTGGGAGAACTTGCACAATCGGTGGCTGACTAAATACTTTTTTGCCCCACTGTACATTGATTTCAGTTCAGCATTCAACACCATTATTCCCCAGAGACTGATGGAGAAATTACTCCTTCTCGGTCTGAACACCGCCACATGTCTCTGGATCCTGGATTTCCTGACTGAGAGACCTCAGTCTGTCCGGGTTGGAAACAACATCTCCAACTCTGTCACGCTGAGCACCGGATCCCCTCAAGGCTGTGTACTCAGTCCACTGTTGTTTACACTTCTAACACATGACTGTGTATCCAGACACGAGGGGAACCAGATTATTAAGTTTGCAGACGACACCACGGTGGTGGAACTTATTCAGAGGGATGAGGAATCAATGTACAGGGAAGAAGTGAGAGACCTGGAGGGCTGGTGCAGGGAGAACAATCTGGTGCTCAACGTGGACAAAACAAAGGAGATGATTATTGACTTCCGGCGGTCACAGCCTGAGCACGTCCCCCTCAGCATCGGCGGCCGTTTAGTGGAGAGAGTGGAGAACATCAAGTTCCTCGGAGTGCAGATCTCGCAGGACCTGGAGCAAGAATTCCTTGGGGATCAGGAAGTGGGCTCAGCAGAGACTGCACTTCTTGAGGAAACTCAAACAGGCCTCTCTCCCCATCTGCATCCTCAGGACCTTCTACAGAGGTGTGGTGGAGAGTGTTCTGACGTACTGCATTGCTACATGGTACTCCAGCTGCAGTATGTCAGACAAAAAAGCCCGGCAGAGGATAGTCAAGGGGGCTGAGAGGGTAATTGGAGTCTCCCTCCCCTCTGTCCAAGAACTTTTTCAGAACCGTTGTAGGAGCAGGGCACTGAACATTGCCAAGGACCGTTCTCACCCTCTGCATAAACACTTTGAACTTCTTCCATCTGGTAAACGATTCCGGAGCGTCAGAGGCAGAACCACCAGACTGATCAACAGCTTCCTTCCACAAGCTCTCAGGATGCTGAACAGTTGACCCAGAATCTCTCATACACACTACTGCACCTATGGACATTTTGTATATTATTTGTATATTATAGTTAGTTAGTTTTTTCCCAAGTATGTCTCAGGGATGTGTGAATGGATGGGGGGTGGGGGTGGGGGGGTGAAGCTATGTGCGAGTGTGTCTTAAATCATGCTGCTTCTATTTATATGGATGCCGAGAGAAACACAATTTCATCTTGCCTGCACTACAGTTGTATGTACAGCAATATGACAATAAAGTTTGATTTGATTTTGATTTGATTTGATTTGATTTGATTTATAACCTTGTCTGGCTGTCCTTTTCTGCCTTTACTCTGACAAAAATCCAGACACCGAGCAGTCGCCTTGTAAGCTGCCATGTTGTGTTTTGTTTGTGTTGCGTGTTTTACGTCACGGGAGTGTGGCGCCGCCTTGTTGTAAAAAAATCCCATGCAACCCAAGCAGTGCTCTGCTGTAATGGAAACAAAAGTGTGCTGAGCCATGTAAAGCCGTGTCGATGCATGTAGGGCTGAGTGGGGACTAGTGGAAAATGGGCTTTAGACTTTATTCAAACAGGAACTATGGAGAGGACACCATCCCCATCTCCAGCCCCCACAGACTTCCCTTGTTCTCTGTGTATTGATGCAAGTGTGCTGGTCATAACTGGATGTTCTGTTTCTTCTTTGTTCATATGGTTGTTACTTTCCTCAGACCTTGTGCAATGAAGAAGACTGGGATGTCTGTGGAAACAAACTTGGCAAGACAATTTTCTTTTACAGTCTTTGCTGAGGTGACCTTTGACCAGGCAGCTGAAACAAAGACTAGACCTTCTTAAAAAATCAACTCTATCTCTGTGAGCTTTTTCTCTAATGAGGCGGGACAATTCCAGTGTGTGACCCTTTTGACAGAACAGACATGGCTTGGAAAAAGCGGCACCTAGAGGAGAACTCTCACTCTTGATTTTGGGTGTCTGAACTGTGGCTTCATCAGTATAAGTAATGCCCGTTGCAAAGCTGCTTTTCTTTTGACTTTCTCCATTTGCACCTCTGCTTGATGCGTTAGACCTTTCTTTTTTCACCGATACAGGTTCTCTTATGTCACTGAATAAAGGGTCTGTCACCACTCTTGCTTGTTTGTCAGTAAAGGTCACCAGGTCGGAGAATCTAGCTCTTTTTGACATCTCTATTGAAGTTCAAATGCAGCAATTCTCCACTTTTCACGGATCTTATATGGCAGTTTTGAAATTATGGTCCTCATGTTTACTGGATTATCCATCTCATCCAAGTAATCCATGTCCGCCATAGCATTACGACAAGCAATGAGAAAAAGTAAGAATGAGCTTAACAACTTTGGATCTTCTGACTTGATCTGGGGCCACTGGAAGGCCTTTTCTATGTAAGCTGATGCTATTTTTATTTCATTTCCATAATGACTCTGCAGCAACTTCATTGCTTCCATGAAACCTCTGAGGATGCATATGTTGGCAACTCTGAACAAGGTCTCTGGCTTCCCCTCTTGTATACTGCTCCAAATAATATAGTTTATCAGCTGGATTTTCTGTCCTTGACTCAATGGCATGGTTGAACGCCTTCAGAAAGGCGTGAAATTCCAGAGGGTCTCCACAGAAAACAGGAATCTCAACTGGGGGCATATGAGTGAGCTGCTGCTGCTTGACAAGAAGTTCTGTGATATCATTCTGTTTTTTCATCACTTTAGAAAGTTCTCCCATGTTGTCAGCCTGATGCTGCTCAATGATGTACTGCGACTGACTGGGTTGCTGAAAGTGTGTGACTTGTGTTAACTTAGGGACATTAAACAGATGACCTGAATCTTGCTGCAAATCCACATGTGAGGGTGAAAAACATATCTTCAGTTTGAGTCTTGGAATGAGAAATCACACTTGCATTTGTCTTGTCTTATGTGGAGATTGAAATTCCTCGTAAACCCTTAATCATGCTGTAGATTCAGCGATGGCTATTTCAACATCCAGTTGCTCTTTCTTTGCTTTAAGTTGTGCCGTTTCTAAGGCTTGCCATTTCTTAATTGCAGCTACCTTTGCAAGAAGAGCTGCTCTCTTAGCTTCCTCTTTTAGACGAGTTGAAGTGACAGATGAAGCTGAAGAAGAGGAAGAAGAGGCGCTTCCACTGGTGAATCTTGCTCTAGAATGAGATTTTTTCCTTGCTGCAGAAACAACAGAAACACTATCCAAATGATTTATTTCTTCATCACATTTTTTCAGTCAGAATTCTCTGTCTTACTTTTTTTATCCATTCATCTGTTTTAGCCTCAAAGGCTCTGAAGTTATCAAGTTTGGGCTGATACCAGTATTCCTGACCTGCATTCTATTCATCTTTATCAAGGACTTGCAAAACTGCATCATTGGCCTTTACAAAGTCTTCAAGCAACTCTTGAAAATGAGGTAAGAGCTCTTCTTAAACTTGTGTTGCAGAATCATCAGCTTCCATTAAATTTTCAATTTCTTTATATTTAGCCGTTAACTGTCCATGTGGCTTCTTGCTTGAATCAATTTTTGGAGCTTTATTTCAGGAGCTTTTTCTGTGGGCTTTGGCGCCCTCTTTTGACTGTCTCCAGTTACTGCAGTCACTGACCAGGTCTTGTCATCCTCCATTATGTCCTTGTAGCGTTTTCAAGAACAACCTAATTTCTCAGCAAAAATGTGTTGTTTAGTGTAGTGCTGTTCTTGGGACCCATATTAGTGTAACACGGGTGGTGACGTGACCCAGAGTATAAGAAGGCTGTGTGGTAGAGGGGCGGTCTCTTCGACCGCCTCTTCACCCTAGCAGGAGCGTCTCTGTACATACAGTGAGGCTTTAATAAAGTCCTGTGTAGTTCACCACTCGCCTCTTCATTGTTTTATAGACATAACATTTGGCAACGAGGGTAAAGTTATGGATTCTGGCGTGTCTTCGATTTGGCCGTTTTTGGAGTCTCCGAGAGAGCCTCCGGTCCCTTGGGCGAGGTGGTTCGCAGCATTTCAGAACTATTTGGTGGCACTAAACCTTGGTGAACTGAAGAAGGTGCGGGCATGGGCAATTTTGGTCCACAAGATAGGTATGGAAGGACAGCGTATCCTTGCTACCTTGGGTGCTAGTGATAGTTTCGACAATGTGGTTGAGCTAATGGTGTGATATTTTCGCGCGCCTGCAAACGTCATCATTAGGAGGATACAGTTTCGACAGCACCACCAGCGGGTCAGCGAGTCAGTGCAACATTATGTTGCGGACCTGCGGCAGCTGGCTGGAGACTGCCAGTTTGGTGAATTAGAGGAAGAGATGGTCCACGACCAGTTGGCGGAGCACACGCTGTGCTCATCAGCATGGTTGAGACTTCTCATGTACTCCGGCGAACTGACATTAACCACGGCAGTGGAAATAACTCAACAATGTGAAGCGGCAGACAAATTATCACATGACCTTGGTGAGAGAGCTGCGCTACGCCGCTCTGACTCACAATCAGCAGTGCAGGCTGTGGACCCGGACAGTAAAGAAGGCGAACAAGAGGAATGAGCTACAGCTCTGAAGATGAGGTCCGCCCCGGAATTGCCCAGATGTTCGGGTTGTGGGTCCATTAAGCACCGGCATAAAGCTAGAGAGTGTCCGGCAAGAGGTAAACGCTGTGGCAAGTGCGGACTCCTGCATCACTTCACCAGGGCCTGTAGCAGATTCGAGAGAGGGGAATGGCGACAAAAAGTGGACACCCCTGCTCCAACTCCCACGGTTATTCACACTGTCTCTCCAGACACCAATGGCCATACATATTGTATGGTCAAATTGGACGGAGTGGAAGTACCGTTGCTGATTGACATGGGCGCAGTGAGGTCTGTGTTGAGTTGGCCCACCATGAGGAGTTTCTTCCCATACTATCAAGTGAGAGGTCATTCAACGCCATTGAATGGTTATGGAGGAAACAGGCTGTCCATTGTGGGTTCGGTGGAGCTGACAGCATGATACAAGTCAGCAGTGGTTGCCAACCTGAAGTTTACAGTGACTGCCAGTGGTGAGAATGTGATGGGCTGTGACCTCTTTTATGGACTGGGTTTCACCATCACCAGCAGCGTTGGAGAGGAGTGGTCGGGCCGTGGTTTGTGGGACCGACCGGTGACGCAAGTGGTGGATGATGCTGTATGGGACAAATCTTGGCCTAGTATTCTGGGATGTGAGCAGGACCAACCCCACCCAGGGCCATCGCAGGAGGGTTCCTGCGCCAGAGCCTAAATTACCCTAGCTGAGGGAACTGTGCGGCGCCGTGGGATGCCCGTGACAGCGGGTGGAGCTGAGTGGCTGGCCCATCCTGTTTCTGGAGTTCAGCTGAGCAGTACTGAGAAACAGGGGGTCACAATGGCTTCGCCAGCATCGCAAATGAAAGAGAGCGGGGCAGGACCGGCTGGCACGGTGAAACGACGTGCCACTCAGGAATGCTGGAAGCCAAGCTGGGCTCCTCTGAGGGTTGCTGATGTGGTCTGGCCCAGAGAGAAGGCCCGGTCAAGAGGAATTTGCAAGAAGTGGAAACTACAGGTGGACCAGGGGCAGCTGCAGGTGGTGGCTGCTCGGGAGGACGCCTACCTTCAGCTGTCTGATGGTACATGGAGACACCCCAACAAACTGTGGCGCATCTATGATAAGAGAGATGTCTCAGCACCGACGTGGGTCATCTCCAGGCCTCAAGAGAAGAAGATGCTCTGGTCAGGACCCGCCTGATGGGTCTCTGGGAGGTGGGCACTCCACTGTGACTAACTGGTAATGGGGGGGGGGCAATGTATTTAATATATGTTAGTGGTATAAATTGCCCAGGTTTAAATACTATGCATGGTGTTGAAATAAGTGTTAATCATGTTGTTTACTGAGTTGGTGAATTGTTGTATAAGCTGTTTGTATATATGTTCTGTGAAGGGGATTGTTTTGGTTTTATTTTAGGAGCACGGCTATTTTATGTTTATTAATGGACTATATTTTAGCAGAGACGGCAGAATAATCCATCTGGCTGTGTGGGGGTGGAACAGTTGTCCACCTGTTCCCCCCTAGCTTTAGTTGTTTTGTGCACATGGTATAGTCCCTGATATAGCTCAGTTTATTCTGAGTGTGTGATTCGGGTTCTAAATTGGGGAGGGTCTTGATTTTATGTGTGTTTTGGACTTTTTTGAAGGGGGGGAATGTTGTGTTGTTCTTGAGACCCATATTAGTGTAACATGGGTGGTGACGTCACCCAGAGTATAAGAGGGCTGTGCGGTAGAGGGGCGGTCTCTTTGACCGCCTCTCAGCCTAGCGGGAGCATCTCTGTACATATAGTGAGTCTTTAATAAAGTCCTGTGTAGTTCACCACTCGCCTCTTCATTGTCCTACGTTTTATAGACATAACATTTAGCTTTGGTCATTTATCCGCAGGGTAATAGTCGTCTTCAGTAACGTAGATCTTCTTAATATCAATGATGTTCAAACCTTTTGACTTTATGTAAAGCCAACTTTGCATAGGTTCCTTCTTAGCTTAGATGTTTAAATTAGAATGCCTCTTTAGTCTGGTAGCTCTGGTTTTGACTCATCTTCATTTATTCACATATTTTGCTGTACATCTGTTCTTGAGGGTTACTCACAATCAAAACAGAGTCCAGAGAAAGGTCCAACGGTTTTTAATTTCTTTCCTTTCTGAGCAGGAATGAATAACACCTTTACACAGCAAAAATAAGATAAGATAAGATAAGATAAGATAAGATAAGCCTTTATTAGTCCCACAACGGGGAAATTCCAGGATTGCAACAGCACAGGGATAGCAACACTCAGAGCAACAATCAGAAGGCAAGAAAAAAACAAGCAAGCAAGAGCAGCTAATATACATATGTACATATTACTATAAAATATATACTGTATATACACACACACACACACACAGACACACAGTGCAGAGCATTGTAGCTGGATGGAATAAATATATGAATATATGAACACACAGTGCAGAGCATTGTAGCTAGATGGAATAAATATGTAAATATATAAACACCCACAGTACGGAGCATTGCAGCTAGGTGGAATAAATATGCAAGTATATAAACACACACAGTGCGGAGCAATGTAGCTAGACGGAATAATATGTAGATATATAAAAACACAGTGCGGAGCATTGTAGCTAGATGGAATAAATATATAGATATATAAATATAAACACACCCAGTGCTGAGCATTGTAGCTAGATGGAATAAATATATAGATATATAAATATAAACACACCCAGTGCAGAGCACTGTAGCTAGATGGAATAAATATGTAAATATATAAACACACACAGTGCAGAGCATTGTTGCTAGGTGGGATGAAACAGCATAACCGTCTATTTAGTTATCCTACATGGTATGATTATGTGCCCATACATATTCTCACCCTCCATAGCGACCGGTATGTTCCTAGTTGTATGCCGGAGAGGACCATTGTGTAAGTCTATTGCATCTTTTGCATTCAAAAAACTATTAGTTTGTTACGTCTTTTTGCTATCTCTGCGAGCAGCCCTGCTTAGGTTGTACAGTCTGACAGCCGTTGGTAGGAAGGACCTACGAAACCTCTCGGTTGTGCACCTGGGATGATGTAGTCTGCTGCTAAATGAGCTCCTCAGTGCATCCAGTATGTCCTGCATAGGGTGGAACTCGGACTCCAGCAGAGATGACAGTTTAGCCACCGTCCTTCTCTCTCCTATCTCCTCCATCGGATCAAGGCGTTGCCCCAGGACAGAGCTAGCTTTCTTAATCAGAATGTACCCAAAACAATGGTGAATCAACAAAACATCTTCAAAGAATTCCAAAATTTCCAAAAGCTAGTTTAAACAGTCAAAAGGTTGTGCTGAACTGCATCCGAAACTAAACAGGCCACCTCCTTCATTCTCCAGCTGCTTAGTAGGTCTCCAAAATCTGATACCAAGAATAAACACTAGGAGGCGCTGTAAATTACAACACTTACCAATAATTAAAACACAACAGAAATATTTCACAACAGAAAAGTACAGTGGCTGAGCTTGCAGTGATGTTGGTGCTTCAGAAAACAGGGACCATTATTCCTGTCCACAGTGGTAAGTACCTTGCCAGTCTTATCATATGGGGAATAATCTCAGGCATGAAGTGGATATTATCTCGATTCCATCAGCTGTAGCAAGTGACCCGCTTCATCACATATTTCTGTTACCCACTGTCGTAGGTTGGTCTGGATGTGATCACATGGATCCACTCGCTCCAGTTCTTCACCGTCTTCATCTGGAATGATGATAGACTGCAAAACGTGGGAGCTCCCAAGTAAGACAAGAAAGCATTCATTGATGTCGGTCTTCAGATCAGGGTGAGTAGTAAAAGCCTTGACCAGAGCTCCAAGAAAGGCCAGAGAAAAATCACTCACTGCTTTCTTTGGAACAGGTGCACCTGAACAAATCAATTCTGTCAGCCATTGTGTGATTGCATTAATATCATGTCTCTCTGACAGCATTTGCACGACTGGGACACTTGAGCTGTTCTGCCGTATCAGAACCCCCTGATACAAGAAGATGTGGCCAGATGAGCCATTTGGTCTCATCAATTTCCTCACAACTGAGCCAGTTGTATCAAAACACAGTCTTGTACTCATGGATTTGCATTGGACTCCAGAAATGTCCAGGCCAATGTCTTTAATGCTACCAGTGTGAAGTGCATTGTATTTTAACAACTGCAGTGAAAAACTGGGATCTCTGTGACCCAATTCCAAATTATTTCTCTCTTGCTTTGCTTTTTGCAGGGTGGCCAAATTAGGTAGATGGCTTGGCTCAGGATCCCCAAAATACATCAACTTAACTGTTTGTAATGCTCGCCATACATGGGTTCCATCCTGCCCTCGCACAGCTCTTTGGCTACCTGCAAACACAGGTATTCAGACAAGAACTGCTTGGAACAGCCAGTGTGCAGGGAGTCAGTGCTTTTTATGCAACATCTGAGCACCATTGGGCTGTTAATAGCAGGCTCTCTGTGACATGTTATGTCAAGATGGCCATGACACTCTTTACAGTAGCCGCTGATGTCAATGTAATTACTTGTAGTTGATGGATCGACCTTGGCTCTTTTAAATACAGATATGGAAGTACTTTTCACCTCCTTCCAAATCAGCTCATTTATAATGTGAGTCCAGGTGTCCGGATTTAAAATTGTATATTCCCTTTTTTGAGTTTCAGAAGACTTGTTTCTGTATTCAACTTTTTCAGGAATAAAATCCATCCATTTGTCAAAAGGAACTTCAAGGTGAAAAGCCTGACAATCTTTTAGTCTAGGAGAAAAGGAACACGAGTCGAATTCTGTCATCTTTAGTTTCAGGATCACTTACAGGGTTACTGAAGCCGACCAGATGTGTCTGTTTAATTTAACAAAAGTGTACAGGGTCTTTATAGACACCTTGTTTCCCAGCTGCTCACTCAGCTCTGTCCAGACACTTGCAGTAGGAGTGGATTTATTGCCATTTTCCAATATGGCCTCTTTTGAGGAGCAGAGAACTACAAACATGGAATCCTTGTCTACTGCTGGATTTTTGGGGATCTAATCAAAACAAAAAATAAGATTAGCATGAATAACTTCGATAATTCTGGCCTCTGTTTTTGAACCAGTCATTATATATTGTGTGTTATAACCAGTAGGTGATTTGAGGAGGTATGTGGGGGGTGTTATCCCCATCCATCCATCCATCCATCTTCTACCGCTTTTCCGAAGGTCTGAGTCACGGAGACAGCAGTTCAAGCAGAGAAGCCCAAACTTCCTTCTTCCCAGCCACCTGCTCCAGCTCTTCAGAGAGGATACCAAGGTGTTCCCAGACCAGCTGGGAGACGTAGTCTCTCCAGTGAGTCCTGGGTCTGCCCCGGGGTCTCCTCCCAGTGGGACGTGCCCAAAATACCTCAAGTGGGAAGCGTCCAGGAGGCATCCTGATCAGATGCCTAAACCACCTCAACTGGCTCCTTTCAATCTGGAGGAGCAGTGGTTCTACTCTGAGCCTCTCACCCTGAGGATGAGTCCAGCAATCCTATGAAGAAAGCTCTTTTAAGTTGCTTGTATCCGTGATCTCATTCTTTCGGTTATTACCCAAAGCTCATGACCATAGGTGAGGGTAGGAACGTAGATTAACCAGTAAATCAACAGCTTTGCCTTAGAGCGCAACTCCCTCTTCACCACGACAGACTGGTACAACATACAGTGGCGTTGGATGATTAAAAATTTTAATCGTCCAACACCACTAAAATTATATATTTTAGTGGTGTTGGATGATTAAAACTTTTAATCACGATTAATCTTTTGAATTGTTGAGTTAATCATGATTAATAAAGCGTTAATCGCATGTTTTTCCACACAGATACAGTATACCTTAAGTTGGTAATTTTTCAAGTTTGTCATACTGTTATGAACATGGGAGTGGACAAATATGCCTGCTGTCTTCACCTGTAGGTTTATTAAAGCTCTCAACATATCCAAAATGGCAAAAACTACCCAGAATATTCTCCAGAAAATTCTCAAAAGTAGACTGCATGTGCAAACAACGGAATGCCAGGGCTCATTAATGTCACTGCAACACAACTCAGCAACCAACCAGCAGCCACAAATGGAGCTTGCTCTTTCTCTTATAGCAAATATCTACAACTTTTAAGCAGATCAACACAAAACCATAAACCTCATGTGTCACAATGGACACAATTTCCCTTTCAGCAGAAAAATTGCAAACATAAACAAACAACTATCTCACCCGTGATGACACTCCAACGTGCTGCAAAAATGGCTGGGGAGTGAATGGACATTACAAACACAGCTTGAGAATTTTTTTAGATTGGTACTCACCAACAGTTGGACCCAAAGCTATGAGGATGAAAACAGGCAAATTTCTGTCCGTGTCAGCTGCTGGAGGTCAGCTACAACCTAGCATGTAGCTAGTGGCCAGCTAGCCAGCTTCCACAGAAGAAGAACAACCTAACATCCAGGCAAAGTTTTGGAGGAGACTGTAATAATTATCCAGGTGAGAGCGCTGACGGATAACGCTGTAAACTTAAACTTGACAGCACTTTGGGGATTTCCATGGCTGTAATCCAGCTTGTTTGACTTCGCAATGTCTGTGACCAGAGCTGCTTTGGTACGGAGAGCCGCTACGCCAAAAAGTACTGTTTGCGCATTTTGCCATTAATTGCCATTAACCACAATCACAAAATTTGTCGCCTTTAAGGGGGGCAAAGTGTTAATGGGCGATTAACACGATAATGCCAACACCACTAATGTGTCTATATATATGTTTATCATATATGTAGGTTCATCATCATCTACAATGCATGAAGTGGAAATGGATGACTGTGAGGGAGACTTGAGGAGTACAGCGAGAAAGTCTGCAGTTATTAGGACCTTGCTACATATGGGGTGAGTACCACTTATGTGCAGCCCTAACTGTTAGTGATGGCCAGATGAGGCTTTCTGGAGGACTTGAGGCCTTTCATCAAAATGGCTCATATAGACAAGGCCTCATATGAAACTTCATTTTCTCTACTAGGCCATCTAGTGGACAAAACGTATACAACATGTAGATTTTTACAAGGGTGTTATTGGTTTGTGTATTTTTTTCATTTCAATAAATGCACTGTCTTTTAAGAAATATCAATGATCATAAGGGAAAAAGAAATAATAAAACTGAGGTGACTACAGTGAATGTGCTTATGCTACTTATCCATTTTTTTTAAAGAAATAATAATTTTTCAACAGTCTTATACTGTCTTCCCCAGTACATTCATCTCTGTCTTTATTTTCATGCAGGGCACAATCGTGCCTCAGCATAATGATGTGTTATTGTTGTATCCAAGCTTTTTGAAACACAACAGACACTTCACCTTGCAAATAAAAATAAATTGTAAGAATAACCCCACTGGGATGTGAACCCCAGCTTTCCACATGCAAGATAAATACTTTGCCTCTAGGCTACCACTTAGTGATGGCCAGATAAGGCTTTCTTGAAGACTTGAGCCTTTCCATCAAAATGGTTCATACAGACAAAGCCTTGTGTGAAACTTCATTTGCTCTACGAGGCCATGTAGTCGACAAAAAAAGTATACAGCATGCAGATTTTTACAAGGGCATTATTGGTTTAATGTGTATTTTTTTCAATTTCAATAAATGCACTGTCTTTTAAGAAATATCAATGATCATAAGGGAAAATAGAAATAATAAAACTGGGGTGACTACAGTGAATGTGCCTGTGTTACTTGGTGCGCTTGTATGTACCTGTGTTACTTGGTGTGCTTGTACTACTTATCCATTTTTATTAAGAAATAATAAATTTTCAACAGTCTTTATACTGTCTTTCCCAGTATATTCACCTCTGTCCTTATTCTCATGCAGGGCACAATGGCAATAGTGCCTCAGCATAATGATGCATAATAATGACCCAAGCTCTTTGAAACAACAGACACTTCACCTTGCAAATAAAAATGAAATAAAAACAACCTAGCTGGGATTTGAACCCCAGCCTCCCATTTGTAGAGCACATGCTTTACCACTAAGCCATTTCCTCAGTTACAACAAATATCCACTATTTGTGGAAAATACATTAATGGGAGAAATGCGCTCCAACTGTTCCCAAACAGGAGAAGTTTGTGTTTTTGCTGCTGGCTTCATGTGAAAATTGGCTGTGACAAATCCCTTACACAGTGAAACATGACAACACAAAATGTGAGGGATGAGGATTTCCATTGTGTATCACTGCTCACTTTATTTCATGTTGCGTGCAAAATTATGAACAGCTTCCTGACCCAGTCACATGGTACGACATCAACACATACGTCAGCAATACACGCCTCGAAATGCACTTCGCCAAATATTTCCTGGATAAGCTCAGAGCACTCTCGAAGCTCTGGAGCCTGCCGTCCCATCATTACTGACTATATAGACTTTTATTTAGCATTGAATGTCAATTGCCTACATACAAGGTCAGTGCAAACATGTGGAAAACACACAAATTTGCATCCGAGGGAATTGGTAGCGGGCAGCGCGGTGGTGGAGTGGTTAGCACTGCGGCAGCACAGCAACTCACCCTTGGCCGGGGGGATCCCCGGTTCAATCCCAGCCCCCGACCAACAGTGATCTGTGTGGAGTTTGCATGTTCTCCCCGTGTTTGCGTGGATTTTTCCGGTTTCCTCCCACATGCCAAAAACATGCAAGTTAAGTTAATTGGCATTAAAACTGGGGATTCTAAATTGTCCTTAGGTATGACTGTGAGAGTGAATGGTTGTCTGTCTCTCTGTGTTGGCCCTGCGATGGACTGGCGATCTGTCCAGGGTGAACCCTGCCTCTCGCCCAAAGATGCTGGGATAGGCTCCAGCCCCCCCACAACCTGAAAAGGATTAAGCGGAAGATGGATGGATGGGAATTGGTAGTGACAGTTAATCAGTCTCAGAGTAAAAGCATCTACTGGAATTAAACTAGTTTAAAAATGAGACTGCCAGTCACCTGCAGACAGATGGACTGGAGCTCTGCAGAGCTGAAACAAAGTGTCAGAAGGTATCCACCTATATACTCTTGATATTGTTGTGTTAACGAAGTCTGGAAGTGTAAACAAACAGCGGTTACCCATCTTTGTGGAGACAAGTATAACATGACAGCTTTTGGGGGGTTTCCATAGCAGATATGATTTATTTTCCATTAGTAAAGTGTTCTGCCAATGAGCAGTGAAGCTGGCGCATCTATCGGGCAGTTACAAAAATCGAATGTTTCTGGCCACTCTGCTGGATTGTTCTTCCACATACTGGCTGGTAGATGGTAGGCACACTTTCAAGCTCACAAATTTGAAGTTTTTGATCACATCTGATCCGATCTTGCGGTGAAAGCTCATCATATTAATATGACATATTGTTTCAATGGTAAACTGCTCGTTTTAGTACCTGCAAATGTCGCCAGCCAGAGCGCCACCCACCAGGTACCAGGATGTGTACACAGCTCTATAGCTCTGGATTGTTGACCCCAGGTATTTTAACTCATCTGCCTTCATTACCTCTACTTGCATCTTTAAAGTTACACCTGCCTCCCTCTCATTTACACATGTATCCTGTCTTGCTTCTACTGACTTTCATTCCTCTTCTCTCAGTGCATACCTCTACCTCTCCATGTTCAGTCAGTCAGTCTGCCTGACCTCGTCTGTCAGTCTGTGGATCACCATGCCAAACAAAAAGGGGCTCAGAGCTCCTTACTTATAGTGGAGTCTATCATAATGTAATGGTACTTTTACTTGAGTATAATTTATATATAGTTAGATTGTTCCTATTGCTTTATATACGGATTCTGTCATGATTGGGACTTTTGGGTCATTTTTAAGCCGTTTTTTCATTAAATTTAATTTAGTCTTTGACAATTGGTCACTTTACCGTTTGCAGTACAGTGGGTCTCAGTGTGATCTCATGTTCTCTCATGTGGCTGAGGATGGTACATAGTTTTAGAAATATGTGTAATAGCCTATCAAAGAATATCATTAAGGTATGGAGCACAGCACTGAAATGCTGCAGATGCATTTGTCAAACCAAATTGAATCAGTATGCAGAAACCCCCACAGCATATTGAAAGCCATGAAGGGCCTGGAGTTTCTGCTGATAAATATTTGATATAAAATTCCTTGAGCCAGTATGTGAATTCATGTTGCCTCCCAGGCTGTCCAGTAACTCTAATGGAAGTGGGTAATTATCTGTGATCGTCTTCCTGTTTAGTCCACTTGCAGGCTCTGATCCTTTTTCCAGATACAAACAAATTCTAATGAATACAGAGACACAGATTTATGCAACCTACCACTGTTATGGAGATTGTGTGCGTACTCTAACCTTGCACACTGGCTTTGGTATGTGGTTATAGCACTTTTGGACAGTGTTTTCTTCTATGCTAATCTTTAGCTTTAGGAGTAGCATTGAACTTACAGTATTCACAAAAAGTTAGGGATATTTAGCTTTCGGGTGAAATTTATGGAAAATGTAAAACGTTCACGCTACAGTGATATTATATCATGAAAGTAGGGCATTTAAGTCGAAGCATGCAATGGTGATTTCCTCATCTCAAACAATGTATTGAAACAAAAGCCAACAACAGTGGTGGGTATACCACAACAAAAAATGTCAATGTCTCAATAACTTGTCATGTGCCCTTGAGCATCAGTTACAGCTTAACAACGACATCTCATGCTGTTCACAAGTCGACATTGTCTGCTGAGGCATGGCATTCCACTCTTCTTGAAGGGCAGCCCTCAGGTCATTGTGGTTGTGGGGTGCAGGGTTATGAGCCCCTACACGGCGACTCAGCTGATCCCATAGGTTTTCTATGGGATTTAGGTCTGGAGAAAGTGCAGGCCACTTGATTTGAAGTACCCCAGCCTCCAGCAGCCATTCCCAAATGACGCGACCTCGATGAGCTGGAACATTGTTGTCCATGAAGATGAAATTAAGCCTGTGTTGTTCACGCAGGGGCACAACGACTGGATTAATGATGTTATTCAGGTAGTATCAGCTTGTCATTGTGCCACTCACAAGGTGTAGGACAGTTCTGTATTGACTAGACACACCTGCCCAGACTGTAACATGTTGACAACAGTGGCTGATGCATAGCACTCTCCTTGATGTCTCAAACATCGTTGACGGCCATCACTTCTGCTCAGCGTCAATTGACTTTCATCAGAGAACAGCACTGAGGCCCACTGGTCCCTTGTCCAGTGTAAATGCTCCCTTGCCCATGCAAACAATGACGCCTGTGCCTGGTGGTGTGGTCAGGTACCCTTGCAGGTCATCTAGCACGCAGACCACGCTGATGTAAATGGTTTTTAATGGTCTGACGTGACACTTGGGTGCCTCTCACCTCCCTTAAATATGTCTGGAGTTGAGTGGCATTCATCATTTGGTTCCACAGGGCACTGTTCACAATGAAGCAGTCATCAGCGTGGGATATGGCCACAGGACGTCCACTTTTATGCCTTCCTGTGACTCTTCCAGTCTGTCTGCATCTCTGTTGCAACCTGCTGATGACACTCTGTAACACTCTGAGCTCAGTGGCCACTTCCCTCTGAGAACATCCCGTTTGAAGCCTTGCAATGGTGAGGTACTGTTGATCAATTGTTAGTAGTGATGTTATGCTTGACACCGCCCACTCAAGACTGACTTGAGCAATATAACACGGAAGTGTCACGAGCAGCGTGTCAAGCACTGTCAATATGCCCACAGTCACGTGACCGTAGCAAGTGCTGTCGGTCACATCACATGCTTTGAGGGCTCACCGGAAGTTTGAGAGGGATTTAGTTTTTTTGTTTGTTTTTTTGCTTTGTATTGTTTGTTCCTGCCATCCAATTTTGAATAGACCTTGGATGGCCAAATGCTAAAAAAAAAAAAAAAAAGTATTGACATTTTTTTCAGGTTTTTCAACTCTGATGCAGTTCTGACAGTCAGTCACCAGATGACAGTCTTTATTAGATGTTTTCATAACACTGTGTTGCTCATGAAGCAATTGTCCCAAAGTTGCTTGTTAGGTTTTGTCTTGGCCTCATCATATCAAAATGTGAACAGCATTATGAAGAGGACTGTTTAAACACCAGTTCTAATTGAACCTGAAAATTTATTGGTCGATTCATGGATCAAACACCTGTTGTGAATTTTGTTGTTAAGCACCTTGTTAGAGAACAGCAAGTTATGCAAAAAGTACTGCAACATTGAACAGGTGGACATGTGCATTCAAAAGGTGAGAGAAGGTCAAATTAAGTTCACCTGTAAAGGTTATAGTGTGGAGCGTGTAAATAAAGAGGCGGATTTGGTTCAGGCGATTTATTACACATCTCACACAAGAAGCACAGACAGAATGACATCTCAGCAAAAGCTCTTCTCTTAAATACTATGGCATTCCTCTAGAAGCTTCTAACACACAAAAGGTCACATTGCATTCACTTCCTTAATCCTTTACCATTCCTCCAGAAGTTTCTAACACACAAAAGGTCACACTGCATTCATCCTTCACACCTCCCTGTTATTTCACCAGGGAACCTCTGCTCTTTGTTCTTGTCTAAGATGTTACACAATTATGCTTTCCCCATGTGCCGCCATACCACCCCCCCGAGCATATTGGATAGAACAAAAGAATAACAGTCCGTATGCTGTGATAGAACCATTAAACATCAATCCACATGCTGCTTGGGCTTCAGTCTTCTCCCGTATCTGCTGTAACCAGGATTCACCGCCTCCACGGCGCTGTGAAGCTGGAGGGTTGATGTTTGGGGGTGAAAACTTTTTGTCTGTCCGTGTGGGTGTTCTGGGGAATCTTTTCTCTGGGGAGCTCCCCGTGGGGGTCTTCCACGCCGAGGGGCCCTCGCCAACAGCACTTGCTCGTCCGCCACCACGAAAGCGGGTTTGAGTCTGTCTATGCCAATCTTTTCCCTCCTACCCCCCAAATCTAGCAAAAAATGCTTATCCCCTGTTTCCAGCACTCTGAACGGTCCATCATAGGGTGGTCGCAATGGAGGGCAATGGGCGTTGTGTCTGACAAACACGAACTCCATGTTTTTCAAAGTTTTAGGCACAAAAACACGCGGAAAACTGTGGTGGGCAGGGCCCGGCAGTGTGCCAGTGTCTATGCTACACTGCAACAGCTGCAATGGGGAGCTGCCCGGCGTGGGATTATCTGGCAGAAACTCCCCGGGCAGCCGAAGTGGTTGCACAAAAACGAGTTCAGCCAGGGAAGCTTCCAGATCCTCTTTAGGCACAGAACGTAACCCCAATAAAACCCACGGTAGCTTGTCTACCCAATTTGCATCTGTCAGTGAAGCCCTGAGAGTTGCTTTCAATGATCTATGAAAACGTTCGCATAACCCATTAGCCTGTGGATTGTACGCGGTTGTGCGGTGAATTGTGACACCCAGGCTGTGGGCCATTGTTGACCAGAGTTCGGAAACAAATTGAGGGCGTAATGTCCGACGGGACTCCAAAACGCGCGCGCCGCCTCCTCGGCTGTGGTTGCGGCCAGCGGAACCGCTTCCGGCCAGCACGTGGTGCGGTCCACCATTGTCAGGAGGTGCGTGCACCCCTGTGATGGCGGGAGGGGGCCCACGAGGTCCACGTGAACATGGTCGAACTTCTTAGCCGGAATACGAAACGGCTCCAAGGGAGCCTTCGTGTGTCTGTGTACTTTGGCTCGTTGGCACGCCACGCAGGCTGCCGCCCACTCTTTCACTTGTTTGCGAAGGCTCGGCCACACGGATTTCTCCCCTACCATTTTGACCGCCGCACACACTCCCGGGTGTGCCAAAGAATGAATCGAGTCAAACACGCGGCGACGCCACGCGGCCGGGACCACGGGACGCGGGCGCCCCGTGGAGACATCGCAGATTAGGGGGGGCATGCCGTCTTGCAGCACCCTGCTCTCCAGCCTTAACCCTGTTGGTCCAGACTGGAGCGCGCGCACATCCGCGTCACTAATCTGCTCCGCGGCCATGGCTGTGTAATCTATCCCCACGCAGACCGGGGCCACCACAGCGCGCGAGAGGCAGTCTGCCACTACATTCAGTTTACCCGACACATGCTGAATATCGGTAGTAAACTCTGAGATCGCGGCCAGCTGTCTCTGCTGCCGGCCCGACCACGGTTCTGAAACCTTGGCCATTGCGAATGTTAGTGGCTTGTGGTCAACGAACGCGGTGAAACTGCGCCCTTCCAGCCAGAACTGGAAGTGGCGAATGGCCAAGTGGAGAGCCAGCAACTCCCTGTCGAACGCGCTGTATTTACGTTCACTGTCGCGCAAAGTCCTGCTGAAAAAGGCGAGCGGCTGCCAAGCCCCGGCTATGCGCTGCTCCAAGACCGCCCCTATGGCCACATCTGAAGCATCAGTGGTGAGCGCTATGCGGGCCGTTGGGTCTGGATGTGCCAGCAATGCAGCGTTTGCCAGGGCTGCTTTGACTTCCGAGAACGCCCGCTCTCGCTCTGGGGTCCATTCGATCATATCCGCGGGTTTCTGTTTTTTGAGCGCGGCGTACAGTGGTTGCACGAGCTGCGCTGCACGGGGAAGGAAACGGTTATAAAAGTTCACCATTCCCAAAAATTCTTGTAGCGCCCTGACTGTTTGCGGCCGGGGAAAATCTGCTACCGCGCGTACTTTGTCAGGCAGCGGGACCGCTCCTTCGGGAGAGACGCGGTGCCCCAAAAAATCAATCCGCCTCACCCCGAACTGACATTTCGCTGGGTTGATTATTAACCCGTGCTCTTCCAACCTCCAGAAAACCGTCGTGAGGTGGGTTTCGTGTTCGTCTTCGGACGCGCTGGCTACCAAGATATCGTCCAGGTAGATGAACACGAAAGGGAGATCGTGCAGCACTGCATCCATCATGCGTTGGAACGTCTGTACAGCCCCTTTAAGCCCAAATGGCATGCGCAAAAACTCGAATAAACCGAACGGAGTTATTACTGCTGTTTTGGGTATGTCCTCAGCGCGCACTGGGACTTGGTGGTAACTGCGGACCAGGTCTATTTTAGAAAAAACGCGCGCTCCTGCCAGGTGAACGGAAAAATCCTGAATGTGAGGAATTGGGTAGCGGTCGTGCGCCGTGGCGTTGTTCAACCTGCGGAAATCCCCGCAAGGTCGCCACGAACCCTCAGCTTTAGGGACCATGTGTAGCGGGGAAGCCCATGGGCTGTTTGAGCGCCTGATGATGCCCAACCTCTCCAGGTTGGCGAACTCCTCGTGCGCTATGGCCAGTTTATGCTTTCCCCATATGCCGCCATACCAGTGCATTTTAGGTGCAACCTGAAATTTCACCCGAAAGATGAATATCCTTAACTTTTTGTGAGATGTGTATGTCATAGTGATGGGACGGCAGGCTCCAGAGCTTCGCGGGTGCTCCGAGCTTCTCCAGGAAATATTTGGCAAAGTGCAGTTCAAGGCGTGCATTGCTGACGTTGTACCACGTGACTGGGTCAGGAAGCCATTCATGATTTACTTTTATTTGCAAGGTGAAGTGTCTGTTGTGTTTCAAAAGCTTGGATACAACAATAACACTCTGCTTAACATGCTTTTTAAACATCTGGATTTTAATGGGACACACGTCAGGCTTTTATTTGTGGACTTTTCTTCTGCTTTTAATACAATCCAACCTCATATTTTAGTTGAAAGGCTCCTGCAACAATTTGATTTGAGTAATAATCTGGTGGGTTGGATTCTGGATTTTTTAACCAACAGGACACAGAGAGAGTAAGGGTCAATGGTACATTAACCGCATTAGTTAATCTATTTTGGCAAGATGGCACCGTTGTGTGTGGCTGGACGTCTACCTGTGCTGTGTCTTATGTGTTTAGTTGTCTTTTTATTGTTTCTAGCTCAAAACGTGTCATCGCTACTGGTTTATGATCGCCTGACTCTCCTAAATATTCGCAATTCTGTGGTCAAGTTCTCAACCTATGAGTTTAATGGTCAGCCTCCTCCGCCTCTGTTGGCGTCTATACCACCCTATCTGAGATGTGCACCCAGCGGACTGTTTCGTAACGGCCGCTACAAGAGACGCCGCAAAAGACGAGGTCGGAGAGGCGGACTATCATGCAGACTGAGGGCTTACCTGGCTTCTTCTTCAACTCGCAACCCTCGTCAGCTGCTGACTGAGTTCTCCAGGAAGCATATCGGTTTTGACGTACGAGGATCCATGGATTATCGCTACCGATGGCTGTCGCCGACTGTCCCAGAGGCTGGATACCCACTTCCCTGCCGCCAGCCCGTGTGGATTCTTAGAAGGGGCTACGCACCGGAGAATCTTCACCCGATCAATCTTGCTTCCCAGCAGTGTTTGATTCGCATGGCTCTGATTAACACCAGATCCATCACAAACAAGACTTTTATTCTAAATGACTTTTTTACCTCACATTCCTTGGATTTTCTTCTGATGACAGAAACATGGGTTAAGCCAGGTGAGACCGCCGCCTTCTCTGAGCTCCTCCCTCCCAGCTGTTCTTTCTTCAGTTCCCCGCGAGCATCTGGTCGGGGTGGGGGTCTGGCTTCTGTTTTTAATGATAGTTTTAAATGTCACCTTCTCTCCACAAATGCTTATTCCTGTTTTGAGCTGCAATTATTTGTGGTAGATCTCACAAGTCCTATGTTATTTGCTGTTGTCTATCGTCCTCCAAAATATAATAAGGACTTCATTAATGAGTTTTCTGAGTTTTTGGCAGATGTTATGCCAAAATATGATAAACTTTTGATCTGCGGGCACTTTAATATTCATGTTTGTTGTCCATCTGATCAGCTGGGATCTGATTTTAAAAGACTGTTGGCAACATTTAATTTAAATATTTTAGTGGACAAACCAACACACCGTCTTGGTCACACTCTGGACCTTGTTATCTCTGTTGGACTATCAGTCTCTCTCAAAGAAATTTCTGAGTCTGTCATCTCAGATCATTTCCCCAATATTTTTGAATTGTTGACCCCTTCATCACCCAGCAAGCCTGTGGCTCCACCATGCTCGCGTCGCATCATCACTTCTTCAACGCCAGAGGGGTTTTCTGCTGCTTTTAGGGATTCACAGTTTTTTGCCTTGAATGGACTCGTTTCCCCTTCCCATCCGGATAATATTCTTTCCTCCTTTCATACCACCTGCTCTGGGATTTTGGACTCTATTGCCCCATTTCGGCTTAAATCGGCTAAACCAAAAACAGATCCCTGGCTAAATGACACTACCTGTGCCATTAGGCAACGGGTCAGGCAGGCTGAACGGCGATGGAAAAAGGACAAATTAGATGTATCTCTGGAAATTTTTAGGGACTGTCTTGCTGATTACCAGAGGACCGTGCAAAAGGCAAAATTTCAGTATCTCTCTGATGTTATTTCTATCAGCAGTCACTGTCCTAAAGTGCTATTTAACACAATTAACTCTTTTATAAACCCACACACTCAGACTGTAACAGATGATATGTTTACAACATGTGAGACTTCACTTTTTTATTGATAAAGTGGACTCTGTCAGACGAGCTATTAATAACAGTTTTAATGGAAGCTTGTCTATTGTACCGGGTTACTCTGCTGTGTTTGAAGAGCTTGAGCTGGTTTCTTTATCATCACTTACTGATATAGTGAAGTCTCTGAAGCCGACAAATTGTTCACTGGATGTTGTTCCCGCTGGAATATTGAAAAGGGTTTTTAATACTGTAGGGCCTGGTCTTTTGGTTTTTATTAATTCCTACCTTAGTTCAGGATTTGTCCCACCTGCTTTTAAACATGCTGTGGTTAGGCCCCTTCTTAAAAAACCTCACCTTGATCCTTCAGTTTTATCTAATTTTAGATCGATTTCTCATTTGCCCTTTTTATCTAAGGTTTTAGAAAAAGCCGTTTTTATACAGTTGCAATCTTTTTTAGAAGACAATTCTATTTTTGAGAAGTTTCAATCTGGGTTTAGATCTCGTCACAGCACTGAGTCTGCCCTGCTAAAGGTGCACAATGATATTATGTCTGTTGATGTCAAATGCCCCGTGGTCTTAGTGCTGCTAGATCTTACAGCAGCCTTTGACACTGTGGACCATACTATCCTTTTGTCATGCCTGAATCATCATGTTGGCATCCATGGCACTGCACTTAAGTGGTTTGAATCCTACCTATCTAACAGAACTTTTTCTGTAATGATTGGTGACATGTCTTCTTCTAGTGCCTCTCTCTCCTGTGGGGTCCCACAGGGCTCTATCCTTGGCCCTATTCTGTTTTCATTATATATGCTGCCACTCGGGTCAGTAATAGCCAGGCACAACATGTCTTTCCACTGTTATGTGGACGATTTGCAGCTTTATTTACCTTTGAACCCAGAACAAACAAACTGACATAGTGTTCTATTGGACTGCATCACTGACATTAAGTTGTGGTTAAGCCAAAATTTTCTCCACTTAAATGAAGAAAAAACAGAATGTATTATGTTTGGGGATACTGTAACGACTGACTTTGGTACCCTCTCTTTAAGGCTCAGTTCAGCTGTCAGAAATTTGGGGGTGATTTTTGACAGCCATTTAAAATTTGCTACAGATTGACAATGTAGTCAAGATGAGCTTTTATCAATTACGTCTGTTATCCAAAGCCAAACCTTTCCTGAGCCGTCATGATCTTGAGATAGCCATCCATGCTTTAATCACTTCTCAACTTGATTACTGCAATGCACTTTATGTTGGCATCGCTCAGCCTTCTCTTGGCCGCCTTCAACTTGTGCAAAATGCAGCAGCCCATCTTTTGACCAACACACCTAGGCGAAAACACATTACTCCGATCCTCTTTTCACTTCATTGGCTTTCAGTCCATTTTAGAATTAATTTTAAAATTTTGCTTTTTGTTTTTAAAGCTCTTAATGGCCTTGCTCTGGTTTATATGTCTGAGATTTTGACTGTCCATGACCAAGGCAGGGCTTTGAGGTCATCCAATCAGCTTTTGCTGGATGTGCCTAGGTCAAGGTATAAACACTGGGGTGACCAAGCCTTTTCTGTTGTCGCCCCCAGGCTGTGGAATAATCTCCCCCTTGACCTACAGTGGGGTAAAAAAGTATTTAGTCAGCCACCAATTGTGCACGTTCTTCCACTTAAAAGATGAGAGAAGTCTCCAATTTTCATCATAGGTATACCTCAACTATGAGAGACAAAATGAGAAAAAAAAATCCAGAAAATCACATTGTCTGATTTTTAAAGAATTTATTTGCAAATTATGGTGAAAAATAAGTATTTGGTCAATAACAAAAATTCATCTCAATACTTTGTTATATACCCTTTGTTGACAATGACAGAGGTCAAACGTTTTCTGTAAGTCTTCACAAGGTTTTCACACACTGTTGCTGGTATTTTGGCCCATTCCTCCATGCAGATCTCCTCTAGAGCAGTGATGTCAGAATCAGAATCAGAATCAGAATCAGGTTTATTGCCATTGTTCATGTAGTACACAAACTAGGAATTTGTCTCGGTACAATGCTGCAACATTAAACATGATAAGATAAGAGAAATAAACTATACATGTAATAAAGTGTAGGATAAGATTAAGTGATACTGGTCAACAGTTAAAATATATATTAGCCAGCAGCAGATACTGTGGAGAACTATATAGTGCAGTCGGTAATGCAGGAAGAAAACAGTGATGATTGACATGAGTCTGGTTGAGCTGCTGTACATGGTGCACGAGAGTCACTTAGTGTTCAGCAGTCTAATGGCAGAGGGGAAGAAGCTGTTCATGTGACGGGAGGTTTTAGTCTGGATGGACCGAAGTCTTCTACCAGAGGGGAGGGGGGCAAACAGTACGTGACCAGGGTGTGAGGGATCGGCTATGATCCGGCCAGCACGCCTCCGGGTCCTGGAGATGTACAGATCCTGGAGAGATGGGAGCTTGCAGCCGATCACCTTCTCAGCAGTGCGCACGACGCGCTGCAGCCTTAGTCTGTCCCTGGCAGTGGCTCCTGCGTACCACACGGTTATGGAGGTGGTGAGGATGGACTCGATGATGGCTGTGTAGAACTGCACTAACATCTTGGTGGGTAGCTTGAGCTTCCTCAGCTGCCGCAGGAAGAACATCCTCTGCTGGGCTTTTTTGATGAGTGAGCTGATGGTCAGCTCCCATTTGAGGTCCCTGGTGATGGTAGTGCCTAGGAAGCGGAAGGAATCAGCAGTGGTGATGGGAGAGCCTGAGAGGGTGAGGGGGGGCAGAGGAGTAGTGACTTTCCTGAAGTCTACAATCATCTCCACTGTCTTCAGAGCGTTCAGCTGCAGGTTGTTATTGCTGCACCAGGACGCCAGCTGGGCCACCTCTCTCCTGTAGGCGGACTCGTCGCCGTTGGAGATGAGCCCGATGAGGGTGGTGTCGTCCGCAAACTTGATCAACTTGACAGACTGGTGGCTGGAGGTGCAGGAGTTGGTGTAAAGGGAGAAGAGTAGGGGGGAAAGTACACAGCCCTGGGGTGATCCGGTGCTGATGCTAGTATAGTCTGAGACAGTCTTTCCCAGCCGCACATGCTGCCTCCGGTCCGTCAGGAAGTCGATGATCCACCTGCAGAGGGAGTCAGGCACGTTGAGCAGGGACAGCTTGTCCCGGAGCAGAGCGGGGCGGATGGTGTTGAATGCGGAGCTGAAGTCCACAAACAGGATCCTGGCGTAGGTTCCCGGGGAGTCCAGGTGCTGCAGGATGGAGTGGAGGGCCAGGTTGACTGCATCGTCTACAGACCTGTTGGCTCGGTAGGCAAACTGCAGCGGGTCCAGGAGAGGGGTGGTGATGGACTTGAGGTGGGACAGGACCAGGCGCTCAAAGGACTTCATGACTACAGAGGTGAGCGCTACAGGTCTGTAGTCATTAAGTCCAGTGATCCGTGGCTTCTTGGGGACAGGGATGATGGTGGAGGATTTGAGGCAGGACGGCACGTGGCATAACTTAAGGGAGGTGTTAAAAATGTCTGTGAATACAGGAGCCAGCTGTTTCGCACAGAGTCTCAGGGTGGAGGGAGACACGCCGTCTGGGCCGGGGGCCTTGCGCGGGTTCAGTCTGGAGAACTGTTTGAGCACATCCTGCTCACTGATGATAAGGGGAGGGGGGGAGGAGGGGGGGGTGCCTTAAATGAAGTAGGGAATGTGGAGGCTGTGGAGCTGGAGGGAGGGGGGGAGTTGGACACAGATGACGAGGTGTCAAAACGGGCATAGTGTTGGGACAGTCTCTGACAAAGGGCTTTGTCATCCTGACCTTTAGGAGCCTTAGGTCGATAGTTGGTGATTTGCCTCAGTCCTCTCCACACGGAAGCCGAATCATTAGCAGTGAACTGCTGCTGGAGTCTCTCTGAGTATAGAGATTTAGCCCTCTTCAGCTCTCTGTTAAACCGGGATTTAACCTCCCTGTAGCAGTCCCTGTCTCCACTTTTCAGCGCTGCTTCCTTCTCCTTCCTGATCTGTCTGAGCTTAGCTGTGAACCAGGGTTTGTCATTAGAGTAACTCACCCTGGTGCGTGATGGAAGAATGTTCTCTTCACAAAAGTGGATATATGAGTTCACAGTGTCCGTGTACTCATCCAGATCATGCGTGGCTCCTTTAAGCATGCCCCAGTCAGATATTTCCATGCACGTTTCCAGCTTCTCCTCAGCATCACTGGTCCGTATCTTCGTAGTGCTCACAACAGGTTTAGTGAGCTTCAATCTCTGTCTGTATGTGGGAATGAGGTGAACCATCACGTGATCAGATAATCCCAGCGCAGCTCGAGGGACAGCGCGATATGCGTCTTTCACTGTGGTGTAACAGTGATCCAGTGTGTTTAATCCTCTGGTGGGGCATTTAATAAACTGTTTGTAGCGGGGGAGATCGTGGCTCAGATTGCACTGATTAAAGTCGCCAGCCACAATAATCAGCGAGTCTGGAAAACTCCGCTCTGTGTGTTGAATGTGATCCGCGAGCACGCGCTGAGCTTCGCGCGTGTCCGCGTCGGGAGGGGCGTACACAGCAATCATTATGAAAGAAGCAAACTCCCGCGGGGAATAGAAGGGCTTGCAATTGATAACAAGAAATTCCAAGGCAGGAGAACAGTGTTTGGAAATCACCGTTACATCAGAGCACCAGATGCAGTTGATGTAGAAGCAGACTCCGCCTCCTGTGGTCTTGCCGGAAAGCTCTGTGTCACGATCAGCACGGAACAGCTGGAAGCCGTCGAGGCGCAGCGCGCTGTCCGGTATATTTTCCCGGAGCCAGGTCTCAGTAAAGCAGAGGACAGCTGAGGAGGCGAGGTCCTTAAAACGCATCAGCAGTCTCAGTTCATCCACCTTGTTAGAGAGAGAGTTGGTATTGGACAGAAATATGCCAGGCAGCGCCGTTCGCGAGCCTCTCCTGCGAAGTCGCACGAGAGCGCCCGCTCGTCTTCCTCTCTTCCGCCGTCTCACTTTCCGAGCCAAACAATAAACCAGATCGGCGGCAGGGGCTAGAAAAACTGGGAGGAGGTCCGTGGGGGTGAAAGTCCTGATATTTAAAAGTTCTTCACGGGTATAAGTGCAAGCAGACACACAATTGACAAACAAAAACAAACAAAGAGCGCAGCGAAGCACCATGTCGACCGCTGTGGGCGCCATCTTGGATCGAAGGGGCTGTCGCTGGGCAACACGGACTTTCAACTCCCTCCAAAGATTTTCTATGGGGTTGAGATCTGGAGACTGGCTAGGCCACTCCAGGACCTTGAAATGCTTCTTACGAAGCCACTCCTTTGTTGCCCGGGCGGTATGTTTGGGATCATTGTCATGCTGAAAGATCCAGCCACGTTTCATCTTCAATGCCCTTGCTGATGGAAGGAGGTTTTCACTCAAAATCTCACGATACATGGCCCCATTCATTCTTTCCTTTACACGGATCAGTCGTCCTGGTCCCTTTGCAGAAAAACAGCCCCAAAGCACGATGTTTCCACCCCCATGCTTCACAGTAGGTATGGTGTTCTTTCTCCTCCAAACACGACAAGTTGAGTTTTTACCAAAAAGTTCTATTTTGGTTTCATCTGACCATATGACATTCTCCCAATCCTCTTCTGGATCATCCAAATGCTCTCTAGCAAACTTCAGACGGGCCTGGACATGTACTGGCTTAAGCAGGGGGACACGTCTGGCACTGCAGGATTTGAGTCCCTGGCGGCGTAGTGCGTTACTGATGGTAGCCTTTGTTACTTTGGTCCCAGCTCTCTGCAGGTCATTCACTAGGTCCCCCTGTGTGGTTCTGGGATTTTTGCTCACCGTTCTCGTGATCATTTTGACCCCACAGGGTGAGATCTTGCGTGGAGCCCCAGATCGAGGGAGATTATCAGTGGTCTTGTATGTCTTCCATTTTCTAATAATTGCTCCCACAGTTGATTTCTTCACACCAAGCTGCTTACCTATTGCAGATTCAGTCTTCCCAGCCTGGTGCAGGTCTACAGTTTTGTTTCTGGTGTCCTTTGACAGCTCTTTGGTCTTGGCCATAGTGGAGTTTGGAGTCTGACTGTTTGAGGTTGTGGACAGGTGTCTTTTATATTGATAATGAGTTCAAACAGGTGCCATTAATACAGGTAACAAGTGGAGGACAGAGGAGCCTCTTAAAGAAAAAATTACAGGTCTGTGAGAGCCAGAAATTTTGCTTGTTTGTAGGTGACCCAATACTTAATTTCCACCATAATTTGCAAATAAATTCTTTAAAAATCAGACAATGTGATTTTCTGGATTTATTTTTCTCATTTTGTCTCTCATAGTTGAGGTATACCTATGATCAAAATTGGAGACCTCTCTCATCTTTTAAGTGGGAGAACTTGCACCATTGGTGGCTGACTAAATACTTTTTTGCCCCACTGTATGCGCCATCTCTGACCTGGCCCTTTTTAAATCAGAACTTAAAACATATTTGTTTAGGATGGCTTTTAATACCCAGTAGTGGTGGCATTTGTTTTTATTTTATTCTTATTTTTAGGTATTTATTCTTATTTCTTTATGTTATTTGTTTTTAATGCTGTGTGTTTTTAATGCTGTTTAATTTTCTGTAGGGCACTTTAGTCACCTACGGGTTGTTTTAAAGGGCTATATAAATAAAGTACATTACATTACATTGTCTGACCAAAAGTGTTCTTCTACTGGCTCTCCTCAGGGGTGTGTGTTGTCACCACTACTCTTCATCCTGTACACAAACATGTGTCAGAGCAGACATGACAACAGACACATTATAAAGTATGCTGATGATTCGGTTATTGTCAGTCTCCTCCAGGATGGTGAGAGTGGCCACGGCCCAGTAGTTGATTTTGTTCACTGGTGTGAGGATTCCTACCTGCAGCTGAATACGACAAAAACTAAAGATATGATTATTGACTTTAGGAGGGAAACTCCCAGGCACAAAGTCACTGTACTAAAAGGCCAGACCACTGAATGTGTGCAATCTTACAAGTATCTTGGGATGATTATTGACAGTAATTTAAACTTTGAAGAGAACTGTGAAAGGGTGTGCAAAAAGGGTCAGCAACATTTGCATTGTTTAAGGAAACTCACACACTTCCAAATTGACCGAACCATAATGTCAATGTTTTATCGAGCTTCTATTGAATCTGTTTTATCCTTTTCTTTAGTGTCATGGTTTGGTCAGATAAAACTGAAACAGAGGAAATCCTTGGATCAGGTAGTTAGATGGTCCAGTCGTTTGCTTGGCGAGTCACAGCTGAGCCTGACATCCCTGTACACCAGACAGGTACAGAGGATTGCTACCTCCATTTTAAATGACTGCCCCACCCTTTGCACTGCCACTTTCAGCTTCTTCCCTCCAGACAGTTTGTTGTCCCAAAATGTAAAACCCAGCGCTACAAAAACAGCTTTGTTCCTGCTGCTGTCAAAGAGTTGAACAAGATGTAGCAATATATTGCACATAATTTAGTTTTCTATTTATCAATTTTTATTTTATATTTATTTATTTTTGCAGGTTTTCTATTTGGGTTTCAAATCTTTTATTGGCTTTTAGACTTTTGAGTTTTTAATCTCTTTGACTTAGTTTTTAACTTTAATATGACCCTTCTCTCTTATCTTTGTTTTTCCTCTTATCTCTTTGTCTTATGTCCTGATTGGTGGAGCCTTGAGTACTTTCATCATGTTTATAGTCAGCTTCATGTGTGCCTGTTTGTGTTCATGTTGAATGTAATTGTGGTTTGTAAATATGTGTCTAAAAGGATGTCACCTGACTGCAAAACAAATCTATCTACGGGTACAAATGAAGTAACCTGAACCTGAATTTGATCACTTGACACGGAGCGACATTATCAGGTCAGTAATTCACCCATTTAAACATAGGGTGACTTACAAGAGTGGAGGAAATGCAGGGACTATGACTGGTAAAGGCAGAGAGTTGGCTGATATGATGGAGAGAAGAAAGGTAGATATACTGTGTGCTCAAGAAACCAGATGGAAGGGAAGCAAGGCTAGGAGCATTGGAGGTGGATTTAAACTGTTCTACCATGGTGTAGATAGGAAGAGAAATAGAGTAGGAGAAATCTTGAAGGAAAGGAGAAATCTTGAAGGAAGAGTATGTGAAGAGTTTTCAGGAGGGAAAGATGGAGTCAGACAGAATCATGAGTTTGAAGCTACAAGTCAAAGATGTGATGTTGAATGTTGTCAGTGCGTATGCCCCACAAGTTGGATGTCAAGTAGAAGAGAAAGAGGAATTCAGGAGTAAGTTGGATGAAGTGGTAGAGAGTGTTCCCAAAGGGGAGAGAGAGTGGTGATTGGAGCAGACTTTAATTGACATGTAGGTGAAGGGAACAGAAGTGATGAGGAGACGCTGGGAAGGTATGGTTTTAAGGAAAGAAATGTGGAAGGCCAGATGGTTGTGGATTTTGCTAAAAGGATGGAAATGGCTGTGGTGAACACACTTCAAGAAGAGAGGAACATAGGGTGACTTACAAGAGTGGAGGAAGTGCACACAGGTGGACTACATCTTATGCAGAAGGAGAAATCTGAAAGAGACAGGAGACTGCAAGGTGGTGACAGGGGAGAATGTAGCTAGACAGCATCAGATGGTAGTCTGTAGCATGACTTTGGAAAGCAAGAAGAGGAAGAGAGTGAAGGCAGAGCCAAAGATTAAGTAGGGAAAGTTACAGAAGAAAGAAGGTCGCACAGAGTCCAGGAAGGGGTTGATACAGGCTCTGGGTGGTAGGGAAGAATTACCAGATGACTGGGAAAGTACAGCAGAAGTATTGAGGAAAACAGGTAGAAAGGTATGTGGTGTATGGCAATGAACAAGGCATATAGTGACTTGTATTAGAGGCTGGACACTAAGGAAGTAGAAAAGGAGTTGTATCGATTGGCTAGACAGAGACATCGAGCTGGAAAGGATGTAAAGCAGGTTAGGTTGATTAAGGACAGAAATGGTTAGGCTGAGTGTCCACCAAATGCGTTTTTTGTCACCCGACTGCTCTGAGGTTTTGTTTTGTTTTTTTTTTCAGCATTTGTACGCTGCGTTCTGGGGAGAAAAAAAGTCTGTGCCCTGTATCCCTGCAATAGCTTGTCACTCTCAGCTCATCGCTCCCACTTTTCCTATTGTCAGACTTTCTACAGCTTTTTTAATAGCAATCTCTAAATAACAATGGATGGGAAACATTTTCTAGCAGCTCTGGATGTAAAATATGATGACACGGAAAGCAGGAGTCTGAGTACGGACTAGTACTAGTGTCCTATGTCCCGCCCACGCAGCAGTTCTGACTGGCTGCTTAAGGTCTGACATTGATGAGCTCAACTGCAGTCTCTGAAAAGTTGAACATTTTTCAACTCTGAGCGCTCTGAGTGCCACGACAAAAAATGGCTACCGCCGAGAGCGTTTCAGCACCATGGGCGCTCAGCGCTGTAAACGCTGGACTACATAGAGAATGAATGGAAAATAGCCACCCAGAACTGAAAAAAACGCGTTTGGTGGACACGCAGCCTAATGTACTAACAAATGACGAGAGTGTGTTGAGAAGGTGAAAGGAGTACTTTTAAGAGCTGATGAATAAAGAAAATGAGAGAAAGAGGAGGATGGATGAAGGAAAGATGGTGAACAAGGAAGTATCAAGGATTAGCAAGGCAGAAGTGAGGGCAGCTTTGAAGAGGATGAGGAATGGAAAGGCAGCTGGTCCAGATGACATACCTGTGGAGGTATGGAGATGTTTAGGAGAGATGGCAGTGGACTTTTTAACCAGATTGTTTAACACAATCTTGAAGAGTGAGAGGATGCCTGAGGAGTGGAGAAGAAGTGTTTTGGTACCAATTTTCAAGAATAAAGGTGATGCTTAGAGCTGTAGTAACTACAGAGGCATAAAGTTGATCAGTCACACTGTGAAGATATGGGAACGAGTTGTTGAAGCCAGGTTAAGAGGAGAGGTGACAATCAGTGAGCAGCAGTACGGTTTCATGCCAAGAAAGAGTACTGCAGACGCAATGTTTGCTCTAAGAATGTTGATGGAGAAGTACAGAGAAGGTCAGAAGGAGCTGCACTGTGTCTTTGTGGATCTAGAGAAAACATATGATAGGGCGCCAAGAGACGAAGTGTGGTACTGTATGAGAAAGTCAGGAGTGGCAGAGAAGTATGTGAGGGTGGTGCAGGACATGTATGAGGACAGTGAGAAGGTGGTGAAGTGCGCTGTGGGCGTGACAGATGGATTCAAAGTGGGGGTGGGATTACATCAGGGATCGGCTCTGAGCCCCTTGTTTACCATGGTGATGGACAGGCTGACAGACAAGGTCAGGCAGGAGTCTCCTGGGGTCAACCATCCAAAGCAATGGAAAATGCACAAGAGAGGTGAAAAGAGTGCAGGCAGGGTGGAGTGGGTGGAGGCATGTGTCAGGGGTGATTTATGACAAAGGTAGCAGCAAGAGTGAAAGTGAAAATTTACAAGCCGGTAGTGAGACCTGCTGATGTATGGTTTGGAGACGGTGGTGCTGACAAAAAGACAGGAGGTGGAGCTGGAGGTGGCAGAGTTGAAGATGCTAAGATTTTCATTGGGAGTGACTAGAAGGGACAAAATTAGAAATCAGTATATCAGAGGGGCAGCTCAGGTTGAGCAGTTTGGAGACAAAGTAAGAGAGGCAAGGCTGAGATGGTCTGGACATGTGCAGAGGAGGAATAGTGGATATATTAATCTGTATATAATATATAAATCTGTGTATTCTGAGAGACTCCAGCAACAGTTCACTGCTAACGACTCTGCTTCTGTGTGGAGAGGACTGAGGCAAATCACCAACTAAAGGCCTCAGGCTTCTAAGGGACAGGATGGCAAAGCCCTTTGTCAAAGACTGTCCCAACACTATGCCCGTTTTGACACCTCGTCAGCTGTGTCCAACTCCCCCCCTCCCCCCAGCGCCACTGCCTCCATGGTCCCCACTTCATCAAAGGTGGCCCCCCCTCCTCCCCCCCTGCCCTTGCCATCAGTGAGCAGGACGTGCACAGACAGTTCTCCAGACTGAACCCGTGCAAGGCCCCCGGTCCGGAGGCGTGTCTCCCTCCACCCTGAGACACTGTGCGGAGGAGCTGACTCCTGTCTTCACAGACATTTTTAACACCTCCCTGAAGTCATGCCACGTGCCGGCCTGCCTCAAAACCTCTACCATCGTCCCTGTCCCCAAGAAGCCACGGATCACTGGACTTAACGACTACAGACCTGTAGCGCTCACCTCTGTAGTCATGAAGTCCTTTGAGCGCCTGATCCTGCCCCACCTCAAGACCATCACCACTCCCCTCCTGGACCCACTGCAGTTTGCCTACAGAGCCAGCAGGTCTGTGGACGACGCAGTCAACCTGGCCCTCCACTCCATCCTGCAGCACCTGGACTCCCCGGGAACCTACGCCAGGATCCTGTTTGTGGACTTCAGCTCTGCATTCAATACTATCCGCCCCGCTCTGCTCCAGGACAAGCTGTCCCTGCTCAATGTGCCTGACTCCCTCTGCAGGTGGATCACCGACTTCCTGACGGACCGGAGGCAGCATGTGCAGCTGGGAAAGACTGTCTCAGACTCTGTTAGCATCAGCACCGGATCACCCCAGGGCTGTGTACTTTCCCCCCTGCTCTTCTCCCTGTACACCAACTCCTGCACCTCCAGCCATCAGTCTGTCAAGCTGATCAAGTTTGCGGATGACACCACCCTTATCGGGCTCATCTCCAACGGCGACGAGTCCGTCTACAGGAGAGAGGTGGCCCAGCTGGCGTCCTGGTGCAGCCACAACAACCTGCAGCTGAACGCTCTGAAGACAGTGGAGATGATCGTGGACTTCAGAAAAGTCACAGCCCCTCTGCCCCCCCTTACCCTCACAGACTCTCCCATCACCACTGCGGACTCGTTCCGCTTCCTGGGCACCACCATCACCCGGGACCTCAAGTGGGAGCCGACCATCAGCTCCCTCATCAAAAAGGCCCAGCAGAGGATGTTCTTCCTGAGGCAGCTGAGGAAGCTCAAGCTACCCACCAAGATGTTGGTGCAGTTCTACACGGCCATCATCGAGTCCATCCTCACCACCTCCATCACCGTGTGGTACGCAGGAGCCACCGCCAGGGACAGACTAAGACTGCAACGCGTTGTGCGCGCTGCTGAGAAGGTGATCGGCTGCAAGCTCCCATCCCTCCAGGACCTGTACATCTCCAGGACCTGGAGGCGTGCAGGTCGGATCATAGCCAACCCTTCACACCCTGGACAGGTTCAGGTTCAGGTTCAGGTTACTTTATTTGTACCCGTAGGTAGATTTGTTTTGCAGTCTGGTGACATCCATATTTACAAGCCACTAATTACATTCAACATAGACACAAACACAGGCACACATGAAGCTGACTATAAACATGATAAAAATACTCAAGGCTCCATCAAACAGGGTATAAAAAGACAAAGAAATGAGGGAGAAACCAGAGGTAAGAGAGAAGGGTCATATTAAAGTTAAAAGTTAAAAACTAGTCAGAGGTTAAAAAACTCAAAGGTCTAAAACCCAATAAAATATTTAGAACCCAAGTGACATCATACAAAATAAGTAACTATAAAATGAAGTTAATAAATAGGTACCTAAATTATGTACAATATATTTTTATAGCTTGTTCAACTCTTTGACAGCAGCAGGGACAAAGCTGTTTTTGTAGCGCTGGGTTTTACTTTTTGGGACAGCAAACCTCCATCTGGAGGGAAGAAGCTGAAAGTTGCAGTGCAAAGGGTGGGAGTCATCATTTAAAATGGAGGCAGCCATCCTCTGTACTTGTCTGGTGTACAGGGATGTCAGGCTCAGCTGTGACTCACCAAGCAAACGACTGGACCATCTAACTACCTGATCCAAGGATTTCCTCTGTTTCAGTTTTATCTGACCAAACCATGACACTAAAGAAAAGGATAAAACAGATTCAATAAAAGCCCGATAAAACATTGTCATTATGGTTCGGTCAATTTGGAAGCGTGCAAGTTTCCTCAAACAATGCAAATTTTGCTGACCCTTTTTGCACACCCTTTCACAGTTCACTTCAAAGTTTAATTTACTATCAATAATCGTCTCAAGATATTTGTACGATTGTACACATTCGGTGGTCTGGCCTTTTAGTACGGTGACTTTGTGCCTGGGAGTTTTCCTCCTAAAGTCAATAATCATATCTTTCGTTTTTGTTATATTCAGCTGCAGGTAGGAATCCTCACACCAGTGAACAAAATCATCAACTACTGGGCCGTGGCCACTCTCACCATCCTGGAGGAGACTGACAATAACTGAGTCATCAGCATACTTTATAATGTGTCTGTTGTCATGTCTGCTCCAACACGTTTGTGTACAGGATGAAGAGTAGTGGTGACAACACACACCCCTGAGGAGAGCCAGTAGAAGAGCACTTTAGGTCAGACAATGTACCATTGACCCTTACTCTCTGCGTCCTGTTGGTTAAGAAATCCAGAATCCAACCCACCAGATTATTGCTCAAATCAAATTGTTGCAGGAGCCTTTCAACTAAAATATGAGGTTGGATTGTATTAAAGGCGGAAGAAAAGTCCACAAATAAAAGCCTGGCGTGTGTCCCATTAAAATCCAGATATTTAAAAAGCATGTTAAACATAGTGACAGTGGCATCCTCCACTCCTCTGTGAGGCCTATAGGCAAACTGCAGAGGATCCAATGCATGTTCAGTCTGCTTTAGGACCTCACATCTGACCAGTTTTTAAAAAATTTTCATTAAAATTGAAGTCAAAGCAACTGGTCTAAAGTCGTTTACCGTTTTAGGACAGCTGGATTTTGGAACAGGAACAACCCCGGCTTCTTTCCAGATCTTAGGCACATGTTGTGTCTGTAAGGACTTACTGAAAATGTAATGAAATATAGGACTCAGTTCATGTGCACAGGACTTTACCAAGCGCCCACATATATTATCAGGGCCCTGACTTTTGTACACTTTTACAGCGCAGAACTCCCTTTTAACATCCTGCACCTCAATATTAAAGTGCTGATTGTCTTTGAGTTTGTTTCAAATCTTGGATTTCTGTGCTAAAATCAAAGGAGTCAAAACGACCATAAAAACAATTAAGAGCATTAGCCAGCTCTGTGTCTGAACTAAAACCATCTAAAAACACACGATTACTGCGCTCTGAAGGCCTGCAATAGTTTTCATACTGGCCCAGGCTGAACCAAGTTTCTTTGCTGCCATCTTGCTTTCCAATTCTGATTTATAATTCTGTTTTGCTCTTAAAATTTCGGCCTTCAGCTCCTTTGTGGCAACCTGGACACGCACTGTTTGCCCCCCTCCCCTCAGGCAGAAGACTTCGGTCCATTCAGACTAAAACCTCCTGCTACATGAACAGCTTCTTCCCCTCTGCCATCAGACTGCTGAACACTAAGTGACTTATTAGACTCTCGTGCACTACGTACAGCAGCTCAACTGGACTCATGATAATTATCACTGTTTTCTTTTGCACTACCGACTGCACTATGTGGAACTCCACAATATCTGCTGCTTGTTAATATATTTAAAAATTGCATAGATTAGTATTACTCATTCATATTCTACATTTTATTGCATGCATAGTTTTTTTATTTTTTATCTTTAGTGCTACTCCATGTTTGATGTTGCAGCATTGCACCGAGACAAATTCCTAGTTTGTGTACTACATGAACAATGGCAATAAATCTCATTCTGATTCTGATATTGAACAAAGGATGTTGAGGATAGAGCTGCCAGGCAGGAGGAAAAGAGGAAGACCACAGAGAAGATTCCAATGTAGTGAAGGAGGACATGGACAGGGTTGGTGTTACAGAGGAAGGTGCAAGGGATTGGGTGAGATGGAGGTAGATGATGCGCTGTGGCGACCCCTAAAGGAAGCAGCCAAAAGAAGAATTAACCTATTTAAACCTGCAGTAGCACTCCATTACTGTAAAATTATGAATGGTGATTTGAGTCAAACTCCAAATGGTGACACAGTGACACACAGGTCCCTTACAGCACAATATTTATTTAACAATATACATAATTCCTCTCTACATTTCAGACTTCAGTTTTTTATATTTATCTTGCTTTCACCTTTGTACAGTTATTTACAGGATTTAAAATAAATCTCTCTCTCCATTTATACATCATCATTAGTACAGTATAATCACATCATCCAGCAGCTTCCCTCGAAGCGTGTAGATTACTCATTGCTAATCTGTTTCGTACACCGACCAACATCTTTGAGCCACAGCGCAGCAAAGTGACAAAGAGGGCTCAACATGCACCGGAAGTCCAGGTGTGGCTCTCCCACTGTGAGGGTGGTCGGATGACAAATGGATGGTCCTCTCGTTTCACCCCTGTGGGAGAGGGTGTTTGCTCTGTAGCACCACAGCAGGGTGTATTGAACAGAATCATTAAAAGAGAATGTCAACAAAGGCGGGCACTTTTTTTGTTTGCTTTTAAATCAGTGTGAATGCATGTGCCCCCTCACCAGACAAGGATTGACAAAAGCCCGTACACCAGTACAACAACAACAAAAAAAGGTAATGTTGCATAGAATAAACTCTGAAGCCTAGAACAGGAATTTTGGTGTAATCCCCCCACCCCAAAAAAAATGTCTTTTTTTTTTTTTAAATCTCCTGAGACCTTCCAGACCCTTTAACTTTTTTTTTGGTTTTGAAAAAGGGAAAAATATAAATAGCTTTACCTTTTAACAAAATAGCATTATGGTGGATGTGACATCTCACTGTAGTACTACTTTAAAGAGACTAAAACCCTGCATTGACTGTATACACGTCTGCACATAAATATGTGATTTCTATCATTGTCTTTAAGAGAGGTGGATGGATTAAAGTGCATCGAACTGGATGAAAACAAAGCCCACAGTTACTACATGCAGGACAGGGAATGAACTTTCTGCACCCAGCGCAAACCTGGACAGACAATTTTTACCTGAAATGAAAGTGGACCTTGAGGATTTATAAGCTTATCGATCCTGTAATGACTGTCACTGGCTGGTATTCATTTCCCACCCTGATCACATGCATATAACACCACACACTGAGGGACAGTTGTGGACAAATACCAGTGGGGTGCTGGTAATCTCAGTCAGGGCCACTCCTACGAGTGACATGGACACGTCACCGTTTTAAAAACAGCCAAAGGTGCCACTTGACTCGCAGCAAAATACAGCAAATGGGAACACGGTTCGTTGAGAGCCACACAGCACAGGGACGACGGCAGACGGACCAGCTGAGAGCGTGAGCTGTAGTGACACCACGCCTCTTCGTCTTTGCTGCCACAGTCCAGGCAGACGAGGTGGATGAGGAGAAGGGGAAAGTGGGGCCAAAGAGCCGACAACTGAGGGGTGTTTTTCTGGAGCGGAAGTGTTTAAGGCTAAAGCACACATAGGAATCATGGGCATCGGGAGCAGCAGTTGTGAGGGATTCAAGCACAGCAGGAGCACGAGTGTGTGTGTGTGTGTGTGGGGGGGGGATTTTCACTGCACACAGTACTGACTGTATACACACACATTAATCATTCATTCTCGTTTCCAATAAGCACTTAAAGCGAGACATGGAAAATGCAATACGACAGCTCACATCTACGGTGCACGTATCAATATACTGCTGTTCTCTACATGTCAACAGCAAAGCTAAGCAGTGACTGTGAAAATAAATCATGCACACCTGTGACTGACTGAAAATCATGGCAAAATAGCTGAAGCTATATCTAACACGGACGCATTGTGCAACATGTCAAAATATCCCTTTAAAATTAAAATAAGACTGATAGAAAAAAACAAAACAAATCAGGCATTTGAAAAAAGAAGAAAATTAAGACACCAAAAGGAGAAAAGAAACCGTCCTTAAGGACAGGATGTGTTTTGGCACATCTGGCGAACACAAGGACAGGATTTGGGCTTGGCTCAGTGGCTGTTTCATGCATCTGAAACGGCCGGCGCTTCACGGGGCACTAAAACATGCAGACAAGCACTCAGCCTGGGCAGGGAGCACTACAGAAGGCTAGCTAACACTGCACACAGATGCAGACATTTTGAAGCCAAGACCATCCAACTCCATGCACATAAGGATGAAAATAAAATTGCACTTCATAAATTATAATCATTAAAAAAAAGACGACCAGGACATTTTAGGAAATTAAAATAACAGGGTAATCCTGATGTATTTGTGTGTGAGTGACGTGTTCTTGTTTTGCAGCTACAATTTACATGATGTGGCCAAACTGAAATGATCAGTCACAAATTCTCACCTCAGCAAAAAAATAATAATATCAACAGTGTCAATACAGTTGCAGTATGAAACCATTCTGATCCGCCCGACTACTGCAGTTTCAAACCTAACGGGGTCTTTAATTCTGCTCTTGACTTGGAGACCTGTGTCTGCGCTGCAGGTGGACACACAATGAGGTAGAACAAAAAGGTTTCAGAAGTATCCAATCAGAACACAGAGTGTAGTGACCAGTGTTGGCCTCCAGATGGAAGCAAACCGCCAGCTTAGTCAAGACACTAAACAGGCGCCACAACCATCAGACAGACCCGCAAACCAAATGCTCCCAGAAATGACCCAGCAGAAAGGTTTGAACAACAGTAACAATCAAAACGTAAAATACAGTCATTGCCTTTTGTGTCAAACACAAACCTGCACAGTCAAATTGCAGTTTTTCAACAGGATTCAACTTCAGATTTTTAGATCAAGTCACAATATACAACTTTTTCTTCTCCTAGCTGCACAGCCATGATTTCTTTTGATGTGTCCAGTTAACAGATTAAGACAGAACAAACCCTTATCACATTCCAGTTAGATTTTTTTTTTTTTACAACAATCTTACAAGTTTGACTTTACAGCTCCAAAGAGAACATTATTATATTAGCAGAATAAAATGAAGGTCATGGCATAAAACTGAAGATCATTTTGGCATGACCGTCATCTGATTGTAATTAAAGTAAAACAAAAATATATATCTATTTATATATACTGAATGTGTGTGTGACTTCTTTGGATTTAAAACATTTAAAGAATTTATGTTCCTAAAACTCTCTAATTCAAAATAGCCTTTGTCATGGAAGAAAATCAGCTCGAACGATTGCACGTGAACCCGGGAACAAAGAGGAAGGAATTAAGAAGAAAAAAAAAAAAATCCAACGAAAACTCCGCTCTCCTCTGTAAGAGCAACAATACAAGTTATTGCTGATTCATTTGGACTCAGTCTGGATAACAAAAGCAAACAAACAAAAACTCTGAAATGTCACAGTTGACCTACAGCTACTGTGGAATCCTTACAAATTTTTTTCTCATCGTAAGCTCGCTCTGAGGAGCGTTTAAGGTGGAATGCTCTGCTCGGTCAGACAGGAGGATGCAGTGACATGCTGGACTCTTTACACACAGTAGTTCTCACTTCCTACTTTTCATGTGTTTCGCAGACACAACTATGTGACCTGAAGTACGTTTGTACACACGCACACATGGGCGCACACACAGACAGGTAGACAAAATTGGATGTAGTACAGCAGTTGCAGATAAAACGGTGGGAGGGTGCGTGTGTGTGTGTCATGAATAGATGTTTGCATGTGTGCCGCCCCCCCTGCGTTTACACCTGTGATATGATCTGCATGTTGAAGCTGGGGGAGCGCGACTGCTTGGTGAGAGGAGCTCCGGGGGACAGGAGGGCCTGCGCCTCCTCCGGCCTCACCAGGTGCTCCTCCTGCAGGCTTATGGTGGAGTGGCGGCGGGAGCCCCCCGACAGGAGCCCCACCTCCGGGCCTCCCGCCGCCTCCTCTCCTTCGTCCTCGCCTCCGTTCAGGGTGAAATTCATGCAGTCAAAGGACTTGCTGGAGGAGGTGCTGCCAGTCCTCACCAGCGTGGGACCTGCGGGGAAGCTCAGGTGCTTCTTTATGGGGCTCAGGTGGATGGCGTCCACATTGATGCTGGCTGGGGGCGACTGCTGCCTCTGGTGATTCCTCCTCACAGCAGCCTGCCGGTCTCCTGACAATTCTGCCTGTTTGTCAGCCTCTCTCTCCCTCTCCTTCTCTTTGTCCCGAGAGAGGCGGGCCGTGATGGCTTTCTTGATGTTGCTCGTGCTGCTGTTTAGGCTGCCGCCCCTCGTCGCCGTGCCGCTGCCAGCCTTGTTGGCACTGGGCTGGCTACTACTGGATGCCCCAGAGGAGAAACCCTCATCTGGGTCGTTGACAGTGAAGGAATCCTCTCCGCCGCTCATGCCATCAGCATCTGAACATGAGTGTAGACAAACATACACATAAGAAAACACTGCAAAGAGAATTGTGCAGGAAGTTTAAAAAAAATAATAATAAAAAAGAAATCCTGAGCTGATGCTGACAGATCTGGGGATTGTGGAGCAAATCTTTCAGTGTTTCTGTAGAATGTAGAGCATAAATACCTCATAAAGCGCTCCAAACATCTTACAAAATATGACTAAGAAAGATATACCCATTCTGTCTGTGCAACATACAGTACTTCTGTTTCTATTGCATTGTTCATTTCAGACAAAATGTCAATCCCTAGTCTGCGTTAGGTGATACCAATATACCTGAGAGAGAAGGGAAAAAATGCTCGGGCATGTTTATTAATATAGCTGAATTATTTAGCAGACTGTATGACAAACGGTGCTGTTTCTTTATCTCAGCCATTACACAGCAGACGATCAGCTCAATAGAGTACCTAATGACTTTGAGCCCTGATCGTCTGATGCAACACAGATCGACTAAACTCCGACCAGCTGCTTGTTTGGGAAAAGGTTGAGTTCAATAACCCGACTGGCAAAGAAACGTTTGTTCAGCTAAATATGCCATATAAATTGCTTAACAAAAAGGTATAACAGTAACTTAGGAGTGTTTATACTTCAATGGGACAGTTAACCCAAAAATCAGATTTCAATCTTTTTCCTCTGGGCTGTAGTACAATGTCTATATCAGAGGTGTCCAATCATGTGCTGTGGAGGGCAAAGACCCTGCAGGCTTTACCTCCAACCAGGGTCTTCAGCAGCAGATTCCGCTGAATTTCTTCCCACTGATTGCTGATCGGTGAAAACACCTGCTGAAGAGACTGAGTAGAAGCGAAAACCTGCAGGGTCTTGGCCCTCCACGGCACATGATTGGACACCCCTGGTCTGAATCAAAATAGTTTGTTGTGAGTTGCCAAATTGTGGCTTATCAGCGGTACACAAATCCACCGTGTAAGAAATCTATAAAGGAAATTAATGGAAATTTCTTGTGGTGTTCAAATGTAATAAAAATACATTTGAAAACCTTAGCAGCAGCAATGTCCATTGAAATACAGTGCTGTGAAAAAGTACAGATGTGGACAAAATTGTTGGTACCCCTCTGCTAATGAAAGAAAAACCCACAATGGTCACAGAAATAACTTGAATCTGACAAAAGTGGTAATAAATAAAAATTCTATGAAAATTAACCCATGAAATCAGACAATGCTTTTGAATTGTGGTTCAACAGAATTATTTTAAAAAACAAACTCATGAAACAGGCCTGGACAAAAATGATGGTACCCCTAGAAAAGATTGAAAATAATGTGACCATAGGGACATGTTCAACCAAGATGTGTCCTCTAATTAACATCACAGGTGTCTACAAACTTGTAATCAGTCAGTCGGCCTATTTAAAGGGTGACAAGTAGTCACTGTGCTGTTTGGTGACATGGTGTGTACCACACTAAACATGGACCAGAGGAAGCAAAGGAGAGAGTTGTCTCAGGAGATTAGAAAGAAAATTATAGACAAGCATGTTAAAGGTAAAGGCTATAAGACCATCTCCAAGCAGCTTGATGTTCCTGTTACTACAGTTGCACATATTATTCAGAAATTTAAGATCCACGCAACTGTAGCTAACCTCCCTGGACGTGGCCGCAGAAGGAGACGGATAATACGAATGGTAACAAAAGAGCCCAGAACAACTTCTAAACACATTCATGGTGAACTCCAAGGTCAAGTTACATCAGTGTCAGATCGAACCATCCGTCATTGTTTGAGCCAAAGTGGACTTCATGGGAGACGACCAAGGAGGACACCACTGTTGAAAACGAATCATAAAAAAGCCAGACTGGAATTTGCCAAACTGCATGTTGACAAGCCACAATGCTTCTGGGAGAATGTCCTATGGACAGACGAGACAAAACTGGAACTTTCTGGCAATGCACATCAGCTCTATGTTCACAGACGCAAAAATGAAGCACACCAAGAAAAGAACACTGTCCCTACTGTGAAGCATGGAGGAGGTTCTGTTATGTTCTGGGGCTGCTTTGCTGCATCTGGCACAGGGTGTCTTGAATCTGTGCAGGGTACAATGAAATCTCAAGACTATCAAGGTATTCTAGAGAGAAATGTGCTGCCCAGTGTCAGACAGCTTGGTCTCAGTCGCAGGTCATGGGTCTTACAACAGGATAATGACCCAAAACACACAGCTAAAAACACCCAAGAATGGCTAAGAGCCAAACATTGGACTATTCTAAAGTGGCCTTCTATAAGCCCTGATCTAAATCCTATTGAAGATCTGTGGAAGGAGCTGAAACATGCCGTCTGGAGAAGGCACCCTTCAAACCTGAGACAACTGGAGCAGTTTGCTCATGAGGAGTGGGCCAAAATACCTGCTGAGAGGTGCAGAAGTCTCATTGACAGTTACAGAAATCGTTTGATTGCAGTGATTGCCTCAAAAGGTTGTGCAACAAAATATTAAGTTAAGGGTACCATCATTTTTGTCCAGGCCTGTTTCATGAGTTTGTTTTTTAAAATAATTCTGTTGAACCACAATTCAAAAGCATTGTCTAATTTTCATTGGTTAATTTTCATAGAATTTTTATTTATTACCACTTTTGTCAGATTCAAGTTATTTCTGTGACCATTGTGGGTTTTTCTTTCATTAACAGAGGGGTACCAACAATTTTGTCCACATCTGTATTTGCCCCTTTCTTATATTTTTTGCATATTTGTCACATTTAAATGTTTCAGATCAAACTAATTTTAATATTAGACCAAGATAACCTGAATAAATACAAAATGCATTTTTTTTAAATTATGATTTCATTTACTTGGGAGGAAAAAAGCTATCCACACCTACCTGCCCCTATGTGAAAAAGCATTTGCCCCCTCTTGTTACATCATGAATCAACTGATTAACCACATTTTTTGGAAAGCTGTGTTCAGTTTCACTAGCCACACCCAGGCCTAGTTACTCTGACCTGGTGAATCAAGAAATCACTAAATCCTTTTTCACAGCACTGTATGTGACAATTATGAGCCACGAACCAGAGCGCCAGAGTCGGAGGAGCTTACTCTGGTCCGATGAACACACCCTGAGAACACCATGAACCTTCACTTCTCACTTGAGGATCACAGTGTGTGACGTTGGCGAGCATCAGGGGAATTGCCCACAAGTAGCGATTCTTGTGAACTGTCGACGAAGGAAGTGCGATGGCATACGTTGATTTCACCTTCACCAGAATGATCTAAGAATCCACAAAATGAAGCCGCATCTATCTAACATGCCAGCTGCACTGAACTGGACACCAGTGATGTCTGCATCCTATCACACGGTTACAAGCACGGTCCTCTCATCACAGGTTGGTGCTGGTTTGAATAAATAATAGCACAAAGACAACAGTGGCTACACAGTCCAATTCACAACAAAGATTGTGATTCTTTTATGTAGTCACGCTCGAGTTCTTCAGACACATTTCAAGAGAGAGCCATTATTCAGTTTCACAATACTGCAGAAAATGCAGATATTTCCTACAGCTCTTACCTTCAAATCCTTGGTAGAGTTTAATTAGAAATTTGATTTGAGGATAAACTGTCCATTTAAAAATACTGAGCTAATTCACAGTGTCACTTAAAAACTGAAAAGTAAAAGAGAAGATTCATTCTGTTTGAGAAAAAGCATGTTACTGACATACAGTGGCAGGATAAAGCCTGTTAAAAAAAAAAAGGAAACAGTTGATCAACTGACTGTCTGTCATGCATCGTTGGGTCAAGCAGAAATGAACATCGAGGGAACCACAGACAGCACCAGAAAAGAAATGCAGAAACCAAGAAGAAAAGGTCTGGACTGACATGCACATACATAAGGAGAAGACACATGCTCTCCTGCACCATCCCTCATTTCTCCAGCGGTCACATGGTTGGCCTGGCCGAGACGAGACTGCCAATCTAGGGGGAAGGGGGGGTGTTGAGGCAAGACTGTACACTTCATCAGATCAATAACTCACCAGCTCGAGCCGACAGCCCGCAAGGCAATAGGGTCAGTAAAGCTAAATCGCTGTTAACGTCCTAACCGCTATCCGTATCAGCTCAACCATTTTACAGTAGGAATGGATGACAAAATGGACAAACTAAAGTTGGATTTACCATCCTGATCAGAGAATTATAATCCTTATGTGGTGATAATATAATCATGGCTGTGTAAAGGACTCCTTCAACACGTCTAACAAACTAGCTGCTGGTGTGAATTACATTAACCTACAAAACCTCAAGAGGTATATACTGTATATAAATACTGACTCCTCCACTGGACAATATTTAATTTGGTTACATGTATGACAATAGGTTTTTTCTTTATTATATTATGCTTATTTACAACCAAATCACCCCAGTGATATGTTAAATGACACTGCACTCCCTCTCATGTAATATTGCTTAATTATGAGCCTTGTCAGTGAACTATAACGGAGAAGAAAGAAAGAGGGGGAAAAAAAATCGACATGAAAGCTTCAATTAACCACAATGCCAATTTAAGGACATACCACCCGGCCCTACTCTTGATGCACTGACACCAGACTCAGTCCACTAACTGTGAAGCTCTCCCAAGTTCTTTAGTCAGCTTTTCTCAATCTTCTCAAGGCTATGGATATCCCTGCTGCTTGTGTGCCTTTTACTGCCACACTTTTTCCTTCCAGTCAACTTCCATTAACATGCTTTGCTGAAAAGGATGGCTACTCAGAATGTTGCATCAATGACCTTCTGTGGAGTGTAAGTCACAGATACACTATCTCAGATACCAGATTTCTGTTTTTTCCACAAGTCTTGAAATATTTCCTTTAACCTGAAAGGGATATTAAATACACTATATTGTCAAAAGTATTGGGACACCCCTCCAAATGAATGGGCATCAACGCACGAAGCAAGGCCCATAGAGACATGGATGAGCAAGTTCGGTGCAGAGGAACTTGACTGGCCTGCAAACAGCCCTGACCTCAACTCAACAGAACACCTTTGGGATGAATGAGAGCAGAGACTGTGAGCCAGGCCTTCTCGTCCAACATCAGTGGCTGACCTCACGAATGCACTTCTGGAAGAATGGTCAAAAATGCCCATAAAAACACTCCTAAACTTTGTGGTAAGCCTTCCCTGAAGAGTTGAAGCTGATATACAGTAGCTGCAAAAGGTGGCTTGTCCCATTACTTCTGGCAATATAGTGTATATGAAAGTTTACTTACAGAACACTATATTTAATACAGAGGAAGAGATTCCCAAAAAGGCTTAATGCTTTGTTTAGCTTTAAATTTAAATGTTACAACAAAAGTAGTTGCTATTGGCCACATTTGTAATATAAAGAGAAATGAATATCTGCATAATTATCAGCACAACAAACCTGAATATTTTAAATAACAAAATTTAAACAAAAAGAACGAGACATGAATGTAAGTAGAGCTTAAGAATGGCCATTTGTTCCATAAGCAGTGATGCTACTGTATAATTTTTCAACTCTGCATTCTAGCTGCACCTGCAGTAGTGAGCCTTAAAAAAAGATGATTAAAAAAACCCAAAAACTGCTAATGCTGTGGGTTATAAAGGGAAGAGTATCAATCAAATAATAAAGGACAAATACCGAACAAAACTAATTTATAAGCTTTTCACCAAAATATTTAAACAATTTGAACAACTCCTGGATATACTATTTCATAAACCAGTGGCCATTACTTGAGTTCACATCTAAATAAAGTCAAAGTATTCTATCACCACAGCTGAAAAGTCTTTTGAAGAGGATGTGATGGCACCCAGACAAACAAAGACTGCAAGTCTGATGTTTCAAGAATTGAAAACAGCCACAGACATAAATGGGACACACACTCAATGAGACAAAATGGGCCATTCAGTGGTGTCACAGAGGAATAGTCTCTGCACTTTGAAAATTTTCTCTAACATTTTTCACTGTACTTGGCCGATCTAGTCATTTGAATTTTTTAGACTTGTGTTTTAGCTGAAGCTTGCCGTAGCGTGTGCAGGCAGGAAATCCAAAGTGATAGAAGATTAAAGTTGCCGGGGGAAATAAAAAGGTGCAAGTTTGTTGCTGCAGAGTGGCAACAGACTGGTTTTCTTGGATACCACAAAGAGATACACAATAACAAGTTGGGTTTCCTGTGCCACTTTTGTAAAAAATGATGTGCATTCCCAGGTTAGAACTGTAAAGAAAATAAATAAATCAAACTACAGTAAATTATCAGACAGGGAGAGCTGAGAAAGCCCGGAGTAGAAGGTCAAGCTGCAGGCTGGGCGTAAAACATGCTCAGTGAATGACAAGGGCAGCAGTCCAAAGTTGAAGGCATGATGAGGAATGAAAAAAGGGGGCTATGGTATGATGACAAGCCCATGCAAAATGGTTGCAAGCCGCACTTCCTTCAAACCCAGAATAGTTGACTCTCACTCTTAAATGAGGCAAGAAATAGCAATGATCTGGTTGTAGAGAGTTTGTTGGCTGATGGTCTTAAAGACTGGGTGAGTAAGTATACTCTGGGGAAGTGAAGAAGCAGCCAGCAGAGGTAGTAGTAGGAGAAGGGGGAGTTTGGAGAATACAGATCGATCGGGCACCTCCTCCAGAGACCCGCCCTGCCCTGAGCGCCCGCCCCTGTCCCCTACCCTCGAGTGTGATGGGGGGAATGATGCTGCTGCTGCTGCTGTGGTGGCTGTGATGCCGCCCTCCTCTTTCCTCTTTAGCTGCGGGGTCCCAGGGAGTGTGGTGGTGGTGGTGCTTGGCCAAGCTAGGAGGATTGACGATGAGGCTTAACTCTGCATCAGTTGAGTAGTCAAAACAATCTGGGAGTCAACAACACAGATGAGGAAATGTGTCTCTTTAGTAGCAGCAAGCTTCACTTGATTTGGGCCTTGTGGCCACAGGAGGCCCAACAATGAACTAGATTTAAAAAAATAAATAAAAAGGAAGCAAACTTACGCCACAAATGACCCATCTACTGGGAAATGCGGAGTAGGTAGAATTTAAACCATTTGTTGTGAGTTTCTCTTAAACCACAACATTTAATCTTAACCAGTGAAACACATAAACTTAAGACAACACAAGCAAAAAAAAAGCAAAAAGGAGCAGTGAGTGACACAGGTACTAACACACAAAGACTACATGACCACAGTTAGACATTAACAAATGAAACACCATTTATGTGATGCTAATGGTGTATCTGTGTACAAAGAAAATAGGTTTCCTCCTCACTGCTCAAGACTCCAGAAGAGTCATTTTCTCACCAAATAGTCCCTTCTTGAGGCCTTTCATAGATCAGGAAAGAAATAAGAACCCACAAGGTTACAACTCAAACTAGAAAGGAAAATTATCCCTTTACTTCCTCTCCCTAAACTACTGTAGGGTGCTAAATTAATAATGAGACATCTACTCTGCTGTCACGTTTGGTGAAATTTCTCCTGCTGCTCCCTGGGCTTCACCCTTACCCTCTCTCTTCCAGCGGTGGCGCCGTATGGAGGCGGTGGTGATGGCCGAGATGGATATACGGCTGATTGTGGGCGTCACTTCGACCTGCAGCACCTTGCGACCTCGCGGCTCGTCTGGGGCACTTTCTGGCAGCGAGTTTCTCATGGCGTTTCCCAGCTGAAATTGACACGGCAGCAAATGCAGATCAATAAACCGTTGAAGGGGCCAACTTCTGTTTACATTCAGTGCTGCTCTCTGGCTTTAGGCAGCCTTGAGGTTTAGTTTGTTTAGGAAATAAATTTCCATGCCAGTAAATGGTAGAAAATTTGACTTCAAAACTCCTCAAAAAAGTTTGAAAACATTATTTCAGTCCGTTATTTCTCCCCTTTAATACCAATTGGTATTGTATCATTGGAAAGCCTGATTAGTCACCTTGACAATGAGGTACAACTTGTAAGGATGGTGCAGTTGTGGACTGAGCAACACAGCTAAACATGTGGGTACTGCCCCCCAAAAATGTGCCAAAATTTCCTTCAATATTCTCCTGTTGGTATTCACTCTTGTTGTGAGTTACTGTGCACAAAGTCTGGTGACTCTAGCTTTATTCATTCTATAGTAAAACTGCACAGGGAAAGCTAACTGTGACCTCTGATCCCAAACTCACAGTTGTGGGTTGGGGTCCCAAGCTGAACATGTGTGCCAAGCTTGGTGACCCTAGCTTTACTTGTTCTATAGTAATAGGCCATAGGGAAAGTTAACCATGACCTCTGACGTTATGACCACAAACCCACAGTCAGAGGTCAGGGTGAACATGTGTACAATGTTTGGTGACCCTAGCTTTACTCTTTCTATAGTAATAGTGCACAGGGATTGTTCACATTGATCTTTTGATCCCAAACCAAAGTCAGGTCAGGGTCTAAGCCATCCAAGACTTGTCTTAGACATGATGATATCGATTTAAAATGGCTACATTATTCCTTTGTGTAGTTATCGGATGACAAGATTTAAGGAAAACTGACCTCTGGCCTTGACTTGAGGTCAACCAAAGGTCAGCAGTCACCCAAATTGGAACTTGTCTGAAAATTTTTAGATATACAACTATGATATCAATTTCAAAAGCCCATGTCATTTCTTCCTTGAGTTATCGCATTCACAAGATTTAGGGAAAATTGACCTCTGGCCTTGACTGAAGGTCAGAGGTCACCCAAATTGGAACTCATCCAAGATTTTTCATAGATACACCCATGGTATCAATTTGAAAAGCCAACGTCATTTCTTTCACTAGTTATCGTGTTCACAAGGTAGGTGTTGACTCTGTCACCACCCATCCACCTGGTGGGGTGACAACATAGAGCCTTTAGAGGCTGAAGGGTAAAAACTGTACTTTCATGAGTAGTCTCATTGCATAACATTTTTACCAGAGTACATGAAGGACAAGAGTGCAATATCCCACGCCTCCATTTTTGCTGAAGATCCCAGT